>CM070672.1:12432306-13632306 GCA_036346575.1 Dendrocalamus sinicus
ATACTTTGTCGAACTTGCTACAGTACCCTTTATTCTTTAGCAATGTTTTATGCAAGTAATGCTTCACATTCTTCCTGATGCACCTCTATCCTTTGTTATCAATGAACTTGTCACAAAACTTTAGAAGTTGGATGGTGCTATGCTGGAATGTAAGGGATTGAACTCTTCAAAAAATAAAGATCCAAAGAGATAAGATCTGAGAGACCATGTGGAGGTGTCCCCATGTTTGTGATGAGTAATTGACAGTTGAGATAGAGAGTTTGAGTTTGTTTTGGGTATTCTAGGGTTGAGTACCTTTCATTAATGCTATTGTTGATTATGCAGTTTCGTGCGATGCTATGTGACGGTTTGCTTGTCTGTGTGGCTGCAGGACTTTGGAGCTAGGTCATGGTGAGGCGTGGGAGGACCGGGACTAGGCATAGGAGGTGTTGAGGTCCAGACTGTCGGAGATGCCGAAGATGATCGAGGCTGCTGAGGTGGTTGCGAGCTGGGAGACGAGGAATCAGAGCTGGAGCTACTGGTGATGGACACGACGGGCAACGACGAGTGGACCGGGACTAGGCTCAGGGAGGAGTCGGAGGTCCTGACGGTTGGATGTCGGTTGCGGTCGTGTGCGACGGAACAGACCAGGACTAGACTCAGGTGGAGTCGAAGGTCCAGTCGGTCGGAGTCGGGTGGACACGACGGGCAATGGCGAGGTGGATCGGGGCTAGGCTCAGGGAGGAGCTGAGGTCCAGACGGTCAGGATGCTGAGTGCAGTCGTGTGACAACAGGAAGCTTCCAGGAAGGTGCAGCAGGGGCATTTCGGTAAAATGCGCAAGACTGCAAAACGGAAGCAGATTTGGTTGAGGATAACGGGTTAGTGGATGGCAGTGGAGGAGGTTAGGGTTTGGAGTTGGGATACTGGTGTTCCCTCCTTCTTGTGTTGAGAGAGGTTTGACTTCTTTGCCTTATGTGTGTATGGAGCAAGGGAGTGGGTATTGGCCTGCAATTCTTGATTTGCTCTTTTGGTGTGAGCTCCCTCCATATAGAGGATGTGAGGGGCAGACAGTTGGCAAAAAAAAACAAGAAAGCAAGCTGTGTGTTCTCCTACATGAGTTCTTGAGTGTGTGTTCTCAGGAGAGAATCATGTAGTGAGATGAGTGATTTTTCTTCCCAATTGCGTATGGGGCTGTTGTAATCATTCATCTTTTGTAAGCATTCATGGTTATGAATCAATTTGAGAAGTTCTGAGTTTGAGCCATTTTGAGTCTCTTGCAATGTTCTTTCTGCTGCTCTCTACTGCCTTTGCTTTTGAGCTAATTCTTTGAGCAAGGGTTTGCAAAATGGATTGCTCTGAACTGGGAGATACTCCAAAGCCATTTGGCTAGCACATTCCTGAAAGCAATTACTTTATTTACTAATCTCTCTCAAGAAATGAGTTGAAGCCTCATTCCCCTGTTTTGCATTTTCTAGGGTTTGAAGTCAAGGGAAGGTTGAGTGGGTTGATTCTCTTGGTATAGATTGTTTTAGGCTTGTGTTTCTTAGTTCTGAGATCATTTCCTGTTGAATTCCAAAGTTTCAAGCTCAAAAGACAAGAGATTCTCAAGTTTTCAACATTTCTAGGGTTTTCTGGTTTGGAAGCAGAGGAATCTCATATTCTTGATTTTCTCAAAGAAAAGTGTTTCAATCTTGTGCTCTCAAGATCTGAGGATATTGCTCTATTGTGATAAAGAGCATCTCGATCAAAAGGTTTGAGAACTATGAGCTTTTTGGAATTTAGGCTGCTTGGGTTTAGTTTTGCAGTAATAAATGTTTGTTGTTTTTAGCAGCAAATGAATCTTCAGAGTCTTGGTCTTTCAGTCTGTTTTTGGCCTGAATTTCAGCAATCTGTAGGCTACCTGCTCTATTGAATTTTTCAGCCGAACTGCTTTTTCAATCTGGTCTTTTTCCCTCTGATTTCGGTTTGTTTTTTGTTTGCCTGTTTACTGCCGTGTGAAAGCGCAGAAATTCTGCAATCTGATTCGCTGTTTTGTTTCTCCTTCTGTACTTACTGCTGCCGAAAATTTTCAGCCGCATTTTCGATTCTTTTGCTGTTCAGCCGAAGCATTGCAGTCTGCAGTCCAGATTTTCAGCATTGCATTCCCTTGCTGTTTTCAGCCTTTTTCAGTCATCTTTTCTCTGCTGCTTTCAGCCGAAATATTGCAGTCTTCTGCAGAGTCTTTCAGTGTAGCCAAGTGGTTCAATAGTGTGCTGTTTTCAGCAGAAGTGCTGCAGGTTTTAGCCAATCTTTTTGCTGTTTTCTGCATAGTTCGCTTTCAGTTTCGTGCAGCAGTAAACTGCATGTTTCCTGTCCTTTTGTCCTGAGAAGTGCAACAATACATGTCTCTGTTTTGGTGTCTTGTTTTTTGTTTCTGCTTGCGATTCTTTTAGGATTCCATTGAGCTTGCATATTTTTGTTTCATAGCTTCTATAGCTATCGGAGAAGATTATGTGATACCTAGGGGCGGATTTTGAAGGCACCATTCACCCCCCCCCTCTGTTGCCATTTTCGATCCTACAAGATCACAGATAGCGTCTGCTCTATTGTATTCTTCAGGAAACAAAAAGGATAGTTTTCATTACTCCATCCGCAACTGCACCCCCAAAAGTTTGGATAAATTCACTTACCCTCCATCGGTGCTTCCAGGGGTTTGATTGTTCTTTAGAATAGCTCAATCTTCAGCGGAATCCCATTGATTAATACTCAATTTGGTTAAATAATTGAGTTCTTGTTAGTTCAGAATCCAAATAAATGGACCCTCATCAACATATATGGCCCATGTGAGGGGCACTAAAGGGATGAGTTTGTACTGTTTCTTTCACCTTGACATACCATCTCAACAGAACTGGATACTTGTTGGAGATTTCAACTTCATTTGTTACGTTCAAAATGGAAATAAACTGGGAGGCAACTTAAATGACATCTTCATCTTCAATAGCATCATCAGCAATCTTGGACTTACTGAGCTACCCTTCCAAGGTATATCTTATACCTGGAGTAACATGCAGGAAGACCCCCTGTTGGAACAACTAGATTGGTTTTTCACAACAAATCAATGGATCATCTCTTTCTCGCATACTAAGGTCCATGTCCTCGCCAAAAATACTTCTGACCATGCTCCTTGCATAGTGCACATAGACACAGTCATCCCAAAATCAAATCTTTTTTGCTTTGAATTCTACTGGATAAAACATCCAGGATTCTCGATGGTGTAAGCCTCTACTAGAACTTGCCTATGTAGCAAACAAATAGTGCTTCTAAAATCACGAGGAGATTCAAAAACCTTCGTAGGGGACTCAAAATCTAGAGCAAATCCATTTCTCAACTAACCCTTCTCATTCAGAATTGTTGAACGGTAATCCTCTTCATGGATAACTTGGAAGAGCAGTGGTGCTTATATGCAAAAGAAAGGAGTTTCTGAATTATAATTAAGAATCACTACTCAAGGCTACTGAAATACCATCACATGTATTGGAAGAAGCACTGCACTACCCGTTGGGCAAAGCTGGGAGATGAAAATACTAAGTACTTCCATGTTCGGGCAACTGGGTGTCATTGAAGGAACTATGTTCGCTCCTTAACTCTGGAAGATGGAACTACAATATATTCCCATGAAGACAAGGTAGTAGCTATATGGAATGCCTTCAAACAAAAAATGGGAACAATTACTCACCTCACCATGCACTTCACTCTTAGCAAACTAATACCAGCTCTAGAGCATCTTCAAGACCTGGCTACAAATTGTTCTCAAAAAGAAGTGGATGACACAGTCAATATGCTGCCATGCAACAAAGCTCCAAGACTAGACGGGTTTAATGGCCTGGTCATCCGTAAGTGCTAGAATATAATTAGACATGACTTTTATTTGGTGTGTAAGCATTTCTTCAATAATGCAATTAACATCTCAAGCATCAATGGCTCATCATTACTCTAGTCCCAAAGAAACTGAGCCCTTAGACACTGAATGATTTCAGATCGATTTCTCTACTCAACTAGGTCTTAAAGCTTCTTACAAAGATTTTAGCAAATAGACTTCAAAAGGTTATCATTAGCCTAGTACACAAAAATCAATATGGATTCATAAAACAAGGACAATACAAGATTGCCTTGCTTGGGTCTTCAAATATATCTACTAATGTCAACAGAGCAAAAAAGGAAATCTTAGTACTCAAGCTAGACTTCGAAAAGGTATTTGACACAATTGAACATGCAGCTTTGTGGCAGTAAGAGCAACTCTAGCAGTAGCCCTCAAAACAGGGCCTCTACTTTTTATTTGAGGGCTCTCCCTACTTTTGAGGGTTCTATTTTTTGGGCTACACTCCAGCAGGAGCCCTCAAAACAGGACCCTCAAATTCATTCTTAGAGGGGATGACACATAGGACCCACCCTCATCCTCATCCTACTTTTGAGGGCCGAGGGGCAAAAAACTCACTCCAGCAGGGCCCCTACTTGAGCCCTCAAAAGTAGGGGCTCCCTCCAGACCCCCAGGAATGAGGGCTCGAGGGGGAGATTTGAGGGCCCCCTACTTTTGAGGGCTCAAGTAGGGGCCCTGCTGGAGTGAGTTTTTTTGCCCCTCGGCCCTCAAAAGTAGGATGAGGGCTCAAGTAGGAGCCCTGCTGGAGTTGCTCTAATGAGTGCAAAAGGCTTTCCTGACAAATGGATCTCTTGGATAGCCTACATTGTCTCCTCAAGCCATTTTTCTGCTCTCACATATGGGGTACCTAGAAATTCCTTCCGGTGCAAAAGGGGAGTAAGGCAAGGTGATCTGCTCTCACTGCTCTTATTTGTACTAGAGGCCAACCTTCTGCAGTCAATAATCAATGAGGCAGCTACAAGAGAACTTCTCAAGCACCCGATCCCGCCTCTAGGAAATTAAGATTTCTCGGTGGTTCAGTATGCAGATGACACCTTAATAATTCTTTCGGCCTATTCCAAACAGCTTCTTTGCTTAAGAGGCCTGCTTCACACTTTCTCAGACTTCATTGTTCTTAAAGTTAACCTTCACAAATCAATCATGATCCCTATTAACGTACCACTCGACAAAGTGGCCAATCTTGCAGGAATGTTTGGATGCAAAATTAAAACTATGTCGTTTACCTATTTAGGACTTCCCATCGGGACAACAAGACCAAACGTAAAGGATTTTCTCCCCATGGTGGACAGTGTTGAAAGGCATCTTGCTAGCATACAAGTTTTATGTCTTATGGAGGAAGACTTATGGTCATCAATTCAGTCCTTTTCCTGCAGCCGATCCACCACATGTGCATGCTTAGAATGCCAATAAGGGTGATACATCATATTGATAGAGCACGGTGACATTGAAATTGGAGAGGCTCCTTAGATCTTCAAACACGTTGCAACTCTCTGGCTTCATGGGACAAAGTTTGCAAGCCGAAGAATAAAGAAGGACTGGGAGTATTGAACCTTCGAGTTCTCAAAGAGGGCCTACTCGTGAAGTACCTGCACAAGTTCTATGGGAGAGGTGATGCCTCATGGGTTAATCTAATTTGGCACAAATACTACACAAATTCGGTTCCTCATGCATCAATTGCATGTGGCTCCTTCTGGTGGAAAGATATCATGAAAAGCATCATGCAGTTTCACGGCATTGCAATGGGGAAGCTAGGGAATAGACAAGATATTCTGTTCTAGAAAGGCTGCTGTGATGGGCACCTTCTCTACATAAAATACTCGAGATTATACTTGTATACCCTCAATTAGGACATCTTAGTCAAAAATTATATGCACTCAATGGAGCCACACAGCCTTTTTTAGTTGCCACTGTCAGAGGAAGCTTACCAAGAATACTCACAACAGCTGAATTTAGCAAATGCAGTTATGATAAGACAAAATACATTAAACCAGTGGACTTACATCTAGGGAAACTCCATGTACTCCTCACAAGAATGGTACGCTTGACAGTTTAGCCAATTGAGCACTTCTTCGGTTTTCTCTCTTGTCTGGAAGAGCAGATATACGATGAAGCTCAAAGTTTTTGCTTGGCTCCTAATGATAGATAGGCTCAACATAAAGGATATGTTAAGGAGGAATAACTTCAACACTGATGGAGACACTTTTTGTGTGCTCTATGACCTCCAGAGGGTCAAGACCCATCGCCACCTCTTGTTTGAGTGCCCCTTTACCTTGCAATGCTGGAATATGGATATGGATACGCCAACAATGGTGCTCAACACAAAAACAATTTATACATGACAGCTCTTCATGGAAAAGTTCATCATGGCTGCCTGGCACATTTGGAAAATTCAAAATGGACACATATTCCAGCAATAGCATCATAGTCTAGATGACTATAAAGCAAAACTCGGGATGGAGGCGACTCTTCTTTTACATAGGGTCAAACCGGCCTCTCGTCAACTACTTTGCACTTGGATTCGGTCTCTTTGATTTCTCTTTTCTCGTTGTTGCTTCCTTTTCCTCTATGTCCCCCTTCTCTCTTGTACATTATTATCTATCTAATATAGCACAGTAGGAGTCTCTCCTACTATTTCCCATAAAAAATGGATATAAATTGTTAAAATGATGTGAATGTATTTATTGTTCTATTTTATACTTTCTGAGTCATAGACTCACCTTTGCTTTGTTGTTATTTTTACATGAACATTGCAGGTAACATGCATGGGTGGAATTAGAAGATGGAATATTACAGTTTGTAGCTTTTCACTTCACCTAGTAATTTATCATTTATGGACATGAACAATTTAGTAATTTGCATAGCATTGATTAGACAATTTATGGTTTCCTTTAGTATTTATAGTTCATAATGTTGTTGTTTGATGCTTTACTCATTTCAGTCTTGGTTATATTTTGTCTTGGTATTTATTGGTTCATATCAAGGTTAGTTTATGGTTTATTGTACTGCTGAAATTTACGTTGAATGTTTATTCTTGAAATCTAGTTGATAGTAACATTTGCTTGTTAGTTAAAATTGGTAGCGATGGTAGTTGTAGGTGACATCTTGAGATTTTGTTAGGCCGACGTGTTACAATTGGTATTAGAGAGGGCTTTAGGCCCGTGGTGAATGAATTAAGAACTTATTTAATCAACTAAAATTTGACATAAGAGTGGTAATTTAAGACAATAGCAACCATAATAATAACATGACTTAGGAAAACTTAATGCTAAAATTTAATTTTGAATAATTAATTTAAAGTAGAAATTTGACACACTGGTTGACAGTAGGATAGGATTAGGTCATGCATTGCATTTACGCTTCCGTTAGTTGTATAATTATTAATGAATGTTAAGTTGTTGCCTATGTTGGTATTAGATGATTGGGTAATTGAGAAGGATAGTGATGCCGAGAGTTAAAGGTCATTGTTGTGGCCATGGAATGGCCAGGAGGTGCCACTGTACATGGTGCATAGGTGATGATGAGTTTTTCTTATATAACATCAGTCACAAATAATCAGGGATGAGTTTCTATTGGTCGTTTTTGTTCTTTGAGTGAGTTATGATTCTGTCCATGAGTTTTCCTTGATTAGTCATTTGAAGTGTTGGCGCTGTGATTTCATTTGCTATTTTGGTTTCATGAAGGAATTGTTAACAGAAATAATTGAAGTGCAATTATTGTGTGCGAGGATTTGATATTGAGAATCACTAAAAGAGTCGAGTTGTTGGATTTTAATAAGCATCTCATGTTTATGGGTTTGTGGAATTGTTGGATGATAGTTGGTGATTGATAAAACAAATTTAGTTGAACATTTTGATTTGTGCATTAGACATATTCTAGAGTAAAGTGTTTATTGTGGTAAGGTTTCAAAGTTTGGGTGAATTATATGTTTAAGGATGAAATGATAAAGTAGTATGAAGTAATTTAGAGAGTCATGAAGAGTTTTATGATTTAGTGGATCCTGATGATCTTTGTTAAGAGTTTTAGTAAATTGATGATATCAGGCTTGTTCAGTAAAGGCATATTGGGGATAGTAATGATTCTTTTAGAAGGAAAGGAATTTGGTCATCTTTCGTGGTGCCATTTAAATGAAAAATTTTAGAGTTTTCATGCTTATGGGCTTTTACCGTTTGTGACTTATGAGGAAGTTGTGTTATTTGTTGCATCAAAGAGAACTTCAGTGAAGTGTTAGAGAATTCCCATGGTTTATAAGAGGTTTACAAAATTTCGTCTTGAAAAGAAAAAAGTGCCTTGTTATTTGATCATTTTTCTTAGAGTTTTGCTTTCTACTGCATTGCTATTTGATCATTTTTCTTAGGGATTTGCTTGGTGCAAGTTGCTATCATTTTTCTGGTCTTCTGAATTTGTTCTTATTGCCTTCTATTTATTTTTCTTGTGAAGAAAATAGCTAATTTGTGTTATAAAGTCCTTTAGGATATATAGTGACAACTGACTAGTAGTGATCAGTACACAATCTTATAAGGCATTGAGTGCCAAGTTATTTGAGATGCATAGGAGGATTATTTGATGTTATACCATAATTTTTGGAGAGAAATTGACTTCATGCACTGGTTGTGTTTGGAGCAAACTAATCATATTGTAGTTACTAGTAGGACCCACAGTGCATAGTGAATAATGATATGTTGATATATATTGTGGGTAATTTGGGGTTATCAAAAGTCCAAAAATTTATCTATTAGGTAGAATGTTGTGATTGTGTAAGTTGCTGGATTTGTAGACGAAATTAGATGGCATGGGTTAATTAGAATTTAGATTGGTGAAGTAATTTAATCGATGTGGTAGTTACTTGAATGATGAGGATTGTTGGACTATATGTGGTATGATTTGATCTTTAATGAATATCTCTCTAGTATTTAGAATCTTTCTATAGTTTAGTTGGTGGGGATTGTATTTAGTTATTGGTATCTTAATGATTGAGTCTATTGGATTACCAGAATTTCAGTCAGTAGTTTTGAGAATTCCTGTACCAATTATTATTAAAACTAGATTGTAGGAGACATTGAGGTTTAAGTTAATAAGAGTAAATGGGGGAGAGCTTTTTGTGGTTTACGAGACTATGAATTTCTGGGTTTTTTTCTACAATCCCAATAGAAGTTTGTCCCAATCTATGAATGAGAAGAGATGGAATTGAACTTAGTGCTTTAGTCCAAAATTATATATGTCCATGAATATGTGTGGAAGTAGGACAACAACTTGACTCTGGAAATTGTGATGATTGTTGATCGAATTCATTTGGATGTGGTATATGTGTGTTAGGATCTTCAAGGTGATTATCCTTAAAGTGTTAAGGCGATAAGATTCAAGGTGAAATCTGTAATTTAGTTCACTTGGAATTATCTGTGGGGATATTTCTTTGGTAAAGGAGTTGACTAGCGCATTTTGTGGATTAGTAGAACCTCTCTAGATTTGGTGGATATTACTCTAGGATTGTGCATATCTTTGAGGTTGCCGAATTGAGATAAATGAGTTGGTGTGGTATGTGAGAATTTAGAATTTCATTATTTAAGACCAAAATTTCTTCCCTAAAAATTTGAGTAGTGTGTGTTTTATTGGGATATGGAGGTACCCATCTGGTTGTTGATGGATTTATGTATTTACATCTGATGTTCATTTGTGAAGTCAACTGATTTTATGTTAGCATGGGTAGTCATTTCCTTTTAAGGAAAAAAGGAAAATTTGTTAATTCGAGAATTTAAGTAGTTTTGCCATTGGCTTATATGGTTTTGATTTGCTCCTATTTAATTGGAAGTTGAGAGTTTTCATTGTGAGTCCTTCATTTTCAGGGCATGTTCTTTTTGGAATGGAGTGGCTCAATGAGTGTTTTATTTGCTTCTCTTGTCAAGGAGATACGCCTTGCAAATTGTAGTGATCCCGCTATTCACTTGTTATTCTCTTCTAAGAATGGTTTATTTCGAAACGGATAGATTTTAGAAGTGGATTTTCCTATTAAGGTGGAGTGTGTAATTCTTTGCTTGGGACATGTAGGAGTCGAAGGATGTGTTGCATTCGTATGCGCACAAAAGTATTATTTGATCTTGAGGTGGGATGTGCTCTTCAAGCTATTTGCATGGAGTCGGAGAGTTTGTACATCTCGAGTAATTCTTATGGGTATGAGTTAGAAGGTTAGAGTTTGCAAGCAGAGTCATGAGGCGGAAAATTCGTGGTTGAATTCTGTTAAGGAGATAGAATGTAATATTTCAAAAATATTTCTCTTAAAGACCTATGCGCAAATAGAGAAAATAGGATATGCAAAAATAGGATGATTGGAATTTTAGAGGGGTCGTTTCATAAAGCAAGTTGTGCGAGAGAAGTTGGAAATTAAATCTATGCTTCGCCGTATTAAAAGAGGATGTGGTGAAGAAGAGAACCAGAACCAAGAAACCCTAACTACCTTTCCTTTATTTTTGTTAGGAAACCTGGGCCTAGAATTGAAGCCTTGGCCCATGGTGGGCGCCTCACCGCTAGGCTATAAATAGGGAGTGCTATTGGCTATTTTGTACACAACATGAGAAAAAGAAAGCAATAAAGAAAGATCAGGAGTTTTCCCTATCTCTGTGTTTCAATCTACTATTTGCGTCTTCTATGATTGATCTATTTTTTGCATAGCAGAGGAATCGATCGGACTGGTCGCCAGCAACGGTTCCTCAACATGTTATCAGCACCAATCGCTCCGGTGAATTGAAAGGTAATCATCGAAATATTAGTAGATTGAATTATCTATATCTAGACCGCTTTAAATTCCGCAAATTTCACTTTGTAGATGATTTTCTATAGTGCAAATCCGCTCTAATCTACCGCGAGCAGATTGAAGTCGTCGGCACAATGTCGATCGGTAGATTACACGAAAGAGTAGATGTTGGTTGCATTGTAGATTGAATAAAAATAAGAAAAAAATCTTACATGGCCGGCCCCGTACGGCCACCGTGTGTGAAGCCACCGCAGGTCGCCAGCCTCCCCTCACGCGCTAGCACCGAAGCCGCCGCCTGAAGCCGCCAGCCGCCCGCGCCCACCACCGCCTTCGGGCGTTGCTGCCGCCACTGACCTAAGCTGCAGGAGGAGCCGACCAACCACACCGATGCCTCAGGATCCACGCCAAGCACGGCCCCGCACAGCCGCCTGAAGCGCAGACACCTCGGCTTCCCCACATGGCCTCCCGACGCGCCGATGCCTTGGCTTCGCCGCACGGTCGCCTGAAGCGCCAACGCCTCGGCTTCCTTGCACGGCCGCCCAAAGCGCTGACACCTCAGGTTCCCCGCACGGCCACTCGAAGCGCCAACGCCTCAGGTTCCCCGCACGGCCGCTCGACGCGCCGGCGCCTCTGCTTCCCTGCACGGCCGCCTGACGCACCGACGCCTCGGCTTCCCTGCACGGCCACCCGAAGCACCGCTCGAGGCAAGCCACCCCACCGCGCGCCCCGCCCGAGCCGACCGCTCGGGATGCCATCGCCACGAGAGAGCTAGGTAGGGGAAACCCTACCCCTCCCTCTCCCCCGTTTTTAGCCAGCTGGAATAGGCCGATTGGGCCGGGAGAAAATGAGCTGAAAGCTCAGCCTAGAGGGGGGCGCTGGCAAATTTGCAAAACGACTTCCGAATTCTGACAATTACGGAAGGATCCTCATAATTTTTAGATGGGTCCTAAATTTTGCAGAAAGGCCCTCAAAAAATTAGAAAATTACGTGAAATTTTTCTCTTAATTGAAAATTTGTGTATAGGCCCTCGGAAATTGCAGAATTTACTGAAAATTCATCTTCCGGCATAAATGGGCCTCGCAATTCAAATTGTGAATTATTTTAGCATTTGAAGCATGTTTAGCACTGTTATTATTATTTTCTATGTTTTCTGTATTTATTTACTGTTTTGATTAATCATAATTATTTAAATTGCCTTTAATCACCGAAATTAACAGTAAAATTTATAGAAAAAGCATAGAAAATTCTGAAACATTACTAGAATCTTTTGTACAATTATAAAATTCATTTACGTGTAGTAAATTTATTTCATGCATGTTTACCGGTAGTAAACTTATTAATTCCTTTCGTACACATGTAGATGATAGGCATCATGAACCGAGAGTTCGAGGAGCTGGCCCAGCATGGCCAAAACTAATTGACTTGGGCTTCTGATGTCGACATAGTACTTAGAGCCAAGAAGCTCTGCGCTGCCATTGGGATTGGTGCACTACAGGATGCCCAACCCACCCCTGAGGAAACTGATTATGCACTTCACTTCCTCAAGCACTATCTCTGTCTCACTCTCAAGAATGAGTACATGGCAGAGAAGAGCGCGCTAGAATTATGGACTGCACTCAAGAAGCGGTTCGAGAGGCTAAAGTATATCATCCTTCCTCAGGCAGAGCAAGAGTGGATCCGACTGAGGTTTACCGACTTCAAAACGGTCGAGGAGTATAATTCTGCACTGCACAGAATTTGTACCAATCTTCAACTTTGTGACAAGCAGATCACAGATGAGCAGAAAATTGAGAAGACCCTATTAACCTTCCACCCCAATGTAGTGCAGTCTGCACGCAATTATCATCAAGACGACTACAAGGAGTGTGCTGAATTGATCGATATGATGCAGGTTGCAGAGCCTCAGGACAAAGTTCTCTGCAAGAACTACGTCACATAGCCACCTGGGAGCTCTGCTGGCCATGAAACCACCGCTGGGAGCTACAAGGTGTGAAAACCCATAATGAAAAAAAGGGGAAGGAAGGGTAAGGCCGCAGCCCAGAAAAGCAAGTCAGATGCTACACGTGAGAATAAGGCAAGCAAGCCAAAGCAGAACGACAAGCCTTATGGTCAGCAAGATCAATACTGCTACAAGTGTAGCAAGTGGGGGCACTGGTCGCGAATCTGTAAAGAACCGCAGCATGTCATCGATGCCTTCCAAGCTCAGTTGAAGAAGGATGGCAAAGGGCAGCATGAAACTCACTTTGCATCTGTTGAGGGGGAGAGTTCTGAACAGCTGCCTGCACTGATGGATGTTGAAACTATTCCGGCAGCAAGACCCCCTTTTGACATAGCAGCTGCCACCACCAATATCACCCCCCGAGAAGATAGCAGCCGAAGTCTCTGACTTCTTAACATAGTCAGTATAATGCACAGAATGCATTTAGACTTTAATTGTCATTTAGTTTGTGTGGAAGGAATAAGTTAGAATTTGCATGGATGGTACTCATTAGAATTTGCATGGATGGTACTCAAACAACCTTATTTTCTCGTGATGGTTAGATGATATTGAATAATTCATTCATTTATTCAGTCTATAATAGCATGATATGTTCTGATATTGAAGTATTTTAATTATGTGTTGATCGCCTTCTGCTACATATTAATAAAATACTTTATATTAGAATACATGTGGTGCCCCATGGAGGAAGTGTGCTTAGCTGACAACGGCACAACAAATACCATCTTAAGAGAGATAATACTTTCAGTCAATTAGTAAGAATGCTGGCAGCCTTACAACAATCACAGGTAATGATGCTTATATAATAGGTTCAGAAATAGCCACAATTATACTCCCAATGGGCACAACTTTAGTCATTCAAGAAGCCTTATTGTACACAAAATCTACTAGAATTCTCCTAAGTTTCAAGAATATTCGCGACAATGGTTTCCAAGTTGAGACTAAAGAAGAGCATGGTAAGGAATACCTGCTCATTACAAAGCACGAAGAAAAATAGAAAAAGGGTATTAGAAAAACTTCATTCGTTAGAAACTGGGCTATACTACACCAACATCAAGGCACCTGCAGCCTATACTGCCCTAAAAACAATATTTAGAAGCTCTGGACTTTTTTGTCTCTAGCATGACAGATTAGGCCACCCAGGTCTTAGGATGATGAGAAATATAATTAACAATTCACAGGGCCATAATATTAATGTAAAAAATTTCCCGAATAACAAAGATTTTTTGTGCTCTACATATGCATCGAGAAATTAATTACTAGACCTTCTACTCTGAAAGTGAAAGATGAAATCCCTGCATTCCTGGAACGCATCCAAGGAGGCATTTGCGGTCCCACACAGCCACTATCAGGGCCATTTAAATATTTTATGGTGCTCATCTATGCTTTCTCGAAATGGTTGCACGTATGTTTATTGTCTACGAGAAACCATGCTTTCGTAAAGCTAATTTCGTAGATAAATCATATTGGAAATATTTTCCATGATCATCACATAAAGTCCATCAGAATGGACAACGCCGAAGAATTTACTTCAAAGGCATTTGATGAGTATTGCATGGCAATGAGAATTACAGTTGAGCATTCTGTAACGCATGTCCATGCCCAGAATGGACTAACAGAGGCATTAATCAAGAGAATTAAATTTATTGCCCGACCACTTTTGCAGAATTGTAGTTTACTAGCTACATGTAGGGGACACGCAGTCCTGCATGTAGCAACTCTCATCAACTTTAGACCATCGGCCCACAACATCCATTCACCTATGCAACTAGTGTAAGGTTCAGCACCGAAAATTTCTCATCTCTGGAGGTTTGGATGAAAGGTTTATGTACCTATACACCCTCTACAGCGTATTGCAATGGGTTCTCTCCAAAAGACTGTGATATACGTTGGTTATGAGACAGCATCCATAATGAGATATTTAGAACCCATGACAAGAGATTTGCATACTGTCCGTTTCGCTGATTGCATATTTGATGAGGATAATTTCCCAACATTAAAGGGAGGAAATCAACTCCTTGATGAAAAATGTCAAGAAATTACGTGGCAAGCTACGGGAATTCATGCACATAACCTGCGCACTAGTAAGACAAATAAAGAAGTCCAGAAGATCATTGATTTGCAAGCATTAGCAAATCAACTGCCTAACCACTTTAGTGATTTGAAGAGTGTGACCAAGTTGCATGTGCCTGCACGCAATACACCGGAGAGGGTTGAAATACCAAAAAAAAGTAGATATCCCTAATCCCGTCCAGAAGCCTCAGAATAAAAGGACGAGAACTTCGGCCCCCTCGAAGCCTAAGTAACCGGGGACGTCTGGTGAAAAAGGATTGAAGGACTTGACACAGCCGATCACTGAAGTTTCCTAGAGCCAGAAGGGGAGCCAGCTGAGACCTGGCACCAGTATGACACCTTCAAAAAAGAGCATACTGGATCTGAACACTCCTGTGGAGGGAGAAATCGGCATAGATGTGTGCGCACACATCGAAGCTGAAAAACTAAAGGAACTTGCCACCGCAACTGGAAGAAGCGATGAGCAAGTAGAAGCATAACAAGCAACTCATGATGAAATAGCTATAAACTTTGTGCACACGGGAGAATCCATGAATAGGACAACAGCCAATGTTGATGTCTACTTTGCAAAGAAAATTGCCACAATCATCGATCTTGAACAGAGCCTGCATCGCTCGCTGAATGTAAAAAAAGATCAGATTGAAAAGATTGGAAAAGGACAATAGAAACTAAATTATTATCTCTAAACAAAAGAGAGGTATTTCTGCCTGTAGGGTGCACATCTCCCAATGTGCACCCTGTAGGGCATAAGTGGGTATTTGTTCGAAAGAGAAATGAAAGAAATGAACCTGCAAGATATAAAGTAAGGCTTGTTGCACAAGATTTCACTCAACGTCCATGAGTTGATTATGAAGAAACCTACTCACCAATCATGAGTAGAATCACCTTTACATACTTAATCTCAATGGCAGTAAACCTGAACATAGAAATAAAATTGATGGATATGTTAACTGCATACCTTTATGGAAACTTGGATTCGAAAATTTATATGAAGGTATCCCTGTCCCGAACCAAGACAGAGCAAATAGAAATCTGTACAGTGTGAAACTCAGGAAATCACTGTACGGACTTAAGCAATCGGGCAGGATATGGTATAATCGATTAAACGACTTTCTATATAAAAAAGGCTACACAAACAATGAAGATTGTCCTTGTTGTTTATACGACGATCCCAGAATAGATTTTGTATAATATCAATATATGTAGATGATCTGAATATCATCGGGATCATGGAAGACATAAAAGAAGCAAGTTCTTGCCTAGAGTCAGAATTTGAAATGAAAGATTTGGGTAAAACCAAATACTGCTTAGGCCTACAGCTTAAGCATGTCCTTGAAGGAATATTAGTACATCAGTCAGCCTACGCCCAGAAGGTATTAGAAAGGTTCGGTTTTGAGAAGGTATACCCATCAAAAGTACTGAGGATCGAAGATCTTTACAGCAAGAAAAGATCCACACTAACCTAGGAAAGAGGGGAGGAAGTCTTGGGATCGGAATTCCCATACTAAGTGCAGCAGGAGCACTTATGTATTTAGCGAACTGCACTAGACAGGACATTTCATTTGCTGCAAACCTATTAGCAAGGCATGTAACTATTTTCCTCTACATACTACATCTCGCAGATAGTCAACATTCAAATTTTAAGCCATAAGCCACAGAAAAAAAAAAACCCACGCAACATTAGCTAAAAACCATAAACATGCTCAAAAGAACACAATGACTAAGTTCTTTTCCACTTATGGCTTGTGGCTTATGACTTATGCTATAGTAATTAACTTTCAAACGGTGTGATTTTTAAAGATAGGGTCAAACAGGAAGATTATAGTAAAAATTGTACTGAGTTCAACTATATCGGCCAAAATCACATGTAACTATTTTCCTCTACGTACTGTATCTCGCGAACAGCCAGCATTCAAATTTTAAGTCATAAGCCACAACAAAAAAATCTACCCAACGACATCAACCAAAAACCATAACTATAAGCACAGCTCAAAAGAGCCCATCTATAGTGACAAATAATTAATTATCCCTAATTAAAAAGTAATGATAAAAAATGTGCATTAAAAACCGCATCGATGTTCGAAAGGCAGTGACCGCTCCTGTCCGCTATATCAACGTACATTTTCGGCATTTTCATACTTAAAAGAAAAAAAACACAATGATTTTCGCTCCGATACTTAAAAAGAAAAAAAAACACAATGATTTACGCTCCGTTGTTTTCGGTGGATTTGCTGACACTTTTTTTTACAAAGGTAACTTACATTTTGTAACCCAAAGCATCCTGCTAACCATTCAACATTAATTTGGACTTGGTTGACTACGGGTCAACAGCATACACTTTGTAAACCAAAGCATCCCAGCAAACAATTCAACATAATTCGGAAAGTAAAGCAACATGTAAAATGTACCGAGTTCAATTTCACATAAATAAAATATGATAGCAGCTAACAAAAAAACCCCTCAATTAAATGTACACACCTTAAGAAGAGGTTCGAGTGATGTCAACATATAGATGTATAGTTGATGGAAAATAATAGACTTCTGGGGACGACTTATACATGCTTTTAGGATTATTTCCCGAAAAATTGTCTGATATCGGAAACCTGTCACGATGTAAGGACACATGGCCAAAAAGAAACGGAAAAGGGATTTGTTTCTCAAACACTCTACGAACCCAATTTTATATAACTATCAAATACAAGTCCTACGACTGCACGGCCAGCCTTTGAAGATGCTCACAGAAGACCTGGAAGCTAACATCATCGGTGAATATGATGTCGGAACCTGGAGGAACATCGTGTGCTGTGTTATATGTGGCCGATGGATTCAGCTTTGCCAACAAGAACCTTGCCTGCATAGGACAGAAGAGTATATGATAAGTCAAATATTACATAGAACAAGTTGCTGTCGTTTTCTTCATACATGCAGTACGCTGTTGCATAAAATTCAGAAGAAATGATTTTTTGTACTTTATAAATTTCAAACAGAAAAATGGAACGGTGGCAAAAAGATCAGATCAAAGACTAAATTTCCAAAGCATTTGTTTCAAGTGCATATGCCAAAAGGAATAGGATGTTGAAATACACAAGCTAATTACGGCAGTAGCAACAAATAAGAGAGACAAGAAATAAATAAATACACATACCTGCGAGCCATGTTGGTCACAAACCACTAGTCTTGGAACTGGAAATCGACCTTTTATTATCATCTGAGCCTCCTCTTGAGGAGCTTGTAACAATTGTGCAAATTGCTGAACAAACAAATATATAGTAAGCATAAGCGTGGGAAGCTCTAGAATATAGCTAGTGTTGCAGGCAAACATCAGCTAAACACATATACAAAAGTCTTATCACCAAACAAAGAATGCAAATTTAACACAGGTTACCACGTTGTGATGCACTATTTAATGTCTCCAAGAGGAGCTCAGACCAGGATTTTGAAAAACTGTTCAGGGGTTGCAAACTGGACCCCAACACACACACAAAAAAAACTGTCCGTTTTCCTTTTTCAAATTTTCATGTTTGGATTGTAATCTACATGTACTACTAGTATTGTGCAAGAACTGATCAAAATGGCCTGGGCTTGATGTGAACCAGGCAAGGGTTATAAAACCTGAAGCTGGCCGGTTACCGGCGATTTTCAGAACCCTGGCTCAGACATCTTTTACAATAGATGGTTATGACCAGTAAACTGGTGACTCACCACCACTGGTATACCGAGGAACAGCTAGCGTATCCACTATCCAGTCAGTTAATTACAGCAACTAGTGAAGCCAGCACACCAGTACATGCTAATTTCTAAAACTAAGACATATTGCTGTCAAAGCCTTGAAGGCATATCAAATCCATGTTTCTTCTCAAGCTAAATAGGACTGGGGTGGGCCTATATACCTAACACATTATTAGAGAGATACAGCTTGTAGAGTTGTGTTTGAACAGTCACAAGGGGGAAGTTCATATGGACTAGATGATGCAGGAAGAAAACACAAGTTACCTGATGCTCAGGTTGATTCTGGTAACCCATGTTTCTCCACTGAGCAATTGTCATGCCATGGAAGATGACAACACTGAAGTATGCATCAAGTAGCAGTATGCGGTCTGCTGCTATTGATGCCACATCGAGGAATACCGGAGAAGGAGGTGAATCAAAAGAAAATGAAATTAATGAAGGCTGGATCATGGCAACCGAGTTGGCAATACTCTCACGGTTGAGTAACATCCGGAAATAAGCTGTCTCATCAGGACTGTTATTGAAAACCTGCAACAAAGAATCTAAGAGTATTAATAAGGCAAGGATTTCCCAAAGGGAAAAAAAAAGCAGGTGTGTAACACATCACCTGAACAAATTGTGAACGCCGCAGATTAAACATAAATTGAGGAAACAATGATAAATTAGAATGCAGGCTAAATGAAGAGGGATCATCCTTCCGATAATCCCCAAATCTTGAACAAAGCCGTATGAGAGACCTATCAAGCCACCGTGTTGCGTCAAACTCTTCCTACAACAATGGTTGAAATAGAAGGTTAATGATGCATCTCAAACACAAATTTTAATTTAGTGACAGAAAGAAAAGGGCAGCAAATTGCATGAACATACGCAGGTGTGTGAAAATGTTTTACTAAATCAGCTGAAGAGACAAATTCAAATTGTCTTAACTCAGAGGGTCTAAGCTGACAGTCCATAAAGACACAATGCACACAAATTTCCAAAAGCTATTAACTGAAGCAAGTAGGAAATCTGTCATTTAATAATACACATTAAAATTAAAGATAATGTGTCTCTAACATCTTCCATTCAAAGAGATGAAAATTCGCATGGATGTTTATAATATATTTTAGACACTCAATCAAACAACAAATAGATGAAGGGGAATTGGGGGTGGTGTTGTCATTCAGAGGGAGGGGACAAGTCACAGAAAATCTGCAGAGGTGCTACAGTGTACAGGTTCAATGAGAGGATATTTTTCCCAACAATCCAACTGAAGTTCATAGACTGTACTGTTCTCCAATGCAATAAAAACACACACATGCACGCCACATCAAAAGCATACACAAACACAGAGTAATCTAGAGTCATTAATCCTATAATTAAAAACAATAGTTACCGGTCATGAGCATCTGGCAAGGAAGTACATGTGTGCATACATTTTAGGGAGGAGACACAATATACAGAACTCAATGGTTTATTCTTTTTTCTGGTGTTACATATGGAAGCAAGTGAAGTCAATTAAATTACCCAACACAGCGCATCCAAATAAAATACATATCCTGGACGCCAATGAAGTTTTGATAATTTTGTAAAATAGTGTAAATAAAACAAATATTACATCCAAAGTTTTTAAATATCATCCACATAAGTCTAATTAGTTGATTGTTGGTTTGAGAGTGAAAACCAAAATCAATACATTCATAGATCCACCTACGTTGCTAATTCAATTAAACATTCAGAGTAGATTTAATATGACACAAGGGCACAAGGCTCCTACGAATTGTCCATTATTAGGGTTCTGGACGTCTGTCCAACACAACAAATTAGGTGAATGCAAATGTCAGGGCAAGACTGGCTTTTGCTCCAACACAACAAGAACAATATGCACCTAGTGCAACATGATGGTAATGCAATAAAACAAAATATATATATCAGCTGAGGACTATGAAGTTATCAGATAAAATCATTTAGGAGGTCAGACTTATGATTCCTAGAGTCAAGATGCATGAAAGAAGTTACCTCTGTTTCCATTTTCAAAGAGATGTATCTTGCCAACACAACAGCCGCAGTTTCCTGGTCGAATCCTTCGACTAATTCCTATATTCAAAAGAAATGTCTGTTAAGTCAAAAGTGCAGGACATTTGCCTTTGCTTGGCATATCACTCAATGAAATCTAATAGAACTGCAAGAAACACTCTGGAATCGATATTCTTCTTATTAAGGAAGCAAAACATTTGTTTAAGCAGAATTTAGCATGAGCATTTCAGTTATACAAATATACAATAAATAATGCACACGTTTAAAGCATCTTTCTCCCAAGCAGAGCCAACATTTAATTGGACAACCTTAGACATATAGTTCACTTTATCCAATAGAGCCCACATTGCTAATGCTCACACATAAAACACATGGGTTGTTACACATGTACATGAGAAATAATACAATTACAAGGCAACCATGTAAATGCATACAATAGTGAATAGTCTACAATCTACCCAACACAAACAGATGCTCCACACTTTCAACGAATACAGATTACGATTGTTAAAGTTTCATTTAGCACAGTGCAAAACATCATAACATACAAACCAAGTACCAAACTTTCAAGGCTAACCTCGGTATTGGTGGAACCATCCACCCATTTTCTGCATATAGTAGTAACTCTTATCCTCATATGACCTTCTGGGTGTTGGTAACTACAAAAGAATCAGCACACTTAGTACATTGAGCCATTACACCAAAGGTAAGATAAAAGAGTGGAATATACCTTGTTACAAATTGTATATACAAATGGGGATTTTGATGTCCTGGTTGGCTTGACTGTTCACTCGGTGAGACATCAAAAAATACTGTCAAGGAAGTATTCCTGTCAAGACCACACATTTTCCATGCCGTTGTATTTCCTTGACCAACAACTGTGTCTGCACACAGAGCTCCTTTCTACGAATTTCAAAGTGCAAATATCAAGCCAAGTCTTAAAATTGGTACTTCCAATTTAAAACATATTAGCGCATCTACAACATGGTATAGATAGGCCTACCTTCTCCAAAGATGTACACGGTCCAATAACACCTTGAACTTTAATGTCCTTCGAACAGTTTATTTCAAGTGTGCCACTTCAAAACAAAACAACACAACAATCAGTACATGTAGTGCAAAGCAGACTTTGTGACATACTTGTACAATAGTGCAAATCAAACCTCATGAGACTTAATTTTAAGAGTGGAAATATGTAAATATATCTTTTGTTCACAAGATTAGCCTCCACTATAACTAGTCAATATTCAGGGAATTACATGCTGCTAGGGCTTTGGTTCAACTTCTAATTTCTCAATATGAAGAATGCAATGTTGGTGCCACATCCAGACTCCACTATTAGTGAGTAACAAGCACAATACAAATCAACCATAATGATAGGGAAAAAACTTATGATTATTCAATTGGCCTATGTACTTCGTTTATGCTTCATGAAGTAGCAGACTCAATACTGTGAATTCAGCACATCTCATCTCATCAGGACATTCTGCTGCTACTCTATTGCCAATGCATCCAGCCAGGCAAGATTAGAAATGCAATATAGTCAGATCAAGTCCTTTCATATTCTATACCATACACTTCCTCGGATTCAGAATTGGGTATGAATTTGAATCAAGATAGTGCTGAAGATTAATAGAGTTACGAATATAATCGGATTTTACACACAAATACAGACATTATATAACAACTTCCAGGAAAAAGACTGATAAAACAGTCATACAGATCTATTGAAGGTTCCAAACATACCAACTTCGGCTGAAAATGTAAAAGAAAAGGAGAGAACAGACAGCAAACTTACTTGAATGAAAGGCCAAGAGATTGTTCGCCTCCCTCAAAAATACGTTTAAACGAATCCTTAAATACTGAATGCCCAAAACTTTCAGATAATACAACAAGGCCACCTGTTCTCTCAATAGCAACCTTCATCTCAGCTAGCCCGACCTGTTGGTGTTCCAAACATTAAAAGAAACATAAACATAAGTTCAAGCCATGTTTTAACACAATCAGCAGTTAGGGAATGACTGAACATATCATCTGACAACGAACCAGCAAGAACTAAGTCAACACCAACAATTTGGTTGTGGTGGTGGTGAGAGGGCCGCCTGGGGCGGTCGGAAGAGAAGTTCTTTACGAGAATCTCTTCAGGCACCAGCAAAGTGGGAAAGGAAAAGGATCAACCACAATGGGTTGTGGTAGTTCAAAGTTTGTTGGCAACAAGAAGATATACTTTATCAGAATCAACACTTTGTTAAACAATTCCTAGTGGTCCAATGGCATCCAATTCAATATACCTCCCATATATCCTGCTAACTTGATCCTAAATTTTCCAATCAATTATAAAGATACATGGGTTGGTACAAAACTCATTATTTAAGCTCCAGTTCATGAAGCCAAGATATTAAAAAGTCAATATATAATTCCCTTAAGTCCTCAATGCTTGGTACACTTGGTACAAAAGATGCAGGAAACATTTATGCGTCTTACATCTTATGCGAAATAATCACAAAACTTATTTTCAAGAGGTTTTCAGTTAGTCTTAGTCATTTGAACAAAGAACTTTACAAAGGAGGGAACTGACAATAACATTCTGAACTTAAATCGTGAGTACAGCTCCACAACGGCATTCTTTCCAGATAACAATATGAAGTACAAGATTTCAGCATCATGTAAATCTAATGAGCAAGATAGAAACACAAATTCAAACGTGAGCATAAATTGCTGGCTAAAGAGGATACTATACAAACCTGATCAAGAGCAGATGCGAAAACATCTAACACATGACCTTGACTGACCAATTGCTTGGCAAGACCATCGTAAAATTTGACAGCTTTCTGGAAGTGAGGAACTGCATCCTTATCAAGATCCTTATGTGATCTAACTGGCTCTGACAAATCTTTCGACACAATCTGCATAATCCAATGGAATATAAAGCAACATTTTAAGACTATATGAACACAAGTATGGAGAAGAAATATAAAAGATTTATGTGAACAAACAGCATGATGCAAATAAGTATTACAAATCTGAAGGACACCATGTATGTCTTATAAGGTATGTTTTTCTTCACTTGAAACCTACTTCTAAATAAAAAAAGAGATAAAAAGAGATTATGGTTTTCCACTATCTGTTCTGAGTAATAGACACTACCAAGACCCAGTACATTCTGGGGGGGTACGCAAGGATTGTTTGGAGTTTCACCTCGAAATTGACCGCTATGCTCCATGCACAGTCCTACTGTACACAATTTTTACTCTGCAACCTTAGAAGAACATGATTTGACCTGCTGTTGCACAACGGCAAAGTGCATGCCCATAACCTATGTGCTTCAACACCCTACCCAACCCCGACAAGAAGAAACTCATCCTCTTGTACCAAGATCCCACACACACCATGCTCCACGAGTATGGTGAAAGATGCATTTTTAGTTTTAGTGTACTTATGCATCAGGCTTAGGTGAACTCAGAGGAATTATTGTCATTATTCATGTTAACTTTAATGTAAAGGTAAAAACTTGCCCTAGTGGTCATGTTGACAACAGTGGCGTATACGCATAAACTAAGATACTAATTGTTCAAACGATACCATCTATAGCAAGTTCCTAAGATTCACCATACAACTTCAACACAAGAGGGCAAAATTTTTAACAGAATTTCACGTCTTAGTCGCTGTCATGAGTGTACTTCAGAACCATGCTTCTGACACTTCGGAAACCTGTAGCCCCAACCAATATATTATCATATCACCAACCAGGCAGAAATTTCCTATTTTTAACAGGCCAACATCTAAGTACTTGAAGAATCATCCACAGCGATCACCAAATTGTAACACAATAATGTCCAGTTGCAAAGCGAAAGCAGTGATCTTTACCATTCCAGGACCCTCGGTACATGGCCCGCCAAGCAGTGCAATAATCCTTGCACCTGTCCCAGGCATGCAAGCCCCTAGCAACCCAGCCGCCACGCTCAGCGCAACACCCGTGCACCGGATCGCACGGTTCCCGGCCTCCACAGGCCACTGATCCGGCTGCAACTCGTCCAGCAACTGCAATGAAACAACTACATCAAGTTACACTTGTTTCAACACAAATCGCCAAATCCAATGGCCCAAATCGCGAATTCCTCACCGTGCTGAGCGTGCATTCACACTCTGAAACCGGGAGCAAGAACCTGTTCACCCCGGCATTTGCCGGCGGATAAATTCCGTTGATCTGTGGCCCAACCGGCTGCTGTGGCATCTTTGGGAACCCCGGCCGCCCAGCACCCGCTAACCCAAGCTGATCCAAAATCTGCTCCTTGGAGATCTCCTTCGTCCCCCGGAACACGTAGATCTTGCTGAGATCGGAAAACCCGAGCTCGTGCAGGTGCACCTGCGTACCGAACGTGACCAACCCGACGAGCGAGTGCTCCGGCAGGAGCGCCACCGCCTTCCGCATGGACATCTTGACAAACTCCAGCTCCTCCTCGATGACGCACGTGTCGATCACGAACAGGAACACCGGCGGCGGCGGCGCGGGCGATCCCGGGGCGCCGGCGACGAGGTACTCGACGGTGGAGCACTGCGGGAAGAGCTCGGCGGGGACGTTGGACTCGGAGATGGCGGCGTAGTGCGGGGGAAAGTGGTTGCGCGAGAAGCAGAGCGGGCAGATCCAGATCTTGGCGGCGAAGTCGACGCGGGCGAAGGGGTTGAGGAGCGCGGAGCAGGGCTGCTTGCACCGGAGCGGCGGGTAGGGGAGCGGCGGCGACGCGAGGGACTCGGGGGCGCGGACCGGGGAGATGGCGGCGGCGAGCGGGACGACGCAGCGGCTGGCCTCGACCTTGGAGCGCGGCCAGGCGTTCCAGGTGAGGCGGACGGCATCGGGGCCGTCGGGGTCGGCGGCCGCCGCGGCCGTAGAGGGGTCGGCCGCCATCGTGGGAGCGCGGCGAGCGGCGGTCGGAGAGGGGATCGGGGCGGGTCGATCGGAGAGAGGGAGGTGGTGGAGCTGCGCCTGCGCGTGCGGGAGCGTTTCTCGGTTTGGTTCTCTCTATTTTCTCCTCGGTTTTCTGTGCTTATTGCTGTGCTGGGTTCGGCCTTGTGGAGTCGGGTCGGATCTGGGCATCTGGCTGGGGTGCACGCAGCTTAGCCAAGGTGGCGCACGGCTCTGGGTACGGACTGTTTATTTCTATAAGTATTAACTTCTAAAAACTGTTTTTACGATAAATAATTTTTTATAACACTTAACTTTTAAATAGAATATCTTTTCAAAATAAAACTTACTAGTCAATTATAGTACACTATAGTAACTTTATTTATATCGACCAAAATCACACGCGAGTGTTTCTTTCTACAAGTTGCTACTATTTATAAGCCAAAAGCTAAAGATAAAAACCAATATAAACATACTTATATTGGCTTTTGCTTATTGCTTTTGACTTTGCTTTATAAATCGTAACAACTTTTAGCTATTCGGGAGAGAAAATACGGAGACATAAAGACTCGCATGCTATTTTGACAGATATAAATGAAGTCACTACAGTGTCTACTACAATCAACTAGTATACCTTGTCTTGAAAAAAATACTTTGTTTGAAAGTTAGGTACTATAAAAAAGCTATTTACTGTAGAAAAGTGGGTTTTAGAAGCCAATATGAATGACGTCATAATTGAGTGATGTGAAAACTGATATACTGGGGTGTGTTCTTTAGGAAACCAGTCATGCGCCTGTGCGTTGCAACAAAAACACAAACTGTAGAAGCAAAAACCAATGTTAGAGGTTGATATAGTTACAAAACATGCAAAATAATATGAGAAGAAGTCTTCACGCAAGAAATACAAAAATAAATTCATTGTAAAATCTAAGATACAAATTATATATCTTATTGTTAACAACCACGTACAATTTCTTGTCGTTATTTTTTTAATGACAAAATGGTGTGACACTATTAATTATGAAGCAAATCAACCAATTAAAAGCATCACATCAGCTGTCCTTGTGTTTGTTATGACTTATGACAAGCTAATCATTAAGGTGCATAGACAGCTTACTGCAAGAAATGGAAATGTGAGCTTGCTACTGGAAAATATATTGACTGAAGACCGACTAGTAGAGTACATCTTGCAAATGAGTCTGTCAGACCCAGACACAACTAACCTTTTGAACATCAGAAATGAATTTCTATGGTTAACTTGCTTTTCTTATTGAGATGTAGTTAGTTAATGATATAAACGCTAAGCCAGGTTAGTTCTTTGTGAATTGATTAGACATCTATAGCAGTATTATTTCGGAACGTACCTCAACAACAACCTTGCAAAACAATATCATGCGCTTCACAACATCTTGCCAACAAATGAAGAAATGTACAAACATTATTTACATGAGCATTAAGAGAAATTCGCTTTAATTTTCTAAGGCCAACGAAGCTCTAGGAAAATAGAGGCTTACCGATCTTTCTCCTTCATAAATATCATTGTGACGGTGCCAGAAGGGGGGGGCCTCTATGAACACAAAATCAACTCCATCGATATAAGCATGAAAATAAGTCACTTATGAATCCTGCATGCTAGACGAAAGCCAATTCAACTATGGTTCTTTAAGCTTTTCATTTCATATTGCATACTTTGTGTTTACATTATTTACAATTTACATACCTATCCAACAACCCTGTAGCGTCTGTGGACACTTGCGTACTCTCCATGCCTTGGTGTCACAACCTAAAACAGAAACAAATATTTACATTACTTCTTTTCAAACTAAGTCACCAAACTCATCTTTGTGCACATCCTACATCCAAATTTATAAAGCCTTTTTAGATGACAGTTGTAATATCCCGGAAATGATTCCAGAGATAGTCGATTAAATGGAGGGAGGGACCTTATAGGAAAGAATTAAGTAAAGATTTTTTTAGAGGGGAATTTCTGAAAATTTCAGGCAACCTGGGCCTGGGCCTTGGCCCAGGGGAGGCTGGCCAAAAAGGGGGGCGCCCCACCCCCTCAACCCTAGTCGCCACCCCCCTCTCTCCCCTCCTCTCCCCCTTGTGCCGCCCCTCCCCCTGCCCCTTGCGCCTCCAGCAGCCCCTCTCCCTCCCCTCTCTTCCATTGCTGGTGATCAAGACCTCCATTCACTGCCGGACGAGCGGGGGAAGGAAATCAATCGCAGCAAGGCGATTGGATCCGGAGGAAGGGAAGAAGAAGGGCAAGAGAGGAAAAGGAGAAGAGGTGGAGTTCGTGGGGTGTTCTTCGTGTTTTACAGCGATTCGTCAAGGGTAATCCCTGTTTTTCCCCAAGTAGATGTATATTCTAATTGTGTTATCAATGTCGGTATACTGGACTGCTAGAATAGATTGGGTTAGACGGCTGTTTTCGGATAGATTCGTGGGGATTCAGGTCTGGACTTCTCCTGAAGAGTTGTAGAGGATGTCATTATCTTTCCATGAAGTGCTAGAACACGTTATTCGGACCTCTATAGCAAAAGTTATGATTTTTCTAGTAGGACTGTTCTGCAGATCGGGGGAATCTCTGTCAGATTTTGGTAGATTGGATTGGGCGATTAGAAAACGGGAGAATCAGAGGATCTCCATATTATTAAAGTTGTATATAATTGTCTAAGATTTCCAGGAAGGTCAAGAAATCATAATTTGAACACTCGTGCTGAAAGTTATGATAGTTTTAGTGCACTGTCCAGAGAACCCGATAGGAAACTGCTGTTTTTTAGAAAACTGGATGGTGCGGGTAGAAGATGGCCCAATCAGGGAGACTCACCAACTAGGTTTAATTAGATAATTTAATTATCTTTCCAGAAAGTCTAAGAACACCCTATTCGGACTTCTGTACGAATAGATATGAATTTGTGAAGTTGACTGTCCGTAGAGGGGGACAGGATGGCCGAAAGGATTTGGGGTTTTGAGTCAAGCTAAACATGTTGGGTTAGTTTGGGGGTGTTTTTATTTAATCTAAAGACTCGCTACTGTTGTCTTAGCAATCATTTTAATTATTATTCAGGAGGAGGACGGATCCCAGGGGCCGCACCTTCTGCTTATCCCCCGTTTTCTCGTGGTTAAGGCAAGTATAATGATGATCTAAACTTTATAGTGTGAATTGTTGATGATTGTTGGTTTGTAGATGTTTGAACTATATTATGAGTATATGTGATCTTGATTATGTCAATGATATGTTGGTATTGTTTATGGTTGATTGCAAATGAAAGTGTTCAGGAGAATTTCTGATGCATAGCTATTGTGAATGCAAGTTTTATTTGTTGAGATATTCACGTTTGTGCATTATACTGATTTATTGAAGTCTTGGTCACGAGATGACCAAGCACCGAGGTCCCCGTCATGTTGATGATATGACGGGTTAAAGGTCCCCATACTTGAGGAGTATGGGCAATTGGTCCCTGTACTAGATGGTACAGGCATGAGTGTGCATTGACGGATGCACACTCCGTATTACCGGTAAAATGCGAAAGAGAAGAGATAAAGAGATTTTGATCATATTGCATAGCATGGTTTATTTATATGATTGTTGGATGAACTTGAGAAATGATGTTCACTGTTATTCTTGATACTACTATTTATATTTCTTTGAGTCGTTGGACTCACTCTTGTTGTTGTGGATGTGGTTCTTTGTTTGTTTTAGGTACCTACATGGGATCGGCATGCATGGGGATAAAGAAGGATTAGTTTTGTTGCACTTGCACGGTCTATTCACCATGGAAGAAAGAAAGAACATTAAACACTATTTGCTGAATAATTTAAGTGGTATTTGATTAATGTCTATCAGGTTTAAAATGTAATAAAAGATTAGAACTCTTTTACATTGATTTCCGTTCTTTATCTAAGTATTATTGTTATGAGTGCGATGATGAACATAATCCAGTTTTGCTTATAAATGATTATATTGCCTACTATTATTCATATCATTTGATCATGATTGTTGGAACCTCTGATTTAGACAATAAACAAAGGAGGTTCCGTCGAATTTTTGTAAGATGAATATTAGTTTTCATTATTATGTTATTAGTTTAGTAGCATTCCAGGTCATTGATTGACTGGGGTGTTACAACAGTGTCGTCTTAAGCAATGTTAATTGACACCTCATCCATATCAGAAATGTTAAATCAAATAGCAAGAAAGAATAGTTCTCTTACAACGTAACATTTCTACTTTTTTTTTTAAAAAAAACAGCATTTCTTTTTGTAGGACCGGACAGGCAACAAAGGGGGTGAATAGTGCCCTCAAATTCTCCCCAAGTATCCACTTAACTCTTTTCTCCAATAAGTACCGAGCTATGAAGACTAGAGTTGAAGTCTCACTGGAAAATAGAGAAGTAGTCTGAACAGAATAAGAAAAATCCAGCTGGTCGAAATCTGACAACGTGGTCAAAACTTACCACGTGGTCGTAAGTCTCAACAACGTGGTCGATAACTGACTGAGAGATCGCTGTCTGATTACTCAACAGACGTACAACGTGGTCGGTAGTTGATGACACCTGAGACTAGAAGAAATGAGATCGTAAATAGTTGCAGCCATAGACAACGTGATCGAATGCCAACAAGTGGTCGGACAATCAACGCCGTCATAACCAGTCGGTACCGTGGTCGTAAGTTAACAAGTGGTCGAACAACCAACGTGGTCGTAATCAGTCGGATTCGTGGTTGTAACCAACGTGGTCGTAAGCCAACGAGTGGCCGAACAACCAACGTGGTCGAAACCAGACTGCAGCTAATAGATCTGAACGTGGTCGAAAAGATGAATGCTGCGGTGAGAAACTTGACCATGATCAAAGACTTGCATGTTGTTGTAAACTTCTCGAAAGAAACAGAAAACGAATAGAGAGCGCACGACCGCAAGATTTGAACTATGCATAACTTTTTGACCAAGAGATCAAACAGCCATGAAACTTTGCACACAAGAAGGTGAGGATCTCAAGAGGTTGCTTTGATCTTTAATTAAAAACTTAGCAACTGAAAAAAGCGCTTCACAAGATTTCACCGAGAACACCCAAAACAAAGACTAAGAGGATAAGGAGACAATCAAACCATGCAAGGGGGAATAGAATCGTCAAGCTAGCTTCAAGTACGATTTCCCAACACCAGGCATATTAGATCATCAACAAAACAACTGAAACAGAACTCTCAGACCAAGAAAGTAAAAAGCCAACCAAAGAACAGAGAGATGATATCTGAAACGAGCACACCCAACTCAACTCCAAACATACGAGCAAACACAAACAGAGATAGAAAGATAATATATTGCTCTGAGAGATGAGTCTACAGCCACTCCATCCTGGACGACCAAGAGCACAAGTGCTCCACACCAAAACCCTAAACACGAATGCACGCAAGAAAACAAGAACATTGGAGACGCTGGATGGGTAGCCCTCCATCCCTTTTTATAGCCTCTAGATAGTGGGGATAATCCGTTAACCCCCTACTTACCACCGGGTTTTCTTACACACCCGTTAACACATACAGGACAAGAGTGCTTTAACAGAATTGCCTCTTTTTCAGGTCTTGAGCAATTTACCAAAATGCCCTTCCACCACCTTTCCAAGAAGCTTCTTGCTTTTCTTGCCGACCACGTTTTGCAACCACCTTGCAGCCTTAGTCATCTTCGACTTCTCTTGACCGTTCTAGACCTCAACACTTCCCTGCATCTAGTCCTGATCCTTCCACACCTCACCATAACCTAGCTCTAAAGTCCTGTAACCGTCGTAAACAACTAATTTATCACATAGCACCGCACTATAACCAAGGTTCATCAATTTGCATATATCAGAATGAATTCCAAAGAGCCATCTCAGCAAACCACTGGTCTAAAAACAACTTACAACTACTCTGATGCATAATACAGAAGTACTCGTAGCCCATGACGTCCTACCAGTAGTATACGACCACTTAGAAGTCGTTACGACCAATGCAAATATTGCTACGACCATGAAACAGGTGCTACGATCACGTAGCAAACACTACGACCATCGCTCACAACGGTTACGACTTTAACAGACCTGGTCGCTACGACTTAAGATCACTCAGGCCGAGCACTACGACCATCGACCACGTTTAGGCATAGCTACGACCATAGACCACATCTAGGCACAGCTACAACCATCGACCACGTCTAGGCATAGCTACGACCATCGGTCAGACAGAGCTACGACTATCGACCACGAAGTCGTAAAAGCCTATGCTAACCACCAAGTCGTACAACCAACTGTCGACCATCAAGTCATAAAACCTACTGCTAACCACCAAGTCATAAAACCTACTATCGACGCCAAGTCATAAAACCTACTGCTGACCACCAAGTCGTAAAATCGACTGCCGACCACCAAGTCATAAAAACGACTGCTGACTTCAAAGTCATAAAATCGACTGACGATCACATGGTCGTAAATCTAGTATTGACCGCATGGTCATAACAGCCATTGTCGACCACATGGTTGTAAAGATTACAGATAGAGAGCCATGTCTGCATACAGTTTCTCAAGCTTTTGAGCCCTCTATTTCCTCTCTTCTAACTCCTTGTAGGAAGAAGCTGTTTTCCTTGCAAGGATTTGAGGGGAGTATAGGTTTATCAGGTAGCAATCCACTAAACTGCGCAACATAATGCACAGAGCTGGAGAAACATAATCCCATCTCACTTATGGAACATTACTAGAAAGTACATTCCTAACTACATGCACAACGATTGTAAATAACATGAACAAAATCACCCAAAACATGTTTCCATTTGTTACCAAAAGGTATTTCAGATGAGAGTTAAAAGACCAGTAATTCATCCACCTATATCAAATTCCCAAAAAAAGTGCAATTTACCTCTTTATACGAGAAGGGATGTCACCATAATGAGGTGAGTTGCTGCTTTGCTATATCCTTGATTGTATTTCATTGGCTTCTTCGCTGAAACAAAACAGCTAACCATCTCAATTTTGAAATGAACATTACAAATTGAACTTAAAAATGGCAAGCAAAATGAATGTAGCGATTATACCAATCTTCAGCAAAGTAAACATGCTTGTTCGAAGATTTGTTATCCAATTCATGATGCATTGGGCTTAATCATTTGATTTTCTGCAAAGGGGTCACGTTCATTAGAATAGAATACATCATTTAATCATAACAAACAAACTGCTTATTTGCTTCGAATGTTCTAAACATGACCACAAACCTTCTTTTCACCTTGAATACTTTGAAGGATGTATCCCATATCTTTATTTTTTAATAGCATAAGCTTGTCTTTAGTATACTTATTTGCTTCAGGCCTAACAAAAAGTACGACATAGCCCACATTAAAACATAGAATATATCAAACCTTGAACTGCTAGAGGGACCAGATTGTACTTGTACATAGTTAGGCCTATGAATTCCATCCACGGTCCTGCTGTTGATCATCTTAAAGTAGAACTCATCTGGGTTCTTGAATGCTGCCTTCTCTTTCAATTTCTATAATGAACCATGAACAACAAGGACAATAGGTTAAGATAGTTACAATATATATAATCCCAAGGAATGTACTAATGAAAAGATGAAAATGTTCCCTTGAACTTTGCTACACCCTAAAACTTTTCTACTATGTTTTCATAGCTGTGGGGTTTAAAACACTATACTGACAATAGTTCGAGCCTAATAATCTTCCTCGAAGCAAATGAAATTTCCCCCACAAAACCGACAATTGCTTCATTATCACTTATTAGGGAACACCGAGTCAATCTCAAAATGTTGAAGCCACAGAATAAAAGACACCAACTACTCAATACTCATCATTACATAGGTGAATAAAAAAAGAATGTTGGATAATTATGCAAACTTGAACAACCAAACCAACATGGAAAGGTGTTTCCAACTTTGATACAATACATCTAATTTCCCAATTTCATAAAGCATAGAACAGAAGTGATACCCTTATGGTTTCTTCCTTCTTGTGGTAAGCTCTAGTCCAAATGGCATAGTCCTTGTGCTTCTCCAGAAGCCCAACCTTCTTCCTCGCCTCCCTACAAAACCCATCCAAAAACCAACTCAGCCCTAAATCCGTAGAGACCAGAGAAGCTCCCAGGCCAAACCACCACAGTGCGCCTTGAATTTCTAACAATGGCACACCCAGCGGTGGCACCACAACACTCAAATTCAATCAAGTTCTAGATATGTAAAAAAGGAAATAGGGAGCATTAGGCCGTGGGGACTTGAAGGAGAGCACGGGGTCGTCCAAGCCAGCACGGTGGATGGTCAGCTCGAATGACAATGTCGAGGTTGGAGGAGAGCACGAAGGTGGAGACTCCCCTGACGGTCTTGGGTTTTGAGAGGTAGAGTGCGCAAGAGTCGACGTCGGGAAGGAGGACGTCGGGGATGTGGAAGCAGCAGTGGGGCGGTGGGTTGGCAGAGTAGTCCTGGTCATCTAGAGGCGGAGCGCATGCGGAGGGAGTATGGAGAGGCAGAGCAAGAGGGGGCAGTGGTGAGAGGGGTGGGAGAGTGCAATGGTGAGGGAGTCATTAGAGTTGGAGCCGGAGGTGGTGGTGGTGCTATGTGTTGTGGGAGGAATGGAGGGAAGAAAGGAAGGAATGGGCTTTGTGGCCTATGGAGAGGATTAAAGACTCGACTAAAGGCAATGTCAGTGATGATGGGATGGAGGCGATGGAGATGGGATTTCAGGAACGGTGGCTCCAGACCTGATAGAGGCAAGGAGAGGAGCAGCATGAGGAGGAGGTGGCAGAGAAGAGGATAAGGAGCCCCGACGGCGGATGTTGAGGTGGAGGAGGTAGAGGGGGAGAGAAGAGGAAGGGATTGGAGGTAGCGGTTGCAGAGGCGGAGTAGGCACGAATGGATGGCAAAGGATGTTAGTTGAATTTCCTAGGGAGTTTAGACGAGCGATGAATGACAACCTTTACGATCACACACACGTGAACATGAGTAAGCATAGATAGATTTCTTTTTTTGACGTGCTGCAAATTGAGATGTGTTTGCGTCCTTTTCTTCTTTCTCATATAGAGAACCAATAACAAGACTTTGAAACCAATATGGCATACCATGTTGAGAATACGACACGGAAACATCCGACTTCCTTTTTTATGACCACTCTGAATATGACTTGTGACTGCTATAGTATTCTTATGACTTACGACTGCTATAGTCCTTGTGACTTACGACTTATGACTACTACAGAGTTTGAACATGGTTGTAGGCAGCCATGGTCATAGAACGTGGTCGTAAATTTGACTAGACCTAAGGAGCAGCTAGCTTAACTTTATCAATCTCGTCCTTAAGCTTATTGTCTCCTATGGATGTTCCACACACCGATCTTCTCCCTCATCTCCATGAACTTCATTCTTCTAAGCGACTTGGTTAGGGTGTCCACGAGTTGGTCTTCTGTGCAACATGCTGCACTTCTATCACCCCTTATTCCACACATTCTCTTATGTAATGAAATCGAGTATCGATAGGTTTGCTTCTCTCACAATAGACTGGGTTTTTTGCACAATATAATTGCAGACTGGTTATCAATCTTAAAAGTTACCTTTTTAACCTTCATCTTCAATATGTTAGCCAACAATCGTCCCAGCCATACCCCTTGACATGTCGCCGCACAAGCTACAATGTATTCTGATTCACATGAGGATAAAGCGACCACCTTATGCTTCTGTGAACACCAACTGATTGGGTTCGACCAAAGGAAAAACACTATGCCTGAAATACTTTCTGGTCATCTGTATCCCCGGCTAGATCACTGTCTGAGTAACCGATCAGCCCTAAACCTTCTTCCTTCTTATCATAGATACACTCATAACTCACCATTCCTTTTACATACCTCAGGATGCATTTTACTGCACCCATATGTTCTGTTGATAGATTCTCCATGTACCTGCTCACCATACCAATCGAGAATGTCAAATCCAGTCATGTGTGTAGCAAGTATCTCAAGCTTTTAATCATAGTTCTGTACAGAGTCTTGTCTACGGGAGGGTTTGTGCTATCTTTGCTCATCTTCAGGCGGGGTTCCATTAGAGTTTGCGTTGGATTGCAATCCTTCATGCCGCATTTGTCCAACACCTTTATTGCATATGCAGATTGGCTGAGAGTAATCTTTTTGGGACTTTGATGTACTTCAATGCCCAAGTAGTACCTGAGTAACCCAAGGTCACTCATGCTAAATAACTTCTTCATTTGACATTTGAAGCTACTAATCTCCTTGATACTCTCTCCAGTGATGATCAAATCATCCACATAAACTCCAACTAACAAACTGCCTTTTCCTTGGCTTCATTTGTACACTACATGCTCTAGCAGGCATTGTTCAAAACTGAGTGCCACTAGAGACTTGTCTAAGTTCGCATTCCAAGCTCTTGGGGCTTGACGCAGGCCATATAAGGCTTTGTGCAATCATAATACTAAATGTTCTTCTCCTTCTCAAAACCTGGAGGTTGCACAACGTAGACTTCTTTTTCCAGATCGCCATTGAGGAAGGCTGACTTCACATCCATATGATGAACCTCACATCCTTTTTGTGTTGTAATCACAAATAAGCAGTTGCACCGATTCAAGTCTCGCAATAGGGCCAAAAACTTCATTGAAATTAATACCTTGTCATTGAATGTACCCCTTTGCAATTAGCCTCTTCTTGTGCTTTACGATCACGCCTTGGGTGTCCTTCTTCACCTTATATACCCACTTCAACCCAATTGGCCTGTGACTGACTGGCAATGGAACTAGATTCCACATTCCATTTTTTGGATAGAGGACATCTCCTCCTCCATAGCCCTTCTCCATCTAGCTTTGACTTAGCTTCTTCAAAGTTCACAGGCTTCTCTTTTCCGAGCAAACAAAACTCAAAATCTTTCAGCTCGATCGAAGATGTGACATCATAGAGACTCTTGATGTCATGCTCCTGTCAAGGTCCTTCAGATGATCTTTCATCAAGCTCCAATCTTTGCAGAGCAACAGGTGAGACCGGCTCTCATTGTTGCTACTTGAGTACGCGGTGTAGTCGAGTCGGGCATCCTGACTCCTACATTCATTCTTGCCATGGTCATGCCTAGAGTTTCTGCAATGTGGTCATACCTTCTAACTTCGTCCTATGTGTTCATAGTGTCGAAAGCTACTACATCATCATTAGGATCTATGACCATGTTCTGGTTGGATCATCCGACTTCACCCATCGTAGTCAATGTGTCAGTTACATAGCCGTCAAGACCTACATTAGTACCAAGGATCTCTACTCCACTCCCACTTCCTCTCCTCCTCGAACATGACGTCACGAGTCACCACAACTCGTCGTGTCGTTGGATCAACCATCCGATAGCCTTTTGTCTTCGAATCATACCTAATGAACACCATTGTTTACTTCGATCTGCTAGCTTGGAGAGGTGTGGCGTAGTCATCTTTACATGTGCAATGCACCCGAACATGCGGAGGTGACCCACACAAGGCTTGCGATCATAATAAGCTCCGTAAAAAGTTTTGCCGATGACTCTTTTCGTTGGCACCTAATTTAGGAGATAAATGGTAGACGAGACCGCTTCCCCCAAAATTCTCTTGGAACACATATGCTCTTCAATAGATTCCTCGCCATATCAACCACTGTCTGGTTTCTTCTTTCGACCACTCCATTCTGTTGGGGCGTGTAGGGCGCTGTCAGATAACGCCTAATTCCCAGCAGCTCACAGTAGTTATCGAACTTGTTTGAGGTAACTTTGCCACCGTGGTCAGTGCATAGAACTTTCAGCCTCTGATGCTTTTCCATCTCAGCTACAGCCTTGATCTTCTTGAACACCTCGAACGCTTTGTCTTTGCTTTGAAATAACACCAGCCACATATACCTGATCGTGCAAAAATAGCACACTCGCAAGTGCACGGTTGCCACTGAAATAGCGGTGAGTGTCGTGTTCTCCACAGGGACTAGATTGAGGCTGCCGGTGCTCAGTTAAAGCTAGGTCAATCGAAACGGGGGAGAAAACTAAATTACTAAACAAACTCTAACTCGCTCAGACAAAACGATGAACGAACTAACCAATCGAAAGACGACAGGACAAACGACTGTAAGAATGGACGTCGTACGACCGAACGAACAACACAACAAGAGACTAAATGAACGACGCACAAACGACACTAACGACAACACGAACGAACGCAACTACCGACTGACGATCTAACTATCTACCAACCGTGAGACAAAAAGAGGAAGAGAGCCGAGAAGCACGGAGGGAGTCTAGAAGCAAGGAGGGAGTCAAGAGAGAACGAGGGAGAAGACGGTCGACGGCTAACTAGATGACGACGACACACGACAACACAACAAACACAGAACTACGAACGGATGACCTAACTATCTACAGACCACGGAAAGAAGAAAAGAGGGAGACTAGAAGCAAGTGGGAGTCGAGACAGCACGAGGAGAGGAAACGGTTGCCGACTAGCTAAATCGCGCTAGACAACTCAAACACAGACATATACTAACACTGATAACAGGACAAGCACAGGACATCGATACACAGGAAGCACACACACTGACCAAAAGCACAAACTAATGGGTCACAATTAACACTACTGAAAATACTACTAACAGAACACAAATTGCACAATTATCATAGAGCATGTATCACAATAACAAAACAGAGCACAATAACATACTCACTGATCTCATACATCACAGTGCAAAATTAACAGAACAATTACAATGCTCAACAATGCATTTCAAATCAAGTTTAACATTCACAGATTCATGTAGTAAAAGTAATCAAGAAAACTAAACAAGATAATAAAGGAAAGAGAGAGAGGATTTGGAGATAAACCGAATAGGAGGAAGTAGCAGAGGGCACAGAGAAGAAGGTGAAGTTGAGGTAGAGGATGAAGTCGCCGTCGGTTGATTGAAGTCGAGGCCGCAGTGGAGTGGAGCCGAGGAAGGAGGTGTCGATGCTGCGGATGTCGATGCGATCGGCGGCCGGAGGTGGTGAATGGCGGCGGGACGCACTGGACGAGATGGAGGCAAGGCGATGTGGATCTGGAGCGGCAGCCGGAGGTGGAAGAGATGGAAGAGCGGCGGGCGGACCGGGGAGCGGGAAAGAGGTGCGCGCCGGAGAAGGGAGGCGGTGGAGGAGAGGATCGGACGGCGTGGAGTGGCGAAGAAAGGAGTGGAGAAGGGAAGACGAGTGGCGGTGGCCGGAGTAGAGGGTGGTGGTGAGTGGCGGTGCCGAGGTAGGAGAGGAAGGGGGAGGAAGCAAAGGAAGGAGGTGGCGCGCGGGTGCTGCGGAGGAAGAGCAAGGAGAAGGTGGTGGTGCAGTGGAGCAACAGGTGGAGCTCGATGTAGAAAGGAGGAGGTGCAGTGGAGTGGCGAGGTGGAGAAGGGAGGCGGCCGGCGAGGTAAGGCCCGGCCCTCGTCGGCGCCGATGGTGGAGAAGAAAGTGGGGAAGGAGGAGAAGCAAAGGGATGAAGGAAGAAGTGAAGAACAGTGCCAGGCTTAGTGAAATCCCAGGCGGCGGCTAGGGTTTGTAGCCGGTGGGGAATTTTGGTAGTTTTGCGTTTTAGCCCTCCAGGTTTTCAAGAATTGCAATTAAGTCATTCTCTAATGTGATTTCTTCTGTTCTGGCCCTCTGGAAGTCCGATTTCATCGCAGTTTGATCCTACGCATCCGTGACGATGCACACATCTGTACGGAGCAGTCCCAAAAGTCCAGATTTGTCGTTTATGTGCCTCGATCGCGCCGGCCTGTGGAAAAGCATAAAAAATGTAAAATGATCCAAATTGAGCATTTAATTATCGGAAAGCATGTAAATGATGATAAATGGTCCCAAAATGCAAAAAATAATGGGGTAAAATGATGGGTAAATATATGTAAAAATGACGCATGTCAATACCTCGTACAATCATCTACCAGCAACAGGAAGTAACAAATTCCTCCATGCGTGGTCGGAGTAATTGGGCCACATAAGTCACCATGCCATAACTCATGAGGAATGACTGCTCAGTATAGAGTCGTGGACAAAAATGGGTTCCGATGTTGCTTCCAGATCAAACAACCACCGCAGATACGATCCACATTCTCGATCATAGGCATGCCTTGCACCATCTTCTTGTGAGCTAGATCCTTTAGAGCATGAAAGTTTACATGCATGTACCTGGCGTGCCATCTCTACGCTTCTTCTATGCTCCTGCTAGAAGACACTCTAGGAGAGCTGGATTGATGTTCAATATATACATCCAGTTTCTTGATCTGTTCACCTTAGCCAGCAATCTACGAGTTCTGTCTAAGATAGACATTACTCCTCCTTCGACCACGATCTTGCAGCTGTTTTCATCTAGCTACCCGAGGCTGATGATATTGCTTTTTAACCTTGGGATGTTAATATCATCCGCCTCGGGATGTAGTAAACATTCGTGAGAATATGATGTTCACCCGTAGAACTCTCCAACAGTACCGAGCCCCTTCCTTGTGTCTCCACAGCTGAACCATCTCCAAATTTGACTGAGCCTTTTATCTTCATGTCTATCTCTGCAAACTTTTTAATGCAGTCAATCATGTGGTTACTCGCGTTGGTATCTAGATACCAAGCCTTGTTTTGGGTGCCGTAAAGCTTCGGCGTCACCTTTTCGTCCAGTAGGTATACCTCTTCTTCAGGTGTTGGGACTGTATAGACGAGTTCACACACTTCGATCATTAGCAGCTAAGAGTCATCATTGTTCTGCTTGGCTATGAGATTTGCCCTGGCTCTTTGATTTGGTTTTGGATACTCTTTCGCAAAGTGCTTGTACTCATTATAGTTGAAACACTTAACCTTGGTCTTATCGAAATCTGGCAGCAATTGTTCATTGCCAGCACAATTGCCGCGTCCCCAACCTCTTCTGTTATGACATCCTCTCTGAGCATAGCTTGAGCCTTCATTCTTCTTGGTCTTCGTGCTTCTCTCTTCCCCCTTGCTTTGGGAAAAAAGTAACTTCTGTCTTCTGTCCTTCGAGTGCCGTCGACCCTTGACTCCTTTCTCGAAAGTTTTGAGGTGACCGATCACCTTTGAGATCGACATCACTGTGACATCACTGAACTATTTGATCGTTCCAATAATCTAAAGGAACTGATCTGGAATAGAATTGAATAGCTTTTTGACAACGTCACTATCTTCCACTTTACGCGAGCGAGTGGATCACACCCACCAGCATGATGAGTTTCACGGAGTACTCAGTGATCATCTCTGAGTCTTCCATCTGCAACTTGCTCAGTTGTCGTTTGAGCACTTGAGCGTGGGCCTTCTTGATGCGATCGGTGCCTACCCACATCTCCTTGAGTGCGATCCAGACTTCTTTTGTTGTCTACTTCTCGGCAATCGACATCATCACGTCATCTGGCATTGCTTGCGAGATGGCTACCATCGCGCCTTGGTCCTTGTCACCATCGTCGTCTCCATCGTTGACCATCAACCACATCCCAAGTGAGAGCAAGGTTATCTTCATCCTGACGGCCCATATGCCGTAATTCATTTCGCTCAACATTGAGTATTGGATCAGGATCAAGATGCTTCTTGCCATCGGCTTGATGACTGCGCCCAACTTTGATAGATCGATCTTGTTACCTGTGACCTTGATGAGTGCTCCAGACTTCAATGAATCAGACTCTTCACCAGTCATCGCTTCGTCCCCTCAGGCTCTGATACTAAGTGTTGGTTGAATTTCCTGGGGAGTCTAGACGAGCGATGAATGACAACCTTTATGATCACACACACGAATACAAGTAAGCACAGATAGATTTCTTTTTCAATGCGTTGCAAATTGTGATGCGTTTGTGTCCTTTTCTTCTTTCTTATATAGAGAAGCAACAATAAGACTTTGAAACCAACGTAGTATACCATGCTGAGAATCCGACACGGAAACATCCGACTTCCTTTCTTAGGACCACTCTGAATACGGAAACATCCAACACGAGGGTGCAAGTAGGAAGCCAGGAATCACGACAATGCGAGTAGGGAGGTGGGTGAGGACAGCGAGTAGTGCGAGTAGGGAATTGGGCGAGGGGAGGGGAGGTGTAGGGACCCAGATTTTATAATCCGGATTCCTCTGTGATTCCACCGCACTATTTCCTGGATCAGTAGATAGTGCTCACGATTTATAGTTCTGAATATCAAAGTACATATCATGCGGAAGCGTAAATATATTAGTAGACTTACTCATGGGCCGGTTAGGCCGAAATCCTTAAATTGCAGCAGCGGAAGAACGAAGCACGCAAGTGGGACCTTCAGGACATGCCCACAGGCAGCCAACTAAAGGTTTGCGACCTAACCCTTGACATCTTCATCTTCTTTGCCATCATGTCTAATCGTGTTGCGGAGGCGTAGTGATCTGATTCTTGATTCTAGATTTGTTGTGAAAACAAGTGTGAGCACAAACCACCGTGCTCCGTGAGCGAATACACAAGATGCAAATAAATAGCATGCATGGCTTATCAAGGAAAGGCTCGGGTTTATTTTATTTGCTAGAAATTGCTTTTAGCATTATTTGTATTATTGAATCATGGTGTTATCATTGCTGCCTAACACTCCACTCAACGATTTCCATATTTAACATAATCCATCGAAGATACACTTTCTTTATTGACTGCTGTCTAAGACTCCAAACAGCGAATGCCACCATTTACATAATCCACCGATCAAACAATTCCCATTACATTGTCTCAACATTCAATTAATCACATCGGGGTTACCATCTCCCATATGAATCTAAATGTTTCCACCAGTTCATGGATCCGATCTTGGGTTCACTATTTACCAATTTCTTTATTCCAGATCCACCAACCTCTTGTGTATTCTAAATTCCTAACAATCCAATCTTGTGGTTGCTAGTCATCAACTCCTCAGTTGTAAATTCTAATTATTACCCAACATAGTTACTTTTCAATCTACCGAAATCATTTGTATCGAACCCTCTAACGATTCAATCCTTTTGTTATCGATCCAAAACCATAAATTGCTCTTCCAATAATCAATCTCATTTTCCATTATCTATCTCTAATTAATTCACTTGTATACCTCCACCAAGACTATCAGAGATCAAGTCTACATTTCACTGGTATAATATCATTGATCAAGATGGTATCCCAGTATTTGCTATCATTCCCAAAAATCCATTCCATCCATAGAGTATTTGATCAAATCCCATTAATCCCCTTTAAAGCCAACATCTCCCTAGAATTAGTTATCAGTGTTATAATCCAGCAATTATTTTTGCATGTCCTAATTCTCCAAAAAAAGCATTAAAATCATCTATCTACCTATTCTATTAGGCTCCACCAATTTATTTCTTCCAGAATCGTCACTATCGTGTCCTTTTTATGATCGACATGAATCCACTAATATCTTTATGTGTTTACCGCAAACGTCCATCTCCTTTACTCACGACCCTATTTATTCTTCATAGTATTTTACTTTGTGAGAAGTATTATCATTATTTAAAAATATAATACATAGAAATTTTCTGAGACCTAGCAGTTTGAACAAAACATAATGTGTAAGAAAATGCAATATCCATAATAGTGATCCAGATTTCCATCCACCGTTACATGGCATCTGCACCATATGCTTATCTTTCAGCGTTATAACCGCTTACAGTATCACTGGGACGACACCCAGGGCAACACAAATAAGGGCTTTCCACTGCCCTCCAGTTTTCCATTTCTACCCACAAAGGTTTTGAAATAGAACTATATCTGGTTAAGTTCCTATGTCCGCCCTTGACCGTGGGCACGGCTATTCGAATAGTTTTGACTCTGCAGAGTTTGCACACTTTACCCACAAGAGACAGTTTACTCGTTGCCCCGCATAATTCCTTAGTCATGCGGTTGAGCCAACCATCACAATAACCGTTCAAAGCACCTCGCCCCTTCCATCATTTCACCCTATGGGTCGTTCCCACTTGCGATGGGTCCCATACGTTGTGCGGAATGTTCTCCTTCTGAACGCCTAGTAGCTGGCTACCCACACTGCTAGCACGCCACAGCAGAACTTCACCCTCTATGAGTGTCCCATTCAAGCCATCACATAGATAGCCGCTTACACTGCCTCACCTCCTCCTCCTGTGAGGATGATTTTCAGGGTCCGGTAAATCTACTAAGCCAAGTTGTACTTTACAGACTTGTGGTTGTACTATTTTACACAGGAGGTCATGACAAGATTCAGTCCTTAGTGGTATCTGGGCGGTTCTACCACTACCCACTTTGTGCTTCCACTGCACCACCACATACACAGCCTCGAACCATCCGCCTAGATATTTAAGCAAGTTGGGGTTTTTGGGAACAAAAAATAATCATACCAACATATACCAGTCATTACCACCATGACTTCCCAAACCAATTTCTCATGATTAAAAATGATAATGATGCTTGGGGCATTTCAGCGCCCCCGAGTATCTATGCAGTACTAAGCAGGGCGTATAATTAGGGACTTATTTCGAAATGTTACTATTATAATTTTGCTAGGGCGACAAGGTTCACACATTCAAATATTCCAAAGATGTAATATTAATCAAGTTAAATAATGGGCATATAGCTAGAATCTTGAATTAATCATGTATTTGCATATAAAATAACAGCATGCAATTTGATAATTTAAACCAAAGTAATTTGCAGAAAATGTAGGTTCAACATGATCAAAGTATTCATTCGCCTAGCATGGTTTACCGCGGTCTTGAGCTCTCATGATGCTTTCTCTTGAGCTTCTATTCTTTATCTTCACTCTGCTCTGACCACGCTTGATCCGTGGAATCTTCAGGACTCCGGTTTCTAATTACGCGATAACGACTGAATCCAAATAGAAGCAAATAACTCAAAAGACCCAAATAAACCCAAATAAGCTTAATTTAGTTTTATTAGGAGTTAATGAGTGATTTGAGACAAGATCGGTGGTAGAATTACGATGGCTCGATCCTTTTTTATTAATAATCTCTTTTATTATTTTTTGGATTTATCAAAGAAGTTTCATGAGTTAGGAGGGATCTATGAATCAAGTCTAGTGGGTACAAGTCTAGCATATGATATATATATATATATATATATATATATATATATATGGGTATTATATTATATATATATGATATTTATATATATATATATATATATATATATATATATATATATATATATATATATATATTTATAAATATTTAGCAAATTTTAGCTTACCGAGTTAATCTTATAGTCTATGTTTATAACATTGTGCGGTATGATATTTTTGTACCTCCATTTATCACTAGGCTAAGTTTAATTTGATTTAGGGTTTATTTATACAGGTCCTAGCTTGCTATACATATATACAATTATACTCCATATAAATATGTACTAAAACTAGTGTTAAGATTTAATTGATGGCACTATTTTTATCCTGCTTATACTTTAGCTACTATTATGCTTAACTATATTTCTAATTTTAGTTTAAACTTAGCTATCTAAGCAAAGCTTGTATGTATCATTTTATGTGACCCTAATTACTCGTGTTAATAGTTACATGCTTTCTTTGGAGTACCTATATGTCTATGAGATTATTGTGGTGCTTGATGACCTAGGGCTATTATATTTTACCATCTGTATATTATTATGACCTTTTAATTTGAGTGCTCTCTGATAAATTACTGATACTGATATTTTATCCTTTCACAAATCGAGCCTACTGCACATGATTATATTTTGTTATTATTATTAACTAAGCTACCATTTAAGACTTCATGATTAGCAGTATGTTAATGATAGGGTTTACAAGTGTATATATATATATATATATATATATATATATATATATATATATATATATATATATATATATATATATATATATATATATATATATATATATATATATATATATATATATATATATATATATATATATATATATATATATATTGTTAATAGGGTCTATGGTGAAAGCAAAAATTGTCTTGATGTATTTACTAGTGGGTTGTATACATGCCATCCGCATTTCTCTAACCATTTATTTATCTAGGCAGAGATTATTGTGCAAGGTATATTTCATTTTTGCTATTTAATAAAATATATCACTGATGTTTGTTTAATGATGGCATGATAAGTACTGGGGCATGTCTAATTAAGGGCAATCTTGATTAAATATGGACACTTATCTGAAGCCACTTCTCCTCATTTAATGCCTTTAATAAATAATTAGATTTAAAATTTAAACATTAAGGTCACACTAGTTATTTATCATGATAACTAATCCAATTTAAATCATGAATAAGTTCTTTAAAATCTTAATTAAATTTTATTAGTTTCCATGAATTATCTCTAATTTTTCCTAATTAGAAGGACTACAAGATTACAAATAAAAATAAAAGTAAAAATGGGGTGAACATGTGCGGCCGGCTGGATTCGAACCGCAGACCTTGGGCTGGCATATGCTAACACACAGCTGCTCTGACCAACTGGGCTATCGCCCGCTTGTGAGTAAAGGAAAGGAATAATTTAGAAAGGCATTACACGGCTAGAGCAAAACAGAGCAAAGGCAGGGATGGCTTGGGCGACGCTCGGCCGATGACGTCGCCGGCGAGTGGCAGCCAAGGGGGTGGCGGCGACCGCTAAAATGGGTTGACCCGGGGTTAGAGGAGCTATGGGTGGCGGCGAGTCGGACGGAGCGGCGGCGAGGCGGACGGGCTACGGCGCGGGCCGGCCGGCGGTGGAGGTGGAAAGGGGGCGACGGCGCCGGAGGGGAGGAGGATGGGATTCGGGTGTGCGTGAGCTAGAGAGAGGCACAGAGAACTCACCGGAAGCAGCGGCGGGGCCGGAGAGGGGCCGAGGTGGGCCGGCGGCATGAGGCGGCGGCGGCTCGGGGTGGATCCCGATGCCGGCGAGCTGGGGAAAGAGGGAGGTGCCGGAGACGGCCAGAGGGGGTTTGTGTCGACAGGGAGATGCTTCTGGGGGACGGAATTGGCCGGAGGCCTACCGGGGAGGTGTCGGCGGCGGTAATGGCGGTGGTGGCAGCCGAGAATTGGGGGAAAAAGGAAATTGGTGCTCGCGGTGAAGGAATGGGGAGCTAGGTGTCTTCTTGTAGCTGCGGAGGGGTGGGGAGCGCAGTGGTGGAGGACCGATCGGGGGTGTAGGACCGGGTGGCGGGGTGGAGGTCCGCCGGTTCTTGCCCGGGTGCAGGGCTCGGCGCACCGTCTGGGCGAGCGGCGCGTGCAGAGCAGAGAGAAGGCCGCGCGCAGAGGGGACGTGACGGCGAAGCTGCGCAAAGGGGGATGGCGATGGGACAGAGCTGGCGCGCGTGCTGCTGGTGCCTGTGGCAGAGTCAGAGGAGAAGGGAAAGCAGCGCACGCGCACGGGAGAAGGAGTGGAGAGGAGGGAGGAGATGCGCGGGGAGAGAGAGGAGTGCGGGCGGGGCGCGGGCCCGCGGGGCCAGAGAGAGGAGGCGGGATGGAGGAGGGCCCACTGGCCAGCGACGGCAGTGAGGGAGAGGAAATGGGCCGTTTCGGCATAGAAATGAAGCGAGAAGAAAAGGCTGGGCCGGGCCGTTTCGGGCCGATCTGGCTTTCTCTTTTTTTGTTTATTTGTTGTATATATATACATATGTGTGTGTGTTTATGTATATATATATATATATATATAATTTCATACATTGTTGTTTTGCTGGCTTATTTCATTTTGCATCTTTTATTTCATTGCTATTTATTTTATTTTTACATATATGTACAAGTGTATATATATTTCTTTATGTCTATTTTTGGTATACATTTATATATACACATTTTTTGTTATACTTTTGTTTACCATGCTAGTCCTTTTGGTATATATATTTGCATATGTTTTGTTTATTTATTTTTGGCTGCCCTTTTATAATACTATTTTCAATATGAAAATTTTCATACTTTAATTTAAATCTCTCCCTCCTTATGTTGGGTTGTATTTTTGGTTTTGAATTCAAAATTACAGATTTCTTTTACTTCCATAATTTCTTTTATGGCATTTTTAAATTCTAGTTTTATTTTCCATGAATTTCTTCAATGTTTTGGAATCTTAACCAAAAATTTAAAGAACACCAAAGAGAATTCAAACTTTCAAGAAAATATATTGCCAGCTAATTCAAAAGCTTCACATTTTCTAGTTTCAAATTTTTAGGGTGTTACAGGAGGAGACCAGTCGGGCATGGAGGAATTCATGACCATGCTGCTGCTCTCCCTTGCCATGTTACTACCGAATCAAGCATCTTGCAGGAGCAACGCTGCTCACCTCAGAGGACCCATGGAAGAGCCTCCCCGCGCATCGAGCGACACCGTGGAGGCCGCCGCCACCCTGACACCCACAAATCTCCTGTAGCATCCGCCACCTCTACCCCTACCATCATATCTGGAGGAGCGGGGGGAGGTGCGTGTAGTCACTGTCCCGAGGCGATGGAGGAGGCCCCATGCGACTGCTGGTCAGTGGGGATGGTGCCGTTGGATCCAACTTTCGGCGACTGTTGGTCGCTCAACTGGGGAAGAGGAATCGGGTGGCGCCACTCCACTAGGGGATGCAAGGGTGGGGGAAAGAAGTGTTGGGCAATGGTGCTCCTCCTAGGGGAGCGGGCGGTGGGGGAGAGAGGAATCGATGGGAGAGGAGGAGGACCTATGGAGGGGCACAAGCAGAAGGAGAGGCAGCTTGTGTGGGGGCATGGGGCAAGGAGGCTCTAGGTAGGGAATGGGTAGTAGGTAGCGGTAGATAAGTTGGTCCACTTGTCGGCACATATTGCCTGTGAGAAGAGGGTGGTGGTGGGATAGAATATGAACCATCACTAACTGGAGGGGTGGTGAACCACCACCACCAACTCCTTCTTTTAAGTAGTAGAGATTTAGGACTTTAATCCCACGAAAGTAGTAGGATGGAGTGGCATGGGCAAATATGGACCTTTTAATATTGATCTAAAGGCTAAAAACAATTGAGATGTTGTGGCATCAACAAAGGGTAGGAAATTAGAATTAATTATAGTTTGTAAGACTGAGTGTGGTAACAGAGGGGGTGAATGGTGCATTCTAATTTTTCCCAAGTATTCAATACTCCTTGACTCCACTAGCTACAAGCTATGAAGATTGGAATGAGAAACCAACACCAAACAAGCAAAACAAACATATAAAAATTTAGAGAAAAACAAGGAAATTGGAAGTACCTCTATTATAATTGTGGTACTACCTTTTCTCGATGAACAGTAAAATAAGCCCAAGTTCAAAAACTAAAATTGATGAAACTTTTGATTCGTATATCCAAATTATATGGAATTTTGCAGAACCTTCCCTAGGATCAAGAACCTATTCTAACAAATGATCATGAAAATCATGATCAAAATTAAGACCATTTTTAGTTTGAAGGAAAGGTGTACCGAAACCGAGCCAAAATCAAAATCGGTGAATACAACTTGCTCGTGGGGTGATGATGACCAAGAAGGGTCTAGATATATTCCCACACATTACAGCAAGTTAGATCACCATAGAAACCAAGCCAAAAACCCTCGGATTAAAAGATGGACTAAAGAGACCAAAGTCAAATAAAACCGGGTTTTCTTATGAATCTTACTATCAAAAGTGTCTAGATGGGTGGAGATGTATTCTCAAGGATTATTTCTATCTCTTACACGTTCTTGGCATAAAAAGATCACAAGAAAGAAGAGAGATCAAAACCAACCAAAAGTCAAGCACATCAATAAAAAACAAGAGGGACTCAAGAGTTGCACAAAGATTAATATATGGCTTACCTAAGAAGATAGGTTTTACAGTCACTCCACCTTAGAGGACAAAGAGCACCCAAGGTAATCACTCTCAAACTTTAAACCTAAACCTAGAGAAGAGAGCACAAGAGATGGGTTGGATAGTTAACATCACATGTCTCTATCCTAACCCCTTTTATAAGTGGGCAACCAGCCACTTATTCACCTTAGTGGATACTAATGGGGAAAACCCGTCAACCCCCCACACACAGGCTTTACTCACACAAGTTCACTTATGCATAGTTTTTAAAGTGCATAAGTGTACATCCGCTCATTTCTTAGCCTTGATCAAACTAGCTCCACCTTGATCTAGGTCTATACTAAAGAACAAGTGTTCAATGTGACCTTAATCACAACAACACAAAAAGTTTCCAAAAATCAAGTTTTTGCACGAAAACTTCAAATCACACTCTAGATGTGCATTTTTACCGATCTTTCTCCCCGTTTGACAATGGAATCACCAAGATGCATGGAAGAAGATAGAGATGACTAGAATTAAATGACTGCATTTTACTCATTTGAAGTATTAGAGCTATGAAGATTATCCAAATTAACTTTCTAACTATTATACCAAGCCATAAAAAGTGAAAGTACTATCTAGATCATGGCAAAACATGTATAGCTAAGCTCAAACCACATAAGCAATGATCTGAAATTAAATGAATTCTTAACATATCTAGGTGCTTAAGTTTATAATTTAGCCAAGAGTATCCAAAAATGAGCTAGGCCCTGTCAATATGCTAAATGGAACCAAGAAACTACCATTAAGTCAATTTAGAGTGATACAAGTTCAGAAATAAAATATTTTATTCAACCACTTGATATTACTTGTAGTTTGAGAAAATTTAGCATATTTGGCAAATTTTGAATTTATTTTTGGTTTTAGCTGAGCTTCAACCATTTTTCACAAAATTTAGTTTCTTTAGCCATGTGCTAGATCTCAAGCCTTATACAACCATTCCAAGCAGGAAGATTAAGGAAGTGCTCTTGGTCAACCAAAACTCCCACTAAGTTCATGCCTAGTGCAATGGCAAACCATCTCATAAGAAAAGGTCGGTGAGATCAGTTTTTTCGCACAAAAGTGTACGTTTTGTATTTTCTTGACTTAGTTTCAAGACTTAGCTTATTTGACATGACATGAATTATAAAAGGCTTGAATAGAGCAAGACATGAGTTTTTTTGCATTTAAAAAAGGTAGCATGATAAGAGCTAAGCTACACACAGAAGGTCATGATAAATCTAGCAATCTAGAACAAGTCATAGCAAGATGTAAATTAGTTTTATCATGTCATACAAGGATAATAATGTAGCATTCTAAAATTTTAAATTTGAAAATATGAAGCTCTCGAATTATTTTACAATATATTTCATTGGAGTTTGGATTTTACGGTGTTTTCCGGAATTTGGTTGAAATTGAAGAATTCATAAAAGACAAAGACAAATATCACTATTGTACTAAAAGGAAATGTGCAAATAATAGAAAACTAAAATTTTAAATACGAATATGAAAGATGATCCAGTATAAGGAGAAAGAAACCTGAGTTAAAAATATAAAATCTCATTTTGAAAATAATGGCACAAATAGCAATAAAAGCAGATGAACAGAATACAAACACATATACATACATATATATGTGTATGTACAAATGGTGCAAGAAAGAGTTTAGCAATAGGAAATAAAAATATGCAAAAGTAAATAAGCAAGCAAAATAAAATATATATATATATATATATATATATATATATATATATATATATATATATATATATATATATATATATATATATATATATATATATATATATATATATATATATATATATATATATATATATATATATATATATATATATATATATATAATGGGCCAGCCACAGCACAGCGCCCCCCCCGCGCCCTGCTTTTCTCCCCTCTCGCATCGTTCGGACAGGGCGAAGCCCCCCCTCTCGCCGACAACGCCGCGCGTAGCCCGCTCCCCGCATCACACCTCTCTTTAGACCGTCGTCCCTCAGCACCACCACACGCGTCAGCCAGGGCCCGCGCCATCACCTCGCCACATCAGGCTGCGTCACCACCCACCCCCACCTTCGCCTCAACCGTCAACCACCCGCGCGGTCGCCGCCGTGAAAACCACGAGCCCCCTTTCCTGCTGCACGCCTCCCCATCCTCGGCCATTGTCAATCCCAGTTGACTGCAGTCGAGTCGAGGAGGTTGGCCTTGTAGCCACGCCCCGTCGACGTCGTCGCCACAGCGGCCAACCACCCCTGCTCGACGTCAACGCACACCGCCGCCTATAAAAGCCGGCCGAGCCCCTCATCCGCATCGCCACCTCTCCCTCACCCTTTTCCCGCGAGTAATCGAGCTCCCGTGCCTCCATTGCTCGCCGGCGCCGCCTTCGTCCCCACGCCCGGCCGCCGAGCCCGCCACCGCACCGAGCCACCACCGCTCGATTCCTTTGCCCCCGAGCTTCCTCAGGACACGGTGAAGCTGTCCCCGCCCTCCACTGAGCTTGCCGACCCCTCTCCGTTGCCGGCGTCGATCCTCTCCCAAGAGCACCGCCGCCGTACGCCGTCGATTCTCTCCCAAGAGCATCGCCGCCGTACGCCGTCGACCCCTCTCCGGAACTCCCTGGCCGCCGCCGACCCCACCGTCAGCTTCCTCACCACCCCGGCATCCCATTTTGGCCGCCACCACCGACCCTTCGGCCACCCCTTGACGGCAACCTCACCGCCCGTACTTGGCCCCGAGCTCCTCTGTTTCAAGGTGCTGCAGCGACGGCTTAACTAATTTAAGCACCCTATATGGTCAAGTAACACCTTGTGACCGACTGGCTAGCAACGCTCTCCCCCCCCACAGCTCCCTCGGTCGCGCGCGTTTGAGCCCCCGGCTCCGCAGCGTTGAGGTTGAGTTTTCTGATTTTTTGGCTAACTGTGGTGGGCCCCACCTGCCAGTGGCCGTTAGCCCGAAAGGCCCACTGACAGCAGGGTCCCACCTGTCATAGCCGACCACTGATATATGGGCCCGAAGCCCGGTGGGTCCCGCTTGGTAGTGGCCGCCAGCACGTGTGGCCGCTGACAAAAGGGTCCCACCTGTCAGTGACCGTATGTGAATAGGAATCACTGCCATGTGGGCCCCATCTGTCAGTCTCTGTTTCCCTTCCTTTTTCTTTTTCTTTTGGAATTAAATAAACTGAAAACTTCAAATATTCATAACTAATTCATTTTAGTACCAAATTGAATGGGACAAAATTCTAAATTCATCTAAAATCAAGATCTGCCTAATGGGACAGAAATGAAGCCAATTTGAATTTATTTGAAATTTAGTAATTTAAATTTGGTTAAGTGAACCATAATCAAACTTGAAAAATTCATAACTTTTTCATTTCAGCTCCAATTGAGTGAAACAAATTTCTACATGTGTTTCAATTTCATACCAACCCAATTAAACTGAAGGTGTGAATTTTGGAGTTATTTGGATTTTCTTGCAAGTGTTTATTTGGTTCGCTGATTGTCTTTTTATCCAAATTTTCACGCACGTTAAAATAGCGTACGAGGCTCAGGAGGAGGAAGCCGAGGCAGCAGCTCTAGAAGCTCCAGACAACCAAGAACCAACCCACTGTGACCAAGGCGAGTCAATACTTTGATCATGTTGAATCTATATTTTTTGCAAATTACTTTTGTTTAAATTATCAAATTGCATGCTGTTATTTTATATGCAAATACATGTTTAATTTAAGATTCTAGTTACATCCCATTGTATACCTTGATTAATATTACCCCTCCTTTGGAATATTTGAATTTTTGAACCTTGTCGCCCTGGCAAAAATTATAATAGTAACCTTTCGAAAATAAGTCCGTAATTATATGCCAGGCTTAGTATTGCTTAGATACTCATGGGTGTGTGAGCGCCCAAGCATCACTTTTAATCCTGAGGAAAATTGGTTGGGCAGTCATGGTGGTAATGACTGGTGTATGTTGGATATGGTTATTTTATATTCCCAAAAACCTCAAATTGCTTATTTATATGGGCGGATGGTTTGGGGGTATGGTGCAAGGGTGCACGAGAGTGTGGTTTGTGGTAGAACCACCCAGATAACCCTAAGGACTGAATCTTGTCATGACATCCTGTGTAAAACAAGTGCAACCATAAGTCTGTAAAGTACAACTTGGCTTAGTAGATTTACCGGATTCTGAAAGTCATCGTCATAGGTGGAGGAGGTGAGGTAGTGCAAGCGGCTGTCTGGGTGACGGCTTGAACAGGACACTCGCAGAGGGTGAAGTTCTGCTGTGGCGTGCTAGCGGTGTGGGTAGCCAGCTGCTAGGCGTTCTCGCACAACCTATGAGACCTGCTGCAAGGGGGGCAAGCTCATAGGGGTGAGATGATGGAAGGGCGAGGTACTTTGAACGGTTACTGTGATGGTTTGCTCAACTGCACGGCTAAGGAATCGTGTGGGGCAACGAGTGAACTGTCTCTTGTGGGTAAAATATGCAAACTCTGCAGAGTCAAAACTATTCGAATAGCCGTGCCCACAGTCAAGGGCAGACATGGGAACTTAACCAGATATAGTTCTATTTCAAAAATCTTGAATGGTGGAATGGTAAATGGAGGGCAGTGGAAGCCCTAATTGGTGTTGTCCCAGTGGTAATGTAAGCGGCTATAACGTTGAAGATATGGCATATGGTATGGAGACCATGTAAAGGTGGATGGTCACTAGGTCACTGATAATAAAACATCCTGTTACACACATTACGTTTTGGTTCAAACTGCTAGGTCATAGGAGATTTTACAAGTATAACATATTTCTAACAGCAAATTCTGGCAAACAAAATAACCCAAGCCTTCTCTTGATAAATCCTGCATACTACTTAATTGCATTCTGTGTATTAGTTCGCTGAGCACGGTGGTTTGTGCTCACACTCGCATTACCAAAATTAGATTCAGGAGCCCAAGATCATTACACATATGAAGATGTCCCCGCTACAAAAGGAGGGGACAACGTCGAGAACTAGGGCGACTTCTGCGCCTTTGGGACCTAGGTAGTCAGACTATGGTGTGGTGTGTCTATAATTATTGCCTTAGCTTAGGTAATAATCATATGGCACGTATTTACCCCCAGTCGCTGCCTGTGGACTAAAGGCTCTACTGTGTTTTGCTTCCGCTATCGTACTTTTGTAATGTGAACATTTGGCCTGGTCGGCCCTTATGTAAACTCTTGCCCGACATGGCATAATTTAAACCTCCGTTGTATAATAATATTATGAGATGTTGTTATCTATGCGATGTATGAAATGATGTAGCAATGCACCTGTGAGCACTATCTACTGATCCAGGGAATAGTGCACTGGTTTCACAGGAGATTCTGGATTGAAAAATCTGGGTCTGACAAATAATCAGAGCTCCATGTATTTATATTACAATATATATTGCTGAATTTAAATATAATGACATAAAGATTCGTGCTCCTCCTCAGCAAGTGAGTAAACACGTTCCTTGTCTACCCAAGGGGGTCGAACCCCTGCTAGACCTAAAAGAAGTCAGTGAACTCAACCTAGTGAGAAGAGAAGCAACTAATAAGCAGCATCCTAGGATCACAAGATGAGAGAAAGAAGTCTAACTAGCTAAGAATGAGAATCATTCTAGTCTATACTAGAATGACTAACCCAAATGCACCCAATAAATAAAGTGCAATAGAATGAAAATGTACATATAATACAAAAGGTACATGATGCTCCTCTCAGATTAAGCTATAAGGATAGACCACTCCAAACTCTCTCCGCAAGATCATGAACCTCGAGCTATCTAAAAGCTTGATAAAAAAATGTCAGCCAACTGGTGGTTACTCTCCACAAACTAAAGCACTACATCACCCTTCTCCACATGGTCTCTAAGGAAATAATATCTGATGTCCATGTACTTGGTCCAGGAGTGCTGCACTGGGTTCTTGGTAATGTTAATGGTAGAAGTGTTATCACAGAAGAGAGGAATACTATTTATGGCTAACCCAAAGTCCCGCATGGTCGAAACCATCCAAAACACCTGGCTACAACAACTAACGACTACAACATACTCGGCCTCTATAGAGGACTGTGCAACACTGAATTGCTTCCTAGAAGACCAAGAAACAACAGAAGTGATAATGAATTGGCAAGTTTTAGAAGTGCTCTTGCTATCTATTCTATAGCCAACAAAGTGTGTGTCAGATAAGGCTCTAAGGGAAAGACATGAAGTAGAAGAGTACCAGATACGATAGTCTAAAGTAGCTCGATGATACCTAAAGATGCGCTTCATCGCCTGAAGGTGAGAAAAGTGAAGAGGTGCCTGAAATCAAGCACACAGACACACAGTGAAATGTATGTCGGGCCTCAAAGTAGTGAGGTATAGAAGGGAGACAATCATGTAGTGGAACTCCTTTTGATATACTGGCTCGCCATCCTCTTCAGGATCAAGTGTAGTCGAGGTCGGCATTGGACTTGATATTGGCTTGCCATTACTCGTGTCAAAGTGCCATAGAAGATCTTAAGTGTACTTGTCTTGATGTAAGAAGGTACCTCACGAGTCTGTTTGATCTGGAAGCTGAGGAAGAAACTCAACTCGCTTATCATGCTCATCTCAAACTCTATGCTTATGACATCAGAAAACTGAGAAACAAGAGCATGAGAGGAGCGACCAAAGATAATGTCGTCCACATAAATCTGGATGAGTAGAAAGTCATTGCCATACCTAAGAATGAACAAAATCTTATCTATCTTACCCATCTCAAACCTATGACCAAACAGATTGGACTTAAGCCTCTCATACAAGCCTAGGGGCTTGCTTAAAACCATACAGGGCTTTTAAAAGCTTGAAGACATGGTTCGGGTATTTGGGGTTCTTAAAACCTAGAGGCTATCTAACATTGACCTCTTCCTCAATACACCCATTAAGGAAGGCACTCTTGATATTCATCTAGTACAACTTGAAGCGCTTAGACGCTACGAAGGTAAGCAGAATCCAAATGGCCTCTAGCCTAGCTACAGAGGCAAAGATCTCCTCAAAATCTAAACCCTCAACTTGGGAGAAACCCTGAGGCACCAATCTAGCCTTGTTTCAAATGACTACCCCATCCTCACTCAACTTGTTTTTGACGACCCAGTTGGCTCCTATGACATTATGACTACTAACGGGCCCAACAAGCTACCAGACCTTGTTTCTCTCAAAATTTTCTAACTCATGCAAGGCATTGACCCAAGACACATCAAATAATGCATGGCAAATGTCTTTGGGCTCAAATGTGGTGACAAAAGTAGAATGTAGACAAAAGTGAGATACATCGGATTTTGAACACGTGACACTCTCAAGAAGATCTCCTATGATCTACTCCAGAGGATGACAACGCTGAATGTGTTGGGGAGGTCCTGGATATAAGAATAAGTGGCCTCTGCCTCATGAGTTGAAGAGGTAGGAGCAAAGCCACAAGCTCCAGAAGAATCAAAAGGTAAGGGCTGATCACACTAAGGCACAGTGGTAGAAACAGGCACCTCAAGGGAAGAATGGACTGGATTAGGTAAAGAACCTTCATCTCCATCCTCCTCATCATTTACAAAGATGGCCTCGAACCGCACAACTGGGCCTGAGATATCAAGCCTAGTACCAGGACTAGCTTTACCGAAGGTAACCTCATACATCTCTATAATCCTATCAGTCTCGTAGTTCTAGACCCTATAACCCCGTGAAAAAGTTGAGTAACCCAGAAAGATACCATCAGAAGAACATGATTCGAACTCATCTAGGTTCCCAGACTTTAGAATAAAACACTTGCAACCAAAAACACGAAAATGAGAGTAATTGGGCTTTCGCCCATAGCTCAACTCAAAAGAAGTGTGATGCAAGTGTGCCCTTAGAAAAACTATGTTCAAAACATGACACGCGGTGGCTATAGCCTCAGTCCAAAACTCCTAGGTGTAGCATACTCATCTAGCATTGTCTTGGCCATCTCGACCAAGATACAGTTCTTACTCTCCACAATGCTATTTTGCTAAGGGACGTATGGAGATGAGAACTGATGCTCTACACCTGACTCATCACAGAAGCTCTCAAAGCAGGAGTTCTTGAAATCTTTGCCATCGTTACTGTGGATTGCTCATAAGGCACCAGGGAGTTCAACAGACAATCTACCGAACAAACCATGAAAATGACTGAAGGTCTTATCCTTCGAGGCTAAGAAAAACACCTAAAAAAATCTTGAGAAATCATTGACAACAACAAGAATGTACCACTTCCCACTAACCGACTACACTCTAGCTAAACTAACAGTGTCCATATGAAGTTGTCCTGATGTATCGGTCACAGTCACAGTGATTGGGGGATAAGAAGCAGCAACTGATGAGGACATCACTTCTTTGGATACACACAACACTCCTCCACTTGACATTCAAGGACCAATCACTAGAGCTTACGCCCGACAATTGAATTTACAGGTGAGCTCGTTCCTAAGTAATTCTTTTTGTTCATTCGAGAATCGATTGCTACCTAATGATTTAATTATGATTAGGAACCATGAAGAGGACCTGGAAGTACTTGGAGAAGGACTACGAGACACACAAGTCCAGCAAGGGTGGTCGAATCATGTTGGAGGGCCAACTCAAGCCGACTTCGAATCCAATTCGGAGTCCATGACCAGGCCGCACTAAAACGGACGCCCAGATCGCATCCGGGCTCCGTTTTGGACGTTCTACATATGGATGGAAAGCTGCGAAGACAGCCTTTCCAATGGCTCTGGTCCCATGTCAAAATTCCTTCTGAGTCAATAGGAATCGTTGAAACAAGTGGGCATTCAGAATCTGTCAGGGTGTTGCGTCATCGTCTTTTGGGCCGTTCGGCTTTGTATCGTGTTAGAGCCCATTAGGGCGCGTCCAGGGGTTTTGCACGCCCCTCTCTCCTTTATATCCAGCCGCCACCCCCACCATTAGGGTTGGGTTTTGCTTAGATTAATTCTGTCTTTGAACAGTTTCGCCGTTCATCGGTTTGTGAGACCCCAACTTTTGAGTGCTAAATCAATACATCTGTAATTCAGTTGTGTTCTTCCTTGTTCTTGCTTGTGTTCTTCGATTTGCAGGCAAGGATTAGCCTTCTTGGCGAGGTCAACCGGCTGCGCACGGTTGATAACCTGAGGAGACGTGGTGCTGCGATTGCGGGGTTCGGAACGTGTTGTTCGGAAGCCGGATCGAATTGTGTCGCGCCTCTACCAAATCGAACCTATCCAGAATCTATTGGAAGATCGGAACCCCGTTCCTATCAAGTGGTAATCAGAGCTTCAGGTGTTCCTTCAGGTTCGAGTTTACCCTACCTTTGTTGTTTTTGGTTTGATCCTAGGTCCAAGAAAAAGCCCTAAAAAAATTTGCAGTCATAGGTTGTTTCCTGTCCCAGATCTCGTTTTGCCTTTTGCACAATTTGATTTCAGAGTCCGTAGTGTTGAGTTTGTGTCCTTAGTCGAGTTGTGTTGCTGGTTTAGATCGTGTTTTGTTTCGGGTTGTCTTGCTTCCGCTACCTCTCATACAAACCCTAGCCGTCAATTTTGTTTTCCCACCCATATCCCACCCTCTGTTTGAGTCATCCATCACGTCTCGTGATCTCCCAGACCATCCCCACCTTTCCCGAGCCGCCCCAAATTCCACCAATTTCCTCCACCCGATTTCGTTTTCAGCCTCCACAGAAACCATAACTCGGAGGTCCTCCTTCAAACGGCCGTAACTTTCTCATACGGACTCGAAATCAGGTGATTTTTTTTGAAATTGGGTGATTAAATTTTACATCCGAAACTCCCCAACTTTTTCAAGTTCAGCGAATTTATTTTGCCCAAATTCGGCCTGGAAAGTGAAGTACTCGAGCTCCGAAAGTTCATCACCGAATTTATGGCATATTCATCATTTTCTGTAGGCCACACCTTACATCAGATTGAAGTGAAACTTTGTGTGGTTCCTATTTCTGTGCTCTGCTCTGGGAAAAAAATATAATAAAAAAGAAAGACAAAAGAAAAAAATTTCGGCACCTAGGGCTTATAGCAAGCGTGCTATCCGTCCCTAAAAAAAAGGGAGAGCACAGTTTTAGGTGAAAGAGCTTCATTTGTTTTGTGCTTATGCTGAATTAAGCTTCCTCATTGCCTAGCCATCTTTGTTGCTGTCTTTGCTTTCATATTCTAGTCTTGTTCTTTATCATACCCGCTATAGGACACATTTAGACCAGCAATTAGGACCAGTGCTTTGGACATTTATTCAGCATTACTATCTGTTATTGATTTGTGTTCCACTAACATATTTGGCCCACCAAGCTCCATATACCTACTTCCGGATAGCACAATTTTTGACTCTTGCAATCGCACCCACGCTTGACATGGTATCACGGACCAGCCACCGGTTGTACCACCTGTTGCTTTGGTAAGAACACTTGTAAGAGCTTGGTAAGCCACTTCCTTTGCGGGTTCCCACTGTCCTTACTTTGTAGTTGATAGGGATAATCCTTTTGTTTCCCTGTTTTTTCCACTAACCATGGCAGGAGACGACGAGGACGGGACACCGGTTAATTTCAACGAGTGTGTTAGTCACGGCCAGCTACAAGCTGCGCTCGACAAACAAAATGCTTCATTCACTGAACTCGGCGCGAGAATGGACACCATCGTCGCCGCCATTGCCCAGTTGAACACCACAGAAGGCATTGAGCGGGTGGAGCGGCGGATGGCTGACCTCACTGGTCGGATGGACACATTGGAGGCACACCTGCCACCTGTCAATGACGGCCATCATGATGATGATGACACAGTGTATGATGCGGACGGCAACATTGATCAGCGGGCGACACAAGATGCACGACTACGTCGGCGTCTTCAGCAAAACCGACATGGTATGGGAGGTAATAACCAGAACCGTCATGGTAACGATGACCCTTTTGGTAAAGTCAAGTTTACCATTCCATCTTTTTCTGGTCTTTATGATGCTGAAAAATATCTTGATTGGGAGATGACGGTAGAGCGAAGTTTAATTCTCACTTGGTTCCCGAACAACATAGAGTTAGACAAGCTACTAGTCGGTTTAAGGACTTTGCTATTATCTCGTGGAATGAATGGGTACCATGCGCGTACAACCTGATACATGGGAGCGATTAAAAGAAGCTATGCGTAATCGTTTTGTTCCTCCTCATATAAACGTGATTTGAGAAAAAATTGCAGCGCTTAGAACAGGTGATAGTTTTGTTCAGACTATTATCTTTGAGCTTCAAAAGGGTATGGTGCTGTGGGGTAGTTGAGGAAACAGAGGATAAGATTTGTCATTTTACGGGGTTACTGGCGTGAAATTCAAGACATTGTTGATTATAAAGATTTTACTATCACAACCAGCTTGTTCCAGCTTGCTATGTTTGCAGAAAAAGAATTGCAGGGACGCAAGGAATCAGCGAAGGCAAGCACCGGACGACCCTTCTACACGCCGCGAACGACTACATCGACGGGACTACCCAAGTCTTCTTCGAGTTTTCGTTCTCCTCCACCACCTGTGAACAAATTTGCAGCAGCGCCACCGAAGCCACCTTCCACGACACGCCTTGCAGATTCTACAAAAAATTCTTTGCAGAATCCAGCCAAGAGTTCTTCTTCCGTGGCTTCAACGGGCCGCTCCTCCGACATTCAGTGCCACCGCTGCCATGGGCTTGGTCATGTGCAGAAGAATTGCCCTAGCCAACGGGCATACATCGCCACAGAAGATGGAGGCTATATCAGCACTGCGGATGTCGAGGACGATGATGATGTTGCTGCTGCCTCGGACGCCAATGGCGGTGGTGATGATGACCTGGTCCTTGGTGGGGCGTCCACAGCGACGCTACGGGGCATCATTGTGCAGCGAGTCCTCAGCACACAGGTACAACAACCCGATAAGCTTCAACGCCATAATTTGTTTCAAACTTTCTTCGCAATCAAGAACCGGCGCGCACGTGTCATCATTGATGGAGGAAGCTGCAACAACTTGGTGAGTTCTGATTTGGTCAAGAAGCTTGGCTTGACCACGCGACCACATCCACATTCAGTGGTCAAATGACTCTGGAAAAGCTAAAGTAACGCAAACATTCCGAGTCCATTTTTCCATTGGTGCTTATGCTGATCATGTTGATTGTGATGTGGTTCCCATGCAAGCATGCTCTCTTTTATTGGGTCGACCTTGAAAATTTGATAATGATGCTTTACACCATGGTAGTAGTAACAAATACACTTTTATGCATAAGGGAAAGAAAGTTACTTTACTGCCTTTGACCCCAGCTGAGATTATAGAGGCCGATAGGGAGAGAGCTGTTGCTGCTAATGATATAAAGGAACATGATAAATCTGAAAAACAACAAGTAATCCATTTGAAAAATTCTGTTATGCTTGCCACAAAATCAGACCTTGTTGAAATTGATGATGTTAATGATACATGCTATGCTTTTGTGTGCAAAGATGCTTTATTTTCTCTTGATAATATGCCTTGCACTTTGCCTGCTCCTGTCACTAACCTTTTGCAGGAGTTTGGAGATGTTTTCCTTGATGAGATACCTCCAGGACTTCCACCCATTCGAGGGATTGAGCACCAGATTGACTTGATCCCTGGAGCGAGTTTGCCAAACCATGCGGCGTACAGGACCAATCCCAAAGAGACTAAGGAGATTCAGCGACAAGTCAAAGACCTTTTGGACCGTGGGTACGTACGTGAGAGCCTTAGTCCTTGTGTTGTTCCTGTTCTTTTGGTTCCCAAAAAAGATAGTTCTTGGCGTATGTGTGTAGATTGTAGAGCCATTAACAACATTACTATAAGGTATCGTCATCCTATTCCTAGGCTAGACGACATGCTTGATGAGTTGTGTGGTGCTATAATTTTCACAAAGATTGACTTGCGTAGTGGATACCACCAAATAAGAATGAAACTTGGCGATGAATGGAAAACTGCTTTTAAAACTAGGTTCGGCTCGTATGAGTGGTTAGTCATGCCTTTTGGTTTAACTAATGCACCTAGCACTTTCATGAGATTAATGAACGAGGTTTTACGTCCTTTCATTGGCAAATTTGTGGTCGTTTACTTTCATGATATCTTGATTTATAGCAAGTCCATGGATGAACATTTGAATCACTTACGTGCTGTTTTTAATGCTTTGAGAGATGCACGTTTGTTTGGTAACCTTGAGAAGTGCACCTTTTGCACGGATCGAGTCTCTTTTCTTGGCTATGTTATGACTCCACAGGGAATTGAGGTTGATAGAGCCAAGGTGGAGGCGATATGGAGTTGGCCCACGCCCACGACGGTCTCCCAAGTGCGGAGTTTTCTTGGCCTTGTAGGATTTTATCGCCGCTTTGTCAAGGAATTCAGCACCATTGCGACACCGTTGATTGAGTTGACAAAGAAAAGCATCGTGTTCCATTGGGGGCCATCACAAGAGGAGTCCTTTAATCTTTTGAAGGACAAGCTTACACACGCACCATTGCTCCAACTTCCGAATTTTGGTAAGACTTTTGAGCTGGAATGTGATGCTAGCGGAATTGGTATTGGTGGTGTTTTGATGCAAGAAGGCAAACCTGTTGCCTACTTTAGTAAAAAATTGAATGGTCCTACTCTTAATTATTCCACGTATGATAAAGAATTGTATGCTCTTGTTCATTCTTTAGAGACGTGGCAACACCATTTATGTCCTAAAGAATTTGTCATTCATTCCGATCATGAATCACTTAAGCATATTCGTAGTCAAACCAATTTGAATCGTAGACATGCTAAGTGGGTTGAATTTATTGAATCTTTTCCTTATGTCATTAAACACAAGAAAGGGAAAGATAATGTGATTGCTGATGCTTTGTCTCGACGCTATACCATGTTGTCTCAACTTGATTGTCGCATTTTCGGTCTTGAACCTATTAAAGCACAATATGCTTTTGATGCTGATTTTAAGGATGTGTTGTTGCATTGTAAAGAGGGACAAGCATGGAATAAATTCGTGATCAATGATGGGTTTTTGTTTAGAGCTAACTGCCTATGCATTCCAGTTGGATCCGTTTGTCTTTTGTTGTTGCAGGAGGCGCATGGAGGCGGTTTGATGGGACATTTTGGTGCTAAGAAGACGGAGGATATTCTGGCAACACACTTATTTTGGCCAAAGATGAGGTGAGATGTTGAGCGGTTTGTGGCTTGCTGCACTACATGTCAAAAAGCTAAGTCTCGCTTGAATCCACATGGTTTATATATGCCTCTTCCTGTTCCTACTATTCCGTGGGCAGATATTTCTATGGAATTTGTTTTAGGATTGCCCAGGACTAAGAGGGGGAGGGATAGCATTTTTGTTGTTGTGGATCGCTTTTCTAAGATGGCTCACTTTATATCATGTCATAAAACCGATGATGCCGTTCATATTGCTGACTTTTTTTTTCAAAGAGATAGTTCGTTTGCATGGTATGCCTTCTACTATTGTTTCAGATCGTGATGCCAAGTTCTTGAGTCACTTTTGGCGTACTCTATGGAACAAGTTGGGTACAAAATTGTTATTCTCTACAACATGTCACCCACAAACTGATGTCCAAACTGAGGTGGTGAACCGCACATTGTCTACCATGTTGAGTGCTGTTTTGAAGAATAATTTGAAGCTGTGGGAAGAGTGTTTGCCGCATGTTGAGTTCGCATATAATCGAGCAGAACACTCCACCACCAAGGTAAGTCCTTTTCAGGTAGTGTATGGATTCAATCCACGTGCCCCTATTGATATTTTACATTTGCCTACTAGTGAGAGAGTTCATTATGATGCTAAGGAGTGTGCTGATTTTATTGTCAAAATGCATGAGACTACTAAGGCAAACATTGAAAAGATGAATGAAAAATATAGGATTACTGGTAGTAAAGGTAGAAAGAAAGTTAAACTTGAACTGGGTGATTTTGTTTGGTTGCACTTGAGAAAGGATAGATTTCCTGAGTTAAGAAAGTCAAAATTGATGCCTAGAGCTGCTGGTCCTTTTAAGATAGTTGAGAAGATAAATGATAATGCATATAAACTTGAGTTGCCTCCCGAGTTTGGGGTTAGTCCCACTTTTAACATTTCAGATTTGAAGCCATACTTGGGAGAAGAAGATGAGGCTGAGTTGAGGACACCTCCGCTTCAAGAGGGGGAGGATGATGAGGACATCACTTCTTCGGATACACACAACACTCCTCCACTTGACATTCAAGGACCAATCACTAGAGCTCGCGCCCGACAATTGAATTTACAGGTGAGCTCGTTCCTAAGTAGTTCTTTTTGTTCATTTGAGAATCGATTGCTACCTAATGATTTAATTATGATTAGGAACCATGGAGAGGACCTGGAAGTACTTGGAGAAGGACTACGAGACGCACAAGTCCAGCAAGGGTGGTTGAATCATGTTGGAGGGCCAACTCAAGCCGACTTCGAATCCAATTCGGAGTCCATGACCAGGCCGCACTAAAACGAATGCCCAGATCGCATCCGGGCTCCGTTTTGGACGTTCTACATATGGATGGAAAGCTGAGAAGACAACCTTTCCAATGGATCTGGTCCCATGTCAACATTCCTTCTGACTCAACAGGAATCATCAAAACAATTGGGCATTCAGAATCTGTCAGGGTGCTGCGTCACCGTTTTTTGGGCCGTTCGGCTTTGTATCGTGTTGGAGCCCATTAGGGCGCGTCCAGGGGTTTTGCACGCCCCTCTCTCCTTTATATCCAGCTGCCACCCCCACCATTAGGGTTGGGTTTTGCTTAGATTAATTCTGTCTTTGAACAGTTTCGTCGTTCATCGGTTTGTGAGACCCCAACTTTCGAGTGCTAAATCAATACATCTGTAATTCAGTTGTGTTCTTCCTTGTTCTTGCTTGTGTTCTTCGATTCACAGGCAAGGATTAGCCTTCTTGGCGAGGTCAACCGGCTACGCACAGTTGATAACCTGAGGAGACGTGGTGCTGTGATTGCGGGGTTCGGAACGTGTTGTTCGGAAGCCGGATCGAATTGTGTCGCGCCTCCACCAAATCGAACCTATCCAGAACCTGTTGGAAGATCGGGACCCTGTTCCTATCAGCAACCATCTTGCCATACGGACAAGGAGCACAAACTAAATCTTTGACCATCTTAAGCTTAAGCAGACCACGAACGAGGTCGTGGCCGCTCACACGGGGCAAATGATCAAAGTCAATACAACCAAGTCTTCTACATCAGAAGGAGAGATCACGAGACTCAGAAGCAACTAAGCATTGGAGAGAATCACCAGAAGACTCAATAAAATCAGTGCGAAAGATCTTTCCACACCTAGAAATCCCACAAACTAGACTTCCCAAAGAATCAAGATTTTATAAGCATTTTTCTTAAAGCTTAACTCAAAAACATCATCGGTAAGCTACGAAACAGATAGCAAATTATAACGTAGCTTACTTACTAAGGCAGCATCCTTAAGAATGAAGGAATCATTAATGTGTGTAGTACCTTTAGCAATGATTCGAACTTAAGAAGCATCTCCAAAGGTGATCATCTCATCACCTGGAGCTCGGACTAAGGAAGAGAACCAATGGGTGTCTCCGGTCATGTGGTGAGAATAGCCGGAGTCCACAAGCCAAACCTCTCACTTCCCAACCCGGTGAACCTGAGTTAGTGAGAAGACAACATCGGTGGCTTAGTATTGGGGTAAATAAGAGCAGATCTAGGAACCTAGCACTGAGTCACATGATGAGCAAAAGATCCAGTCCCAGAAGCAAAAGACTGAACTCTAGTGACACTATCCACCTCGTCTCTCACGGGAACAGTAGGTCTAGGAGTACACCACAAGGCTCTGCTAGGTCTAATGGCTATTGAAGAGCGGGTCTAACCTCCAGTGTCATGAACCGGGGTTCATGCGGGATAAACACCACCAAGAAGATGGCCGGATGGTGTCGGCGTAGAGGGAGAGAGAGATTTAGATGAGGAAGACTTGATATTTCTCTAATTGATTACAATAGCATGCGGTAGCCCTCTTATATAGATGGCTCCCCCCTAACAGATGGAATCTAACTCTAATCATATCTCTAACTATATCTCTAATACAAGGAAACCAATCCCTAACTTAAATAGAAACCAATCTCTAATTCCTAATAATAATCTGACTAGGCCTTGGGCCCACCTCTATGACATTACACCCCTCCCGGACATGCAGCTCGTCTTCGAGCTGCTAGACCGCGGCTAATGGAAGACCTTTGACGCCGATGTAGAAGACGAACGGTGGCAGGGTGCTGCAGCGAATGGAGATGACCGGCCAAATCCAAACGGAACAAGGCCAGACGAAGTGTAGCGCCTTCGGTATATAATGCCAATGGACAACCTCTGACGCCGATGTGGAAGACGAACGGCGGCGGGGTCCTGCAGCGGATGGAGATGGCCCGCCCGATACAAGCGGAACAGGGCTAAATGATGCTTGCAAAACAAGTTTTTCTTTCAATTTTTTTGGATTTTTTTTTGATTTTTTGTGGCCTTAACTAACCGGTCGGTTTAACCGACCGACACCCACGAGGCCGAACGCATCGGTCGAAACTCGAAAGCGGTGACTGAAGGAGCGGCGGCGGCGGCGGTTCCGGCGGTGCGGTCCGGCGGCCCACGGCGGCGGTGGTTCTCGGGCTGGACGGCCCAGCCAGCGGAGCGGCTGCAGCGGTGGTCGCGAACGGCGAGGAGGCGGCTCGGCGGAGACGGACCGGGTGGCGCGACTTCGGCGAGGCGGATCGCGCGGCGGCGGCTCGAGCAAAGCGCAGATCGAGCGCGAGGCGACCGAAGCGGCGACGGCCGCGCAGCGAGAGACGCCCGGCGAGGCGGACCGGCCGGCAGCTCGGGCGTCGGCTTAGGTGGCCATGACCCAGTTGACGGCGGATCTGACGAGGTGGCCCAGGCGTTGACGGTGGTCGACAGCGGAGTCCTGCAGCGGATGGAGACGGCCGGCGACCGAGGACAGCGCGGGAGCCGAGGCGGAGCGGACAGCGACGAAAAGCGGCGGACGACGGAGCAGTAGATCGGCGACAACGAATTGGCACTTGGAGGCACCGATCTGGCCGGATCAGGCGGCGGCTTGGGCGACGTCGGCCCGACGGCGACGGATCTGGCGGCAGCCAGATCTGGCAGCCGACGGCTATCTGCGTCGCCTTGCTCTTTGCGTCGGCCGCCGTCGGACGGGCGGCCACACCTGTGCGGGTGCTTCGGGCGACGGCGGCGGTGGCCATGGAGGACGGCGACTGCGACCTGCATGGATCCGGGCGGAGGGTGGCGACCGGCGACCGAGGACGGCTACGGCGACGGCGATGACCGCGGATCCAGGCGGGGGGTGGCGACCGACGACCGAGGATGGGGATGGCGCAGCGACGTTGGCGCCGAGCTCGTGCTGGCGGGCAGAGACGCCGGATCTGGCTTCGACGAGGGAGGACATGCTGCAGCAGCAACGCTCAAAAATAGCACACCCGCAAGTGCACGGGTTGCCACTGAAATAGCGACGAGTGTCGTGTTCTCCACAGGGACTAGACTGAGGCTACCGGTGCTTAGCTAAAGCTAGGTCAAACAAAACGGGGAGGAAACTAAACCTAAAATGACTACCAAACTAGCCGAACGAACGAACTCTAATTCGCACGGACGAAACGACGAACAAACTAAATAAACGAATGAACAAAGGACGACAGGACGAACGATCGTACGAATGGATGTCGTACGACCGAACGAACTACACGACGACGACTACACGAACAAGACGACTACCATCAGACGACCTAACTAACTATCGACCGCGAGACAAAAGAAGGAAGGGGGAGTCCAGAAGCACGGAGGGAGTCGAGAGAGAAAGAGGGGGGAAGACGGTCAACGGCTAACTAGACGATGTCGGCAAGACAACACAGAACACAAGACTACAAACGCACGCACGACTTAACTACCGACCGACCGCTAAATAGACGAAAAGAGGGAGGTCGAGAAGCAAGGAGAGGGTCGAGACAGCAAGGGGAAGGGAACAGTCGCTCGCTAGCTAATCGCACAGGACAACACAAAGACAACCACAAATACTAGACTAACACATCACTGAAACACAAGCACAACATCTAAAATTAAACTACTACCAACATGAACATTGGGCAAATCTAGAACCAATTAACAGAGCATCAAAAATTCACTGATCACATACATCACAGAGACATAAGCATATATCACAGTGCACAATTCACCATCATCACAGAACAAGATTAACAATCACAGTTCACAAATCACTAAACACAAATCGCAGTTGTAATTAACAGTGCATAATTAACAGAAATTAGGGGAGGAATTGGAGATTGGAGTGAACCGAGGGGAGTAGAAGAAGCAGAGGGCTGAGTTCGGGTGAGATGCCGCCGATGGAGAAGCACACGTCGGAGAAGAGGTAGAAGTCGGAGCTCGCCGGCGTCGTTGGCGACGGAGCAGTAGAGGCAGTGGAGGTGGTCGATGCTCGGAGTGGATGCAGTTGTCGAGGAAGTAGTGGCCGGCGGTGAAGAAGTTGAAGAAGGCTCGATGCAGGCAGCCATGAAGAGCAGAGGCGGCGGTGCTGTGAGGAGCAGCGGTGGTAGATCGGCGGAGGGCAAGTAGGCGGTGCGGTGGAGGAGCAGCGTGAGCGCGGAGGAGCGGCGGTGGACGCGGAGAAGGGGGGCCGAGAGAGGAAGCGGAATAGAGGGGGCAGCCGTGTGATGGTGGCGCGGCAGGGAGAGCAAAGAAGGGGGGCGGCCGAGAGAGGAGATGATGGCGGCGGAGAGAGGTGGCGCTGGTTGTGTGAGGGAGCAGGAAGGAGCGGCGAGGAGGGGTAGATGTGGGGAGAGGCGGCGGTGGCTCGCCGGCGAGCTGCGGCCCGGCGCTCGCCGGCGGCTGGATGTGAGGAGGGAGGAGATGAAGTAGAGGGGAGGCCAAAAAGATGAAGAAGAACCGGGCTCAAAGGAAATCTGGGGCGGCGGCTAGGTTTTCAGGCCGAATGGGGATTTGGAACTTTTGCAATTTAGCCCTCCAAAGAACTAGGGTTTACAGTTTGGTCATTCCTTCAATTTGGTTTCTTCTGTTTTGGCCCCTCCGGAGTTCCATTTTTAGCGCGGTTTGATCCCACGCGTTCGTGACGACGCGTACAACTGTACGGAGCAGTCCAGATTTGTCCTTTATGCGCCTAGATCGCGCCGGCCTGCGGAAAAGTGCAAAAATGTAAAATGGTCCATTTCGAGCAATTAAATATAGAAAATAGTGCAAATGATGATAAATGGTCCTACAATGCGAAAAATAATGGGGCAAAATGATGGGTAAATGTATATAAAAATGACGCATGTCAGGTGCTCGCCTAGCAATGGACGCATGATGCAGATTGTGAGGACAAGCTGGTGTTGGCTGTGGCGTTGGTTCTGGTTGTTGTTGGGGTTTTGGTGTTGGATGATGAATCTGGCTCTTTGTCTCTTGTTGCACCTTCCTCCGATTCTCCATCCTCTCAATGATGGCATGCATGTTGAGAAAGATGTCCGCCATCTTCTTGTTGATGCTGGCCATCTCGTTGGCGCTAGCTTTTATCATGGCTAACGACTCGGCAGTAGGGCGAATCGCAGAAACCATGGTAGCAGAAGTCGTGGGAAGGGATCGACTGCTCTGATACCAAGTTTTCATGAACCGGGGTTCATGCGGGATAAACACCACCAAGAAGATAGCCGGATGGCGTTGGCGTAGAGGGAGAGAGAGATTTAGATGAGGAAGACTTGATATTTCTCTAATTGATTACAATAGCATGCGGTAGCCCTCTTATATAGATGGCTCCCCCTAACAGATGGAATCTAACTCTAATCATATCTCTATCATATCTCTAACTATATCTCTAATACAAGGAAACCAATCCCTAACTTAAATAGAAACCAATCTCTAATTCCTAATAATAATCTGACTAGGCCTTGGGCCCACCTCTATGACATCCAGCAGTATGTTGATCACACTGCGGATAGCTACCTCAATGGGGAAAAGTGAGGTCTATTCTTGCGACGGCGGATACCCTGACCAGAAGCAACTTGAGGACCAAAACCAGAAGGAGCTTGAAAGCCAAGTCCTTGATGTTGCCTAACACCAAACAACTCAAAAGAGCTGCCTATGACTCTAGACCTCATGTTGGTCTTAGGAGCACTCCGAGTCTGGGGCTGACCCTGAATACCCCTAAGAGCACGAACATGGTCTCTACGCCCAATCTTGGCATACCAGAAGCAGAACTCAACCATATGTCCATCTTTTGGCAGAATGTACAATGATACTATGCCTTCTAAGAGGTTAAAGTAGCAAGATGATATTTCAACTTTAGAGAGGTCGAAGCAACAAGTGGAACAACCTTACTATCAAAAATCCCCTGGACAAAACCCGAAAATTTAAACACTATATTTTTAGCCTTGGGCACAACCTCAATCACGCCTCCAGCTATAGCTCTATCTACTGCAGGTGGACACTTGCTCACATCCTCTAAGAAATCATATCCTACACCTTTATTGAATTTACAAATCTTGAATTTGTCCAAGATAAGATTAAACTTTTTCTTGCCTCTAACAAGTTTTGAGAGTGTTCATGAGATACTTATACTCCCGAAAAAGAGAGGCACATAAAGTACATGGAAAGGCAGAGGGTGAGGAACAAGAAGGAGAGGATGAAGAATCAGAAGGAGAAGATCGAATAGCACGTGCATATCTCTCCTTATGCATGGCCGCCTCGCTTTGAGGGATTTGCGAGACACATAGGGGGCAGTTCTAATCCTAGCCATATAGGTGTCGTAACTCTTTCTAAAAGTCTCTTGCATATCCTCAAACTTCTCCTCAACTTTAGCATAGAACAAGCAATCAGACTATGGTTTCTCTAGTAGATGCTTAGTTAGCTTCACACATTTTTATCCAAAGCAATAATTCATATTTTAGTTTTTCACAATTATTGCATGGTGAGCTAATAGGTACCTTAGAAGCATATTGATATATTTTTCTTGTTATAATCACACGTCTTAAAATTGTTTAGAAACAAATTCAAGTTCATCAGTTAATTTAGGATAGTTTGCACAAGAAGCAACATGTTTAATCATAGTAGCATGCATTTCAGCGATTTTATGATTGTGTTTTTTAGTTAATCTTCATGTTGGTACAATTAGCATAGATTTCAGACAGATCAAGGAGCATGGTATATAAAAGCATTGTCCTTATCCTTACGTGAGGTGCAGAAACTAATCTCAACAGAATCTAACTAAAAAGGAACAACTCTACCACTTCTAATTCAGCTAACAGACTAACATTCTCTATCTTAAGCAAATCTAGCTTAGAAATCACACTATCAAGTGGGGTTCTTAGTTTCTCCATGTCTCCAAGTAAGGAAGCATATACATCGCAATCGTCACAGGAGGGAGCATATGTAGGTGAAGTAAGCTCCTTTGACAAGCTCTACCTCCTTCTCTAATTCACCACACATAGCTCTATACCTAGCATAAAACTTCTCTAACTTGAGAAAAGCATCATTAAGCTAGTCGTAGGATGGACATACCTCATTGGAGTCACTGTAGAGATTGCCATCGCTGATGCCATTCTCGTCAGCCATGAAGCACATCCCGGTGAAGTCATCGCCATCTTGGTGTTCTTCTACAGATCATTCTCACTAACGTCGTTGCTCCAGCCCTCCATGTTGCTAAAGTTGAAGTTGTTGAAGGCAGTGAGGATGCGGTGGAAGAGCTTCTTGGCCTTACAGAAGTTGCAGTAGTTCTTGCCCTTGCCTTGATCATGAGCTGGCGACTTCTTATTGCGGTTCTTGCTGATGTAGTCATTCTTGCTCCCACCACTGTACTAGTTCTTGCCCTTCTCTAGCTTGGGGCACTTTGCTCGAATGTGGTTGGAGCCACCACACTCAAAACAAGTCATCGGACCTCCTTTCTCCCTCTCTCTAACCCTCTTGTATGTATAAGAGAATTTTCTGACTAAGAGGGCTAATCCACTCTTTAGAAATTACTCAAATTGGTCCTCGCTTATCTCATGCAGAGCAGCCAGAGAAAAACTGGAAGCACCATTAGAAGGTGCTCTAGAAGCAGATGTGGGATCGATGACCAAGGTCATCGGCTGCGACTTTGTCTTGCTAGAGACGTTGTCGATCCTATGAGTCTTGTGGCATGAGTACAACACATCAAGAGTCAAGATCGATAAATTAGTCATGTCCTTGATGGTAGTTACTTTCATTTCCCAAACTCTGAGGTCCAAGGCAGAAAGCATCTGACGAGTATTGTCCGAGTCTGAGTATGTAAGACCAACAGTTCTGAGGTTACTCAGAATCTTGTGAAATCTACCAAAACACTCATCGAGAGACTCACCAGCAAGCATCTTAATTTGTTGTATTCTTGCTTGTACTAGTCCAATCAAACAGTTTTGATCTAGGTAGTGCCCTCATGGTATGCATCGAGGGTTACCCAGATGTCAAATGCCAACGTGAGGTGAGAGATGCGATCAAACTTACTTCGACTATGACCCTGAATGATGATGTTCCTTGTCTTAGCATTTACCTTAACATCTAATGTATTCATAACCATGATGTCCTAATTGGCAAGAACAACAAACCGAGTCTTAACTTTTTTCCAAATCGCATAGCCTCGAGCCTGAATGTAAGACTCCATCATACTCTTCCAAAAGGGATAGTCGACCCCATCAAAGGGAGGCAGCTTAGTGGAATACTTGTCTACTGCCATGTCTCTAAAGGCCATTAAGATCTATGAAAACAGCTATTCAAGCTCTGATACCAATTGTAAGACCGAATATGGCAATAAGGGGGCAAATGGTACCTTCTAATTTCCCCAACTATTCAACTCCTTTACTCCAATAACTACAAAGTTATGAAGATTGGAATGAGAAAACAATACTAAACAAGCAAAACAAACATATAAAATTTTGGAGAATGTAGGATCATATGGCGCTATCAGAGGGGGTTGAATGATCGCCTCCGCTTCGTCAAATCTCTATGTAGTCGATGACGAAGTCGACCACTCAAACAAATATTCATTGCATAGCTTTGCTCGCAGTCGTATGCTTCAGCCAAACAGCAATCACCAAAACTCATGAACCAAATTGATTCAAGATCTTCTCTATTGCTGAGTTTATGTGGAGTTACAAACTGCCCTCACAAGCACCCCTGAAAACCTAGCACACGGATGCCACACAAAAGCCATGCTAAAATCCTTAGTCTACCTCTACTTTTATATGCTAGTGCCCTACACCATGTTCGATTCAAACACGAACACATAATCTTATCTCTTCCTCAAATCAAGGGATCTAAAACCCTTCCTAACATAGGTTTTAATCAAACTTTATCTCTTCCTAGTTATGGACTCCACAACTCCTAATCCAACACGTGACGAAGCCTCCAGGAACGCACCTCCCGTAGCTCCATCTCATATCATCAACTTCCATGCCGAAGCCTTTAGGACTGCAACGCTCGTAGCTTCTACACGTATCACCACCTTTGATCTCTATGTACTCCAGCGTTAGCCCGACCACCTCGCGTGACATCCTCAACTGTCTAGACCTTAGATCTCCCTATCCTAGTCTCTGTCCTCCTCGTCACCGACCGTGATCGTCTCTATGCTCACCTACGCATGCAAAGACTACAGAAACGTTTTCCCAGCACAAATTATTCACAACTCGACTGTCATCAACACACACACACACTCAAAGCACACCTTTAACCATCCATCATCCTCAACCAAGTCAATGACAACTACTCACATCATCGCTCTCCAAAAATCAGTCTAAAATCACTCATTACGACTGCTAAAACCATCACTTTCCAAAACTCAGCCTCAAACAACACATTACAGCTGCTAGCTCAATGAGTACTCGAATACCACAAGTACTCAAGAAATACCATCGCTCTGCTCAAAACACTCAAGGATAACATCATCGCTACTGACCAGAGAACCAACGAGTGCCGATCACATACTGCATGTCTCAGACAACCAATTGTAACACCCACGACTACCGATCTCCGATCATCGAGTACTGAGCCCTTCTGACTACCGAGTACCATGACCACTTGACCGCTATACACCAGCCAGTAATCCCACTAGACTCACATGAGTACTCGAAGTACTCAAAGATCGCAAGAAGTAAAGCACTCGCACCGACAATGAAGTCTACGAGTATCGTTCCCAAAGTCTAAGACCACCGATCAGAAAGATCTACGACTACCGACTAGTGAAATCTATGACTACTAATCAGTAAAGTCTATGACCATCGATCAAAAGGTCTACGACTATCGAGTACCAACCATGAAAGTCTCTGACCATGAAAAAGTACTATAGCTATGACCATGAACAAATACCTGAGCAGATGATCTTACGACCACCAACCGGTTCCTTGTAGCTTACGACCAGTTTCCTGTATTCTCTGACTAGTGTCCTATAGCGTACCATCATCAACCAAGTAAGGTTGTTTTGTTGTGGTCTACTTACCGTGGTTAAAATTCATGGTCGAAGCAGGACATGGCCCTGTTTGGATACGCTTAAAATCCGATTCTGGGTAGAATTAAGCGAGAATCCCACCCAAATGCTTTGATTATTTTTCGATTCTTTCAACCGCCGCGGTGGGAAAAATCAGCATTTGCACCGAGAATCCAAAATCTGCACGCAAGCCCCATCAGGATTATTCAGATTATTCAGATCGCAGATTCTTCAGATCGTGACTTATCAAAAAATCTTGATCAAATTAAAATCGATTCTCAGATAAGCATATCCAAACAGGGCCATGGTCGAAGTCCATTGTGGTCGGAACACCGTAGTCGATTTGCCATGGTCGAAGCCCAATGATCATTCAGCTGTGCGATCTTGAGAGACCATGTGGAGGTCATCCCATGTGTATGATGAGTAATTGACATTGCTTTAGGTAAGTCGAGTTTGGTTTAGGTGGTTCGGACCTTGACGTTGCGTGGTGCAATCGGGCTCGGTCGGACTTGGTCAAACTTGGTCGCATGGGATTAGGATGCATATTGCATTGATTTGACAGGTTTGGACTTCATCTTGAGTAAGTATGATGTGTTTATGCTATTTACGCTTTCATGTATCAAGCGGTGCTATTTGACATGTTTCTTGTCTGTGTGGCTGCAGGACGTCGAGGCGGAGCCGTGGTGAGACACGAGGTGACCGGACTAGACACGGGTGGTGTTGAGGTCAGAACAGTTGGGATGTGTCGAAGACGGCGGAGATTCGACGTGGTTGCGAGTCGTGGACGACAAGGAGCGCGGAAGCTTCCCGGAAGGTGCAGGAGGGGCGAAACAGGAATTTCGCGTGGCTGCACAAGCGGGAGCGGGCTCCGTTGGACTTAGCGGGCGTAACGGGGCGGAGACCCGTTAGCCAAGGGCTATATATATGAGGTGGTGGCTGCATGCCCACTTGAGCACTCCAAGAGTTTTTAGGGTTTCCTTTAGTCAAAATGAGCTTTAGGGTTTGCTTTTGCTTTAGGCTTTAGTTGTTGAGAGTTGTTGGAAGAGGCAGAGTTGTGTTCCCTCTGTGTCTCCCTGTGTCTGTTCGTAGCTTTCCCAGTGTGGTGTTCCCCTTCTCAAGCATGTATGGGTGTGGTTTCTTGAGATGGAGTGGGAAAGGATGAGTTGAGAGACTTGTAAGCAATCTTCTTGTTCTAATGTCCAGGCGTATCGGGACTCCTTTGTATTCAACTTTTGATTAGAATGGAAATCTGAAGTTTGCTTCTGTTCTTGCTTATTTTCTCTTCAATGGTCTCCTCTAGTGATTTCTGAGTTTTCTTGATTTCTTGTTGGTTGCTACTGGGGAGTGCCAAAATGGGTTGCTCTAGGTTGGGATATTGCCTCAAGATCATTTGATCGAGTTCCCAAGAGCAAACCTCGTTTTTAATCTCAGATTTCATTTTTGGCCTCCCTCTGTTCATGAACTTAGTTTCTAGGGTTTTGGTGAAAAACTTGATTCCCTTCGAGAGATGACTTGATTTTTGGTCTGAGGAGTCCTCTTGTCATTGCTAATATACTTGCAAAATTTCATGAGCAAAGGACTTGAGACCATGGAGTAATTTGAGTTTTTGGTTCTCTCTCTAAAGAAGTTCAGTGCTTTTCTAGGGTTTGGTTCAAATCTCATTTCCCTCCTTGAGATGACTTGAATCTTGGCTTGTAGGATCTTGTGGTTATTGTGAAGGTATCCTCAAAGTTTCTTGATCATAGGATCAGAGTTTGGTATGGGATTCTGATTTTTGGGGCTGCTCTCTGTAAAAATTAAGCCTAGGGCTAAAGTCTGAAATTCTTGTGTTTTGGAAGTTTCCCTTGTTTGGTTAAGGATTCTATTATATTTGAAATAGTTCCCAGGGGTTTTGGGCCAAAAGATTGGAAGTCTTCTCTTCATTTCATTAATTTTCGGAAGAAAGTGAACCTTCAGTTTTCTATCTGAAGAATCAGGGACTCGGGCTGCTGTTTCCCCGAGGGGCGGTCAGACCGGCCCACATGAACCGGTCAGACCGGCAGAGGGGTGGCGGTCAGACCGCTCAGTGACCTGCGGTCTGACCGCCCGGTTGTTTTGCAGCTCTGTTGCTTTGAGGATTTTAGAGCTTGTCTTCCCGGCTTTCTACTTGATAACTTGATTGTCTTCACCTCTGTTCATCATGCTTTTCTGTTAAGTTTATAACTTTTCACTTGATCCTCTTTTCATAGCACATAATTGCTATTGGAAAGAGTGTAGGTGTGAGATCTCTTCTCTGCATGATTGAGGTTTCCTCAAGTTCTAGATACCCTCTGCATAGCTCTGTAGTCTCTGGAGAGAAAGCTCTTTTGTGGTTATTTCTAGGGGGCAAGTTTTTTTTTAATTGATCGACATTCACCCCCCCCCTCTGTCGCCATTTCGGTCCAACAATGCACGAAAGCTACTCAGACACCATATGATACACCAAAGCTACTCGAAAACCATTGGATACTCTGCTGTTACTTGAAAGCCATTCGATGCCACTTGAAACCGATTGGACTGGCTGATCGGACCACTGAGAATGTCTCAACTGAGCGAAGCCATTCAGACTGGTCTAGAAGTACTCGAAGCAGATCAAAACCACTCAAAGTCAATTGAAAACACTCATGCGAGACCAAAACTCAAATTCCAAAGCAATCCAAATGTCAATTATTCATCATCACTTTTAATCACAACCATCCACATGGTCTAACAGAGAAAAATAGGAAAATCAAAAGTACCATTGTTATAACTGTGGTACTATCAAAAATCAGAAGTACCTTTATTATAACTGTGGTACTACCTTTTCTCAATGAACAGTGAAATTAGCCCGAGTTCCAAAACTAAAATTGATGAAACTTTTGATTCATAGATCCAAATTACATAAAATTTTGCAGTGACTTTCTCTAGGTTATCAAGAACCTATTCCAACAAACGATCATGAAAATCATGGCCAAAATTAAGATCTTTTTTAGTTTGAAGGAAAGGTGCATTGAAACAGAACCAAAACCTAAATCGGTGAATACAACTTGCTCGTAAGGTGATGATGACCAAGAAGGGTCTAGATGTACTCTCACACATCACAGAAAGTTAGATCACCACAGAAACTAAGCCAAAAACCCTCAAATCAAGAAATGGACCAAGAAGGCCAAAGTCAAGTAAAATCGGTTTTTCTCATGAATCTTGCAATCAAGTTGCCTAGATCAAATGCAATCTTTACAAAAACCACTTTACCACTCCACGAAACTTACAATGGTTCATCACAACAATATCCTAGACCTTCTCACATGGTCCTTCACAGTTAGTGGGGGACCAATTATATGATATATAGGATATGATGTGCTACCACCTCATGTGAACTTTTTTATTATTTAATCCTTTTTAAGTAATATTTTAAAGATAACCACTCTGTAACTTTATTTTCAATTCTAACCCTTTAGCCACGCCAAAAAGCATGGCATGGGAAAGCACACTACTAGACCACGCAAGCCCTTTTGTTTGTACCGACACCGGGTGGACAGCTTACATGGCCAAGGTTGAATCTTGTCCAACCACACCATAAGAAATGGTGTGGCAAGAAGACTTTGTCACACCACCTTGTTTGGTGTGGCCGAAGCATGTTGTCACACCACCCTTTGTGTTTGTCCAGAATGGGTGCAAACAACGAGCCCTAGAGGTGTCTAATCCTGCCATACCACCAATCTTGGTGCATCAAAAGTGTGCAACTATTCTAGGAATCGTGGCATGACAAAGGGCAATAAAAGAGTGGCCAAGCTAGCCCCATCCGAACCCTAAAGCATTATCTCCTCCTCCCCCTTCCTCTCATAGCTCTCTCCTCCCCAACCCTCTCTCTTCAAATACACCACTTGGTAGCCGATTTGAAGCCCATTTTGGCATGGGGAACATCTAGGAAGGTATGGTCTCCGAATCCCTACTCTTATTTTTTGCATGATGTGAAAAATTGTTGATTTTGAGGGTTTTGCATGGTGTGAAAAATTGTTGATTTTGAGGGTTTTGCATGATGTGAAAGTTTGGGTTGAATTGGTTTGTTATACTTGTGATTCCATAGAATGTTTATAAGATGTGAAAGTGTTGTAGTAGATCGGTCACCATTGCATGTCCATAGAATGTTTACAAGATGTGGTTTCCAATATCTCACACTATTTCCTTGTATTGGTAATGTTGTGGTAGTGGTAATAGTTATTATAGGCTTGCTTGGTTTGCCCTAACCTCTCATGTAGTTGCATTGTTGTGGTAGTAGTAATGCATTTGCATGGTGAGGCTTGCTTGATTTGGTCTCATGTTCATGTATGCATGCATAGGTTGCTGACGATGCCACATGTGGTGTCATCATCCAGGAGTGAGAGAAATCAAGGCTATGCGATAGAGTGAAGTATGGCTACATAATCTACCCAGATTGGATGAAGAATGATGCTTCCATTCCACCAAGGGATCTACACCTAAAGTGTGATTGCCATATACTGGCTAAGATTGACCATTCCCGAGTTTAGTCCACATGCAGCGGGAAGGCCTATATCTGTGGCCAGGAGTTCAAAGCATGTTGTTTTCTAGTGGATCGATGGTCCGGACTTCAACTCCTTTAGCTGGTACCATTTATTGCCAAAGGCATTACCTTGGAGATTAGTGGTACAGGGGATCTCCCCACCATTATAGCTATTGAATTCTACAAACTCATATGAGCCGCCTTATGTGTGGTGCAAGCATTGTGATGATTCCACAATGTGGTGCCTCGTCTATGGACTCGAGACCCATGCGCGTGCCAAAGCACACAATGAAGAATTACAAAAGAAGGGAAAGGAGAGGATGGACGTGTGGTGGGAGAGACAGAAAAAGGCTCATCAAGAGAAGCCTCCACCGGATCCAGACACATGGAAAAACAACATTGGTGCATGCCCCCACTTGGGGCCCTCCCCTACATTGATTGTGCTTGTTGGCCATGTATGTACCATGCATTATATGTTTAATTCGTACAAGTCATTCAATTTGTATGGACAATTTATGTTGTATGGATCTTAGTAGTGTCCATTTAATTTGTGGTTTGTATGGACATATGCTAGCGTGGTGGCACTTGAAACTCTTTTGTATGGCTACTTGTGTCAGTGGCCACGATGAACTAGTTATGAAGTATGAGTTGTGGAACATTATATTTTCATTGTGTTGTGGCATTGTGTGATGAGGTAATGTGATGTTATGGCAACAGGCTTGTCATTCTAAAAAAGCCGGTTGTAGGAATCGTCTACTCTGGCAAACTTCGGCATACAAAATGGCGTGGTATACTCACAACATTTGAAAAAGCATGCATAACACATTATCAATATACACAAGGATGGATGAGAGGACCATCTTGCATATTGGTTACAAAATACATGTCAAAACATGTAAACATATCTATCCATGACAACTCCAATTTCATGCATGCAAATATTAGTCCATGCAAGTATTTGAACTTCATACATCCAAAGGAGTGGTCCATCTAAACTACAACTCCATCCAAAACACATGTCAATGCATGTAAATAGAAGTCCAACCAAAATACATCTCCATACTTGAAAATAGAAGTGCATGGATGCTAACGGTTAGAGTAGTGGATTCAATTCTTAATGGTCACACTAGCACTGAAATTTGTAAGGGCCAACAACATCAGGACCATTGCACCAAAGAAAACCAATTTTAGCTTGCAAACATCATTTTCATGCACCATCTTCAATTTTTGTATGTCACTAGCATGTGCCATCCCCATCTTCCTCAGCATTCGTTGTGTCTCGTATTCATTTTCTGCCCTCTTCTTGATGCAGATCCAACCTCGCAGTGAGATCGATTGCTGTAGGGTGGCCCGATCTTTCACAGTGAAGAAATAACAATAGATAAATAATTCCGGATTTACTAGATGCCAACCAAGAATAAGGGTAACTAGTGTTGATCACAATTTGTACGAGCAGACGCAATGAACACAAATTCACAAACCAATCTATGAGGATAACTTGCAAACAAGGAACACAACCTAAGAACTCGAAGTTCTTAATCTACGCTCTCAGAACAAATACACACAGTTTTACTCAAAACTCAACATGTGGTGACACACCCAAGGATTCACCCTTAAAGCTATCTGGACATAAACTCGACTCATAATTAGTAATCTCTCCATACATAAGGCACACACCTTGCCTTTATATAGGCATAACACACATTGGCCAAAAGGCCCAACTCCTATTTAGAGTCTATCTGTAACAGAAATTAAGTTATAAACTAACTCTAGTACTTTACTCGACACATTAACCTGGTGCGCCATCCCTCCTTGACTCGTGCTATAGGTGGGTCCCATCTAAGCGCACCTAGAGAAAGGAAAACATGTAGGTAGGAAACTACATGCGATGGCCCTATCTTTTCTCCTATGCAAATAGGAAAGGATTGTATTTTATCCCTTATTTCTTTCCACATAATCTGATGTGATTTCCTTTTCTCTCTCATGCCATTCCTTGTAAATGTGTAGATGTAGAATCTTATTTAATTTAGCCTTATCTTGTGCATGTAAATTAAAAGATAATCCCATGATTCCATGGACTTCCTTTATCTTGATTTCTTGGACACTTGCAAGCACAAGTTTCATGCATGCCTGTTCAGTTGCATATGCATGCATCTCATTTTCCCCTGGCTCCCATGGAAACTCTATGCAATGGATGTGCACAGACCCACACACCATGCCAGCTCCAACTCCATGCTTCGCATGCACCTCATGCACTACAGGCTTTTCTATGTTGTTTTGGCCAACCTGTGCACATGAACTAAAAGAAGCACACATAAAATTAGTAGACAGTATCTGGGTGAAGAATCTAGTCCCTCCATTATGAGTTAATGGTGAGTTTTGGTAATTAATGACAATTGGTTTGTGGGACTAATATTTTCTATGAGTTGGTGAAATAGGTTATGTCCCATGATGATAAAGACTTTGGATGGCGTCATGTGTTGATGGTCATCAAGTCAAGGTTCAGGATGATGGATGGCATCATATGTTGATGGTCACCAAATCAAGATCCTAACATCAAATGAGTTCATTATGTGTTGATGAACAAGATAAGGATCTGGACTTAGAGAGAAGGTGATCATCATCAAGTGAAAACTCCAAGTGGATATGCAAGGCAAAAGTATAACTAGCATAAGCTAATAGCATATTTCTAGTATTTTACTGGTCTCGGTGTTTGGTTGGAAGACTGAATTGCTACTGTAGATTACTATACTATTAAGAGGGACTTTGTCTAGTAGCTTGAGTCTTCTCACGTGTTGCTAGCTATATCCCACTTGCTCTAGCTCTCCCTAGCATGGTGCCAGTATTTGCGAATAATGTGTTTTGCAAATACTTGAAGCTCATGCATAATCCTTGTAGCATGTGACACTAGTTTACGAATGTGTTATAGGACCGGACAGACAATAGAGGGGGTGAATGGTGCCTAGAAATTTTTCCTCCAAATATTCATATATCCCTAGAAATTTCAAACGGTGAACAGTGCGCGCACATAATTGAATTAAAGGGGGAATCTGGCAAGGAGTTTAGGGCTTGGATGGCTAAGATTTGAGCTAGATTAGGCCAAGGTTTAGGAGAAATCAAATTCAACAAGAATTCAAATTTCCTTTTGAAATTTGGTTTTGTTTCAGATATCTTCTGAACTTGTGCACTGTAATTAGGAATATAAAGCTATGAGGCTAAAGAAGAAGAGTCAAGAAAGAAATCAAAGACTTGTGCTTGTAGCAAGGTTAGGATGTCCCTTTTACATGTATCGTACAGAAGAAGAGTCAAGAAAGAAATCGAAGTCTTGTGGTTGTAGCAAGGTTAGGATGTCCCTTTTACATGTACTGCATATATGCTTTTGCCTTCTGCATTTTAGTATTCTTTATGAGGTAAGGATACCTATGGAAGTACTATATATGCTATTGACTACTATATTTACATGGGGAGTATATTTTCTTCAGTTGATCTACTTTACATCCTTAAATATGTATAAGTTTTATACATATTTTGCCTTGTATTTTTGTAAAGCTAAACAGGCACACAAATTCAGTGAGCCAGGAACCAAAAACTTGAATGACCTTTCAGGTTGGTAGTAGTACTTTTATTTGACTGTCTACAATTTTTTTATTATTTATAAGTGATCATTAAACTAGTTGTTCGTAGTTTTTTTTTGTTGAAGGGGGAAGATGGAGAAGGTGCAAGTTACCTTCACTGCATTTTTCACGAAGTGAAGATCTTCTCATGGTATGGATGCCATAAGATGATGGCCTTGTTGGTCCTAGTTGATTTAGGAAGATGTTAGTGCTGGTAATTTAGAAAGATTCAACATCAAATCAGATGTTCACATTGTAATGCTAAGATGTGTTTGTCATGACAATGTACAAAAGTTCATGCAATGATTATAGTGTACATGCAAAAAGATACAGTTTGTATTTATAAATGAAATTAATTATGATTTTCACTTTCTATTGCTGTCAAATCTACTTTTTATACCGTACATCGTATGAGTTTTGATGATTATGATGCATACACTTACAAGTGTTGTAAAGAATTATGAGCAATTCATTCCCTGAACATAACAATGCATAAAGTTGTTGCTACAGCTTAAATATATGTGTTGCTACCTAGCAAAGCTTTTTCTCTTTGTTACCAATGCTTATGTGTCGCGGTAGAGCCTTGCAACTCCACTAATGGCAACGCATATATGATGCGTTGGTATATGCCTTGGCAACACCTGTTTGGACTTTCAGCAATGCATATATGTGTTGTTAAAGGGGTGTTCCTGTTATAGTGGCTATAATACCCACCATGGCCGGCCGGTTGGGAGGAAGGTTGTTGCATCCTATTTCACTCTTTTGAGGTAGTGCAAGCTTCTCCTTTCAATTGTGCATGTATTGCACTTTGTGAGCAAGGATAGAAGTCTCTAGTTGCATGTGTTGCTTCTAAAAGTGGATAGATTATCCACTTATGCATGTGTTGCACTCAATGAGAGTGGGGCTTGGCTTGTTACTATCAGAGATTGTTGATTCCTATATCGCTTGGAGGTGTGAAAACTAGTGATCTCTTTAAGAAGGTTGTGAAGTGGCCAGTATTAGTGTGAAGGTTGGAGCTAACCCACCCAGAGTGGAAAAGAGCTACCATTAGTGGAATCAAGGTGTTTAGCTTAATTCATGAAACCAGTCCAATTCATTTTGGCTTATCTCAACATGGATTAGAGGAGACTAGCAAGTCTTCAAACACCATGATAAAAAAAGACCATGTCACCTTGTGTTGGTTTGCTCTCTTGTGCTTTACCATGTGTAATTTACATTCTGAGATTTAAATTATTTGCTTGCATCCTAGGATGGCAAACCTTGATCTAGATTTATGTTATTAGTACACTTAATGAGACTAGTTGATTTAGGTCTTAATTGTGCAAGAACCATTTTGATTTGCTTCTGCATACAAACTTCAGTTTTAGACTAAGAGGTTTTTGAAACCATCTATTCACCCTTTTTAGTCAGTCTTGTTGATCTTGTAAGTGGTATAAGAGCTTGCTCTCTTATTTTATTAGGCTTCACAGCCTAGAAAGTAAAGAATGGCCATTAGTGATATAGTGCGCCTTTGTGAACAAGGTTGTCAGAATCTCGATTCTGTTATACAATCCTAAGATTTTACGATCCAAGATTGACTAGACCGATCTGATTCTATGGTACAATCTTAATATGATATAAACTTAATTTTCTTATTATTCTACCTAAACTTTTACAAAATCATGATCAAAATTTTCATACGACCCTACTCAATTCTGTCAATTCTATTGTTTTATTATAAATAATTACTTGTATACTTCCATTTAATTGAAAATTTTAACTTTTATCTCTTTATGTTCACTATAATTATCATAAAGTAATGTATGATCTTACCTTTACTCTACAATTTGTAAACAAAAGTTTAAAAGACATAATTTTAAAAATGTAGTAGTGTTATAATACATTGTAGATTTTGTAAAATATTTCTTTGGTAGAATCAAGTAAGATCTTAGATTCTACATCGATTCTACGATTTGCGATCATACCAAAGAACCTCTGATCTGATTCAGGATCATGATTCTGACAACCTTGCTTGTGAGACACCTCAATTTGATTCCACAAATTATGCTCATTGGAAGATCCACATGTGTTGTTAATTTAAGGTTATGAGCCCAAAATTTTGGCAGATTGTAGATGTGGGCTTTGCTGCTCCAATGGATCATCTTGCTCCAACAAATAAGGAAGAGAAATATTTACATCTCGATGCTCAAGTAATTAATACTTTATTTAGTGTTTTGAATGTAGAGGTATTTAATAATGTATGCAATCTTAAGAGTGCTAGTGCAATGTGGACCCATCTTCAAAAAAATCATAAAGGGTTCCTTATAGCGAAGGATGATTGCATTGAAGAATAAATGTTGGGAGAAGAAAGGCCAACTTCTAGCTCAAATGATGAGGAGCCAACAACTCCATCTACATCACCTTATTGTTTTATGCCAAAGGTAAAACTGAGGTTAATGATGACAAACCATCTTATTATGAATCGATAGATATGCTAGAGGAGACAAATAAATATCTTCGGAAGGAGAAGACCAAGTTTAAAGTATTGAAGAATGACCTTATCTCTCTTCAAAATGATTATAATATGCTAAAGGATGAGCCTGAGTCTCTTCTTCGCAAGGAACTCACTAAGTCCAAGGTGGATATAGGCACTACATGGGAAGAACCATGTGAGAAGGTCCAGAATTATGTTGTAATGAAGTATTGCCATTTGAGAAGTGTGGAAATTTAAATTTGTAAATTTATTAGATTTGTCGAACGGCCTATAGACAAACTTATCTGACCGGCTAGCAGGAGTGGTTAGACCGGCCCTCCCTAGTGGTCAGACCACCAGCCAAAACCGGTCTGACCAGCCAAAATAATTTCTTTGCGTTTCAATCATTGGTTAGAATAGGTTTGTGACATCCCAGAAAAGGTGCACACCAAGTTTCATGTTATTGGATCTATGGATCAAAAGTTTCATGGATTTTTTTATTTCAAAATAATGCTAAAATTACTATAGCAATCTGACCAACTACTGTTCACCAATCTGACTGGGTATTGTTCATCTAGTCTGACCTCCGGACACATCAAAGGTTACTTTGCTCCATTTTGCTTGGACTCATTGTGTGGTGATTAGCCTCTAATCTTTCTAGCTTCTTATAGCTATTGGAATAAAGATCAATGAATACTTGGGGGGGGGGCAAAAATTCGAAGGTGCCATTCACGCCCCCCCCCGGGCGACCTTTGTTGTTATACTGATCCTACAACATGTGATTTACTAGATGATATGCAATATATAGCTCCTAGTCCATGTATTTCATCTAAGATTAGTATATCCACATCTAGTGATGATTTTCTTAATATACCTTGTTGCTCTAGTATGAATATTTCTACTTCCCCTATGTTTGTTGAAACTAACCTTGTAGAGAAGACAAAGAATTCAAGGCCCAACTCACCAAAGTCGAATATGACTTGGAGAAGTGCTATAAAGGGAAAACCTCTCTTGATGATATATTGAGTAATCAAAGGAGCTTGCATGACAAGAGAGGAATTGGCTTCATCTCCAAGACAAAGAAGAGCAAGACAAAGCACAATGTGAGACACATGAAGTATATCAAGTGCTTTCGGTGTGCCCTAACCCAAGTGGATGACAAGTCAAAATCATCAAGAAAAAGACAAGTCGGCAATGAATAAGATAAGAAGACAAGAAGAGTGGCAAAAGACCAATCAACTTGCTACAATTACCAGGAGAATGGACATATTGAAAAGGATTGTCCCATGGGTAACACTCCTAAGCCTATTCTTTATAATGATAAATATTTGCTTAGGAGAACTAGACATGGTAGGGTAATTGCTAGATATATTAGTTCACCTAAGGTTATTACTAAGGCCATATGGGTGCCTATAACAACTCAGCTATTTATTTCAAAAAAAATAATAATTATTAATTTAAAATAAAAATAAGTGTTATTTGGTTTGCTTGAGTTTTGAATTTATTTGTCTATTTTCAGCTTTTGAAAAAGGCTTCTTCCCCCCTCTCTCTAAGCCAGGGCCCACCTGTCAGGGTCTTCTTCCCCTCCTCCTTCTTCCTCGCACTAGCGTGTTGTCGCTACCGCCATCTTCATTGTGACTTCACCTTCGGCCCTAGGATCTCTTTCCTTCTTCTCCTATGCGTCGCACTTCCCCGATTCCCTCCTCCTTCCTTCCCTGCCATGCCTTTCTTTTTTCCCTCCACCATTCCTTCTGCCTACGATCTCTGATGAACCCCTATAACCCCCCCGGCATCACTCTATCCCGCACCACCACCCTCTAGCCTCCTCCCCCTCTCCCGAGCACCCAAGTGTCTTTGCACTATGCGCCACCCACTTCTAGCCTCAGTGCAACTCCGATGAGTAATCACCGTTGCACCAGAGCTGCCCGAGCCTCGCCATTACCTCCTTCAGCACCGCCGTACTCCCTCAAACCCATTCTGTCCGTCCGTCATATGAAAACGCCATTGGAGCATCGATCTCACCAGAGATAGGACTCGTGCCACCACCCCTTCACGCCATCGACCACCTCTGAGCACACTCGAGCTTTGCGTTGAGGTAATTTGGGTTCACCTCGTGCGCCTCTTGTGTTTGCACCTCTTGCCGTCCTTCGCCATTCACTAAAGCTCTATCCTAGCTCCAAATGAACCCATTTTTCCTAAATTCATCTAAAATCCTAATCTATCCATGTCAACCTTCCTTTTAAATTTTGAAGTTTATTTAAATTTAGTTTGTTTTGGTTATTTTCACGTGTAGGCTACAATGTTTCTGAGAAGTACTACTTTGACAAATCTCACCAATTTGCGGAGCAAGGAAAATTACACACCTTGACCATGTTGATCCCAGTTTGCAAATAAAATTATGTTGCTTCACACTATTTTGCATGCTTATGTTTATTCGATGTTTTTCAATTCCAGTTTTAAAGATTTAGTTAATATCTACGTGTGATGACCACCTTTGACATTAATCACTTAATACCTTATCACCCTAAAATAAAACTTTGGTTAGTACACTAGTATTAGCTAAAGAAACTTTGTAGTAATACTTAGACATGCATAGAAATAATTCTAGGTTGGGATAACTTTTTCACATAAAATGATGATTATTAAATTGTATTCTTGACTTTGGTGAGTCAAGAAGGTGTATGACATGTTTGGCAAAATAAAATTAAAAACATGATTTAGACTTAGGAAAATGATTAGGTAGTGGGTGCTTGCTCGCACAACATGGGTGCTTGGCACAAGGGATACATGGAAAGTCAGCCTAAGTCAGTTAAGAACTGATCTGTGAGCCACTACTATAAAGCCACATTGTACTACTATAAGTCTGGTATAGGATAGACCTAGCTAACTAATTTGTGAGGTTCCATTTGAGTCTCGCTATAGGCTGAATGTGAGCATGGCGTAGGCCTCGAGAAGTCTCACATAACACAAAAGGGGGCCTTGATTTAATGGATTATTTATTGGGGTGAAATATTAGCAAGGGTGTGAGCAAGTTGACTACTTTACATTGTAAAGACCTTGTGATGATCACTTGGTCATATGCCCAAGGAAGTGTGTTATAGCCAACATTATAAGTTGATTATCTCTTATGGGTAAAGTTATACCTCGTCGGTAGAGTGTATGAACTATCCTGGTTAGTCGTGCCTATGGTCATAAGCATGCCGAGTAAGGTTTTTCACGAATTAGACTCTGTTTTTTCAAAAAACTGGTTTAAATGAAATTTGATGAGATCGTTTTGGAGAAAGCTAGTCTAGGTGGGATACTCATGGTTAGGTTAGTGTGGGGAAGACCTATACTAATGATATTAATTTGATTAAATTACTGTTTTACTTATTGTATTAAATTCAGTAATTTACATCTACTTACTCTATTTATTTAAATTTGGCTTTACGCTCAATAAACCCTATTATGCCTTTACTTGTTGACCTTACATTAATATTGCATTTTGTCATGTAACTTGAGGAGTACATTTTTGTGGTCAGCCTTGCTTAATTATGTTGCTCAGAAGAGGATTGCTTCGACCTCAGTGAGGACTTTGACGAGTAAGTTGTGTCCCATAGTCGTTTGCCTATGGGCAGACTGGATGGGTTTCTTCCACTTTGACCTTTTTTATCTACTACTATTATTTAATTTGTCTTATGGGCCATTGATGTAAACTTTGGCCTTGAGCCCCATATTCAGTTAATTGACAAATGACATTATGGTTGATATTTATATTTACTATCCACTGTGTGCACTAGTTTATCCTGGACTAGCGCGATATACACAGAGGATCTGGATGTGTTGCTTCTGTGTCTAATAGAGATGATATCAAAGCCATGATGATTCTAGGATGAGACTATTGGTAGAATAGAATGGTTGAACCCTAAGAACATATTTTAAATAACCAGTAATTTCAAAAAGATTTGTTTACCCTAACCCCTCAATCCTTGCTTACCCTTATCTCTACCTTTTCTCATCTTTATAGGCTGAAAACTTATTCTTAACTATTGTCTTGTTCAAACAACTATAGCTGGACAACCTTTAGGATGCACAACAAGATGGATGGAGGGACGCCCTTCATCGACTACTGCACTGTTTGGGTTTTCGACATCAACCTATCTATGCTTACCAAGAAAATAGTCATGGAGATAAGACGATGGGATATCACGCTACTGTTTTTATCACCAAGTGAACTGGACAAGGAAGCCTTTGCTACTACTTCAAAGGGAACAGTTCCTCCTTTAAGAGAGATAAGTAGGAAGCTTCTCGTAAAGCAGTTCTTCAACTCTGTCACCACTTCAACCTTCGCCTTGAAGGATCATAATTTGTACCTCGAGAGCCACGAAGGATCACACCAAGACAACCCTTACCTCTTTAGGTTAAGCTATTAAGTTACCCATTTCAAGTAGACGATATTGTGAGCTGTCATTTTCTCTTTTGTCGGCAACCGCACTAACTATTATTTCTTATTGGTTTATTGAAGGTTTTGCTAAGTTGGTGCTGGTTTGTGCAAAACAACCCATGCTCCCATTTTGTCATAAGTCATCTCTTCTCTCCTAATCCTTGAAAGCATTAAGCAGATGGTGAACACAAGAACACCAACATTGGTAATAACAACAACAACACTGGAACCTAAGGAAGTCAGTCTGCCTCTATCCCTCCACCATCGTCTGCCAGAGGACCTGACTGGGCTCAGATGATGGCCAATCAGAATTAGCTTATTCAACTACTAGTATAGACCATCAGCAACCTTGCACAACCCGCTCCACCGCCACCACCAGTCCAAGCTCCATAATCAAGAATGTTGGAGTTCATGAGGATGTGACTCCCAACCTTCTCTAGTAGCACCGAACCCATGGACGCAGATGATTAGCTCAGAGCCATAAGGAAGAAGCTGGATATTATCCATTGCAGTAGTCAGGAGAGATTTCTGCTTACTTCTCATCAACTAAATGGACCTGCTTCAGAATGGTGGGACAACTTCACCACCGCTCATGCCAACGCACAAGCCATTACTTGGATTGAGTTCCTGCAGAACTTCCACAAAGCTCACATCCCCACAGACACCATCACTCTTAAGAAGAGGGAATTTTGAGCACTGCGACAAGGAGGTCGCTCTGTGAATGAGTATCTTCAGAAGTTCAACCAACTGGTGCATTACGCACTAGAAGACATTGCTATAGGTGAAGCCAAGCAAGAAAGATTCCTAAAAGGACTCAACGACGACTTGTCTATTCAACTCCTCTTCACTACTATGTTGATTTTCACCAGCTTGTTAGCAGAGCTATCCGCCAGGAGTACAAGTACCAAGAGATAGAAAATCAAAAGAGATGGATATCTACTCAGCACCTGAACATCAAAGGCTTTCCCAGAGGTAGAGGAACTTTACCGCAAGCTACCAGGTTCTAGCCATCATCATCAACAGGAGAGCTAGTTCTGGCCAACCCTTCTCTTAACACTGAGGACAATAGAGCCTTAACAGTTGGCTTTCCACAGAAGAATCCGACCTTAACAGCAGGAGTGACTTGTTTCAACTGCTATGAGATGGGACATTATGCCAACAACTACCACAAGAAGCAGTAGACAGTAGGGATTAGAATACCAACCGCCAAACAACAATTAGAAGGCCACAGAAGTTTAAGAAGGGACATCTAAATCAGATCACAGCTTAAGCCATGCAGGGTAAGATCCCAACCCATTTCTTGCTAGGCCGTCCGAATCTTGAGGACGAGATTCTTTTTAGCAAGGGTAGTTTGTAAAAGCCCAGCTGTTTATTTCAAAATTATTAATAATAATACTTTATTTAATTTAATTTAAAATAAAATATGTGTTATTTGGTTTGCTTGAGTTTTGAATTTATTTGCCTATTTTTCAGCTTTTGAAAAAGGCTTCCCTCTTGAAATGTAATTTGAGTAAAAATAAATAAAATTATTAAATAAATGATAATTTGAATTTTTATAAAAATCCTATTTCAAATTATCTATTTGAAAGCATTTTGCTTTTATTTGGTTTTCCTAGAATTTAAAATCCAATTTCAAAATTAAAAAGTATTTTATGTAAAAACCAACTTTAAGTTGGAAATAATTTTTCTAAGTCCAAAATAGCTTTGGAAAGTTTTGTGAAATCTTTTGGAATTTTTGGACTTTATTTGCTATTTTGTAAGCCTTTTTGGAATTTGTTAGCTTTTCAAAAAATCAAAAAGACATTAAAAATCTCCCTAAACCCTTTAGGTCAACACCTGGTCGGCCCAATTCCCCACCTCCTTCTTCCCTGCACCAATGCGCTGCCTCCACCGCCATCTTCACCGTGACCTTGCCTCCAGCCCTGGGATCTCTTTCCTTCGTCTCTCCTTTGTCTCTTCTTTCTTCTCCCATGAGTCACGCTTCCCAATTCCCTCCTCCTTCCTTTCTCGCCGCACCTTTCTTTGTGCAAATTTTGAGCAAATTATCTTCTCCTCGGATTTCATTCTTTAAGTATGCAATTAGTTTGCAACCGGTCTAACCGAACCCTCAGTAGCCTGACCAATCCAGCGCAGTGGTCAAACTGCCCCTTGAAACCAATCTAACCGGGACCTAGGAAGTTTGGCTGACTTTATCTCATTTGTTGAATTCCATCTCTTTTAGCCATTCTTGTTGCTTCTTCAAGTTAAGTTGATCCTTGTTAGCTATCTTCAAGTGATATCGACAATTCCACATGCCATGTTGATCATATAAGTGGTATTCTTACAAGAGGTAGTACGTCTCAATCACCTTGTCCTTGGCATTTGCTTATCTTGCCTTATTTATTATCGAGCAAATTTCCTTGACCATGCTCCCCTCATCTCTCTCCTAAGTGGCTTGATTTCAAGTAGTGATTCTTGAAGATTTATCAAGTTAAGTGCATCTCACCCTCAACTTTCAAGTGGCATCAAGTAATTCATGTCAAAATTCAAAGTCTTCAAGTGGTGCTTCTTACAATTGATTTCAAGTGAGTTATTCCAAGTGGAATGCACCCCCAAAGGTTTGGATACTTGATGACAAAGGGAGAGAAGTTGGTAATTACAAATCAGATACAAGGGGGAGAGACTTGCATAGTGTAGTCATCAAGTGATTACACTATTTCGAAGAGATGAAAAAGGGAGAAATTCGGATTGCAAATTGGAGTTTGCATAAGATTTAGGGGGAGTCGAAGAAGCTTTTGTGTATCAAAGAAGAAGAACATTTGTGTAAGGGGAGTTTTACTCAAAGGATTTTTCTAAGTGAAAAATATATTAAACATTTTGGGCTTGCATTAAAGGGGTAAAGTTTTAATATTAGGAAAACTATTTTACCTATTTGCCCAAAATAGTTTATAGATCTTGTGGATGCGTGTTTTTCGTTCTCGTAAGTTAAATTGTCATATTATTTTTTTATTGTATTCCTTGTATCCAAAATATAGGGAAACTCCACAATATATTCTAACTTGGATGTGTGCATATTGTTCAAACTCATATACTTGTATGTACACATTTAGAGGAAGTTCACTCTATATTTTGAATTTTCATTAGTATTGATTATTGTTCTTCATCTACATATATTAGGGATATTTATTTTGAAATGTATCCCTTCAATATATAAAGCTTGTGCAGTTATATATACTCATGCTGAATTAAATTCAATCATTTGCAATTAGGTTATCATCAATTACCAAAAAATAGGGAGATCGAAGAATTTAGTCCCTCCATTATAAGTTAATGGTGAGTTTTAGTAATTAATGACAATCGATTTGTAGGACTACTATTTTTTATGAGTTGGTGAAATAGATTTTGTCCCATGATGATAAAGACTTTGGATGGCGCTATTTGTTGATGGTCATCAAGTCAAGGTTTGGGATGATGGATGTTATCAAATGTTGATGGTCACCAAGTTAAAATCCTATCATCAAGTGAGTTCAATATGTGTTGGTGAACAAAACAAGGATCTGGACTTCGAGAGAAAATAATTGTCATCAAGTGAAAGATCCAAGTGGATGCACGAGGCAAAGGTATAACTAGCATAAGCTAAGGATGTGTTCCTAGTCTTTTACCGGTCTTAGTATTTGGTTGGAAGGCCGGATTGCTAGTGTAGGTTGTCGTACTAGTAAGAGAGATCTTATCTAGTAGCTTGAGTCCCATCATATGTTGATAGCTATATCCCACTTGCTTTATCTCTCTGTGCTATGGTGCTAGTATTTTCTAATGTGTTTTGCAAATACTTAAAGCTCATGCATGATTCTTGTAGCATGTGACAATAGTTCATAAATATGTTTTGCAAAATATTTGAGTCCAGATTCCTTACATCTTGTGGCATGATTCTAAAGTATGCAAATATGTTCTGTAACCTCTTGTGAATCATACTTTAATCCCTGTGTGAATAGTATTATGATTTGTGAATGTGTTTTACAAAGTTATTGAGGTACATGCATCTCTATCTCTACTAGAAAATTCAGGGTGGTACGATTGGCTTTGTGTGAGACCAGTTTGACTTGTTGGCGGTATGACTGATTCCATGTCGATGTTTAGAATGGCTCCATGTGAGCGGTCTAACTCGCACTCTTGCAACAGTTTGACCAGCCATATGTTGGCAATCCGACTGTGTTTGTAGCTAGTATCTTTTTTCAGAGAGCATGTTTTTTGTGCGTCTAAGGTTTTAACTGAGTGTGCATATGTTGCACCTTATGAGCAAGGAGAGAAGTTTTTAGTTGCATGTATTGCTCCTAGAGGTGGACTGAGTATCCACTTGTAAATGTGTTGTACTTGGTGAGTATGGGACTTGGCTTGTTACTCTTAGAAGTTGTCGATTCCTAGATGCCTTAGAGGTGTGAGGACTGGTGATCTCTTCAAGAAGGTTGTGAAGAGGTTCGATATTAGGTAAAGGTTGGAGCTCAACTACCTAGAGCGTGAAAGAGCTACCACTAGTGGAATCGATATGTTTGGCTTAATTCGTGGAGTTAGTCCAATTCATTTAAGCTTACCTCAATATGGACTAAGGGAGACCGGCAAGTCTTCGAACACCACGGTAAAAAGAGACCATATCACCTTGTGTTGGTTTGTTCTTTGTGCTTTACCTTGTATAATTTACATTCTTGGAATTAAATTATTTACTTGTCATTCTAGGATTGTAAACCTTGATCTAGACTTAAGTTGTTGGTGTACTTAGTGAAACTAGTTGATTTAGACCTTAATTGTGCAATACCATTTTGATGTATGCTTTTGCATATAAACTTTAGTTTTAGCCTAAGAGATTTTTAAAACTGCCTATTCACCCCCTCTAGTCGGCCTCATTGATCTTACACTGGGTTGCATCACTTCTCCTACAGGTTGAGCCAACCTGATGACCATTTTTCAACGGTGTGTTGGAGAGTTGCATTGTTGTCATTGACCTTACAGATTTCTATTGTAGTCCTCTCATTCTATTTGGGATCCACCCATTTGACAAAGTTGCACTTCACATACTGTGACAAGTAGATTGCACGATGAATTTGTCAATCATCATAATATAGATCTATGAGCACCGTACAAATTACCTTGTTAGGGCATCCTAGGAAACGTCTACCGAAGTATTCCCTAAGCTTGCGACATGGTGTACATGCACCTATCCACATATGCACTTCACGTCAATGCCATACTCTTTCTCATGGAACTCAAGGTCATGCTTGTAGTCCAACAATTCTTCTACCCCATATTCCTGCATCATTGAAGACACCAATACATGAGAACATATAAGGCATGAGCAGTACATTACAACTGAGAGACCATGTGGAGGTCCCATATTTGTGATGAGTAATTGACACTTGTTTTAGAAAGTTTGAGTTTGATTTGTGCTTTTACTGCAAAGTTGTAGCCCCTTTTCAGCAAAGTCGTAGCCCTTAAGCATGGTCGGAAGGGTTTATGACCATGTTGGCCATGGTCGGAAGCCGGGTTCACTGTCTACGACCACGTTGCGGTGTTTACGACCACATTGGCCATGGTCAAAAGCCTCTACGACCACGTTGGCCATGGTCGAACGCTCCTACGACCACATTGGTCATGGTCGAAAGGAAGCAGCAGCGTTTACGACCACACTGGCCATGGTCGAAAGGCAGCAGCAGCATTTATGACCACACTGGCCGTGGTCGGATGGCAACAGGAGAGTTTACAACCTCTTTGTCGAAAGTCGGAAGCCTGCTGATCGAGTTACAACCTCTGCAATGAAATTTGAATGTGGTCGGAAAGGTTTAAGACCACGTTATCCCTGGTCGGAAGTCGACAGACAGTTTACGACCATGTTATCGCGAGAAGCGGTCGGAAGTCGGTGCTTCGACCGCTGCGGTCGGAAGTCGGCAGACTTCGACCACGACCACGTTGGAAGTCGGCAGACTTCGACCATGTTGTAGCAGGCTGAGGACGGTAATCGGCAGCGTGTCTTCAACTAGGATTAGTAGTCGGCGGCCTTTGGCCACGTTATCACGAGAAGTTGTCGAAAGTCGAAGTTTCGACCGCTGCGGTCAATAGTCGGCGGTCGGGCTGACGACCACGTTGGGAAGTCAGTGGACTTCGACCACATTGTGATGCGGTCAGTCGTGGTCATAGCGCAGTCTGGCATGGTCGGATGTGGTCGATACCGGTCGGTCGTGGTCGTAGCACAGTTTGGCGTGGTCGATACCGGTCGGACGTAGTTGGAGCGCGGTCGGAAGTGGTCGAACGTGGTCGAACGTGCTCGGGACGAGGTCGGACGCGGTCGGTTGCGGTCGGACAGGCTCGGGACGCAGTCGGACATGGTCGGAAGCGCTCGGATGGAGTCGTAGCGTGGTCAGACGTGGTTGGAAGTCCCTTCAATCACGTTGGAACCCTTTGTCGTGGTCGTAGCTTTGGTCCAACCAACGTATGGCCTCCTGAAGCGGTCGTAACACCTAGGAATTGGTCGTATGGACCTTTGATGTGGTCGTAACGACTTGTAATGCGGTCGTAGGCTATGTGTGTGGCTGATCTTGTGATTTCGACCGGTCATAATGGGTATACGACTCTGGTGGTGTATTTTTGAGTACTTTCTTCTAATGCAAACTTATGATCACAATGTTTTGTGCGGTGCTATGTGATGTTTTCTTGTCTGTGATGGTTGCAGGACTTTGAGGCTAAGTCATGACGAGGCATGGGATGGCCGGAACTAAGCACAGGTGGTGCTGAGGTCAAGAACGGTCGGGAGATGCCGAAGACGATGAGGCTTGTGAGGTGGTTGCAAGACTTGGATAGCAAGACAGAAGGAAGCTTCCGGGAAGGTGCGTGAGGGGTAATTTAGTGAAATTGACTCAGGCATGAGGAAGTGGATTCTGTTGGAGACAACAGGTAAAGCGCTGAGTTTGTTAGAGCTAATGGGCAAAGCAATGTGTAATTCCCGGTGTTAATTGGGGGTCTTAACGGGTTCCCCCGGTAGCTTGAGGCTATAAATAGGGATGTAGAGCTCGGGTGCTCGGTGAGGTTGTTCCCGAGTCGCTTTGGGTTTTGTTTCTATTTTGCGTGAGTTGTCTCTGGGTAGAGCACGGTTGCTCGTGTACCTCCGGATGGAGTGGCTGTAGAAACCTCCATTAATGCAATCATTCATCTCTTTGCATCTATTTCTTTGTTTTGTCTATGTGATATTTTGGATTATTTGATTGCATTCTTTTTGATCTATGTTATCCTCACCTCTCGGCTGCTTAAGGTTGTTTTGCTCTTGGTTGCTTCGGATTTGGTTTGCTCTGAACTGGGAATCTCCCAAGGCCATTTGGCTAATCTATTCCCGAGAGCAATGTTTGGTTGAAGAGTGCTTTCATTTGGCGATCGTGCGTCTTGAGTCCTACTTTATTTTATCTTCGATCGTATCTCTCTGTTCTACCGCAGCGTAGAGTTTTAGTCTTCTTAGTAATTTCTCATCCAGATGATGTTGTCCTACAGTGTTTGAAGTCCCATGACCAAAAGATCTATGAATCTAAAGTTATTTGGAAATCGGGTTTTACGGTCGTGTGTGTCTTCTTCCTCTGTTCTCAGTTCGGCCATACCTTTCTGATCGACCTCGGTGAAGAGTTGTCGTTAGCTCTGTGATTTCTCAATCTGAGGTCGTTACCTTGCTTTGGTTGAATTTTCCTGATCGATTGACCTGAGAAACACCAGATATTCGGATTTTAGTCTCAGCGGTCATTCAGATCTATTCTCTTCTATTTTCGGCCGAGTCTATTCTTGTTCTATTATTGGTCTAGTTTTCGGTTCTTCAGTGCATTCGATCTTCTTGCTTCATAGCTTTTATAGCTATTGGAGAAGAAATTTTGTGTGAATACTTGGGAGGTTTGAAGGCACCATTCACCCCCCTCTCTGTTGCCTGTTCGGTCCTACAAGTGGTATCAGAGCCGGTTAGCTCTTCTCTGTAGATCTTAACCGGTCTGTTGAGCCATGGAAACAGACAAATATTCCACCAAGCCCCCTATCTTCGATGGGATTGACAATCCCTTCTGGAAGAGTAGGATGGAGTCTTACATACAGGCTCAGGGCTATGCCATCTGGAGGAAAGTGAAGACACGCTATGTTGTTCCTGCCGATGAGAACATTATAGTGGCAAATATGCCTGATGTTGAAGCAAATGCTAGGGCAAGGAACATCATTATTCAAGGTCTTAGCAGAAGCGAATTTAATCGCATTTCTCATCTTTCATCGGCCTACGATATTTGGGTGACCCTCGATGCATACCATGAGGGCACTACCCAAATCAAGACCGTACGACAGAACCAATACAAGCGAGAGTACAACAAGTTTGAGATGCTCGCTGGTGAGTCCTTAGATGAGTACTTTGCAAGGTTTCATAAGATTTTGAGCAATCTTCGAGCAGTTGGTCTCACATACCCTAACTCGAATAACGCTCAGTCTATGGTAGCTCGAAGGTACTGAAAGATGTGCTTCACCACCTGGTGGTGAGATACGCGAGGAGAAGCCTGGAATGGAGCACACAGACATACGGAGAAGTGTATGTTTGGCCTCGAGGCAGTGAGGTACAAGAGGGAGCCAATCATGCTGCGGTACTCTTTTTGGTCATCTGGCTCACCATCCTCATCTGGATCAAGTGAAGTTGATGTCGCCATTGGAGTTGACACCGACTTGCCATCACTCATGTCAAAGCATCTCAGAAGGTCACGAGTGTACTTGTCCTGATGCAAGAAAGTACCATCCCGAGTCTGCTTGATCTGAAAACCAAGGAAAAAGCTCAACTCGCCCATCATGCTCATCTCAAACTCTGTGCTCATGACATCAGAGAACTGGGAAACAAGAGCATGAGAAGAGCCGCTAAAGATAATGACATCCACATAAATCTGGACGAGCAGAAGGTCATTGCCATGCCTACGAATGAACAAGGTCTTGTCTACCTTACCCATTTCAAACCCATGACTCAACAAATATGACTTAAGCCTCTCATACCAAGCTCTAGGGGCTTGCTTAAGTCCATACAGGACTTTGGAAAGCTTGTAGACATGGTTTGGATATTTGAGGTTCTCGAAACCTAGAGGCTGACTAACATAGACTTCTTCCTCAATATACCCATTGAGGAAGGCACTCTTGACATCCATCTAGTATAGCTTGAAGCCCTTAGACGCCGCGAATACAAGCAAGATCCTAACGGCTTCTAACCTAGCTACAGGGGCAAAGGTCTTCTCAAAATCTAAACCCTCAACCTGGGAGAAACCTTGAGTTACCAGTCTAGCCTTGTTTCGAATGACTACCCCATCCTCACTTTGTTTGTCTTTGAACACCCACTTGGTACCTATGACATTATGACCTCTAGAGGGCTCAACAAGCGACCAGACCTTGTTCCTTTTAAAATTCTCTAACTCCTCATGCATAGCATTGACCCAAGACTCATCAAAAAGAGCATGGCACACATCCTTGGGCTCAAAGTTGGCAACGAAAGCAAAATGGAGACAGAAGTGAGACAAGCCAGATTTTGAGCGTGTGACACGCTCAAAGAGATCTCCTATCATCTGCTTTGACGGATGATGTTTTTGGATATGGCGGGGAGGTCCTGGATGAGAAAAAGAAATGGCCTCTACCTCATGAGCTGACGAGGTAAGAACAGAGCCACTAGCTCCAGAAGATGCGGAAGGAATGAACTGATCTCCCTGAGGTGCGGTGGAAGAAGTAGGCTCCTCAGGGGAAGGAAGGACTAGATCAGGTAAACAACCTTCATCTCCATCCTCCTCATCATCTACAAAGATGGTCTCGGACTGCTTTACAGAACCTGAGATGTCGAGCCTAGTCCCCGGACTGGCCTCATCGCAAGTCACCTCATAGGTTTCTACCATTTTGTTAGTCTCGTAGTTCTAGACCCTATACGCCCGCGAAAAAGCTGAGTAACCCAGAAAGGTACCATCACAAGATCGTGACTCGAACTTATCTAGGTTCCTAGACTTCAAGATAAAACACTTGCAACAAAACACGCGAAAATGCGAGACACTGGGCTTTCGCCCATACCTCAACTCATAAGAAGTGTGATGCAAGTGTGCCCTCAGAAAAACTCTGTTCGAAACATGGCACGCGGTGGCTATAGCCTTAGCTCAAAACTTTCTAGGTGTAGAGTACTCATCAAGCATCATCCTGACCATCTCGACCAAGGTACAGTTCTTCCTCTCCACAACGCCATTTCGCTGGGGGACGTGCGGAGAAGAGAACTGATACTCTACACCTGTCTCATCGCAGAACTTCTCAAAGTAGGAATCCATAAACTCCGTGCCATTGTCACTGCGGATCGCTCATAAGGCACCCGGGAGCTCAACAAAAAGCCTACTAAACAGACCCCAAAAATGACTGAATGTCTCATCCTTCGAGGCTAAGAAAAACACCCAAGAAAACCTCGAGAAGTCAACGACCATGACAAGAATGTACCACTTCCCTCCTGCTGACTGCACTATAGCTGGACCAACCGTGTCCATATGAAGAAGCTGTCCTGGTGCATCAGTCATAGTCACAGCGACGGATGAGAAGCAGTAACCATCTTGCTATGTCGGCAAGGAGCACAAACTAAGTCTTTGACCATCTTGAGTTTGGCAGACCACGTATGAGATCGTGGCCGCTAACTCGGGTCAAATGATCAAAGCTGATGTGACCAAGTCTCCTATGCCAGAAGGAGAGATCACGGGACTCTGACGCAACTAAGCACCTGAGAGGATCACCGAAAGACTCAATAAAATCAGCATGAAAGATCCTCTCAAATCTAGAAATCCCACCAAGACTCCCCGAAGAATCAAGAATTTTGCATGTGTTTTTCTTAAAACTTATCTCGAAATCATCATCGGTAAGCTGAGAGACAGAAAGAAAATTGTACTGCAACTTACTCACTAAGACAACATCTTTGAGAATGAAAGAGTCATTAATGCGCACAGTACCTTTCGCGATGACTCAACCAGACGAGACATCTCCGAAGGTGATCGTCTCATCACCTGGAGCTCGGACAAGGGAAGAGAACCTACGGGAGTCTCCGGTCATGTATCGAGAACAGCCGGAGTCAACAAGTCAAACATCTCCCTTCCCTGCCCGGCGAACCTGAGTCAACAAAAGAGCAGTTGTGGCTTAGTACTGGGATAAATCAGAATAGATTTTGGAACCCAGTATTGAGTCACACGAGGAGCAGAAGTAGTCACAGCCGACTGACCCCTAACTACCCTACGCTCTCCGTCGCTCAGAACGCCAGAAGGTCTATGAGCAGACCTGAAGCTATTGCTGGGTTCGACTGTTATAGAAGAGCGAGTCTGACTGACAGCAACAGGCTGATCACGCCGCGGATAGCTATCGCGATGGGGAAAACGATATCTATCCTCAGGATAGCAGATATCCTAACCAGAAGCAACTTGAGGATGTAAATCAGAAGAAATAGAAAAACCAAGTCCTCAACGCTGCCTAAACACCTCGGAAGAATCAACTCTAGATCTCATGTTGATCTTAAGTGCACTCCGAGTCTGGAGCTGACTCTGAATACGCCTAAGTGCACGATCTCTTCGCGCGATCTTGGCGCGCTGAAAACATCTCTCAACAGAATGTCCATCCTTCTAACAGAAGATACAATAATACTTCACCTTCTGAGAGGTGGAAGTAGCATGGAAATTGACAAACAGCAAAAACGAATAGTGATGAACAGTGAAAATCACTATTCATGCAGAATTTGTCTTTTTCTAATCTATAAAATGCAATCGAAATTGATAGTGAAATTTTATATGGCTATAGAATATGTATTTCCCTGTATCTCCAATTGTTTTAGGAATTTTTGAAAAAATTTATACATAGGTAATACAAAGATAGCACCAAAGGTTGCTTGTACTGTTCAAAGTCCCATATAATGCAAGAGGGTCCTATTTACCTTTAAAAAAAGCATCTTTGACGTTTAGGGCCTGTTCTTTTTTGCTACGGCTTATAGCTTTTGGGCTGTTTGTTGAGAGATTATAGAGTAACAGAAACTCACGTGTGGTTTTTGCCGATATAAATGAAGTCAGTAAAGTATATACTACAATTAACTAGTAGACCCTATCTTAAAAAATACTCCATTTAAAAGCTAGTTACTGTAGAAAAGCCGAAAAGCAGCTTTTAGAAGCTGAAAAGAACAGGGCCTTAGATTGGAATTTTTGGTGTCAAATAAGGATGTATCTTGTGAAAATGAGAACTTTTGTAAAAAAAAAAAGGTGCGAATAATATGTGCAATAGTGCTCAATATTGCTGAACAACAATTGACATTGTTACACATTGTATTTGTTTTTTTTTCGTATCTCACAAACAGATTGAGTTTATTTCTGAATTTTTGTATGGATATAGACCATGCACTTATCTATAGTTGACAATTTTTTGACATTATGTGAAAACTTGTATGAGCATTTTTAGTGAAATTTGCACCATTTTCACCCAAATGATCATTTTCACCCGATATCTCTCGGTCAAATATATGTCAACAAAGTTGCTCGAATTGAGAACAAACCAAAATAAGTTATGTCGGATGTATGGGTGACTTCTGACTATACTCAATCACATCACCTCCATTGCGGCAATTGGATAGTCCCATGGATATACATATATACACATGCAAATCAGCACCTACGTTTTATAAGGTGAACTCGTTGCGTAATGCATGTTGTTTTCATAAGAATATCAATTATGAATTGAGATTATTTGCCGTGATGGCTTTAGGGTTGAATTCCTGCGTGTGCGTGTGTTCCATGTGAAATTTAACCCATGTTGGGTGTGTATGTGCTAAGTCGAAGAACATTCTAGTTATTTAGTTTTTGTGCCGAGCGGTCGTACTCATCTTCACGGTTCAATTTATCCAGATTGAGTGATGAAGCTTTTGTGTGGTTTTGTATCTGCTAGATAGATTGTAGTACCGCACTAGTCATATCTTTGGTTTTTATTTATATCCTATAAGTTGAGAGCATTATGTACCGCTATTCATTCACCGTAAAAGATCGGGCTACCCTATGGTGACCGATCACCAGGAGGTTCGATCCGCACGAGTGAGATCTTAATGTCTTTTTAGATGATGAGATCTCTTAATTTTATATTAAAACTAGATATGTGTCGTGGTTAATCTAATTTTTCCATTCTCAAGTTTTTTAAGTACCCGTTCTCAAGTTTTAGACGTATAATATTTGTAACAGTGAATTCACTCGATATAAGGTGCAATGAACACAAAGGACCATCTATGATCGTCGTCCTTGCTGCTGTCCAACAACTGCCTCCTGTCGCAACAGCTAATACCCACATTGGCAATGACGCTACCCTCTGTTGAGGAACCGTCGCTGGCGACCAGTCTGAGCGATTCCTCTGTTTAGAACAAGAATGAATCAATTACAGAATCACAGAAGAATAGATTGAACACACAGAGAGATAGAGAGAACTTCTGGTCTTTCTTTATTGCTTTTCTTTCATGTGTACATAATGAGGGGTCTAGGTCCCTATTTATAGTCTACGGTGGGGTGCCCAAATAAGTCAGGATTCTGGCCGTGGGCCTAATTTCCTAACACTCCCCCTTGGGCACTCACCCAACATGCTCATGCCTCGTCAAAACTCCATAAAACCCAGTGGGAAAAATTTTGGAGAAAGAGTACATGATACATGTGATGCTGCGATGCACGAATTGCCTCATTAAAAACCTTGGTCGAGAAACTTCATGGAAAACTCGTCAAGGAAAAAAGAGTACAATTCACCCAATTCATTTGGTCTACAGGACTTTATTCTTTGGGTACTTAATCTTCATGATCAAGATTTAATAACAGGCTTGAGAGAATTCTCCCTCTGAATTCTGCACTTCTCTAAGTCTCATCATTCCAATCCCTTACGCACACCTTTCAAGGCTAGATGCGTCGAGTGACTTAGTGAACAAGTCTACATGACTTAGTGTGCAGTACTTTAATCTTGTCCATCTTTGCAATTCATGAGCATAGAGGAACTTGGGGTTGATATGCTTACATAGCCCGTCTGCACTTGTGTAACTGTAACATCCTGATTTTCAGAGCCTTTTTGAAGCTTTTAAAATAAAATTCACCATTTGGATTTTTTTTGGATTTAATTAAAGCTTAAATGGAATTTTTATGAATTAAAAGGATTTAATATGATTAAGTTAAACATTAACATTTGCCAAAGTTATTTTATTTGAGTTCCTTGTGTCTCAAGGAATTTATTGGTATTTTTCTGGTTTTTTCTGGATTTATTTGCTATTTTCTAGAGCTCAAATTAATTTAAATGAATTTATAAAAGAAAAACCCCAAAATTCCCCAACCGCCGATGGGCGAAACCCACCACCGCCCAGCCCAAGAGAGCCGCCAACTGCCACCGCTGCGCGCCACGCGTCGTCAATCAAATCTGCGCGCTCGCTCCGCTTGATCCGCTCGATGGCGGCGCGTGTCGCCCATCCGCCGCAGCCCCTTCGCGCGCGTCATCCCGCCGCTCGCCGTCGAGCCAGCGACAGGTGGGGCCCACTGTCGAGTCCCCGCCCCGGCGGGACTCTCCTCCGTGTCCGGCCGGACTCGCCCGCCGCCGCTTTCGCCGCGAACTCTCGCCGCATCCGACCCGGCGCCTCGGCGTCCGTGTATTTGCGCGCCGACCCTCGGCTTCTCGCCGCCCCCGCGCCGCCTCGCCGCCGCTCATCGCCGAGCTGCCGTGCGTTCGCCGCCGACGTCCGTCGCGTGCTCGCCGTTCGCCGCTTCATCGCCGGAGCTTCGTCGCCGTGCACCGCCGTCGTCGTTCTTTGCCGGTGAGCCCGCCGCCGCCCTGACCCATCCGTCGGCCAGCGCCGCCGCTGCCCGCCGTCGGCGGACGCCGCCGTCGTACCCGCCGCCGCACCTGCACCGCTGGGGCCGGAGCGCCGTGTCCGCGCCCTCGGTCCTCGCGCCGGCGTCGCGTCGTGGCCGGCGCTATCGCGCCTTCGCCTTCCGTGCTCTTGGTTCACCGTCGCCAAGCCATTGACACGCCGGGTCCACCGTCGGCCGAGCCCCGAGAACCGTGCGCCATGAGCCACGTCACCGCCGGTCGGCGCCACGCCAGCGTGCCACGTCGGCCACCACATCGACCCTAGGCCGACGTGTCACCAGTCGGCAGAGCCGCGTCGGCACCCGAGGCCCATGTGCCACGTCACCGCCACGTCATCATGACACGTCACCGCTTAGTCGGCCGCCACGTCGGCTCGGGCGCACACGTGTCTCGCCACGTGGTCGCCACGTCGCCTCGCCGCTGCGCCCGCCAGACCAGTCGGCCACCGCGACTGCCGTGCGCGGGTCCTGATAGACCGGTTATTTCGTGAGCCAGTCTCTGACAAGATAGTGCCATTTTCTATTTTTTCCGATTTTCTGTAGATTTAATTTTCCAAGAGCCCGTTCTTCCTCGTCCTAGCTCCGATTGACCGATTCTTTTCCTAAATTCATCAAAAATTGAGCTCTACCTTTTGGTTCAGGTTTGAAAGTTTTGGAGTTCATTTGAATTTTATTTGAATTTATTTTGTCTTTTCGTTGCGCTTTTCTCTCGTTAGATCGCGTTCGAAGGAGCGGAAATTGGATTTGAAGACCAAGAGACCTCAGCTGAGCAAGGCCAAGGCAAGTCGTGTCCTTTGATCATGTTGAACCTAGTTTTCAATCTATTATGTATTATTTTGCTTTAAATTATCATGCATCGCTATTTTATTATCAAACCCTTGTATTGGTAGTTAATGACCTAATTGATTATTTCCTCCTTGATAATTTGAATACCATGATTCTATTGTCACCATAGGATGGGAAATTATTTAGTGATACAATATTAGTTGTCACATGGGTTGACGTCTAAATCGCTTAGCCATGCTTATCATTAGTTCGTTGGGATCTATCATCACATGTAGTTAATTAATCTTGACTTAATGATATACTTGAACGTGGTGGTTAACCACAGTTATAAAATTTGTTTGCCATGGCATGGGTAGTGTCATGAGCATTGGTTATACAAACTTGGCTTTCACTTGGGCGAATGATCGTGCAGTAAAGGGGGTGCAGGTTGCACATTGGGATGTGGATGCTTCGCCTGGGTAGTCTTTAAGGACTTAACTTTGTGCGCCATTGATCTGAGCTTAATCGTGCAAACCACATGTCTAGTATGGGATAGACCTGGCACAATAATTTGTGAAGTCTCAACTTTGGTTTCATTACTGATGTTGTTGTGGCGCAAGGGGGGGGCAATTATCGACTAGAGGGTTACTCTACTCGATGGCGAAACCTTAGCGAGTGGGATCAGGTTGAGATGGATCATTGTAAAAGCCTTGTTGTGATTTTCTTTAACGTGAGGATGATCACATCGTGTGGGTACAGATTGTGCAACCTCTGCGAGTGTAAAACTATTCGAATAGCCGTGTCCTCGGTCATGGACAATGCTCGGTGATTTCACACGAGGGTAGAGTTTTCATAAAAACCTGGTTGGGTTAAGTTGGGAAGTGAATGGGTAGTTCACGGTGTTCATTTCATGGATCTTGGTTCATGGTGGATTCCTTGGGTGAATGGTCAGTTCACTTGTGGTTGGTCTCAATTCCTTTGGTTACTTACTTATTATCATTTACAAAGCTTGCTTTTCAATCTACTTATTGTATTTACTTTAAATTGTTGCTTTCGCAAAATTAACTTTTCAACCATCCATTGGTAAGCCTTGCATACTATATTGCATCTTTGTTACAAACGACTTCTTGAGTACTCTATGTACTCACGGCTTTATGCCCTGTTGCTCGATTGAGGAGGAGGAGAATCACGCAGAAGGTGCCGAAGGAGAGTACTTGACGTCTTGGCGGATTAGGCCGTTCTCCACTCGATAGCCCGTGGGCGTGTCGATTGGTCTGCGCTTTCTTTTGGATTTCATTGCTAGTTTCTTTTAAGCCTTCGGGCTATTAATTGTAAGCTTGGCCATAAGGTCATACTCGATGATTATTAATAATATTTGAGTCTTTTCTTAGTGAATCGTGATATGTTCGATATTTCATCTTTGTTTTTACTGTGTGCACTAGCGTGATCCTGGACTAGTGCAGAATACACAGGAGAGTCCGGATTTGTATATTCGGGTCTCTACAGAGATGGTATCAGAGCTATATCGACTGTAGGACGAAGCCCTAGTTAGAATGGTCGAATTAGTAAAGTTTTCAAAATTATTTTCTAAATCAAATCAACCAAATGATTATCTAGTAATTCTTTATTCTTACCTCATTCTTAGGATTCTTACTCTTTGCCTCCTCTGAAATATTGTTTTCGAAATTCAATTTGACTTCTTATCTCAATAAAGTCTATAGATGTCTCGAGTGTCCCTCGATCAAAGTGAAAGTGGCATGGAATTCTTCAATTGTGATGTGAAGTTTGGATCAAGGAAGTTCCCAATATGTCAAGAAAAGATTGAAGACTTTCGTGAAGATTAGGAGCCATTAGATTTGAACCCTGTTATAGTTTTAGCATCGTATAGATCGTCTTGCTTCTTATTTGCCGTTGGTTGGGATGTGAGTGCAGCTTTGCTTCTAGCATTATGATGCATCATGTCAAAATCTTTTGTGGAGTTTATCGCTTCTTTTGTTAGCCTTACCAGGCTAAGTGTATGCCTTAGTTTAGGATGCCATTAGTTATTCCCCTTAGACGAGTTTACCTCTCATCTATGCTTTTCCCACTTATCTTTAAAACCCGGTCAGAGTTTTGGAAGTGTCAGAGCAACTAACCCGGAATAAAGTTGTCCAAGTTCAACCTCAAGTCTTACCTATGCTTTTCCCCTTACCTTTCGCTGGAGCGATCGTGAGTGTTTCTCTTGAGCAAAGACAAGATGGTTGGACCGGGAACCCCGCGAAGCATCGAGCAATCTCGCCCATTCCTTTCAAACTTGGGAGTGCACCGCCAAGACCTTTTCTCCCGAGCAAGCCGTGGAACATCGTCAAGTCAGGAGCGGATACCTCGAGCGTTGCAAGGGAAGCTTGAACCACGTCGTCTCCAACGTCGCTTTGGTAACCTATTCTTTTAGTAAGCTGAATCTCGGTCGAGATTCCGTTTAAAGGGGAGGTTTGTAACATCGATTTTGAGCCTTTTGAAGCTTTTAAAATAAAATTCACCATTTGGATTTTTTGGATTTAATTAAAGCTTAAATGGAATTTTTATGAATTAAAAGGATTTAATATGATTAAGTTAAACATTAACATTTGCCAAAGTTATTTTATTTGAGTTCCTTGTGTCTCAAGGAATTTATTGGTATTTTTGGTTTTTTCTGATTTATTTGCTATTTTCTAGAGCTCAAATTAATTTAAATGAATTTATAAAAAGAAAAACCCCAAAATTCTAACCGGCGATGGCCGAAACCCACCACTGCCCAGCCCAAGAGCCGCCAACCCGCACCGCCCCGCGCGCCGCGCGTCGTCAATCCGTCTGCGCGCTCGCGCTTGATCCGCTCGATGGCGGCGCGTGTCGCCATCGCGCAGCCCCTTCGCCCGCGCGTCATCCTCGCGCCGCTTCGCCGTCGAGCCATCGGCAGTGGGGCCCACTGTCGAGTCCCCGCCCGAGCGGGACTCTCCTCCCGTGTCCGGCCGGACTCCGCCCGCCGCTGCGTTTCGCCGCGAACTCTCCGCATCCGACCCGCCGCCTCGGCGTCGTGTATTCGCGCCAAACCCTCGGCTTCTCGCCGCCCCGAGCCGCCGCCTCGCCGCGCTCATCGCGGAGCTGCCGTCGTTCGCCGCCGACGCCCGTCGCGTGCTCGCCGTTCGCCGCTCGTCGCCGAGCTTCGTCGCCGTGCACCGCCGTCGTCGTTCTTGCCGGTGAGCCCCGCCGCCGCCCTGCACCCATCCGTCGGCGCCGCCCGCCGCCGCTGCCCGCTGTCGGCCGGACCGCCGCCGTCGTACCCGCCGCCGCACCACCCGCACCGCCAGCCGAGCGCCGTGTCCGCGTCCCCTCGGTCCTCGCGCCGGTGTCGCGCGGCCCCGGCGTCATCGCGCCTTCGCCTTCCGTGCTCTTGGTTCACCGTCGCCAAGCCATTGACACGCGGGTCCACCGTCGCTACCGAGCCCGTGACCCGTGCGCCATGAGCCACGCCACCGCCCGATCGGCGCCACGCCAGCGAGCCACGTCGGCCACCACATCAGCCCTAGGCCGGCGTGTCACCGTCGGCCGAGCCACGTCGGCACCGGCCCGGTGCCACGTCACCGCCACGTCATCATGACACGTCACCCGCTTAGTCACCGCCACGTCGCTCGGGCGCTGCGTGTCCGCCACGTGGTCGCCACGTCGGCTCGCCGCCGCTGCGCCCGGCCGCCACCGCGACCGCCTGCGTGCGGCGGGTCCTGATAGATCTGGTTATTTCGTGAGCTGTGTCTGACATAGTGCCATTTTCTATTTTTTCCCGATTTTCTGTAGATTTAATTTTCCAAGAGCACGTTCTTCCTCGTCCTAGCTCCGATTGACCCGATTCTTTTTCCTAAATTCATCAAAAATTGAGCTCTACCTTTTGGTTCAGGTTTGAAAGTTTTTGGAGTTCATTTGAATTTTATTTGAATTTATTTTGTCTTTTCGTTGCGCTTTCTCTCTCGTTAGATCGCGTTCGAAGGAGCGGAAATTGGATTTGAAGACCAAGAGACCTCAGCTGAGCAAGGCCAAGGCAAGTCGTGTCCTTTGATCATGTTGAACCTAGTTTTCAATCTATTATGTATTATTTTGCTTTAAATTATCATGCATCGCTATTTTATTATCAAACCCTTGTATTGGTAGTTAATGACCTAATTGATTATTTCCTCCTTGATAATTTGAATACCATGATTCTATTGTCACCATAGGATGGGAAATTATTTAGTGATACAATATTAGTTGTCACATGGGTTGACGTCTAAATCGCTTAGCCATGCTTATCATTAGTTCGTTGGGATCTATCATCACATGTAGTTAATTAATCTTGACTTAATGATATACTTGAACGTGGTGGTTAACCACGTTATAAAATTTGTTTGCCATGGCATGGGTAGTGTCATGAGCATTGGTTATACAAACTTGGCTTTCACTTGGGCGAATGATCGTGCAAGAAAGGGTGCAGGTTGCACATTGGGATGTGGATGCTTCACTGGGTAGTCTTTAAGGACTTAACTTTGTGCGCCATTGATCTCGAGCTTAATCGTGCAAACCACATGTCTAGTATGGGATAGACTGGCACAATAATTTGTGAAGTCTCAACTTTGGTTTCATTATCGATGTTGTTGTGGCGCAAGGGGGCAATTATCGACTAGAGGGTTACTCTACTCGGCGGCGAAACCTTAGCGAGTGGGATCGGGTTGAGATGGATCATTGTAAAAGCCTTGTTGTGATTTTCTTTAACGTGAGGATGATCACATCGTGTGGGTACAGTTGTGCAACCTCTGCAGAGTGTAAAACTATTCGAATAGCCGTGTCCTCGGTCATGGACAATGCTCGGTGATTTCACACGAGGGTAGAGTTTTCATAAAACCTGGTTGGGTTAAGTTGGGAAGTGAATGGGTAGTTCACGGTGTTCATTTCATGGATCTTGGTTCATGGTGGATTCCTTGGGTGAATGGTCGGTTCACTTGTGGTTGGTCTCAATTCCTTTGGTTACTTACTTATTATCATTTACAAAGCTTGCTTTTCAATCTACTTATTGTATTTACTTTAAATTGTTGCTTTACGCAAAATTAACTTTTCAACCATCCATTGGTAAGCCTTGCATACTATATTGCATCTTTGTTACAAGCGACTTCTTGAGTACTCTATGTACTCACGGCTTTATGCCCCGTTGCTCGATTGAGGAGGAGGAGAATCACCGCAGAAGGTGCCGAAGGAGAGTACTTGACGTCTTGGCGGATTAGGCCGTTCTCCACTCGATAGCCCGTGGGCGTGTCGATTGGCTGCTGCGCTTTCTTTTGGATTTCATTTGCTAGTTTCTTTTAAGCCTTTCGGGCTATTAATTGTAAGCTTGGCCATAAGGTCATACTCGATGATTATTAATAATATTTGAGTCTTTTCTTAGTGAATCGTGATATGTTCGATATTTCATCTTTGTTTTTACTGTGTGCACTAGCGTGATCCTGGACTAGTGCAGAATACACAGGAGAGTCCGGATTTGTATATTCGGGTCTCTACAGTAACGTAAGCTGCATTATCTACATGGATAATTGTTGGGGTTTGCACAATATTCTTCCAGATTGTTTCAGTCCATACAGTGACTTTCTGAGTTTCACACTGTATATATTTCTATTTGCTCTGTCTTGGTTCGGGAGAGAGATTCCTTCAGGGACTCTCATATAAATTTTTGAATCCAAGTTACCGTAAAGGTATGCTGTCACAACATCCATCAATTTCATTTCTAAGTTCAAGTTCACTGCTATTGAGATCAAATATCTAAAGGTAATTCCACTCATGACTGGGGAGTAGGTTTCTTCATAATCAACTCCAGGACGTTGAGTGAAACCTTGTGCTACCAGCCTTGCTTTGTATCTTACTATTTCATTTCTTTCATTTCTCTTTCGAACAAACACCCACTTGTGCCCAACGGGGTGTATGTGGAAAGGTGTGTGGCATACGGGCCCAAACACCTCTCTTTTGTTCAGAGATAGCAATTCAGTTGCTATTGCCTTTTTCTAATCTTCTCAATCTGAACTTTTCTTACATTCAGCGAGCGATGCAGGCTCGGGATCAAGATCAATGATGGAGGCAATTTGCTTTGCGAAGTAGATATCGATATTGGCCGTTGTCCTATTCAAGGACTCTCCCGTGTGCACATAATTTATAGCTATTTCTTCATGAGTTGCTTCTTCTAGAGCGATTGCTTCTGTTGGAGCTTTACCTTGCACATCGCTTCTTTCAATTGCGGTGGCAAGTCCCTTTAGTTTTTCGGCTCCGATGTGTGTGCACACATCCATGTCGATGGGGATATTCAGATCCGGTGTGCCCTTTTTCTGAAGGTGTCATACTTGTACCAGGTCTCAATTGGCTCCCCTTCTCATTCTGGGGGACTTCAATGATCGGCTGTGATAAGTCCTTCTTATCCTTCTTCACCAGGCGTCCCCGGTTACTAAGGATTCGAGGAGCCGGAGTTCTTGTCCTCTTTTTTATTTTTCTGAGGCCTCTGGACGAGATTAGGGATACCTTCTGCTTTCTTTGGTATTTCAACCCTCTCCGGTGCAGTGCATGCAGGCACATGCGACTTAGTCACGCTCTTCAAATCACTAAAGTGATCAGGCAGTTGATTTGCTAGTTCTTGCAAATCGATTGTCTTCTGGACTTCTCTTGTCTTCTGGACTTCTATTGTCTTCTGGACTTCTCTATTTGCTTCACTAATGCGCGGGTCATCTGCATGGATTCCCCAGGCTTGCCACGTAATTTCCCAACATTCTTCATCAAGGGGTTGATTTCCTCCCCCTAATGTTGGGAAATTTTCGGTGGTGACCCTTGCGCTAGTTGCATAGGTGAATGGATGTTGTAGGCCGAAGGTCTAAGGTTGATGAGATTCACTGCATGTAGGACTACGTGTCCCCAACATGTAACTGGCAAATTACAATTATGCAAGAGGGGTCGGGCAATAAATTTAATTATTTTAATTAAAGCCTCTGCCAAACCATTCTGGGTATATACATGCGGTACCGAGTGCTCAACTGCAATTCTCATCGCCATGCAATAATCGTCAAATGCCTTTGAAATAAATTCTCCAGCGTTGTCCATTCTGATGGACTTAATGTGATGATCAGGGAACATATTTCTTATGCGAATGATCTGCGAGATCAATTTTGCAAATGTGTGGTTTCTTGTGGACAACAAACCCACATATGACCACTTCGATGAAGCGTCAATGAGCACCATAAAATACTTGAATGGCCCTGAGACGGGCTGAATGGGACCGCAATGTCTCCCTAGATGCGTTCCAGGAATGCAGGGACTTCATCCTTCACTTTCAGAGTGGAGGGTCTAGTTATTAGTTTCCCGGTGGCACATGCAGGGCACACAAAATCATCATGATTCGGGAAATTCTTCACAATAATATTATGCCCATGTGAGTTATTTATTATATTTCTCATCATCCTAAGACCTAGGTGGCCTAATCTGTCATGCCAGAGACAGAAGAGTTCAGAGCTTCTAAACACTGTCTTCAGAATAGTGTACACTGCAGGCGCTTTAATGTTGGTATAATATAGCCCAGTTTCAAGTGAAGGAAGTTTTTCTAATGCACTTTTCCATTCTCTTTGTGCTTCGTAATGAGTATGTATTCCTTACCGTACTCTTCTTTAGTCTCAACGTGGAAACCATTTGCGTGGATATTCTTAAAACTTAGAAGAGTTCTAGTCGATTCTGGGTACAATAAGGCTTCTTCAATGACCAAAGTTGTGCCCATTATGACTCTTCCGGAACCAATTATACATGCATCGCTTCTGGCGATTGTCGTAAGGCTGCCAGTGCTCTTACGAATCGACTGAAAATACTCAATCTCTCTTAAAATGATATTCATTGTGCCGCTACTAGCTAAGCACACTTCCTCCACAGGGCGCTACACGTGTTCTAATATAACGTATTTAATTAACATGTATTAGAAGGCATTCAACACATAAATAAATACGTTAACATCAGAACATATCATGCCATCATATACTGAATAAATGAATGAATTCTTCAAATATCATCAAACCATCACGAGAAAACAACAAATCTTAAGTACCATCCATGCAAATTCTAACATATTCTTCAACACAAAATAAATGACAATTAAAGTCGAAATGCATTCAGTGCACTAGACTTCTTCTGCTATTTTCTCAGGGTTGACATTCTCTTCAAGAGAAATCATGGTGTTGGCTGCTTCTAGGTCTAGAGGGGTTGCTGCTGCCTGGATGGTCTCAACCTCCATCAGCGCGGGCAGCTGCTCCAAACTCTCCCCCTCAACCGATGCAAAGTGGGCTTCATGCTGCCCTTTGCCATCCCGTTTTGGCTTGCTAGCCTTATTCTCATGTAGAGCATATGATTTGCCTTTCTGGGCTGCGGCCTTACCCTTCCTTCCCCCTTCTTTTCATCAAGTGCTTTTCGCACCTTGTAGCTCCCAGCGTTGGCTTCACGGCCAGCGGAGCTGTCTGGTGGCTGAGTGACGTAGTTCTTGCGGAGAACTTTGTCCTGAGCCTCCGCAACCTGCATCATATCAATTAATTCGGCATATTCCTTATAGCCGTCATGACGATAGTTGCGGGTGAATTGTACGGCATTGGGGTGGAAGGTGGATAGGGTTCTTTCAATCTTCTGCTCGTCTGTGATCTGCTTGCCACAGAGTTGAAGATTAGTACAAATCCTGTGCAAGGCAGAACTGTACTCCCCAATCGTCTTAAAGTCGACAAACCTCGCCCGATCCACTCGCTCGCTTGAGGAAGAATGGTGTACTTGACCTCTCAAACCGCTTCTTGAGTGCGGTCCAGAGTGCTAAGCGCTTTTCTCGCCATATACTCATTCTTGAGAGTGAGGCGGAGGTGGTGCTGAGAAAATGAAGTGCCCGATCATTCTCCTCGTGTTTGGGTTGAGAGTCATTCAGTCCGCCAATCCCAATAGCAGCGCGGAGCTTCCTGGCTCCAAGCACAATCTCGACATCGGATGTCTATGTCAGATAGTTTTGGCCATGCTGGGCTAGCTCCTCGAACTGCCAGTTCATGATGCTAGTCATCTAAATGTGTATAAGTCTACTGCTGGTAGACATGCACGGAATAATTCACTATGAGTAAATAAATGGTACAAAAGGTTCTCGTAATGTTTCAGAATTTTCTATGCATTTTCTATAATTTTACTGCTAATTTCAGTGATTAAAAGAAATTTTCAGTAATTACAATTAACCAAAACAGTAAATAAATATAGAAAATACAGAGAATAATAATGGCAGAAATAAATAAGCTTCAATGCTAAAAATAATTCAAAATTCAGATTCCCGAGGCCCTTTTATGCTAGAATATAAAATTTCAGTGAATTCTGCAATTCCAGAGGGTTTATACGCAAAATTTCAGTTCAGAGAAAAATTCACGTAATTTTCTGATTTACAGAGGGGTTTTCTGCAAAATTCTGGACCCACTCGTAAATTTGAGGACCTACTGGTAATTTTTGGAATTACCGAGGCCTCTATTGCAAAATTCGGTATTCATACGCAAATTTTGGGGTCTCTCGGTAATTTCTATGGTTTTTGGGGTCTTTTCCGCAAAACAACCAGTGCCCCCTCACCGGCCGGCCCCCCTCTTTTTTTCTTTCTTTGACCTGGCCCGTTTTACCCTTGACCCGCACGGCCTATTCGGCCCAACAGCCCAGCCGGCCTGCCCGACCGGTTTTCACACAGGAGGGAGGTAGGGTTTCCCTACCTCCTCACTTTGTGGTGGCGGCGGCGCAAAAGGGACAGCCACCGGGCGGGCGGAGGCGGCTGGAAGGCGAGCGGGCGCTGCGGTGAGGCGACGCGTCAAGCGCGCGTCTTGGCGCGTGGTCCAAGGCACCGGTGGCCGTCGCGTCGGTGGACCCGGTGGCGGCGGGCGAGCTACGCCGTCTTTGGCGCGATGGAGGAGCCGGGCGGCGGCGGCGACGCCATACGGGCGAGCCGGCCATGTGCGGGCAGCGGTGCGGCGGCAGGCCGTTCGGCCGGCGGCTTCACCGAGGCGGCGGGGGCAAGTGCGAGCCGTGGCGCGTGGTTCGGGAGGTGGCGGGCGGGCGCGGCGGAAGGCGGGCGCAACGGGACCGGCGGCGGCAACGGCTGGTTCGGTTCTCCCGAGCATAGGCGCACGGGTGGACGGTTGGTGGCCGGAGCAAGCGGGGCTTGTGTTCGGTCGGTCGGGCCGAGGCCGTCGGTGGCGGCCAACCGGGTTCGCAGCGCGCAGGCGAGAAGCCAAGCGGCCTGCGGTGAGCACATTCGGGCGATAGCCAAGTAGCCGGTGGCGGCCATGCGGTTGGCTTCAGGCACTGCTTCGACCGGCGGGGCGCGTAGCTCGAGGTGTGCGTGATCTGCAGTCGTTCGGGACCGAGGCATCCGGGCGACGAGCTATGCGGGACATCTGGTGTGGTCTAGTGGCCGGCTACAGGCCGACGGCCGAGGTGCTATGCGTGGCAGCGCCGTCTGCAGGCCGGCGATCGGTGGCGAACCGGCTGCAAGTCCAGTGACCGGCGCGTGCGGGGCCAGCCAGATGCATGTTTTTTTTCTTTTCCATGCAATGTAACAGAGAATCGAAACAATCCATGCAAAAATTTCCTTTTCCAATCTACGATGCAATCAACATCTACCCCGTTTCGCAATCTACCGATCGACATTGTGCCGGCGATTTCAGATCTGCACGCGGTAGATTGGGGCGGATTTGCATCGTTCTAATCTATAGTGCAATCAACGTCTACCCCGTTTCACAATCTACCGATCGACATTGTGCGGCGACTTCAAGTGCGCTCGCGATGAGATTAGGCGGATTTGCACCACCAGATTCAATCTAGAACACGAAAGATAATACTGATCGAAGCGATCTAGAAAATTCAATCGCTTCGATGATTACCTCGCTCACCGGAGCGAAGTCGTCGCGATAATGTGTTGAGGAACCGTCGCGATCGGTCCGAGTGATTCCTCTGTTTAGAACAAGAACGAATCAATCACAGAATCACAGAAGAATAGATTGAACACACAGAGAGATAGAGAGAACTCCTGGTCTTTCTTTATTGCTTTTCTTTCATGTGTACTGTTGTAGGGGTGGGCCCCACCTAAACCCAGCAGGCCTGGTAGAAGGTTGTAAGGTACAGAATAGGCTATGTATAATGACATAAGTGCCCCTGAAGGGGATACTCAGATGTAAGGGTATAATTGTAAAAGCACTCCCCATGTGTATATATGTATGGAATGCAGGCCATGGGGGACCAGGCCATTACTGTCACTTCTCCCAACTCTCCACTACCATCTCTCTCTGTTTGGTCTGTAACCACAACAGTTGGCGTCGTCTGTGGGGAGGACGGGAGCAAGCCTGAAATCTGAAGGATGGCACCAAAAAAAGCTTCGTCAACGGCGGCGAAGGGAAAGAAGGCGGCCGGGTCAGAGCGTCGCATGGGTACCAGGGCTTCGGCATCGGCTGTTGCGGGCGCGGGTGACGACGCAGGTGCGGTGGTCGGGGACGTCGACATTCGCGCTGCGACGACCAACCCGATCCATCGGCATCGCGACGGCGACCCGTCACCGCATCGCGACGACCAGCCCCGTCACCGCCTTGCGGCGATCGACCCGTCACCGGCGCTGCGACGACCGACCCGCTAACGCAGCAAAGAACCAACCTCGCCGCCCTCGCCGCGGCGCTCGCCGTGGCGCGACCCGCAGATTGAGGTAGCCACAATGGAGCGACCGGCTCCAGAGCTCACGAGGCGGTCGTACTGTGCCGACCCGCCCGCTGGCGTGCGGCGCCCCGCCGCGCAGCCGGTGGAAAGCGCCCTACTGGCGGCCCTCAAGGCGTTCCAGCAGGAACTAGGGGATCTTCGCAGGGCTGTCCGAGACATACAGGAGGCTCGGAGCCAGCCGGCCGCACTGGTGGTTGCGCCAGAGCCCACGCCGGAAAAGGGCGGACAGCCGCGATGCCCCCCACATCCAGCCGCGTCCCGCTGCGGCGCGTCGACCCAGAGTCCCCGCTTTCGGCAGGGCTACAGCAGGCGGCGTGGCCCGAAGACTTCAAATTCCCCAGTGTCATCGAGCCCTACAAAGGCGACACGGACCCCCGCGAGTTTGTGCGCATGTATGAAACCGCAATCGAGGCCGCGGGCGGAGATGACACCACAAAGGCGAAGGGACTCCCCCTCGCGTTGCAAGGAGTGGCGCTCTCCTGTTTTTTTACCATAGAGTCGAACTCCATCTACGCGTGGGAGCAGATCCGCGACCGCCTTCACAACAACTTTCAAGGAAATTATGTCGAGCGAGTCGACGCGGACCAGCTCTTCGCCGTGAAGCAGAAACCTTCGGAGAAGCTCCGGGACTACTTCAAACGCTTCGCGAAGATACGTTGTCAAGTCAAAGACGTTAATGAAATCACCATTGTCAATGCAGCCATACAGGGCCTTCGCCCGGGCCCGATGGCCGAGTACAACGCACGGAAGCCAATCAAGACAGTGACGAAGCTCTTTGACAAAATGGAGGAATACACCAGGGCGGAAGAGGACGCACGGCGAAGGCAAGGCGACGACTCCGACACCAACCAAGCCGGTGCCCCGGCGAAAATCGAAGATCCGCCGAAAGACGGTCCTTCGAAGGGAAAACGTAAGCAAGAGTCGTCCAAGGACGCCCCGGACCGCAAGGATGCCCCGCACAAGGAGCCGTTCGATGGGCCCAAGCGCGGCCAGCAGAAGTCGCGGCGAGGCCGATACATCCACGACATCGGCGGTTCGGCGCTCCGCGGTCGGGCGGTCGGGCGCCGAGGCCGGGGACGCGGACGTGGCCGGGGCCGCGATGATAGAGGCTGTGGAGATTATGACGACCAACACCAGGGGCTGTGGTGCGTAGTCCACGGTCGCGGCAACCACGACACGTGCACGTGCACCTCTATCGCGGCCCTCCGCGAGAGCATCACCAGGGACAGGAACTTGGAAGTACGCCCGCCCGTGGTGGCCCACGTACAGCACCCATACGAAGCCCCCATGCACATCTCGGCACAAGGGGCGCAGCCGCACGAGGGCCCTCTGCGAATTCAGGCCCATGTGCAGCAGCCCCAGCAGGGCCTCTTGCAGCTACAGGCCCCGGAGGCTGCCCACTGCAGGGTCATCAATGTCATCTCCGGAGGCTCCTCACTGGAGTTCTCCTCGGTACGGCAGCGGAAGGCCTACGTGCGGAGGCTACACCACGTGGCGGCATACCTAGCGCAGACACCGCCGGACTGGGCACAGCATGAGGTCACGTTCACCCCCGTTGACGCCCAAGGCGTGGAGCTTCCGCACCACGACCCCCTGGCTGTCCGGGTCGTCGTAGCGGGATGCGACGTCAGACGTGCCCTAGTTGATGGCGGCAGCTCCGCAAACATTCTGTTCGCGGCAGCCTTCGACCAGATGGGGATCCCCCGAAGCCGCCTCGGCCCGTCGGGAGTCCCGTTGCAGGGCTTCGGAGGACAGCCTCTGCGGGCGCTCGGCCAAATATGCTTGCAGGTCTCCTTCAGCCAGGGCGACAATGAAAGGGTCGAGGACGCTACGTTCGACGTCGTCGATCTCCCGTACCCTTACAATGCCATATTGGGGCGTCCAATCCTTAACTCCTTCGGGGCGGTACCGCACCACGGCTATTTATGCATGAAGCTCCCGGGGCCGCGGGCCACCATTACCGTTCGTGGTGACCAGAACATGGTCCGGCGCATCGAGCACGGCACCAGATACCCCCGTCGCGGCGACCAACGGCACACTTAGCATCGGCATCATAGCGCGAGGACCCACGGCATCGTTCGGGAGCGGCTTGGCAAGCCCTACAGGTAGTGCCGTCACTAGAGGCTTCGGCCGCGCCGAACACAAACGGTTAGTACCCCCGCCACATGTAATCGCTTGCCCGCGCAAACGGGAATGAAATAAAGTTCCGTTTGTCGCCACCTGTTATCATTGTGCCAAAAATACGCGGCGAGAGCGCGCGGAGGCTTCGCCTACGCGTGTACTCCCGGAGTATAAACAAAGACGCACGTTCGCGTGTGCACTCTCCATCAAAGACACGGGCATGAGTATAAACAAAGACGCACGTTCGCGTGTGCACTCTCCGTGAGCCGGGTGCGGGCATGAGTATAAACAAAGACGACGCTCGCGTGTGCACTCTCTGAGCGTGGGTACGGGTATGAGTATAAACCAAAGACGACGTCGCGTGTGCACTCTCCGTCAAAGACACGGGCATGAGTATAAACAAAGACGACGTTCACGTGAGCACTCTCGTGAGCTGAGGGTGCGGGTATGAGTATAAACCAAAGACGCACGTTCACGTGTGCACTCTCCGTCAAAGACACGGGCATGAGTATAAACAAAGACGCACGTTCGCGTGTGCACTCTCCGTAGCCAGGGGTACGGGCATGAGTATAAACAAAGACGCACGTTCGCGTGTGCACTCTCCGTAGCCAGGGGTACGGGTATGAGTATAAACCAAAGACGCACATTCGCGTGTGCACTCTCCGTCAAAGGCACGGGCATGAGTATAAACAAAGACGCACGTTCGCGTGTGCACTCTCCGTAGCAGTGCGGGTATGAGTATAAACCAAAGGCGCTGCGTTCACGTGTGCACTCTCCGTCAAAGACACGGGCATGAGTATAAACAAAGACGCACGTTCGCGTGTGCACTCTCCATCAAAGACACGGGCATGAGTATAAACAAAGACGCACGTTCACGTGTGCACTCTCCGTCAAAGACACGGGCATGAGTATAAACAAAGACGCACGTTCACGTGTGCACTCTCCGTCAAAGACACGGGCATGAGTATAAACAAAGACATGTGGGGGCACGCCTCTGCACGCACTCTACGGAGTATAAATAAGACGCGGATGTTTTCCCTGTGCACTCTACTGAGTATAAACAAGACGCGAACCCGCGCACGTCAGGGACTTCGTCCCTGTGCGTACTCTCCGGAGTATAAATATGACGTGGATGTCGACCCCACGCACTCTACGGAGTATAAATAAGACGCGGATGTTCTCCCTGCGCACTCTACCGAGTATAAACAAGACGCGAACCCCGCGCACGTCAGGGACTTCGTCCCTGTGCGTACTCTCTGGAGTATAAATATGACGTGGATGTCGACCCCACGCACTCTACGGAGTATAAATAAGATGCGGATGTTCTCCCTGCGCACTCTACCGAGTATAAACAAGACGCGAACCCCGCGCACGCTAGGGACTTCGTCCCTGTGCGTACTCTCCGGAGTATAAATATGACGTGGATGTCACCCCACGCACTCTACGGAGTATAGGCAAAGCGCGGATGCTCTCGGTGCGCTCCGTGGAAGGCAAGGAGGGCATGGATATCAATCGCACATCACGACAGAGCGTTGAGGCTCGTCTTCGCGCATCACGGGAGGTGAACGCGAGGTGCACCACCAAAGTCCAGTCCCAAGAGCTCCAAGAGGGCGACATAGCGAGTCAGAGGCTGCCCTCTGCAAGGACGCACGCGGGGTGTGAGGTACACCAGAGGCTTCCCCCGCCCTGGAGGGTAGGGGAACGAAGCGTGCGCGCACCTCTCCCGCCACACGCGCCAGTCTACGGACTCTAAAACAAGTCGTAGCGTCGAGGTCCGCCTCCGCACGCGCCAGTCCACGGACTCTAAAACAAGTCGTAGCGTCGAGGTTCGCCTCCGCATGCGCCAGTCTACGGACTCTAAACAAGTCGTAGCGTCGAGGTCCGCCTCCGCACGCGCCAGTCTACGGACTCTAAAACAAGTCGTAGCGCCGAGTCGCCTCGCCCGCGCGCGCGATCACGGACTCTAAACAAGTCGAAGCGCCGAGGTGCGCCTCGCGACGCGCGATCTCACGACTCTAAAACAAGTCGTAGCGCCGAGGTCCGCCTTCGCACGCGCCAGTCTACGGACTCTAAACAAGTCGTAACATCGAGGTTCGCCTCCGCCGTGGAACAAGGCCCCGGGAATGCTTGCGTGCCCACTTCGGCAAGGCAGGCGGGGCCCCCGCACAACTACTGTCAAATGACCCGAAGCACAGCGCGCAGCGCATATCCTAATGGCCAGCAGATGTATACATCGGGAAGATTTTACAAGTACAGAGGCCCGCCAGCATATCTGCCGCTGTAAGCCATTATTCGCGGGCTCGTCCTTGACGCGCGCTAGGGCCGGGACTTCGCCCGAAGAAGATCGGCCCACCCAAAAGTTCAGCGACTCCTCAGCCCTTTGCCAGTGTCGAACGCACCGTCGGGTTGGAAGGTCAGACGCAAGCAGTCGTCCCCAGCAAGGAAGCTGCCCGGGGCACAGGTCAAATAGTCAGTTTGTGGAACAAGCGCGCCTTTTATTAACAAAAAAACGGGGGCGGACATTACAACGCACGCCTACACCTAGCCACCTCGGCGTCGCACCTGCGAGTCCTCGGCGCCTTCGGAGGTCCCAGCGCCGTCCTCGTCGCGTTGGGGGACCCCGTCCAAAAATTGGCCAAGGCTCCCCTCCCCGTAAAGGGACTTCTGGAGCTCGACCTGTGCGGCGGCCACTCCGACGTAGTCCCAGATCCGCTCGTAGAAGTGCTTTATGGAGCGACGAACGGCGCGAACGGCGCCGGACATTACTCCAGCCCCACCGGGCATCTCTAGATGGGGATCGTCCAGCCCGGCGATGTGCATGCAGCCACGGTGCCGTAGGAGCGCGCACACCATACAGGACGCCGTATAAGCACAGTGGTTGCCGAAAGTCATCGCGGCACCACGCGCAGTGTCGGCGGCATCTTTGATCCAGGCGAAGTGCGGCGGCTCGCCGGGCGGCGTGGTCCGGCACTTTGGCCACAAGCCCCTCGAGATGGCTTTCCAGCGTTTGCATGGCATCCCATGCAACTACCGAAGCCTCGCCCAACGTTTGGTTACGCTCGCTAGAATTAAGGCGAGTTCACCTTTTTCCTTTTCTAGCGAGGCGACTTGTTGCAGAAGGTCGTCCCGCTCCACCGCAAACTCCTGCCGCATCACCTCCGCGGCCGACTCCCGCGCCGAACCGGCGAGTCCCTCAGCATGCGCCCTCACCTCAACGCACTCCGCTTCCAGCTAGCGGATGCGGGCATCCTGGGTAGAACGGGCCCCCGTGGCTTCGCGCAGCTCCTCCTCGGCAACCCGAAGTCTATCCTCAAGCGCCCATTGGGCACGAGTATAGGCCGTTTGTAAGGCCTGCCCCAGCACAAGCGTCTGCAGAACAGAAAGGCTTAGCAAGCTCAGCAAGCCCAAGCATGCTCGTATCAGTACTTATCCTCACCCCCGACACCTCAAAGGCGTCCCCGAGACGCCCCGCCTCGTAAGTCTGTAGCACTTGCTCGCCGACGCTGGCAGCTGCGTCATCCACAATCCCGCGCCACGCCCTCAGCGTCTCCGGCGGGGGCACGAAGTCTGCTGGAACCTTTACAGAGCACGACCGCATCGTCAGATCGCAATCACCGCACGCGTGGTGGTGTTCGTGGTGCGAACTCGCACCTTAGACCACCACTGAGCCTCTGCCGCGACAGGCTCCAGCCTTGGCCTCGGCTTCAAGGACGCGCGCGCGTCTACAACTTGGCACCAGCTCTGCTGCGTCGACTCCGGTAGCCTAGTACGGGCGAGTACCAAGCAACCTTGGTGGCAGCCTCGACATGAGCTCTGCCTCCATGGGGAGCGCACAGGCGGCCACTTCGGCGTCAGGGCCTGCGCGACAACCTCATGACCTAAACCGGCAAAGATTCAGGCGCCGGGATTTTCCATGTCTTGGGAGCGCAGAGGCGGATGTGCGGCGAGTTTTGCGGGTTCTCATAGGCGAGATAGGCTTCAGTACATCACTGTTCCTTGATGATAGCGCCAGTTGGCACAATCAGCGGATGCAGATGAACTTAAGCATATCTGTCTACGAGAACAGGTCAAACCTTGCCATCTTCATATGGGAGCGCGACGCGCGTGTAGGAGGCCGTCTACTCGATCGCCATACCAGCTTTGCGCTGCGCTTGCCGGCTGGACCACGGCCGATGAGCGGACCCGCGCGCACGAACTCGCCCGTTGGCACCTCCCACACATGGCAAAAGCAAAGGTCATGTCGCGCAAGGTTTGGCTTGTTCTCCTTAACAGGCCACCTTCAGTGCATTAACATTTCTTCAAAGTAATGCGGGTGGGCTCCATCAGGAATCCCGACTGAAGGTAGGTCTGTTTAGGAGAACAGGGCAAACCTTGCCACCGTATGTAGAAACGCAGCGCGGGGGCAGGAAGCGCGGCTGGCTACCGATAATAGACACTAACCAAGCTCCCAAGAAAAATGAACCTCCATCTGTACATCAACATCCCCCAAGCCGCTCAGCGTCGCTGAGGAATGTCGATGCATGGAAGGGGCCTATTTTAGGGGAGCAGCTTCTATACAAGGACACGGTGCAGGAACAACACCGCACCAGCGCCGTATATATACCCCATCAGCGGCGGAAGTCCAACCGGCGGAAGTCCAACCGGCGGGAGTCCAACCGGCGAAAGTCTAACCACCAGAAGTCCGTCGCCACATTAAAATCGCCACGACGCCTCAAGGCCTGCACCGCTCCAAGCACACTTCGCCACGTGGACGGCCAGAAGAAGGAGCGCCGCAGCGCGCCCGCTATCACTTGACGCTCGCGCATCTACCTCAACCACCAATCCAGGCGTCGGGTTCGGCTACGGCCTCAGCCCCCGGTCAAGTCCGGAAAAGTTCACAGGCCGCAGGGACGGAGGGGGGCCAAAGGACTCGGCAACATGGCTTCGGCCCTGTGAAGCCCTTCACCATGAGAGGCTCCTGTTGTAAGGGTGGCCCCCACCTAAACCCAGCAGGCCTAGTAGAAGGTTGTAAGGTACAGAACAGGCCATGTATAATGACATAAGTGCCCCTGAAGGGGATACTCAGATGTAAGGGTATAATTGTAAAAGCACTCCCCATGTGTATATATGTATGGAATGCAGGCCATGGGGGGACCAGGCCATTACTGTCACTTCTCCCAACTCTCCACTACCATCTCTCTCTTTGTTTGGTCTGTAACCACAACATGTACATAATGAGGGGGTCTAGGTCCCTATTTATAGTCTACGGTGGGGTGCCCAAATAAGTCAGGACTCTGGCCGTGGGCCTAATTTCCTAACACCCTCCAGCGTCTGCACGTGCAGGGTGTTTCTTGGTTTGGTTTTTCTCCTCGTTTTTTGGGTATTTTATTGTTGTATTGGCTGTTTGGTTGGTTCTGCCTTATGGATTTGGATCGGGTTTAGGTGAGCTGATGTGTATGATAAGGTGAAGCTCGGATTGATAAGGGAATAGATGAGATGAGGTCTATCTTTGAATTATGTTGTGCATGTTGGGTTCACGAGCCAAGGTGGAGCATGTGGCTTGTGCTAAAGAGTTAGGACATTTATAGTTTTATACAAAACCGGTCTCTATAATAGACTCTATATCTCTATGATGGGTTTTCTTTTTATATGTCTTTATATATAGCTCTTTCATGTATACTTTGTTTTGTTTCTCATGTTACGGTCGACTACTACATGAGAGACTGTTCAATTCTCTATACCCTCTTTCCTCCGCATCGTCTTATGTTCTGCGTGGCAAAACTTACAAACAGATGACGTTACACCATTATACATGCTCTTAGCGTGATCTTTTAATTTTGGATTAGAATTCAATCAGTTGTGGCAATATAATTTTGCATTCTTAAATTTTAGTTGTGTAAGAATTTGTAAGTGTATTTACTTGATAAATTCTAGTTGTCTAAGAATTTGTAGGAGTGTATTTACTTGATAAAAGATGCAGTGACTACCTCCCGTTTCTGCATAGATTGAACTATTTTAAAAAGAGCCTTAATGGACCTCTTTCTTAACATAGGTCATCCATCAATATCTCTACTACTTGAAAAAAATAAGTTGGTGGTGGTACGTTCTTTCCCCCTCCCTCTAAAAAACGGTCCATTTGTGACCCATAGATTTCCTTCTTTAAATCTTGCCCGTCCATATCAAATCTCCAAAGCATTCCATTCTTCCCATCCCCCAGCACGAACGATTCGTGCCCATCCTCCACTCTCGGTCATCTCTCTGTCTATCCACTTCGCCATATCCAGCACAAGGTCGAGCACTTAGGCCTTAGATCCCCTTCTTACCATCATCAACATTCCACCACATAAGCTCACCAATGGATGACCCCGGCGCCGCCGATCATATGCACCACCACCTCTCGCCGCAGGTGGCTTGCGGCAGGCAGCCCCAAGTCCCCGCTCCCCTACCCTACTCGATCTCTCCGCCACCTGCGCTTCTCCCGGTAACTCTGGCCCCCAGCCCACCAGTAGGTGTGTCTCCCTTCGCCCTATGCCCAGATCCCCCCGGCGCCAACGGCCACTGTTGTAGAGGTGGCCCCCACCTAAGCCCAGCAGGCCTGTTAAGAAGAATGTAAGGCCCAGAATGGGACATGTGTAATGACATAAGTACCCTTGTAGGGTATATTCGGATGTAAGGGTATAATTGTAAAAGTGCTCCCCATGGGGATATATATATACAGCACAGGCCATGGGGAGAAGGCCCTGAGCCATTACTCACCTAACTCCCCACTACCATACTCTATCTGTTTGGTCTGTAACCACAACAGTTGGCGCCGTCCGTGGGAAGGACAAGAGCAAGCCTCCAGATCCGAAGGAGGATGGCACCAAAGAAAGCTTCACCATCGGCGGCGAAGAAGAAGAAGGCGGAAGCGGCGAAATCTCGCGTCAACACCAGGGCTTCGGCTTTAGCAGCTGCAGGTACGGGTGGCGATGCAGGTGTGACGACTGTGAGCACCGGCGTTCACGACGCGACGCCCAACCCCGCCACCGCCGCGATGAACAACCCGCCACCGGCGACACGACGCCCAACCTCGCCACCGCCGCGATGAACAACCCCGCCACCAGCAACACGACGCCCAACCTTGCCACCGCCACGACGAACAACCCTGCCACCAGCGACACAATGCCTGACCCCGCCACTATTGTGCGCCGCCAGACCCCGCCGCCACCGCCCCGACGACCAACCCCGATGGTGGCAACCCCGGCACGTCCACTTTCCCACCCGGCGCAGGAGTGGTGAGCGGTCCCGGCGATGACTTGGGTCTCGTCACCAGCTCCAGGGTCCTCCAGGACAACGCGGCGGGCAGCCTGGGCGCGCAGGCCGTGGTCACCGCCGTGCCGATCGCGCCGCCGGGCGCACCGACGGCCCCAGCCACGTCCGCGGTGGAGACCGCCCTATTGGCGGCCTGATAGACCATGTGGAGGTGACCCCGGTTGTGTGATGAGTAATTGACATCTGTTTTAGAAAAGTCGAGTTTGGTTTGTGTGGTTCGGACCATGTCGTTGTGCGGTGCAATCGGTTTCGGTCGGACCTTGTCGAACTAGGTCGAACGTGCTTAAGTCATTTATTTTTCGGTTCGATCGGTTTGAGCTCTGAGTATTTCTTCTGCTGCTAATGTATGGTTACAATATTTCGAGCGGTGCTATGTGATTTGTTTCTTGTCTGTGATGGCTGCAGGACATCGAGGTGGAGTCGTGGCGAGGCACGGGATGACCGGACTAGGCGCGGGCGGTGCCGAGGTCAGAACGGTCAAGGTGTACCGAAGACGGTGAGGACTCGAGGTGGCTGTGTGGCTTGGAGGGCAAGGAATGAGGAAGCTTCCTGGAAGGTGCGCGAGGGGCGTTTTGGTGAATACGCAAAGCTGCACTAAAGGAAGCGGATTGTGGATAAAGTGCCATGAGTTGGTGGAGGCTTAATGGGTAAAGCGTGGTGTGAACCCATTATGGAGGCTATAAATAGAGAGGTGCTCTCTAGTGCTGAAATTGAGAGAATGGGTGTAAGAGTTAGGGTTTTATTTGGTTCTCTCCATGTATGAGTGAGTTTCTCAAATCCTAATTGCGTATGGGGATGTTGAGGGTGTGCTCTTGAGTGTGTGCTCTTATTTGGGTTGAGAAGGCTGTAAATCAACTCTTTGTAATCGCGTATCTCTCTTCCTCTAAATCTATATGAGAGATTTTACTTGAGTTGGTTGTTCCTTAGTTCTAAAATCTCAGCTTGGTGCATCTATTTTCTATTTTACTTTTGGCTCTTCTCCTGTGTTCTTTTGGGTTTGACATCCTTTTGGTTATTGAGTTAATCTCCTGCCATTTTGAGCTTCTTTTATGCCTTGAAGTACCTTCTTTGCAGCTGGGTATTGCTCTGTCCTAGTCTCTGCCGAATGGCTTTACTATTTTGTCTTTTTCTTTCGGTTGTGCTTTTAGTACAGCAAGCAGTCCCAGCAGTCTTTGCATTTTATTTGAAGTATTCGGCCAGCATGCATCCAATCATGTGTGTGCTGTTTGCCTCAACTGCCATCGGATGATATTGCAAAAATTTGGGTGCTGCTCTAGTACTTGTTTCGGCTATAGAATATGCTCTTGTAATGTATCTTTCTCTCGGCAGTTAAGGAGCTCCAGGCCAGCAGTAAACATAATCACGTCTCTTGTTTTTTTTTGCAGTATTTGATCTCTCTTTGCTGCTTGCTGTTCGGTTAATAAATAACAAAATTACTTTGAGATACTTTCGGCCAGCATAACTATGTCATGTGTCTCGGCTGCATCTTAAAGTGTTCATTATCCTCTTCTTTAGTCTCTTTTTATTCAGTTTTTAAGTGCAGTTTTTCAGCAATGTTTCTTTTAGGTTCTTATGACTGCCATTCGGCCAGCAAGCAGTTGTGTTCAGAAGATGAAACCGATCAAGTGCAGTCTCCTTTTAGTTGTCTCTCTCTGTCTTGATTATTTGCCAGAGGCTCTCTTGATTCATGCAAATACCTCTCTGCTCGACAAGTAAGCTCAGGATTGCTCTTAGATATTTAGTTCTTTTTTTCTATCTCTACTTCTTTTCTTTGCTTTGCAGTTTCTTGAGTTAGCAATACCCGGTCTCTCTGCAGCTTGTGATACTTTATAGTCCCTCGATCATTTCATTCTTCTGGACAGTTTGTGATAACCTGGTTCTTGCTTCTTCTGTGAATTTCTTCGGTCTTTCTTCATTTAGTCTGTGATTTCTCGAAGAGCTTGAATCACCTTCGTCGTAGCTTTTATAGCTATCAGAGAGTTGGTATTTTTGTCGATACTTGTTGGGGGATAATTTTAATTTACGACATTCACCCCCCCCCCCCCTCTGTCGCCATTTCGGTCCAACACGGCCCTCAGCGCGTTTCAGCGGGAGCTGTACGCGACATGCAAGAGGCCCGGAGCCAACACACCCCCCCCCCCCGGCGGTGGCATCGGAACCCGCTCCGGAGAGGGCGAACAGCCGCGACGCCCCTACGTCTAGTCGCGTCCCATTACGGCGCGTAGACCCGGAGTCCCCACTCTCCGCGGGCCTGCAGCAGGTGGCATTGCCTGAGGACTTCAAGTTCCTGAGCGTCATCGAGGCATACAAGGGTGACTCCGACCCGCGAGAGTTCGTGCGCGTGTATGAGACCGCTATCGAAGCCGCTGGCGGAGACGACACCACGAAGGCCAAGGGACTTCCCCTCGCGCTACAAGGGGTAGCGCTCTCGTGGTTTTTCACCCTCGAGCCGCAGTCCATCTACGCGTGGGAGCAGATCCGCGATCAACTCTATAACAACTTCCAGGGAAACTACGTCGAGCGTGTCGATGCGGACCAGCTCTTCACAGTCAAGCAAAAACTCGAGGAGGGGCTTCGGACTTACTTCAAACGCATCGCCAAGGTACACTGCCAAGTCAGGGACGTTAACGAGGCAACCATCATCAATGCAGCGATACAAGGTCTCCGCCCGAGACCGCTCGCAGAGTATAACACGCGGAAGCCACTCAAGTCGGTGGCAAAGCTCTTCGACAAAATGGAAGCGTACGCCCAGGCCGAGGAGGACGCGCGGCGGCGACAACTCCGATGCCGATCAAGCGGAGTTGTCGCCGCATAGGAGAAGCATAAGAGGCAACCCAAGGACAAAACACAAGCAAGTGTCCGCGGGTGACACTCGTGAGCGCGTCGACAACGGGGTACACCAAGACTCGCCAAACGACAGGCGCAAGCCCCGGCATAACCGGCGAAGACCCCAAAAGGCTCGCCACGTCCTCGCTGCGCAAGGCGTTCCCCAGGAAACCGCTTTAACTCCGCGCGCCGGAGGGGGACGTGAAGGAAGCCGCGATGAGAAGCCGCGTGTGGAGCAGGAAATCCTCGAATATGGCAGATGGTGCGAGGTGCATGGCTACGGGGGCCATTTCACGTGGACATGCACCAAAATCGCGGCGTTGCGGCAAGCGATGGCTCACGTACGGGCCTCGGAAACAATGACCCACGCAGTAGCCCACGTACAGCATACGCAAGGCAGTCCCTTGCGCGCCGGGCCCCCGAGGGAGACCCAGTGCCGTGGTGTCAATGTCATCACTGGAGGCTCTTCGTCGGGCACTTCCTCAGCACAACTACCTCCAGGGACGTTGCATCGCAGCATCACCTTTACGTCAGCCGATGCCCAAGGCGTGGAGTTCCCCCACCAAGATCCCTTGGTCATCCAGGCCGACATCGTAGGCTGCGACGTCAGGCGTATCCTCATTGATGGAGGGAGCTCCGCAAACATCTTGTTCGCGGAGGCCCTTGATCGCATGGGGATACCTCGGAGTCTATTGAAAGCATCAGAAGCCCCCCTCCAGGGCCTCGGAGGCCAGCCACTGAAGGCTTTGGGTCAGGTACGCCTCCAAGTCTCCTTGTGCCAGGCCGCCAACGCCAGGACTGAAGATATCATCTTCGATGTCATGGACGTCCCGTATTCATATAATGCCATACTGGGCCGGCCTGCCATCAACTCCTTCGAGGCGGTCCCACACTACGCCTTCCTATGTATGAAGCTCCCAGGCCGACGGGGCGTCATCACCATTTTCAACGATCAGGATATGGCTAGGAGCATCAAAACTAGAGCTGGACACCTGCACCGTAAGGTGCACGTCCTCGCTGACAAGTACCAAGTGTAGGGTTGTGCATAAAAAAACCGAACCGAAAAAACCGGATGAAAAAAACCGAACCGAACCGGTCAACTCGGTTTGACCGGTTTTCGGTATTCGGTTCGGTTTTTATATTTCAGGTTTTTTGGTATTCGGTTTTTTCGGGAAAAACCGATTTAAAACCGAAAAAACCAAAAAAAAACCGAAACTTTGTTTACGGCCTAGCACTCGCAGTTTGGCGCTCGCTTGTCCGGCCGTATTCTTCAACGTGGCGGAGGCTGCAGAATACGCAGGCCGTGCTCGCAAGTCGCAGAGGACCATATTGGCCCAAAAATTCTTCATGGCCCAATTAAATTAACCAATTCCCGGTGATCTGCATGCACGTGCAGATGATACTACTCTAGTCTCCATATGATGCGCAACTTTCATTTCTTTTGTGAGTGTTTGGTCGCTCGCCTTGCTCTGCTCCATGCAGAGGCAAGTGAGCGATGAGCTAAGTTAACACATGGCACAGGCCAAAAAGTTATCTCATTTCACCATGGTGATTCACAAATAAGAATAGTAGACTGGGAGGCTAGCAGAGGCTATATACACTGTCATCTACTCATCTCGCTAGTCACTATATTGTTTGCAATTTGCGTTAACTTTGGTAAATATGGTATTTACCGATACCGCACCGAAATAAATTGGGATTTACCGATACCGAACCGTATTTTCAAAAATATCGTATACTACCGAACTAATAATACCGTATTTACCGTATATACCGTATTTACCGAACTAACCGAACGCACAGTCCTAACCAAGTGGACACGCCATCCGCCCCAGGGGGGACACCTAAGCCCCACCCGGAGGGCGGAGTAAAGAGAATGCCCCTCCAGGCGGAGGGCAGTTCGTATCCATAGGCGAGGGCCTCCCTCCGGACGTAGAGCAAGACTTACTCCGAGTTCTTCGGGCCAACATAGATGTCTTCGCATGGTCCCCGAAGGATATCAAAGGTGTGGACCGCGCCCTCATCGAACATAACCTGGTGATCCGCCCTGACGCCAAGCCGGTCAAGCAGAAACTTCGCCGTATGTCCATGGACCGGCAGCAAGCGGCCAAGGTGGAGGTGGCGAAGCTCCTTCGGGCGGGGGTTATCCGTGAGGTCCAGCATCCGGACTGGCTCGCCAATCCGGTGTTGGTCAAAAAGGCCAGCGGCGCCTGGCGCATGTGCATCGACTTCACCGCCCTCAACAAGGCATGCCTGAAGGACGACTACCCTCTGTCGCGCATAGATCAACTGGTCGACGCCACCGCAGGATGCGAGCTCATGAGTTTCTTGGACGCCTACTCCGGCTACCATCAGGTCTACATGGCCAAGGACGACGAGGATAAAACCAGCTTCATTACGCCGGTTGGGACCTTTTGCTTCGTCAGGATGCCCTTCGGCTTGAAGAACGTGGGCACAACCTTCACTCGCCTCGTCGTGCTGGCCCTAGCCGCTCAGCTAGGGAGGAACGTGGAGGCCTACGTGGATGACGTGGTAGTAAAAAACCAGGCAACTCGCCTCTCACAGTCGGGATCTTCAGGAGACCTTCGACAACCTCAGGAAGGCGGGCATCAAGCTCAATCCGGACAAATGTGTTTTCGGCGTGCAGGCGGGCAAGCTCTTGGGCTTCCTCGTATCCGGGCGAGACATTCAAGCGAACCCCGACAAGGTCAACGCTATCCTGGGCATGGAACCACCCAAGACGACGAGGGAGGTCCAGAGGCTGGCAGGCCGCATGGCGGCCCTGAGTTGTTTCCTTTCCAGGGCAGCGGAGCGAAGCTTGCCATTTTTCAAGACTCTCCGCGGTTGCGACGGGTTTCATTGGGACAACGACTGCGCAAAGGCCTTCGACGACCTCAAGAAACACCTCGCAGCCCTTCCCACTCTGGTGGCCTTAGCGCCAGAGGCTCCCCTCCTACTCTACCTCGCCGCCTCGACAACGGCGGTCAGCGCCGTCCTCGTCCTCGAAGAGGGCGCTCTCCAGTGACCAGTGTACTTTGTCTCCGAAGCCCTTTAGGGCGCCGAGACACGGTATACGGAGCTCGAGAAGCTTGCTTACGCGCTGGTCATGGCCTCAAGAAAGCTCCGGCATTACTTCTTGGCACACCTGATAACGGTGCCATCCTCGTTCCCTCTGGCGGAGATGCTGCACAATAAGGAGTCCACGGGGCGAATTGGCAAATGGGCGGCCGAGCTTGCTCCATTCTCCCTCACATATGCCTCTCGAACGGCGATCAAGTCTCAAGTTCTGGCGGACTTCCTCGCAGAATGGACCCCTCCAGCTCAGCCGGTCCCCCAGTCCGAAGACCCGGTGTGGATGCTCAACATCGACAGAGCTTACGGCGTCGCGAGCGCAGGGGTTGGCACAGTTATTACCACACCTGAGGGGCAGCACCTGTCGTACTCGGCGCGCCTAGCATTTCCTGCTACGAACAACATGGTTGAGTACGAGGCGTTGCTCTTCGGCCTCGGAAAGTCAAAGCAATGGGAGCGAGGCGTGTTCTCGTCCGCACTAATTCACGGCTAGTGGCGGGCCATGTAGACAAGTCATATCAGGCCAAGGACCCGGAGCTCGCTAAGTACCTAGCAGCAGTACGAGCGAGGAAATGGCCTTTTTGGGTGTCACGGTGAAGGCCATCCCTCGGGCAAACAATGAGCAAGCCGATATCCTCGCCAAGGCTGCCAGTCAGGAGCTCCCAACTCCCGGGGGGCATTTTACGAGGTCCTGCCAGTGGCAGCCATCGCGCAGGATAACCGTGATGCGGCCCTCGTCCACCAGATCACCCAGCAGGGTGACTGGTGGGAACCCCTTTTCGCTTTTCTGCAGGGCATCGCGGAACCGGACGACCCCACCGAGCTCTGGCGCTTACAGCACCGCGCTAGGTCCTTCCAGGTGCTCGACGGGGTGCTCTACAAAAAGGGAGTCTACGCGCCGCTCCTGCGGTGCCTCCCGCGCGAAAAAGGAAAGCGCCTCCTCATAGAGATTCATGCAGGGCTCTGCGGCTCGCATCTTCAACCAAGATATCTAGTGGGCAAGGCATTCAGGCAGGGTTAATTTTGGCCAACAGTTGTCGCGGACGCCCAGGATCTCGTGCGCCGTTGTCAAGGTTGCCAGTGGATGGGAAGGGCCATCCGCAGGCCCCCGACAAGCCTCCATCCCATACCCCCGATATGGCCGCTGGCGCGGTGGGCATCGACATCGTGGGACCGCTTCCCAGGGCCCCAGGTGTTAGTGATATGCCCTAGAGGCAACATGGAGATGTTATATATATCACATACTATGTTTATGATGCATTACTTTGTTCCTTGAAATAGACATTATCATTATTGATCAATGAGTATGTGGCCTATTCATGAGACTCTTAATGCTAAAATGTTGCTATTTCTAAATGATCCCTGGTCATATATCATATAAGGAACAAATATGATTCAAAGATCAGCATATGTATTGATTGATGATTATGTCTCATGGATCATGGTATGGTGATACCAAATCAATAATATGGACATGTGTTAGTGAACATATGTTGGATAGACCCGCCATGAGACACTACAGAGATTCCATGTGTCATCAGTTGGTCTCAAGTAGTGTTTATGTAGAATCCTTAGACTTGAGATCATCATGATTCCCAACATGCGTAGTAGCTTATTTTGGGACTACTAAACACTACTCCGTAACTGGGTAGTTATACAAGTAGTCTTCAGGTTTGCCATGAAACATGTAGTGGGATGTGAATGGTCAAGATAGCATTTGCCCCTCCTTATGGGAGAGATATCTCTGGGCCCCTCGATGTAATGGATTATGAAAGTGCATGGCCATGCCAAGGTGATTAAGGAGTCAATCACAAGTTTATAATCCATCACGGAATCGAGAGAGTGATTGAGCTATTAAGAGGATGACACAGGTCTCGCCTTGAGCTCAATCTATACCGTGAGGCAAAGGGATTCGTACATGAGAACATTACAGTTCAATGATATGATCTTTACGTATACTTTGGGGTTAATATGTCTTACTAGAAGCCGCTATTAACGTGGTGACCGAAAGGCGTTCTGTGTCGCGACCAAGTATACGTGAACCTGCTGTGGTCGCACACTTAACGGGTTGGAACACTAATTCGAATATGATTGGATGTGGGCTCAATTCGGATAGAGATCCGAATAGACTCCTATTGGGCCTCGGTCTACAAGGCCCAAGTGAGGAGGTCTATATATATATGGTGGCGAGGGTGAGAAAATGCACGCTCGTTAACCTCTAGCAAAACCCTAGCCGCCACCTCCCGAAAGCCAAACCCTAGCCGCCACGAGTGCTAGTACACTCGCGATCGGCGTTCCGCCCGGACGTGTGGATACCGATGGAGGCACCGCCGTTGCGGTGCTGATCGGCATCAACAACCTCTGATTGATCCGCTCGTGGTGTGGTTAATCGCGTGGAGGAGACGACTGTTCGGGACGATCGGCTAATTCCACTACTACCTCGACGCGCGTGGTTGGATCGGCTTCTCCAACTCTTCTTCACGCACAAGCGTCTAGTGGTAACGATCCATGATCCCTCCTTAAGCATGATGTCCTTGTGTGCGCAGTAGAAAAGTTTTGTTTTCTACTTTCGTAGCCTACGCGCATTCCTTTAGTGGTATCAGAGCCATCTTGCTTAGTTTGCGATCTGGATCAGCGCATATGTTGATATGCGGTAGTAGTAGATTGGATCTATTACAGTCTAGATCAGTTTGTTCATGAGATGAATCGGTGGTGGCACGGGTTGATGAGATCAATCGGTGAATAGGGGTTAGATGAGGTGCAGATTGTATCACTACTAGTGCCCAAGAGATTGTCTCGGATCGGCATAAGGTGGTTATGTCGAATACTAGTAGGATATGAATCTGATAGCCTTGGGCCAATGGAAAAACTAGTGTCCTAGAGAATGTCTTGGATCAGCATAAGGTGGTTATGTCGAATACTAGTAGGTTATGGATCTGATAGCCTCGGCCCAGTGGAAAAACTAGCGTCCTAAAGAATGTCTCGGATCGGCATAAGGTGGTTGTGCTGAATAGTTTTTCTATAGCGATTTCATAGATTGGATCTGTAAATTTTGTAGGGTGTTGGCGCTGCCTCGAAACCATGGCGGCTCCCCTCGACCCCGCCGCTGAACGCCAAAGGGACCACCGTGCGCACTCCCTTGTATAGCGTCATGGGTTCACATCGTTAGGTAGAATGCGATTCTACGCCTAACTTGTTTTTGCAGGAATGGTGTGAATAGTATGGCCCTATAGCTTATTGGAATGTATGAGATGTATGTGATGCATGTAACATCTGCTCATGGCCTCGTGTCATGATTATTTCAGCTATTGTTAGCTGTCTATATTGTATTTAACGACTGCGTGTCAACCTTAATGCTTGAATCTATCTTTGTAATCTTCAATTTCTAGCTATTATAGGTAGTAGCCTAGTTTTGAGGTTACTGTGCTTTCAAGCATGGTGGCCTAAAGGAGTGATGTGGAGGATGGAGATCGTCTACACCTACATGGAGATGGATATCACCATTTTGGGCCATACTACTTCACGATTAAATGTGTTTATCTCGTGATGTTATCTATCTTATTCTTATGCAATGATATATGTGATATGTTGTTATGGTAGGATAGAATCCCTCATAAAAATTAGGTGTTAATGCCCTTCCATATGTTGCACCAAAAGATAATGATCACCGTATGGTAGGTCTACCAAAGTAGAGTGCCGTCGGTTATCATCATTATTTGGGGTAGATGTCGGACATCTACATGCGGAAGCATTTGGTTTACTTGACAAGGTTATCAAAATAGTTTTGGACCTTGGGGCATAGGTTGGGGCCGGGGCATACTGATGTCACCCAACAAGTAAGAGTCACATAGGGATGTGATTAACAAGGTGTTGCTTACCCATGTCACTAGTTTTCTAGCCGTGATGCCAAAGCTCACTAGGAATTAGTGAAATGAGGATCTTGACGCACTATGTAACTTAGAGGGAGTTTTGTTGCAAAACACATAGTGGGAGTCTTTTGTTAAATAGTTTAATAAAAGATGAACATAAACATAGTGCTAAACTTTGCATATTCTTGTGTTGTAGATCATGTCAACTAACGCCGCATCCAGTACTTTTAATTTGCGATCTATTCTTGAGAAAGAAAAACTCAATGGAACGAACTTTATGGATTGGTATCGCAACTTGAGAATTGTTCTCAAGCAAGAGCGCAAGGAGTATGTCCTTGAGTCTCCTTACCACGAAGACTTGCTCGATAATGCATCATGGTCGCACTGGAGAGCTTATGAGAAGCAAACGAATGATTACCTTGATGTGAGTCTGTCTCATGCTTGCCACAATGTCCTCTCGAGCTTGAAGCAATATGAGAACACAGATGCCTACAATATCATTGTGGGGTTGTGTGGTATGTTTGAGAACCAAGCAAGGGTGAGAGGTTCAACACTTCAAAGTCCTTGTTTGCGTGCAGCTTGTAGAAGGGAATCCCGTCACCCTCATGTGATTAAGATGATTGGCTACATTGAGAGTCTGAAAAAGCTTGGTTTTCCCTTAGCCAAGAGTTGGCTCTGATGTGATTCTCCGTCGCTTCCCGAGCTTTGAGCCATTCATACTTGAACTATCACATGAACAACATGGACAAGACCTTGTTTGAGTTGCATGGGATGCTAAAAGTGCCGAGAAAGCATTAAGAAAAGCAGCAATCATATGATGATGATGCAGAAAGGCAAGGGCAAGCCAATGTCAAGAAAGGCGCGGTCAAAGAAAGTTAGCTCCGATGAGATCGCGAGCGGTTCTAAGGCCAAGCAAGTCAAGAAGGGCGCTGCTCTCGATGCGATTGTTACTACTGTAAGCAATCAGGACATTGGAAAAGGAACTGCCCAAAGTACTTGGAGGATCTTAAGAAGAAGAAGGGAAGTACGACTTCCACTCCAGGTATAAATGTTATAGAAATCAATCTAGCTACTTCATCTACTGATTCTTGGGTATTTGATACCAGATCGGTTGCTCACATTTGCAAATCGTTGCAAGGGCTAAGAAGAAGTAGAAGTTTGAGGAGGAGCGAAGTGGATCTTCGCGTTGGCAATGGAGCAAAAGTTGTTGTGGTGGCTGTTGGCACCATGCCATTGTCTTTACCTTCAGGATTAGTTTTGGAATTGAATAATTGTTATTGTGTTCCATCTCTTTCCAAAACATTATTTCTGCTTCATGTTTGCAAGCAGAAGGTTATGACTTTAGATCTGTGGACAATGGTTGTTCTCTTTATTTCAAAGATATGTTCTATTGTCATACTCCATTGGTGAATGGGTTATACGTTCTTACTCTTGAAGGGTCACCGGTCTATAACATTAATGCAAAGAGGCAACGTTCGAATGATTTGAATCCCACGTTTATTTGGCACTGTCGCTTAGGTCACATAAATGAGAAATGCATAGAGAAGCTCCATAGAGATGGTATTCTACACTCATTTGATTTTGAATCATTTGAGACATGCGAATCTTGTTTACTTGGCAAGATGACAAAGGCACCTTTCACCGGTCAAGGTGAACGGGTAAGTGACTTGTTGGCACTCGTACATTCTGATGTATGTGGACCAATGAGCTCAACAGCCAGAGGTGGTTTTCAGTACTTCATAACTTTTACTGATCACTTTAGTAGATATGGGTATATCTACCTGATGAAGCATAAGTCTGAATCCTTTGAAAAGTTCAAAGAATTCCAAAATGAAGTGCAAAATCATTTAGGCAAGACAATCAAGTTTCTATGATCTGATCGTGGAGGCGAGTATTTGAGCCATGAGTTTGGCAATCATCTAAAGGATTGTGGAATTGTTCCACAATTGACTCCGTCAAGAACACCTCAATGGAATGGGGTATCTGAACGGAGAAATCGCACCTTATTAGATATGGTGCGCTCCATGATGAGCCAAAGTGATCTTCTGTTGTCTTTTTGGGGTACGCTCTTGAAATAGCGCGCTCACACTAAATGTGGTTCCATCAAAATCAGTAGAAAAGACACCATATGAGATGTGGACAGGACAACGTCCTAGCTTGTCTTTTCTTAAGATTTGGGGATGTGAGGCTTATGTAAAACATTTACAATCTGATAAGCTCACTCCTAAATCTGATAAATGCTTCTTTATCGGGTATCCTAAGGAAACAAAAGGATATTACTTCTATAATCAAAAAGAAGGCAAAGTGTTTGTCGCCCGGCATGGTGTCTTCTTAGAGAAAGAGTTTCTCTCAAGAAGGGATAGTAGGAGCACGGTGCAACTTGAAGAAATTCGAGAAACACTGAAAACATTTCAGCTCCTCTGTAACCACAACAAGATGAACAAACTGTTGAAGAACCTGTTGTGGACACACCGGCACCATGTAGGTCAGAGAGGTCACGTCGTGCACCTGAGAGGTACATGTTCTTGACTACTCAACAACGGGACATATTGTTGTTAGACAACGATGAGCCTAAGACCTATGAAGAAGCGATGGTGGGACCAGACTCTAAGAAATGGCTTGAAGCCATGAGATCCGAAATTGAATCCATGCACAGTAATCAAGTTTGGAACTTGGTTGATCCACCTGATGGTGTTAAAACCATTGAGTGCAAATGGGTTTTCAACAAAAAGATGGACATAGATGGAAATGTTCAATCTATAAAGCGCGATTGGTGGCCAAAGGTTTGAAACAAATTCAAGGGGTTGATTATGATGAAACTTTTTCGCCTGTCGCAATGCTAAAGTCTATTCGGATCATTCTAGCGATTGCTGCTTATTTCGACTATGAAATATGGCAAATGGATGTCAAAACAGCTTTCCTTAATGGAAATCTGAGTGAGGATGTGTACATGACACAGCCCACGGGTTTTGTCGATCCGCAATCAGTTGGAAAGATATGCAAGCTGCAAAGATCCATTTATGGATTAAAGTAGGCATCTCGGAGTTGGAACATTCATTTTGATGAAGTAATCAAAGGGTTTGGTTTCATCAAGAACGAAGAAGAGCCTTGTGTTTACAAAAGGCTAGTGGGAGCGCACTCGTATTTACGGTCTTATATGTGGATGACATATTACTGATCGGAAATGACATTCCTATGCTTGAATCAGTTAAGTCTTCATTGAAAAATAGTTTCTCTATGAAAGACTTAGGAGAGGCGGCATATATTCTGGGCATCAAGATCTATAGAGATAGATCAAAAAGGCTAATTGGATTAAGCCAAGATACGTACATTGACAAGGTGTTGAAAAGGTTCAACATGCAGGATTCCAAGAAAGGCTTTCTACCCATGTCACATGGTATAAATCTTAGCAAGAATCAGTGTCCTAGTACACCTGATGAGCGAGATAAAATGAATATGATTCCATATGCTTCGGCTATTGGGTCCATTATGTATGCCATGCTTTGTACACGCCCGATATCTCGTATGCTTTAAGTGCTACAAGTAGATACAATGATCCAGTGAAGGTCACTGGATTGCCGTAAAGAACATCTTGAAGTACTTGAGAAGAAATAAAGATGTGTTCCTCGTCTATGGGGTGAGGAAGAGCTCGTTGTAAATGGTTACACCGATGCTAGCTTCCAAACCGACAAAGATGATTTTAGATCGCAACTGGATTTGTGTTTTGCCCGAATGGCGGTGCGGTGAGTGGAAGAGTTCCAAGCGGAGACGGTTCTTGATTCTACAACAGGCCGTTTAGTACATAGCAGCCTCTCAAGCCGCTAAAGAGGCCGTTTGGATCAAGAAATTTGTTTCGAGCTTGGTGTGATGGCTAGTGCCTCCGGCCCAATGGACCTCATTGTGACAATAGTGGGGCCATTGCGCAAGCCAAGGAGCCTAGATCGCACTAAGTCCAAGCACATTTACGCGATTTCATCTCATCCGCGAGATAGTGGAGAGAGGCGATGTGAAGATATGCAAAGTACAAACGGATTTGAACATTGCAGATCCGTTGACAAAGCCGCTTCCCCAGCCAAAGCATGAGGCTCACACTAGGGCAATGGGCATTAGACACCTGCATGGTTGACTCTAGTGCAAGTGGGAGACTATTAGTGATATGCCCTAGAGGCAACATGGAGATGTTATATATATCACATACTATGTTTATGATACATTACTTTGTTCCTTGAAATAGACATTATCATTTTTGATCAATGAGTATGTGGCCTATTCATGAGACTCTTAATGCTAAAATGTTGCTATTTCTAAATGATCCCTGATCATATATCATATAAGGAACAAATATGATTCAAAGATCAGCATATGTATTGATTGATGATTATGTCTCATGGATCATGGTATGGTGATACCAAATCAATAATATGGACATGTGTTAGTGAACATATGTTTGATAGACCAGCCATGAGACACTGCAGAGATTCCATGTGTCATCAGTTGGTCTCAAGTAGTGTTTATGTAGAATCCTTAGACTTGAGATCATCATGGTTCCCAACATGCGTAGTAGCTTATTTTGAGACTACAAAACACTACTCCGTAATTGGGTAGTTATAAAAGTAGTCTTCAGGTTTGCCATGAAACATGTAGTGGGATGTGAATGGTCAAGATAGAATTTGCCCCTCCTTATGGGAGAGATATCTCTAGGCCCCTCGATGTAATGGATTATGAAAGTGAATGGCCATGCCAAGGTGATTGAGGAGTCAATCACAAGTTTATAATCCATCACGGAATCGAGAGAGTGATTGAGCTATTAAGAGGATGACACAGGTCTCGCCTTGAGCTCAATCTATATCGTGAGGCAAAGGGATTCGTACATGAGAACATTACAGGTTCAGCCGATATGATCTTTACGTATACTTTGGGGTTAATATGTCTTACTATAAGCCGCTATTAATAGGGTGACCGGAAAGGCGTTTCCAGGTCGCGACAAATATACGTGAACCTACAGGGTCTCACACTTAACGGGTTGGAACACTAATTCGAATATGATTTGGATGTGGGCTCAATTCGGATAGAGATCCGAATAGACTCCTATTGGGCCTCGGTCTACAAGGCCCAAGTGAGGAGGTCTATATATATATGGTGGCGAGGGGCTGAGAAAAATGCTCGCTTCTGTTAACCTCTAGCAAAACCCTAGTCACCACCTCCCGAGCCAAACCCTAGCCGCTCACGAGTGCTAGTACACTCGCGATCGGCGTTCCAGCCTCGGACGTGTGGATACCGATGGAGGCACTGCTCGTTGCAGTGCTGATCGGCATCAACAACCTACAGATTGGATCTGCTCGTGGTGTGGTTAATCGCGTGGAGGAGATGACCTGTTCGGGACGATCGGCTAATTCCACTACTACCTCGACGCGCGTGGTTGGATCAGCTTCTCCAACACTTCTTCGCTGCGCAGCGCCTAGTGGTAACGATCCATGATCCCTCCTTAAGCATGATGTCCTTGTGTGCGCGGTAGAAAAATTTTGTTTTCTGCTTTCGTAGCCTACGCGCATTCCTTTACCAGGTGACCTGCGGTTCGTAGCGATCGCTCTGGAGTACTTCTCCGGGTGGCTGGAGGTGGTAGCCCTGGCCAAGATTACCTTGGAAGCTATGCAACGCTTCCTATGGCAGAACATCATATGCCGGTTCGGCGTGCCCAGGGAGATCACCGTCGACAACGGTCTGCAATTCGACGCAGCCCCATTCAAAGAATTCTGTAACAACATGGGCATCACACTCTGGTTCGCCTCAGTTGGACACCCATAGTCCAACGGTGCGGTGGAGCGGGCGAACGGTGCTATCTCCACCGCGATCAAGAATTGCCTTGTCGGGCTACCAAAGGGGAAGTGGCCGGGCGAGCTCCACAGCGTCCTCTGGTCCCTTCGTACAACAGTCACATGCCCAACGGGGTTCACGCCATTCAAGCTCCTCTTTGGTGACGAGGCGGTCACACCTGAAGAAATAAAGGCTGGCTCGCGAAGGGTCCCCGTCCAAGCACCAGACGAGGAGCGCCAGTTGTCCATGGACTTCCTTGATGGAGACCGGGCAAGCGCGACACAGCACGTCATAAAGTACGCACGACAAATGGTGCGCGGTCGGGATCGTTCACTGTACCCACGCGAATTCAGACCAGGAGACATCGTCCTTAAGATGGCACTTCACGCAGAGACGGTAGGCAAGCTCGAATCCAGGTGGGAAGGCCCATGCATCGTCGCGGAAGCCCTACAGAAGGGAGCATACCGCTTAGCCACCTTGGATAGGCAGACGTTCTACCACACGTGGAATGCAGACAGACTACGGCGGTATTACGCCTAAGCCGAGTATGTGAGTGCAAGGACCTTCCACGGCTTCGGGTGGCGCCCCACCACGCTCCTGCGCGAACCGCCCTGGCACTAGAGGCTCCAGACGTATGCAGCTTCACCACCGGGCAATGACGGCTGAGGTCGTCTCCACCTTTAAGCGGCCAGCGGTTAGTGCCTCACCTCTTGTAACCGCTCACCCACGCAAACAGGAATTTAATAAAGTGCACCGTTCACACAAAATTTTCTCGTTTCATACCAAAAGCGCGCAAAGGGTTACCTTTGTGTGCACTATACATGAGCATGAATAAAGACGCGTGGGGGGACACCTCCGCGCGTAGTCTCTGGACTCTAAATAAGACGTAGCGTCGAGGTCCGCCTCCGCACGTACTCTATGGAGTATAAATAAGACGTAGCGTCGAGGTTCGCCTCCGCATGCAATTTCACCGCCCGCAACGCGCGGAGGCTCGCCTCCGCGCGCAGTCTCCGGACTCTAAATAAGACGTAGCGTCGAGGTCCGCCTCCGCACGCACTCTACGGAGTGTAAATAAGATGTAGCGTTGAGGTTCGCCTCCACACGCAATTTCACCACTCTGGACTCTAAATAAGACGTAGCGTCGAGGTCCGCCTCCGCACGCACTCTACGGAGTATAAATAAGACGTAGCGTCGAGGTTCGCCTCCGCACGCAATTTCACCGCCCGCAGCGCGCGGAGCCTCGCCTCCGCGCGCAGTCTCTAGACTCTAAATAAGACGTAGCGTCGAGGTCCGCCTCCGCACGCACTCTACGGAGTATAAATAAGACGTAGTGTCAAGGTTCGCCTCCGCACACAATTTCACCGCCCGTAACGCGCGGAGGCTCGCCTCCACGCGCAGTCTCCGGACTCTAAATAAGACGTAGCGTCGAGATTCGCCTCCGCACGCACTCTACGGAGTATAAATAAGACGTAGCGTCGAGGTTCGCCTCCGCACGCAATTTCACCACTCGCAACGCGCGGAGGCTCGCCTCCGCACGTAGTCTCTGGACTCTAAATAAGACGTAGCGTCGAGGTCCGTCTCCGCACGCACTCTACAGAGTATAAATAAGACGTAGCGTCGAGGTTCGCCTCCGCACGCAATTTCACCACCCGCAGTGCGCGGAGTCTCTGGACTCTAAATAAGACGTAGCGTCGAGGTCCGCCTCCGCACGCACTCTACGGAGTATAAATAAGACGCGGATATCCCCGTGCACGTGCAGGCACTGTCCTTGTGCGTACTCCCCGGAGCATAAATAAGACGTGGTCGACGTTCCTACGCATGTAGCCCCCAGTAGTGCTCGCGCGTCTACTTCGACTAGGCGCCAGCTCCGCTGCCAAGGCACGGACGGGTACCTAGCGCGAAAATCAACACTACGTATCAACGTCACCGAATAGGGGCATACAGCAACAACGTCAGGCAAGCGCTTCCTCATTCATGTAAAAGTGTAAGCCGCGAAGCAGCCATACAAAAAGGTATACACGACGCAACACACCCAGACCCGGCGTCACGCTCCGTCCGCATCGTCTCCGCTGCGTTGAGGAAGTTCCTCGAGCCACTGGAGGAGGTCCCTCTCTTTGTGCAGAGTTCGCCGCACCGCGATCCTGGCCGCGTCCTCCCCGACGTGGCTCCAGATCCGATCATAGAAGTTCTGTGCAGCCGGTTCGGTGGAGCGAATGGCGTCGGACATCACCTCGGGCTCGGCTGGCAGATCCAGCTGGGAGTCCGCCAGCTCGCCGGCATGTTCGCATCCCCGAGCGTGAAGCAAGGCAAGGCTGAAGGAGGCACCTATGTAGCCGCAGTGATCGTTGAAGACCTTGGCACCACAGCGAACAAGACTCGAGCCCTCCTCGATCCGCCCAAGTGTCTTCGCTGATGAGGACATCACTTTTTCGGATACACACAACACTCCTCCACTTGACATTCAAGGACCAATCACTAGAGCTCGCGCCCGACAATTGAATTTACAGGTGAGCTCGTTCCTAAGTACTTCTTTTTGTTCATTTGAGAATCGATTGCTACCTAATGATTTAATTATGATTAGGAACCATGGAGAGGACTCGAAGTAATTGGAGAAGGACTACGACGCACAAGTCCAGCAAGGGTGGTCGAATCATGTTGGAGGGCCAACTCAAGCCGACTTGAATCCAATTTGGAGTCCAGACTGTGCCGCACTAAAACGGACGCCCGGATCGCATCCGGCTCTGCTTTGATGTTCTACAGATGGAAAGCGAGAAGACAAGCTTTCCAATGGCTCTAGTCCCGTATCAAAATTCCTTCGAGTCAACGAAATCGCCGAAATAAGTGGGCATTCGAATGCGCGGTGGTGTGCGCACACCGCTCTTTTGGGCCGCTCGACTTTGTATCGTGTTGCAGCCCATTAAGGCGCGCCAGGGTTTTGCACGCCTCACTCCTTTATACCCAGCCTCCAACCCAACCATTAGGGTTTGGGTTTTGCTTAGATTAACTGTTTTTGAACAGCCATTGCTCATCGGTTTGTGAGACCCCAACTTTCGAAAGTGCTAAATCAATACATCCGCAATTCGGTTGTGTTCTTTCAGAACATCCCAAATTTTTGCTAAAATAAAAATAAATAAATAAATAATAAAAATGGAATAAAATAAAATTAAAATTAAAATAAGTATTTCTGTGCCTAAAATTTTAAATTTAGATTTGCCCTGAATTTCTGTTTTTGAAAAAGCTGGATTTGAAAAGCATTTTCAGAAAAACCTAAAAATATTATTAAATAAAATGATATTTTGATTTTCTATAAAAATCCTAATTCAAATTAAGTATTTGGAGTTATTTGGATTTTATTTGGGTTTTCTGAGTTTTCAGGAGTTTAAAATGTATTTATGAAATTAACAAATATTTTAAAATATGATAAATAAATACCAACATTAGTTGGAAATATTTTTTTTAAGTCCAAAAAGTGTCCAGGAGGTTCTATGAATTTTTCTGGAATTTTTGGAAGTATTTTGGTATTTTTCTGAGGCTTAATGAAATTCCTAGCCTTTTCTGAAAATCCAGAAATCAGGAAAATAAAATTAAATCCCCTCCTCCCCCATCGGCCGCCACGTGGAAGGACAGATGTCGCCCACGTCCTCCCTCCTTGCCCCCATCCGGCCGTCGCCCCCATCCCGCCTACCCTCCCTCCGCACTCGCCACGTGGCCGGCTCGGATTGCGCCACGTCGCCCCTCTTCCTCGGCGCCGATCCCGCCACAAGACGCTGCCCATCTCACCGCCCACGCCTCGCCCTTTCCCTCCCTCTCTCTGATCACCCGGCTCGCCTGGCGCACCGCAGATCGCACTCTCGCTGCGCGTGGGCCCCACTGTCAGCCTTCCCTACCCCGCGCCTCCTTCTTCCCGGCGCCGCCCAAAGCCGTTGCGCCGCTCCGCCTACCCGCGCCTCTCTTCTCTGTGCACGCCGCCCGCCCTTCGTGGCGCCACACGCCCGCCTCCCCACGACCCGCTCCCACGCCCCACCTCCTCCCCACTTTCAGAACCGCCGCCGCCCGCGCCCCACTCCGGCGAAATCCCCGCCACCCTCCTCCCGAGCCTATTTAAGCCTCGCCGCTCCTTCCCATCTCGCTCCATCCCTCCTCCTCGCCCGCTTCTCCCGAGCTCTCCCTCGCCCTCTGCTGTGTGCCTTGCCGCGCCGCTAAAATTGCTCCGGTGAGCAATTGCACCGGTCCGACCCTCTCGCGCCGCCGACGCCACTCGACCTTTCTCGCGCGCGCCGAGTCTCTCCGCCTCTCCCGTGCTCAAGCGCCGTCGGTGAGCCCCGCCTGTCGGAGCCCGAGCCGCCGCCGCTGCCATCGCCGCGGCCATCTCCGTGCCCGCCGAGCTCCATGCCGGTATAGCCGAGACCGTCGTGATCTCTCTCTCCATTCCCACCCTCGCCGACGGCCGCCGCAGACCGCTGCTCGCGGCGAGCCCGCCGCCTCGAAGCTTCCCTCGGCCGGCCTCCCACGCCGGCGCGCCCTCGCTCGCGGCGGCCGACTTGGCGCCACGCCGGTGCCACCTCGGCCGCTCCCGCCTCGCTCGGCTACCACGCCACCACCCCGCCACCTCAGCACCTCCCCTCGGCCGTGAGCCCGGTCCATGGACCAAGGGCCCACTTGTCGGCCCCTCTCCCCCTATTTCCAATAGGAAAATAATTCGGCCCAAAAAGTAAATCCCGAGCTGACGCAAGGCTGACGTCATAAATTCCTTTTTCAGTAGAAAAATAAATCCAAAAATCAGTCTTTTTCCTTTTTCCCTCTTTTCAAATTTCCCGGAGCCCGTTCTCCTTCGTTCTAACTCCGATTTGGCCCATTCAAATTTCTAAATTCATCAAAAATTCCCCTCTACCCATTCCTAGCCTCAATTTGAATTTTTGAGTTTGTTTGAATTTAATTTGAGTTTATTTGAATTTGGTGGGTTATTTTCACGTGTAGACTTCGACAATTCGGAAGATTTCTTCGACGAAGATTTGTGCAAATTCGAAGGGCAAGGCAAGTCACCCTCCTTGATCATGTTGATCCCAGTTTTCAAAATAAAATTATGTTGATTTAAACTATATTGCATGCATATTTTTATTCAACGTATTTCAATTCAGCTTTAAATTTAGTTATTGCCTACTTGTTAATCCCTCCATTGAATTTGAATTCCTCAATACCTTGTCACCCTAGAATCAAACTCTAGTTAATACATTAGTGTTGGCTAGAGAAATTTTGAATCAAATGCTTAGCCCTGCTCAGTCATATTATTTGTTTTGGGATATCTTTCACATAAAATGATAACCCTGTTTACATAAAATGATATGCTCTTGACTTTGGTGAGTCAAGGAGGTTTATGAATTATTTTGAAAACAAATATAAACCCGGTTTAGAATTAGGCATTTGGTTAGAGTGGTGGGTGCAGGCATGCCCTGTTGGTTGGAGCCGCAGTGGTTGATTGTCGTGCACGGGGGTGTGTGGTTGGGCCTAAGTCAGATTAAGGACCGGTCTGTGAGCTACTGTTGCAAAGCCCTAATCGTACTACCACATGGTGGTATGGGACAACCCGGTGAATAATTTATAAGTCCCAACCCGAGTCAAGTCGCAGTTGAAAGTTAGCGTGGTTGGTGCCATGTGAAGTCTCACTTGGGCGAGCGTGGTTAAGCCATGAGAAGTCTCGTCTAGGCTCAAGAGGGGTCCCGGCCCGTGGATTCTCATCGGGTGAAACCTTAGAGTTGGCTCGACTGGTTGAAGGCTTTGTATTGTAAAGGCCTTGTCACGACTCTCGCCGCACACCTAAGGAAGTGTGTAATCGCGTGGCAATATGGGATGATCGTGTCTTGTGGGTAAAGCTGTACAACCTCTGCAGAGTGTATAATCTATCCTGGATAACCGTGCCCACGGTCATGGGCATGCTGAGTAAAAGTTTTTCATTGATTAGACTTTGTTTTTCAAAATATTTTTGAAAACCTTGTGGATGGACGGAATCCACGAGTGATGAAAACCTTGCGGATGGATGGAATCCGTGAGAGTTTGAAACCTGGTGAATGGATGGAATTCATCAGAGTTGCGCAGTGAAAGCATGTGGATGGATGGAATCCATACGTGAGCTTTTGGAAAAGATGGTCCGGGTGGGATGCCCGTGGATAGGTTGGTGTTTGGTCGGAGCCGACACTGACGGTATTATTTTCAATTACAAGTATTGTTTTATCTACTGTATTAAATCCAGCAATTTCAATCTATTATTATATTTCTTAAATGATGTTTTATGCAAACTAACCCTATAAGCCTTCCATTGAAGCCTTTATCATTATGTTGCATTTTCCCGGGTGACTTGCGGAGTACAAGTTTGTACTCATGTTGCTTTTTCCACACAGAGAAGGAAGGCGTCAACTACAGTGAAGATCTGGATGAATAGGCTGCGTCTTACTGTCGTTTGCCTGTGGGCAGGCTCAGTGGGCTTGTTCCGCTTCGGTTTTTCTTCCGCTGCTTATTACTTAGTTTTGGCTTATGTGCCATTGATGTAAACTTTGGCATTCATGCCCATATTCAGTTAATAAATGTCATTATTGTTGATATTTATCTTTGTTGTACGCTGTGTGCACTAGCTGATCCTGGACTAGTGCGATTTACACAGAGGATCCAGGAGTTGTTGCTCTGGGTTCCGACATCTTCCTTATTCTTGCTTGTGTTCTTCGATTCATAGGCGAGGATTAGCCTTCTTGGCGAGGTCAACCGGGCTGCGCACGGTTGATAACCTGAGGAGACGTGGTGCTGCGATTGCTGGGTTCGGAACGTGTTGTTCGGAAGCCGGATCGATTTGTGTCGCGCCTCCACCAAATCGAACATATCCAGAACCTGTTGGAAGATCGGGACCCCGTTCCTATCAAGTGGTAATCAGAGCTTCAGGTGTTCCTTCAGGTTCGAGTTTACCCTACCTTTGTTGTTTTCGGTTTTATCCTATAGTCCAAGAAAAAGCCCTACAAAAACAAATTGTAGTCATAGGTTGTTTCCTGCCCAGATCTCGTTTAGCCTTTTGCACAATTTGAATTCAGAGTCCGTAGTGTTGAGTTTGTGTCCTTAGTCGAGTTGTGTTGCTGGTTTAGATCGTGTTTTGTTTCGGGTTATCTTGCTTCCGCTACCTCTCATACAAACCCTAGCCGTCAATTTTGTTTTCCCACCCATATCCCACCCTCTGTTTGAGTCATCCATCGCGTCTCGTGATCACTCAGCACCATCCCCCACCTTTCCCCGAGCTTCCGCCCCCAATTTCCACCAATTTTCTCCACCCGATTTCGTTTTCGGCCTCCACAGCAACCATAACTCGGAGGCCCTCCTTCAAACGGTCGTAACTTTCTCATACGGACTCGAAATCAGACCATTTTTTTTTGAAATTGGGTGAAATTAAATTTTGCATCCGAAACTCCCCACTTTGTCAGGTTCGGCGAATTTATTTTGCCCAAATTTGGCCTGGAAAGTGAAGTACTCGAGCTCCGAAAGTTCATCACCGAATTTACAGCACATTCATCATTTTCTGTGGGCCACACCTTACATCAGATTCATCATTCATACGGACTCGAAATCAGACCATTTTTTTGAAATTGGGTGAAATTAAATTTTGCATCCGAAACTCCCCACTTTGTCAGGTTCGACGAATTTATTTTGCCCAAATTTGGCCTGGAAAGTGAAGTACTCGAGCTCCGAAAGTTCATCACCGAATTTACAGCATATTCATCATTTTCTGTGGGCCACACCTTACATCAGATTGAGGTGAAACTTTGTGTGGTTCCTAATTCTGGGCTCTGCTTTGTGAAAAAAATTACATAAAAAAGAAAAAAAAAAGAAAAAAAATTGGCACCTGGGCTTATAGTGCTGAGAGTGCTATCCGTGCCCAAAAAACACGTGACAAAGTACAGTTTTAGGTGACAGAGCTTCATTTGTTTTGTGCTTATGCTGAAATAAGTTTCTCATTGCCAGGCCGTTTTTGTTGCTGTCTTTAACTTTCCTATTCTGGTCTTGACTCCTTGTTCATCATATCCTAACACTGATATAGGACACATTTAGACCAGCAACTAGGACCAGTGCTTTGGACATTTATTCAGCATTACTATCTGTTATTGATTTGTGTTCCACTAACATATTTGGCCTGCCAAGCTCCATATACCTACTTCCGGATAGCATAGTTTTTGACCCTTGCAATCGCCGGATCACACTCTCCAGGTATCCTTTGCCTTGCTTTGGTAAGAACACTTGTAAGAGCTTAGTAAGCCACTTCTTTTGCAGGTTTCCACTGCCCTTACTTTGTAGTTGATAGGGATAATCCAATTGTTTTCCCTGTGTTTCCACTAACCATGGCAGGAGACGAAGGGGACGGGACACCGGTCGATTTCAACGAGTGTGTTAGTCGCGGCCAGCTACAAGCTGCGCTCGACAAACAAAATGCTTCACTCACTAATCTCGGTGCGAGAATGGACACCATCGTCGCCGCCATTGCCAAGTTGAACACCACGGAAGGCATTGAGCGGGTGGAGCGGCGGATGGCTGACCTCACTGGTCGAATGGATACATTGGAAACGTGCCTACCACCTGTCAATGATGGCCATCATCGTGATGATGACACAGTGTATGATGCGGATGGCAACATTGATCAGCGGGCGACACAAGATGCACGACTTCGTCGGCGTCTTCAACAAAATCGACATGGTATGGGAGGTAATAACCAGAACCGTTATGGTAACGACGACCCTTTTGCTAAAGTCAAGTTTACCATTCCATCTTTTTCTGGTCTTTATGATGCTAAATATATCTTGATTGCGAAATAACGGTAGAGCAGAAGTTTAACTCTCACTTGGTTCCTGAACAACATAGAGTTAGACAAGAACCTCTGCGCGTCCTTGATGGCGTGAGCGTCGTCCGCTTCACGAAGCTTGCTTTGTAGCGCCCGCCGCTCCTGAACGCGACTCCTCTCCAAAGCTTGGCTGAGGGCAAGTGTCTGGGAAAGAGAGCGAACATTAGAAGAACCTCACACAGCAGCGCAGGCTGTAAACCACTCACCCTTATCTCTGAGGCACCCAAGGCAAGCGCCAGAAGGTCCCCCTCGTAGGTCGCCAGTGCCTGCACATCCAAGCTGTCGCTGACCCGCTCCGCAGCTTGGTTGAAGACACGAAGCGTCTCTGTCCGCGGGAAGAAGTCGGAGATGACGGGCCTCGGCCCAGCGGGTTCCGCAGCACGGGATACCCACACCTCGTCCTGTGCAGCAAGATCGACGACTTCGCGCGCACCTCCATTGCTCGATCCTTGACCGCGTCCAGGAGACCTTGTCTCGCCTGAGGCCGACGACGGAATGAGCGAGCAAAGCGGAGAGAGTTTCGTGAAGTCGCAAGAGGAAAAGGAATCGTGCCTACCTTTGGTACCCCTTATCAGGGTATGGGGGGTGTCCGCGCTACCTCCGTGTAAGGCAAAGGGACTTCGTCGACTTGAGGAGCGGCGCCCCCTCCCCCGGCCTCACCGACCTCCTCGCGGGGTGCCAGGATCCCGGTGATCACGCCGCCACCCAACCGCCTCGCAGTGCAGGTGATCGACCGGGCGCCGCCGCCTGGAGACGCGAGCGACGCCTCCCCGGCCGCTCCGATCGTGAGGCGGCACTTACCACCGCCGAGGTGGCAGACCCTTGGTGGCTATTGCGAGTGGCACCACCTTGTCCCCAGGACCAACAACGTCGAGGCCTGCCACCTCGTCACCGTCCAAGCCGGCCTGCGGGCCGGGTGCGGTGGCCCCCACCCGAGCCTTACGTCGGCGGGGCTGCGCCTCCACTTCGCTGTCGCCTTCGGCGCCACCCGAGGCCTCCACCGGCACCGCGCGGTCCGGCATGTTAATCCCCAGGACCTCGCACACTCGGTTCAACCGCCCCTGTTTTGCCGAGGCAGTCGCGGCCTCGCGCAATTTATGCTCCTTGGCCGAGTACAGCCCAAGAAGCGCAACAACTGCGTGCTCTGCATCTTCCAGCCGGGGCACTACACACAAAAATGCAGCATCATCTGTAAGGAAAAGCGTGATCATGCAAACGTGCACACACCCAACGGTCAAACAACTTACAAGGAGCGGGGGGTCTCCGGAGGCAAGACACAGTCAGACTCACACCATCCTTCCGGACGTCGCCCTGTACCTCGTACTGCCACCGACCGGAGAGCGGCGATACCCTGTACATGGTACATTCTTCGGCAAGGTCGCGCATGCTGAACCGGCGGGCGATGCCGGCAAGCCGCTGTGCCTTTTGCGCATCGTCGGCCATCGGCTCCACGTCTAGCGAGATGGTGAAAGATATCGGCTGTCCTCGGCATGCCAGGCCGCTCCTGCTCGTCACAAGGTAATAGAACCACCGTCGCATCCAGCCAGACTCCCACTTCCCTCGCGCGGCCCATGCAGGGAAGAGCCCAGTGCACAACTTCTCAAGACGAAGGCGATGTCGCCGGTTTGACTCTTCTCCCCTCGAAGTTTCTTCTACCGCAACGCGTGCCGTAGAGTGGCAACAGCTCGCATTGGGACGATGACCTTCCGTTCGCAAGGCCCAAGCGAACACGGCCAGGCGGACTATGGCACCGGGGGTCAGCTGCGCCAGCTCCAGCCCGTAAGCCCGTAGGACTTCACCGATGAAGAGTGTCGAGGGCATCCGCAGACCGGCATCAAAGAATGCGACGAAGACAATAAGCCTCCTCCTCCGTCGGATGCGGTTCCGTCTCGGAGGGATCGGGCAGGCGGGCCCCGGCCCGTTCCGCGATCTTCCCCTCCTGGACAAGTCTCTGGAGCATCTCTTCAGAGCGTGGCCGCCAAAGACACGGAGCGGCCCCGAGTGTTCCATGGCATCCCACCGCTTGTTGGCATGCGCCCTTCCTCGCACCACCAGTGAGTACTCCCCCGGGAGAGGCGATAGGTTGTGACGATCAGAGGAGGCGCTACCGCTGGGCTGGCAAGCGGGATCGTCGCGGCAAGCCATCCCTCTCCACGACGCAGTGCTAAAACAACGCGAGCAAGGGCGGATGGTGCGGCTGGCAGAAGAGGGAAGACAGGCTGAAACAAGTAGCGCGAAAGAGCGCCCCATGCCGATGGCGATGCCTTATAAAGCCAACTCCAGCCCTCCACCAGTGCGGTGTACCCAGCGGGAGCCTGACGGTTCGGCTACCCAGCGTCGAGAAGCACAACGCTGGCAACCGATGGCGCGCTGGTAGGTGGGCTGACAGCGCATGACGCACCTATAGCGCACCGCCATGCGTCCCGCCCTTCTGGGGAAGGGGCACACGGCTACGGCTGTACGCCTGCAGGCAGCCCACGGTGCACGAATCAGGGCCCGCCGTGTGTACAACTCGGTTGGAAAAGAACGCACGGTCGCAGCAGCCTGCTTCTGGCAACCCAGAGGTCGGCACATTTCCAGGAGTCATTAAAGCGCACTACCGGCATGCGGAGCCGTGCGCACCTCCTGCCCAGGGGAACCTACCAGCGCGAGGTCCGCCTCCGCCCTAGCTTCGACTTCGTTGTCACGACCAAGCAGGCATCGCCTCTGACTTGGCCCTCGAGCCCGCTGCCGACCGCGAGCTCCATTTTCGGTTTCAACATCGGCCCTCCCCTCCACAGCGACTTCGGCCTCGGCTTCGATAGCAAGGTTGGCGTCGTACCTCGCGCCGGGAAGAGTTCTACATCGACCCATACAGCTTCGCCGAAGTGTTGAGAAAGCTCATAGGCCGCAGGGACGGAGGGGGCCAAAGGACTCGACAGCATGGCTTCGTCCCGTGAAGCCCTTCACCATGAGAGGCTCCTGTTGTAGGGGTGGCCCCCACCTAAGCCCAGCAGGCCTGTTAAGAAGAATGTAAGGCCCAAAATGGGACATGTGTAATGACATAAGTACACTTGTAGGGTATATTCGGATGTAAGGGTATAATTGTAAAAGCACTCCCCATGGGGATATATATATATACAGCACAGGTCATGGGGAGAAGGCCTTGAGCCATTACTCACCTAACTCCCCACTACCATACTCTCTCTGTTTGGTCTGTAACCACAACAGCCACCATGCGTGCTCACTATCACACAGCCCTTGTTCTACCCCGCCACCACTCACCCTACCCCTACCACCTCAGGCCCCCGCACCTCCCTTTATCCCTCCTATCCTTCCTCTTTTTGTATCGCTGCCACTCACCACTACCAGATCCACTCATCTCTCCCTAAATTAGGAGAGGAAGGGGTAGAAGATGTTGGCGGTGCCTGGATCTGCGTGAGGCAAGGTCGTGGTGGTTGGATGCCTATGGCCTCCAGCCCACCAGGCCCCTACTCCTACCCGCTGGCCAGCCCGCCCTTCCACCATGGCCCCTACCTCCTCTACCCCAACGACCCCTACGCCAGTTACCTCCCCATCATGGCCTTCACAATCAAATTGGTAATGTGTTTAGTAGTAATCAGATTGAGGAAAATATTAGATTTCGTGAGAATGTGAGGTTATGCATGAGCATTAGCCCCAAACTTTAGAGTAAAGCTTCATTGAAGGACCATGTGGTGGTAACCCCATGTTAGTAATGTGTATTTGATATTGATCATATATTGATTTCATTACTTGAGTTTGAACTTTTGATTTTGTGAATTGAGTCTACGTTGTTCTGGAGATACTGGTCAGACCGGCCTGGCCAGGCGATCTGACAGCTGGGATGGTGTCATCAAACCGGCCTAGGGAGATGGTCTAACTGGCAGCTATTTGGGTGGTCTGACCGGCTTAAGTGTCATAGCCAAACCGGCCCTAGTGAAGTCTGTTCTGTTGGTTCTACGAGTTTGGGTGTTAGTCATAGCGTGAGTCTGTGTAAGTATTAGTCATGGAGGAGTCCATGCATATGTGAATCATGAGGTGTGTCTATGCATTGGTTTACTAATGGAGAGTCAAGCGCATGTCATTTGTGCTCGAATCGATTGCTTTTTTCTTTGGTGTGTTGGTGCTTTGATGATAGCTGTAGCCAGTGGCGAGACCGAGGCTACGGAAGGAGTCTTGAGGCCATGGCGTGCTGTGTAAGTCTGGGTAGAGCAACATCTCAAACCGAGAAGCATGGGAGAAAGACGAGGGTCATGAAGAGACAATGCATGCATGTGATGCGCCAAATGAACTTTTGTGTTTCAAGTGGTGACATTCCTTAGAGCATGTATATGATCTTGACAGCAAGGCGTTGGGCATCACGGACTGTGGAGTGATGTTGGTGTGCCATAACACTTGGGTGTTTCAAGTGGTGACGATCTCGGTGCAAGCGTATCTTGGTGATAAGTCATGGGCATCGCATCGTCGTGAATTCGGCATGTGACAATTTGGGAAATTGTTCGAAACTGAAAGGAGTGGTGGTTTGCTAAACTGGGGTGCTAGCCTAAGTGGTTTAATTCATGTCTTTATGAATTGAAGTCTTATCGAGTTTGTGGAGCTTTTGGAGGTCACGTTTTGGAAAGCATGCAAGTATATGAGTGTAAAATGTGTGTGGGTTATCAGGTTTTCCCATATGTATGTTATGTAATCCACTAAGGAGTGGTTGGTTGGTATGAGGTGGAGCCTCCATTATATAAGCCTTGTGTTCAGATGAGTCTTAATGAGAGAGAGACTTGAGTGAGATTAGGGTTAGGGTTTCTTTGTATTGGAGCCTTGTGTGTACGCTCTAAGCTTAGAGCTCTACTATCCTAAGGGATTGGTTGTAAAATATTCATCTCCAAGTGAAATAAATATCTGAGAGACCATGTGGATGTGACCCCATGCTTGTGATGAGCAATTGACAAGTATTCTGAAAAGATTGAGTTTGGATTGTGCGTTTCGTGCCATGATGGTGTTTGGCTCAGTCAGGTTTGGTTAGTCGGACTTGAGGTGTATTCTTCTTCCCGATTGGTCGCTTGGGCAATTTCATGCTTAAGTACGATTTGTTGATGCTAATGAGGATTGCCTGTTTCGAGCGGTGCTATGTAATGTATTTCTTGTCTGTGACGCCTGCAGGACATCGAGGCGGAGTCGTGGCGAGGCACAGGATGACCGGACTAGGCGCATGCGGTGCTGAGGTCAGAACGGTCGAGGTGTACCGAAGACGGCGAGGACTCGAGGTGGTTGCGAGGATAAGGCGAGGAACATCATAATTCAGGGTCTGAGCAGAAGCGAGTTCGATCGCATCTCTCATCTGACGTCGGCGTTCGACATCTGGGCGACTCTCGATGCATACCATGAGGGCACCACCCAGATCAAGACCGTTCAACAGGACCAGTTCAAGCGAGATTACAACAAGTTTGAAATGCTTGCTGCTGAGTCCCTCGATGAGTGCTTTGCGCGTTTCCACAAGATTTTGAGCAACCTCCGAGCGGTCGGTCTCACATACCCCGACTCGGACAATACTCGATAGATGCTCGCAGCTCTTGATTTGCGTGTTTGGGAGATGAAGGTGACTACCATCAAGAACACCACCGATCTCTCGACCTTGACTCTTGACTCGTTGTACTCACGCCTCAAGACTCACGAGATTGACATAGTCTCTTGTAAGTCGAAGTCGCAGTTGATGGCCTTAGTCACCGATTCCAGTCTGGTTTCTGGACCTTCTTCCGAGTCGATTTGTGGATTCTCTCTAGCTGCTCTCTGTGACATAACTGATGATCAGTTAGAGCAGCTACCAAAAGACCAGTTAGCCCTTCTAGCCAAAAAGTTTTCCCACGCGTACAAGAGGGTGAGAGATTGAAAGAGGAGTGGCACGATCATTTGCTTCAAGTGTGGTGGCCCCAACCACATTCGGGCGAATTGCCCTAAGCTGGGGAAGAGCAAGAACGACTACAGCGGTGTGAGCAAGAATGACTACATCGACAAGAACCGCAACAAAAAGCCCCCAGCTCATGCCCAAGGCAAGAAGAAGTTCCGCGACCTTGGCAAAGCCAAGAAGCTCTTCCACCGCGTCCTCACCGCCTTCGATGACCTTGACCTCAGTGAGGTGGAGGGGTGGAGCGACGACGATGGGACGGACGAGCAAGACCCCAAGGGCGGCGACAACTTCTCCGGCATGTGCTTCATGGCCCTTGAGGGCGAGATCAGCGATAGCGAGCTTCACTCCGACTCCGATGAGGTATACCCCTCCTATGACCTGCTTAATAATGCTTTTCTTAAGCTAGAAAAATTACATGCTAGATTTAGAGCTAGGTGTAGCGAGTTGGAGAAGGAAGTAGACAGATTGTCACGGGAGCTTACTTCACTTATATCTGCTCCCTCCCGTGACGAATGTGATACATGTTGTGCCTTACTTGATGACATGGAGAAATTAAGGACCTCTCATGATAGTTTGTCTTCTGAGCTCAACATGCTTAAGGTGGAGAATGTTAGTCTTTTGGCTGAACTAGAGATGAGTAGGATTGTTACTCCTTCATCTACTGTTGTTGAGACTACATCTTGCACCTCATGTGAGGATAAGGACAATGCGTTTAGAGGTCTTTATACCATGCTCCTTGATCTGCCCAAGTCTTGTGAAAATTCCAATAATTTGAAATTGAACTTAAAAAGGGCATGTCATAAAATTACTGAGTTGCATGCTTCATTACTTGAGCCTATTGTCTCTTGCACCAATTGTCCAAAATTAACCCTTGAGCTTGAGTCTGTTTCTAAGCAATTCCAAGAAATGGTTGATCATAACAACAAATTGGCTCAGTATGCGACTAGGGACCCTGTTAGTTCACCATGCATTAGTTGTGAAAAACTAAAACTTGAACTTGCTGCCTTGAATAAAAATATGTGAAGCTAACTAAGAATCTTCTAGAGAAGTCATCAACTGATTGTGATGTGATTGCCTCGGTGGGGGAGAAGCCCAAAGGAGTAGAGATGCTTAGGCACGATGACCAAACAGCTAGAGGTAGGGTTGTCCCTTCTAGTCGTTGCGAAGACCTCTATGTTGAGGCGGCTGTGCGTGCACATGCCATTCCTTCTTCTACTGTTGGTTCTTCCTCTTCTCCTGTTGTTGTCTCTTCTTCCCCCTACTCTTCTTGCACTTCTCCCTTGCGGTAGTGTCAGTACCTTATGAATACTCTCAATAGGTTTGTAGGAGGCAAGAAGAAGCTAAATCTTATTCTAGACCAGTCCAAGATTTGCAAATTCGATCAAGGTCTAGGATATAATTTTCTTGAGGATGTTAGGAAGCATCCACCTGCCGTGCTTAGACCCATAGCCGCAGGTGTGATCGAGGTCAAGCCTAGAACTGAGAAAGTTCAATTCAAGTCAGCGAGCTTTGTCCAAGGGATTTCTGACAGCAAGGTGATTCCACCTGTTGCTTCAACCTCTCAGAAGGTGAAGCCTCGTCGTGCTACTTCTACCTCTCAGAAGGTGAAGTATCATTGCACCTTCTGTTAGAAGGATGGACACTTGGTCGAGCGATGCTTCAGGCGCACCAAGATCGCGCGGAGAGATCGTGTTCGCGATCTTAGGAGTATTCAGTGTTAGCCCCAGACCTTGAGTGCACCTAAGACCAACACGAGGTCTAGGTTTGCTTCACCTGATGGGTTGGACAGCATCGAGGACTTGGTTTTTCTGATTTTCGTCCTCGATATGCCTTTGGCCGTGAGTTCCGCCGTTCTGAGGGTAGATCTCATTTCCCCCGTCGATATGGCTACCCGCGGCATGATCAGCATGTTGCTGGTGCTCCGACTCGCTCTCCCATAGCAGTCGGACCCAATAACAGCTCCAGGTCTGCTTGTGGACCTTCTGCTTCTTTGAGCGACGGAGAGCGTAGGGTAGATAGAGGTCAGTTGTGTGTGGCTACTTCTTCTACTCGGCGTGTGACTCAGTATTGGGTGCCAAAATTTATGTTGATTTATCCCAGTACTGAGCCTTTACTCTCTGTTTGACTCAGGTTCACTGGGCTAGGAAGGGTTTGGCTTGTAGACTCCGAGTGTTCTCGACACATGACCAGAGACTCTCGTTGGTTCTCTTCCCTAGCTCGTGCTCCAGGTGATGAGACGATCACCTTCGGAGACGCTTCGTCTGGGCATGTCATCGCCAAAGGTACAAGTGCGCGTTAATGAGTCTTTTATTTTGAAAGATGTTGCCTTGGTTAGTAAGCTGCAGTATAATTTGCTTTCTGTTTCTCAGCTTACCAATGACGGCTTTGAGGTGAGCTTTAAGAAAAATGCTTGCAAAATCCTTGATTCTTTGGGTAATCTGATTTGCGGGATTTCTCGTTATGGGAGGATCTTTCGTGCTGATTTTTCTAAGTTTTCTGGTGATCCTCTCCAATGTTTAGTTCGTCTGAGTCCCGTGACCTTACCTTCTAGCATAGGAGAGTTGGTCATATTGGATTTGACCATTTGACCCGAGTTAGCGGCCACGATCTCATTTGTGTTCTGCCGAAACTCAAGATGGTCAAAGATATTGTTTGCGCTCCTTGCCGGCACGGCAAGATGGTTGCCGTTTCTCACCCTCTGGTCACAGTGACTATGACCGATGCACCAGGACAGCTGCTCCACATGGACACAGTTGGATCAGCTTGAGTGCAGTCAGTAGGAGGGAAGTGGTATGTTCTTGTCGTGGTCGATGACTTCTCGAGGTTCTCTTGGGTGTTTTTCTTAGCCTCGAAGGATGGAACGTTTGCACATTTCTGAGGTCTTTTCAGAAGGCTTTCTGTTGAGCTCTCGGGTGCCTTACGCGCAATCCGTAGTGACAATGGCACGGAGTTCAAAAATTCCTACTTTGAGAGGTTTTGTGATGAGACGGGTGTAGAGCACCAGTTCTCTTCTCCGCACGTCCCACAGCAGAATGGCGTCATGGAGAGGAAAACCGTACCTTGGTCGAGATGGCCAGGATGATGCTTGATGAGTATTCTACACCTAGGAAGTTTTGGGCTAAGGCTATAGCGACCGCGTGCCATGTTTCGAACAGAGTTTTTCTTCGGGCACACTTGCATCGCACTTCCTATGAGCTGAGATATGGGTGAAAGCCCAGTGTCTCTCATTTTCGTGTGTTTGGTTGCAAGTGTTTCATTTTGAAGTCCGAAAACCTAGATAAGTTCGAGTCACGCTCTTGTGATGGTATCTTTCTAGGCTACTCGACTTCTTCGCGAGCATATAGGGTTTGGAACTGCGAGTCTAGTAAGTTGGTAGAGACCTGTGAGGTGACCTTCGACGAGGCCAGTCCAGGGACTAGGCCCGATATCTCAGGTTCTTTAGAGTAGTCCGAGCCCATCTTTCTGGACGATGAGGAGGATGGAGATGAGGGTTGTCTACCCGATCCAGTTCCTCATCCTCCCCTTGAGGTGCCTTCTTCCACTGCACCTCCAGGCGATCAGCCCATGCCTTTTGCTTCTTCTGGAGCTAGTGGCTCTATTCCTACCTCATCAGCTCATGAGGTAGAGGTCACTTCTTCATCTCATCCAGGACCTCCCCGACATATCCAGAAAGACCATCCTTCCGAGCAGATGATTGGAGACCTCTTTGAGCGAGTCACACGCTCAAAATCTGGTATGTCACATTTCTGTCTCCATTCTGCCTTTGTCGCCTCATTCGAGCCCAAGGACGTTTGTCATGCTCTTTCTGATGAGTCTTGGGTCAATGCCATGCATGAGGAGTTACAAAATTTCGAGAGAAACAAGGTCTGGTCGCTTGTTGAGCCCCCTCGAGGTCACAATATAATTGGACTAAGTGGGTGTTCAAAAACAAGCAGAGTGAGGATGGGGTTGTCATTTGGAACAAGGCTAGACTGGTAGCCCAGGGCTTCTCCCAGGTTGAGGGTCTAGATTTTGAGGAGACCTTTGCCCCTACAGCTAGACTTGATGCCATTAGAATCCTGCTTGATTTTGCAGCTTCTAAGGGTTTCAAGATTTATCAGATGGATGTCAAAAATGCCTTCCTCAATGGGTTTATTGAGGAAGGGGTCTATGTGAGACAGCCTCCAAGTTTCAAGAACCCCAAATACTCAAACCATGTCTACAAGCTTTCCAAAGCCTTGTATGGACTTAAGCAGGCCCCTAGAGCTTGGTATGATAGGCTTAAGTCATATCTGTTGAGTCATGGTTTTGAGATGGGTAAGGTAGATAAGATCTTGTTTATCCGTAGGCATGGCACTGACCTACTGCTCGTTCACATTTATGTGGATGACATCATCTTTGGTAGCTCTTCTCATACTCTTGTTTCACAGTTTTTGGATGTCATGAGCACCGAGTTTGAGATGAGTATGATGGGCCAGTTGACCTTCTTCCTTAGCTTCTAGATCAAGCAGACTCAAGAGGGTACCTTCTTGCATCAGGGCAAGTACACTCGTGACCTCCTAAGACGGTTTGACATGAGTGATGGCAAGCCAGTGTCAACTCCCATGGCATCCACAGCTTCTCTTGATCCAGATGAGGACGGCGAGCTAGTTGATCAGAAGGAGTATCGCAGTATGATTGGTTCCCTCTTGTACCTCACTGCCTCGAGGCCAGACATACATTTCTCCATGTGTCTGTGTGCTCGCTTTCAGGCTTCTCCTCGCGTTTCTCACCGCCAGGTGTTGAAGCGCATCCTTCGGTACCTTCGAGCTACCATTGACTATGGTATCTGGTACTCTTTCTCATCCTGTCTTTCCTTGAGAGCCTACTCGGATGCAGACTTTGCTGGCTGTAGGATTGATAGGAAGAGCACTTCTGGCACCTACCAATTTATTGGCACTTCTCTTGTTTCCTGATTTCTAGGAAGCAGTCCGGTGTTGCACAATCCATTGCAGAGGCCGAGTACGTTGCTGCCGCCAGTTGTTGTAGCCAAATACTTTGGATGGTCTCGACCCTGCGGGACTTTGGGTTAGCCATAGACAGTGTTTCACTCTTTTGTGATAACACTTCTACCATTAACATTGCCAAGAACCCAGTGCAGCATTCTCGGACTAAGCACATTGATATTAGATATCACTTCCTTAGAGACCATGTGGAGAAGGGTGACATAGTGCTCCAGTTTGTGGAGAGTGACCACTAGTTGGCTGATATCTTTACCAAGCCTTGGATAGCTCTAGGTTTTCAGCTCTGCGGGGAGAGCTTGGGGTGGTTTGTCCTTATGGACTGTTGTGAGGGAGAGTTTTTGTGCTTCATGCTTTATCATGTTTATTATGCTCTTACTCCTTTATGTTGCATTGCATATGGATGCATTGGGATTAGTCCTTCTAGCATAGATTAGAGTGTTTCTCTTATCTAGTTGTTTAGACTTCTTCTTCTCATCTTGTGATTCTAGGATGCTACTTATTAGCTATTTCTCTTCTCACTAGGTTGAGCTCACTCACTTCTTATAGGTTCTAGCGAGGGTTGGACCACCCTCGGATAGACAGGGTACGTGTTTGCTCATTAGTGTGTTAATTGATCAGCTGATAGTCCTAGAGTCATATGGGGTAGATGAGAGTCAGTCTGAGTCATAGTATCCTCTATATCTTATCTATGCTTTAAGGACTGCCTTTCCTGATTCTCTTGCCAACTTCTCGTTTTTATTGCTTTGATTCAGGGGGAGTTCATTTGGGACCTCCTAGTTCTTAATATTGTCATAACTCAACTTGAACTAAAATTGCATCTCATGTTGAGGGGGAGCTGGATTTTCTTGCATTTTAGCATTTTACTATGTGATATAACTACATGGCGCCTTGATTATTATCCTGTTATGACATGTTTACAATGAATTACATCTTGCCATGATGTGAGCTTACTTGCTAAATATATCATGACTTTATATGTGTAGTTTAATCTTTGCCATGATAGGTTGATTAAAATGCTCAACTTGAACTAATTCATGTCATGTTAGCTTTTGAGACTAGTCTCTTTTTAGTTATTCTTTTATTATTCATACCATGTCAAATAGGCTAAGTTGAATCTTGAATCTTTCTTGAGCTTTAGATTGAGCTATGATTAGTTTCTTGATGAAGCATGAGTTAGTACAACCTTTTAAGAAAGCAAAAAGATCTCTTTTGTGTGAACGAATTGATCTCACCAATTCTTTCTCATGAGACGGCTTGCCATTGCACTAGGCATGAACTCAGGGGGAGTTTTGGATGACCAAAACTATCTTCTTAAGCTTCATGCTTGGAGTGGTCGCATAAGGCTCGAGGTCTAGCACATGACCAAACAAAAATCTGGTTGGAAATAATCATGAGATTTCTAAAGAAAAACATATCATTTGTGCTCAATTGGCTAAACTTACAAGTACTTGATCTAATGTCTCACTCTTGAACTAGTAGCACTCTAAATTGACTCAATACTAGCTTCTTGGTTCCACTTAGCTTATTGACATGGCCTGCATCATCTTTGGATACCTTTAGCTAGACTATACTCATGGTTGACTTGACATGCTAAGGAATTAGACTAAATTTCAGATTATGACTTATTTGGCTTAGCTTGATTATACATGTTTTGTCATGATCTTGTTAGCATTCTTACTAGTTATGGCTTGATGTAATACTTCAAGGTCATTATGGATAATCTTCATGGCTCATCATGCTTATAATAAATAAAAGACAGCCATTCCATCCAGTCTCATCATTGTTTCTCTTCCTTGCATCTTGATGTGTTTATTGTCAAAAGGGGAGAATAACGGAGAAAAAGCCATTTTGGAAAATTTCTAGAGCATTGGAGAACAATTTGCTCTTTCTTTTGTTGCTCTAGTGTTCTTTTTGTTGACATGGTCTTAAGCTTAGCTTCTTCGATTTCTTTTGGGACCATGTTTGACTTTCTTTCATTTTCAAACAAACTCAACTTTACGCTTTTTCTGGGTTTGTCAATATACTCATCAAGGGGGAGATTGAGAGACCATGTGGATGCGACCCCATGCTTGTGATGAGTAATTGACAAGTATTCTGAAAAGATTGAGTTTGGATTGTGCGTTTTGTGCCATGATGGCGTTTGGCTCAGTCAGGTTTGGTTAGTCGGACTTGAGGCGTATTCTTCTTCCTGATTGGTTTTCTTCTTTGGATTTTTCTTCTCTTGAGCTTTTCTAGTGCCAATGATATATAAGAGGTGGAAATGTCTCTTGGGGACAAGATCTCATCCATCTAGATTGATCTAGAGAAAGTTCTTGAGTTTGCTCGGTTTTTCTCAAGATGGAGATGATTTTTTTTATTTTGTTCTTGTGGGTGTTTTGAGTTGAATTTGTGATGTGTTCTAGCTTATTATGATATGTGAGAACTCATCCTAGGTCACATAGACCATCTCACGAGTAAGAGCATATCGAAGTTTGTCCCTTTTGATCGGTTTTGATGCACCCTTTCTTCGAATAGAAAAAGGTCAAAATTTTGGCAATAATTTTCTTGATCGTGGATTGGAATAGGTTTTTGATATCCTAGAGAAGGTGCATGTAAAGTTTCAAATCATTTGGATCAACCAATCAAAAGTTGCATGTATTTTTTGGATTTGAAATAACGCTGAAATTACTGTTAATCCCCTGATTTTACTGTTCATAGCAATCTGACCACCATTAAAATAGATGCCTGACTGGCCTGGAGGTCAGACCACCCTCTTCACGGAGGTCTGGCCACCATACACATAGAGTACAGACCGCAAGGGTTGTGAAAGCGCGTTTTGCTTGATTTTGATCGAATCTTTTCCTTGTGATTATTTGTACTGATCTTCATAGTTTTCATAGCTACTAGAGTGAAGAATTTTGCTTTCACTCAAATAAAAAGATTTTGAAAAGACTCAAAATGAATTTAGGCTCCTACTCACCCCCTCTAATCACCATACTCGATCCTACATTCACATTCCTTTACACTAAAATATGCAATTTATTATATGTTATGTTCATCTTTTTTTGAGAAAAATTTACCGTTGGTTACTAATTTTCACGTGAAACTTCAGCTGGATCTTTATCTTTCAATTACGAATCTACACATGTGTGCATATTTTTTTCAGAAAAAAAATCACCGTTGCCTTACTATTTCACGTGAAACTTCAGTTGGGTCGTTATCTTTCAATTACGAATCTACACATTAAGATTTAAAGGCATGTTTGATTTGGAGCGGACGATCACCAAATTTTATGGGTGACAACTAAAATTGACATGCATTGGTCTACTGCAAATCTTTTTTTAGTGAAATTCTATTTTCACTACCATTCTCATTATTTTCTCCCAAAGTTTTGACCAACTGTTATCTGACTGACAAGGACAAAATTATGCAAAGCCAAATTTTAACGCACATGGTAAAGGAGGCACATGAATGTTTTTTAAGAGCGAATTTTTTTTAAAAAAAAAAACCCAGGTCTTAGGTACAACGGTTGAAAATCTCAAGTTTCTTGGCGAGTGGACTCAACCCCATATTTGGTGGTAATAAGGTTTTACGAAACCTCCCCTTAACTATAAAATATGCCTTTGCCTCTGGCCATTCCCGCCAGCCCATTTTAAGTGCCACTAGCAAAACAAAAAACCTAGGATTTTGTGTAACTATGAATCTATGATCGTAAATATAGGATTTTCAGAATTTACCGAGCACGGAGAAAGAAAAGAAAATTCTGATGTACTATTTAGTGGGCCCTCGTGACCATGCCAGCCCATTTTCCCAAGGACAAAAGTTCCTCGAATAGGCCCAGAAGGCCCAGCCACCTGCGATTACATCCAACGGCTGGAAGCAGGTCACGGAGCATCCATAGCCGTCAAAATCTCGGAAATTCCTTGCTATATCACCTCCCCGCCGCCACCTCTCGCGAAGTCGCGCCGCCCCCCAATCCCTAGCAGCAGCTATTCGGCTGCCTCTCCCCTGTTCTGGTTCGTAATTTCTTCCTCCAAATTTGTCCAATCTTTATCTGATTTGTGTTCTTTTCTAGTGTTAATCACATAAGCGCTATCTCACAATTTCTTGTGCTGTTTTTTGGGGTTTTCATTTTGTCCGCAGGTGGATCGGTGACCGAAAGCGGCCATGAGGTATACCACTAATCCTTGCTTCTTGTGTTCTTTCTGAGTTCTTTGTTGCATTCGTGCTCGGAGTATCGCAACAAGATAGCAGTTTTGAAGTGCCTGTTTGGAGTATCTAGAGATCTGCTTGGTCTTAGGAGATCTTGTAGATGTTAACCAGAGCAGTGTGTTCCTGTATTTTTTTAAAAAAGATTTGTTGGGAACCATAAGGTGGGGATAAGATGACTTTAGTTATTTTATCATCAATCCTGATTAAATGATAGAAATTAGTACTGGGGCCATGAGCTTTAGCATGGTCCATTATTTTTAGTGAATTGGTATAACCAAGTACGTTTACTAGAGTGATAACTACTTGTCTATCTGCGTATTAAGGTGCAAGAGTAGGCTGACTAGCTGTTCAGCTGTGGCATTATGTTGTCTTGTTACAGCTATAGCTGATCTTTTACATGCTGTAATGTTTCTGAGCTTTCTATTCTGCTTTGCAGTAAGTTGCAGTCTGAGGTCCTCAAGGAGGCCATCTCCCAGGTTGTCGGGGATGCCAAGGAGAAGAATAGGAAGTTTACGGAGACTGTTGAGCTCCAGATCGGTCTGAAGAACTACGACCCGCAGAAGGACAAGCGTTTCAGCGGCTCGGTTAAACTGCCCCACATCCCTCGCCCGAAGATGAAGGTCTGCATGCTTGGTGATGCGCAGCATGTGGAGGAGGTAAAGATCTAATATCTTTTAGAGATGTCCATTTCTCTAGTTAAAATAAACTATGATCCATATTTTTCAACTGTTTTCTCTAGTTAAAATAAACTATGATCCATATTTTTCAACTGTGCTTATTGAATGGTGTTAAAACCTTTATGTCATGGTCCTGTGATAACTCCAGCAATTGCCAATGGAATCAGATCAAAATAAGGGGTAAAGAGACTCTGTTCTTTGGTACCAAATTCTCATGCAACAGGATTGCACAGTGAAACTCCGCTCTTCCTAGCACTGTAGTATGGTCCCACAGGTCAACATTCTTTGGATCATTACCACTCTCATAGCACTCAGCCTATCAGCCACATCAACTTGCATGGACAGACAACACAACCAACTCTTTCACCTAAACTCTCTTATTCGCCCCGGCATTCACCGTACCCGTGGCTGCTCTACTTCTCATCCTCAGCGGCTGACCATTTCACTTGAACCTTCTGTAGTGTTAGGCTATTGCTTGGTTTTATGGTTTTATGACAAATGCTCAAATGCATGCCATATAATTAGCTAATAAAGTTGTAAAACTTATATTGCTGGTTATTCTGTTTGCAGGCTGAGAAAATCGGTCTTGATTACATGGATGTGGAAGCTCTCAAGAAGATGAACAAGAACAAGAAGCTTGTCAAGAAGCTCGCCAAGAAGTACCATGCTTTCTTAGCATCAGAGGCTATCATCAAGCAAATTCCCCGTCTCCTTGGTCCCGGTCTCAACAAGGCAGGCAAGTGCTCTTATCCATTATCTGCTATTTACTTGTTTGTGCTGCTTATTTCCTATCGTGGCTAGAACAACAAGCTTTGCTGGTTCATTTAGCCGTTTACCTGGTATCTTTTCTATTATTTATTTGTTGGGACTTGGGAGGTGATTCAATGCTCTCAATAAAAGTGGAAAACACAAATTTTACAGCAGATTGAGTGTCTGATTTGCAACTACCCACTCTTCCACTACTAACAACAGTGCAATTTAGTTTTTCGCGTTACTGCGCTATGAAATTTGTTGATTCTGTGTTACATATCTATCGGCTATGTTCTTTTAGGTTGTGGCTTATTACTTTAATAAGGGAGATTCAATTTTTTTGCCACCCTTAAGATTGACACCAAAACTCTGTCACTTACATGTGGGACCACCTAAGTAGTGATGGGCCCGGGTGGCAAATCAGTTGCCACCCGAGTCGAAAGGGTGGCAAATAAATAAATTTTCCCTTTAATAAATAGTGATTGCTAAAAAAACCAAAAGCCGCTTAAAAGGCAGAAAGAACAGGGTCATCAGTAACATCTTGCATGTTTTTTTTATTTGTCTGTGCATGCCTTGCATAGTACACTTATGAATTTGCATACATATTGCAGCTCCACATGATAGGCCAAACTAATTATGTGATGTAACCTCAATTAATTTTCAATGTGACCCATATTCTGTACTTCCATTGTTGTAGGCCCTATAGAGATACTAGACCTTAGCTAAAGTATACATATCATGTTCCATATCTGACGAGAAATTTTGTACTTTTGGTGTCTTTGATTCGTAGCATAAATGGTTTTACTATTCCTGTTTTGGTTCTGCTAATAAATTGTTCAATGTTGATGGCATTACAGGCAAGTTCCCAACTTTGGTTACTCATCAGGAATCTCTGGAATCAAAGGTAAACGAGACAAAAGCGACAGTCAAGTTCCAGCTTAAGAAGGTTCTTTGCATGGGTGTTGCTGTGGGTAACCTGTCAATGGAGGAGAAGCAGATCCAGCAAAACATCCAAATGAGTGTCAACTTCCTTGTTTCCCTGCTGAAAAAGAACTGGCAGAACGTGAGTTCTGTTCTAATTTCCCCTGCATTGTTGTTACATCTTGTACACTTGCATCAAGTGAAATATATAGGTAGAAGATTTAATTGATCAAAATTTGACAGTACATGACCCGGATGCCGATTTGCGATTTTGCAGGTCAGGTGCCTGTACATCAAGAGCACCATGGGGAAGCCATACAGAGTGTTCTAAGTTACCGTGTTCCAGCTCTCTAAATCAGTATCATAGTGGACTTTTGGAATATGTTTATGCTTGTAATATGTTGCACTGTTATGAAATTTGTCTGTTTCAAGTGAAAATTAAACTCGTTTGTCTTTCCCATACTCCTGTTACCAGAGCTGATGTAATGATGCGGATTCTGACATGGCTGTGTCTGGTTACCTACCTGCACCAAGCTTGGCCCGCACGAATGGATGCAGCAACTGGCTGTTTGGTTGCCTGGTCGAGTGGCTGCGCCAGGCCCGACTGTTGCAAATGTCCCTCGCGAGCCAGGCCAGAGGGAATTGTTCTATTAGACTTAAGCAGCAGTTTGCGGTGAGCGTGGAGAAGCCTGACAGGTTCAGACGTTTTGCCATTTTTGCAAAGCCTGTATAGCAATCAAAGTTGTTAATACTGATTTGGTACCGACCGATATGATATGCACCGTACTGTCAAAGTAGCTCTACATACCGTACTGGCCAATACTGACTACACTGGTGGAATTGATAATACCTATATTTGATAGTACTATTATATATACGGAACAATATTACAAATAACTTTTAGTATGTATATATTTGAATAAATATATACTTATAAATATATATATATCGTATTATTATATTAAATCTGAAACAGTATGTCAGTATGGGTCGATATCAGAATATATTATTTTAAGAGTTAAACCGGTATGACCTTTAGTATATGGGTCGATATCAGAATATATTATTTTAAGAGTTAAACCGGTATAACCTTTAGTATAGTATTGATAAGTATGATAGCAATAGCCGTCAGCTCGTGAGAAGCGGTGCCATAAACAAGTAACAGCCTATAGCCCTATAATGGACTCTACGGTTTGCAATTCTTCTTCTTGGACCTTGTCTGGCAGCCGGTAACACAGGGTCACATTTTATTCTTTGAAATTTCTAACAATTTTCAGCTTCGAACATCATACTGTAACAACATGCAATGTTCAACTTTTTTTTTGAGAGACAATTTTCAACTTCAATAACATTTGACACTCCTTTCTTTATATTATCTACCCCGCTTGCACCTCTGCAGAAAATCAGAGTAGCAATAACCATGATTGTCTTTGGTTATCATTTTCACGGTAGCAGTCACAACCGATCGGTGCCGGAATTTTTTGTTCGAATAATTCATTTTTTATTTGAAATTACAGAAATATACCCGCGAATTTTTTTTTTACAAAAATAGGCTCCAGTTGCCCAATGGTTGGGCGACTGGAGCTTTTTGCCCAACCCAGCGGCGACCCAACGACTATCTGCCAACCGTTGTGTGATTAAATGCAGCCGCCCAACGGTGGAGCGATTGGAACCCAGTCGCCCCACCGTTGGTCGACTGCAATCCTGTCGCTCAACTGTGTGGCGACTGTGGGGGGGTAAAAGGCGTGCGCGCTCGGCCGCCCGGCGGCCACTGTTCTGCGACCGCGAGAGAAGAGAAAAGAGAGGAGGAGGAGAGGAAGAAGGGGGAGAAGTGGAGGGGGAGAAGAGAAGAAGAAGAGGAGGGGGAGAGGGGGAGAAGAGGAGAGGAAAAGCGCGATTTCCAGGTATTTTTTGTTATTGTTAGAAATTTAGCTTAAAATTTTAGTTTAGAAAATTTAGTTTAGAAATTTAGTTTAGAAAATTTAAATGTAGAAAATATAGTTTAGAAAATTTAGTTGTAGAAAATTTAGTTTAGAAATTAGTTTAGAAAATTTAGTTTACAAATTTAGTTTAGAAAATTTAGTTTACAAATTTGGTTTACAAATTTTAGTTTACAAATTTAGTTTAGAAAATTTAGTTTACAAATTTGGTTTAGAAATTTTAGTTTACAAATTTAGTTTAGAAAATTTAGTTTAGAAATTTAGTTTAGAAAATTTAGTTTAGAAATTTAGTTTACAAATTTTAGTTTAAAAATTTTAGTTTAGAAAATTTAGTTTAAAAATTTTAGTTTAGAAAATTTAGATGTAGAAAATTTAGTTTACAAAAGTTAGATGTAGATTTTTTATGTATTATTCTACAAAATGTAGTGTACAAATTTAGATGTAGAAAATTTAGTGTACAAATTTTGTATAGTATTTTTGATGTATTACTATAGAAAATTTAGTGTAGAAATTTAGATGTACAAAATTTAATGTCGAAATTATTTTTAAAAATTTAGTGTACATATTTACATGTAGAAAATTTACTGTACAAATTTTGCAGGTATGACTCGTGATGGACGTGACTCTGAGTGGCGGTACCCACTGTTGGACGAGCACTTGGACCGCGCGCACCGCGCTTCCCGTCGTGCGCCGCCACCGGGGAGCACGGACGAGCCGCCTGAGCTTGGAGTGGTCCAGACACGCACACCTCGCGTGGCCTGGGGACTCGACCCCCGTTGGACTGCCAGGTTTGCACTACGCCAGCGTTTTAGTGCTGCCATAAGAACGTACCGTGCTGACCTTCACTTTGTTTCCAGGCTGCGGGATGCCAGGCTACTCCCTCTTGCCCGGATGGTGCAGGCCACGGAGGAGGATGGAGCCGCCTTGGCCGTGGGTGGGGACGAGGTGGGCGTGGAGCGATCACGACGCTTACCGTTCGACCGTTCCCTGCTGACGGCTTTGGTGGACCGTTGGCGGCCCGAGACGCACACTTTTCACCTCCCATTCGGGGAGATGACGCCGACCCTGCAGGATGTGTCCCTGCTCCTTGGCCTTCCGATCGCGGGAGGCGCTGCCTTCCTACCGGAGGCCCCGGCCGAGTGGCATGCTGACCTGCTCAGCAGATTCCAGGGGGTCGTTCCACCGGCCGATGACCACCACATCTTCGAAGAGGATCAGACCCATGGGCCGACGCTGAGGTGGCTCGCACAGTACCGGGTATGTGGTATTTAAAATCGATCGTGTCTTCGAAGCTCTTATTTGTGCTATTACATACTAATTTTTGATGTCTACATTCAAGTGGAGCGCATGGATCCATAGACAGACGATTACCAGGTCTCGCACCACTTGGAGGCGTACGTACTGTGGCTGTTTGGTTGGGTGCTCTTCACCACCAGCCACGGCAACTCCGTGGATGCGCGCCTTATCGCTTATGCGAGGGCGATCGCGGACGGCGAGGCCCCCCAGGACAGTTGGGGATCGGGCGTACTTGCCGCGACGTACCGCGCCCTGTGCGATGCGTGCATGAGGATCAAGGCGAACTCGATCCTCACGGGCTGTCCCCTGCTACTGCAGTTGTGGTCATTCGAGCGCTTCAGCCTCAGACGACCTGTGCTAGACGACATGGGTCCGTACAGGGCCGAGATGTATCCGGGGGGAGACGTCGACCGGCCGACGATGGATTCTCTCTAGTGCTGTCGACGAGTAAGTATTATCACAGTCAACTATTTCTTTCTTATTGACGATCATCATACTAAACAACTTGTCTTTCTTGCAGGTATAGTTCACGCACGTGCAGGTCACACGGGCGTACCTGCCCTTTGTCGAGCAATTCGACCGCCTCACAGCCGACGACGTGCGTTGGGAGCCTTACGCAGATACGGCAGTGCAGGCCCGTGCTCCTAACGGGCTGTCCGCACTTTGCTGGCATGACTGGACTTTCTAGCTCACCGCCGGAAGCTCGTGTACGATATCTACGTGGAGGACTACGCACCCCAGCGAGTCATGCGGCAATTCAGGCTACGGCAGGCGCTTCCTGTACCAGTCGGACCACCGATTCCGCGGGCCGTGCACGCGTGAGTGATTGCTTCTCATAAATATGTACGTACTTACTACTGTGTTCGCAAGTACTTACATTACTGTGTTCGCAGGCACAATAGAAAGGGGGTTAAAAAAGGCACGGACTGGTCGAGGAAGATGCAGCCCTGGATTGCGCAGTGGGAGGGTGCGCTCGACGACCACGTGGAGGAGGAGCGCCCATATGACAGCGCGGACTACGCGGAGTACCTGATCTGGTACCAGGCGCGGACACGTACCAGGCTGGTATATGTCGTAGACCCGCCTGCCACACACGTCGCCGCTCCCAAAGACACGTACCCGGCGCATCTCGCGCGTGACGCTCACATCACGGTACGTTACATGTAATTTCAAAGATTCTCAAATGGCAATATCGTTTCGATGATGGACCCTTTTATGTCTTTTTGTCCAGGCTGACATCGGTTCTGTGTTGTGGACCGATTCCGCCGGAGTACTGCAGAGGCTCACCACAGGTGCGGAGTTGAGCCACGAGGATACCATTAGTTTTGCACGTCGGGTGGAGGCCGGGTGTAGACGTATCGTTAGCCTACTGTCCTGCACGAGGCTATCGGCGATCTCCACACCCATGCCCTGCGCTCCGACGGGGCGTCCACCAGTGCCACCCCGACCAGCGTGGCACTACTCCGGAGGTAGTACGTGGACACGCCCTACACCACCTCACTCGGAGCAGCCAGGGGGTTCTGCCTGAGCACGGCCACCTCAGCAGCTCTTCACGTCTCCTCCGCACATCCCCGGCTTCCACACGCAGGGGGTGTACTCTGAGCAGTACGCCCCTCCTCCTACCACGATGGCGCTAGCTGCGGGTACGCATCGTCCGATCTCGTTTTTATCACAAGGCGACATGCAACGAACTAACAATATTACTATTGCAGGTCCTTACCATCCGCACGCACATTGGGTCTCCCCGGGCCCCGATGATGTAGACCAGTTTTTTGCGGACTGGGTCGGGCCGTCTTCTGACGCAGCACCAGAGGTTCTCTCCGGCAGTGCCCTCCCCGGTGCACCGGAGGGCACACAGCCAGAGGTGCAGCTGACTCCACCAGCGCAGGGGCGGGTGCGAAACCCTCCTGCATGTTTTACTTTCTCGGAGCGTCGTAACCCGTTGCACCGGAGGATGGCCAAGCGGGGCCGTACGGGAGGACGTGGGCGCGGTGACGGGGCACCTCAGGGTGGCGAGTGAGGGGTGATGCCGATGCTATATGTTACGAATGTAATGAAAAAATACGCGGCATGTTACTCATAACTATATTATGAAGTTTATTTAAATTCAAACAAACTTATTATCTTTTCTTTTCGCATTTAATCATTCATATATCAAGTCATCTAACAAATATTAACATATCGGTTCTCCGCACAGGAATTCTCAGCGTATGTCACTTAACAATGTATGTATCAATCGTTCTACGGTCAATCATTCGTAAAAAAAAACTTTTTAAAATTTTTTACGCACCTATAATATACAATGAACATAAACTTTTATTACAACTCTACCATATTTTTTACCAGTTTAAAACTATAAAATCCACAAAATTTAAAACAAACACGGGGGTTCATGCAGTCGCCTAAGGGGGGCGACTGCATGAAAGTCGCCTAACGAGAGGGCGACTGCATGAAAGTCGCCCCACGGGAGGGCGACTAGATGCAGTCACTCCACGGTGCGGCGACAGATATTGTGTCGTCTTCTGGTTGGGCGAAAGGCTCCAGTCGCTCAACTATTGGGCGACTAGAGCCTATTTTTGTAAAAAAAACTTTCCCGCGGGTATATTTCTGTAATTTCAAATAAAAAATGGATTATCCGTACAAAAAATTCTCGGTGCCGAGAGGCAAAGCATATCTCGACAGTAAAACACTATTTAAGGGCGCGGCGTGGTTAATGTCAAACTAAGAAGTCATTATTATCTTAAATATTTGATTGGAGTTGGTGGTGCCTCCCCAGTGACTGCTGAGTACCGACAGGTGGGACCTCCATCCTTTCATCCGTTCCCCCAAGCCACACGGAAAAAAAAAGCACGAATATCCTTTTTTTTAAGCTTATGGCTCATCATTTATGTCTTCTCTAAACAAATAAATATGATATTTTCGTCACTTTTTTAATCAGCTTATCGACATTCAGTTCATTTATACAAACGCTCATACTAAGACTACACCCCTACCATAACGTCGCTGTCCCTACGTCCTCACCAATGCATCCCTACCCTAACACCTTGACTTCCACACCGCGGCACCTCCGCTCTGAGGTTCTCACCGCCACCTCCCGTTTTCTCCTCTTCGGCTTGCATCCATTTAGTAGTGAAGCAGAGGATGAGGCCCGAATCTACCAACGACGACCACAGATGTGCACATCAATGCAGATCTAGTCAGGGGCAACACCAGTCAGCTGTCGAAGCTCAGCGACGACAGGGCATGGGGTAGTGGCATTAGGTGGCAGCGGTGCTAGGACGCATATACATGTGTGTGTGTGTCTATGTGTGTATATATGTATATATGTGTGTGGTTATGTGTATGTATGTGTGTATGTATGTGTGTATGTATGTATGTATGTATGTATGTATGTATGTATGTATGTATGTATGTATGTATGTATGTATGTATGTATGTATGTATGTATGTATGTATGTATGTATGGGAGTATATCTAGTGCAAATGGGCAATTCAGTGATAATATGCAAACACGAATCAGGGCCATTGGATCCACTTTCTACAGCATGGATTCATGAGGGTGGAAACCCCTCAAAACTTACGCGTTTTTACACATAACCCTCGCCTCCATTCTCCTCTTTACACATAACCCCTACCTCATCACCCGCCCGTCGCCTCAACTCCCTCCACCGCCGGCGATTCACCACTACACCAGCCTTGCGCTGCCCCACTCCCCTCCATGCCCTCCGCGCCACTCCCCTCCTCGTTGGTCTCCCACTATGCGGCTCCCCTCCTCGCCAACCTCCCTTTGCTAGCCTTGAAGCGCACGTGCATGCATGAAGCAAGGTGGGGAGCATCTCGCTTTCTTTCGCTTGTGGTGTAGGACAGCGGCATGTTCTATTGCCTTTAGGCTGGGACACTTTCTGAATGGCTTGTTCTTATATTTCCTTCTTTCTTCTGTTGTCCCTTCCCTTTCTTGATGAGAGAAGTTTCTTAGGCTGAAATGTCATGAATCTAATAAATTGACATGGACAGCCTGCTTGCTTAAACAAATCAGGTTTTCAGAAAAGTTTATTAGAATTTTTCTTAGCACACCAAATCTTCTTGAGTATATTTACTGAGATTTGTTTGAATTTGACTAAAACCGCATCCATAATTTTAGAACAAATGGGCATTGTATGCGAGACAAAACTCTCTAGCAGCAGCCACTAGACCATGATTCTGAAGGTGATGTTCTCCAACTAGCATATGTACCTATGCTGTCCACTATCTTTTGTGACTTGACTGTCGGCCATGTATCCCTTCTCATAGGGTGAAACGCATAAAAGCACAGCACCTTCAGCATCATACAGTATAAGGTTCCTGAAGAAAATCCAAGGCTAAAAGGGATAACCCAATAATCCAGACTAGAACAGACAAGTAGATAGATGCTAGAGATTCCTTTCTGAAACAGCAGACACAGGGCTCAACAATCTTACTAAATGAGGTAAAGGGATACACTAGTGTGCAGACAAATTAAGAAATTTATCGGCATTTTATTGTGGCAACAGCATGGTTTGGATCAAATGTAGTAACTGCCAAATTACAAGATTCCCTAGGTTTCTCACTTCTCCTTATGCTAGAACTATTTCATCTTGAATCTCATTATGAAGATTTTACTTTACACTTTGTACATAATTCAGAATTAACTGTACATTGTTTTTGTTTTATAGTCCATGGACCTTCCTTCCTGGCAAAATCAGAAAGATGGAGATGATCTTGGACAAGAAACACATGAGATTGTCAAGCATGTTTGGGTTCATTCAAATAGTCCAATCAATGTTGATGACCTTGAGGGCATGTCGAAGCAAGAGACATTATGTACTGTTTCATTAAATTTGGTAGGAGATAAAAACAAACAATCAGCTTTCCATGCAAATCCCCAAGCGAGTGCTTAGGGCGTGATCCCTTTCAGCACGCAAATTGCATTTAGATGAATTCCCACCAAAATAAGCTTTGCTTCGTTTTTTCTTGTTTTGTTCTTTAAGATTAACTGTGCTCTGTACCATGTGCTATAAGTTATGCTATGTAACAATGTATCTGTTGTTTGTTTGGCACATTTGTGTGTATGTGCTTCAGGATTATTATTATTATTTGGTTGCAACTGAGGCTACTTTGGTTATGCATTTGTGCCTAGTACTAGTGCATCAGGAACATGAGCATTTTGGCTACAGTTCATTACTGTCAACAATAGAGCAAATAAATGGTTGGGGACACATGTAAAAGCTTATAGGCATGACAAGTAGGAAACATGTATGAAGTAGTGGCCGCAGATTGGATATTCTAACATCAATTGCACCTAGAACTTATGCAAGGAAAAGAAATCATCAGAGTCATGAATTTTGCCAAGATAACACATCACTTGCACCACAGCACACATAAAAAAAATATCCAGCAACACATTAATAATCCTGAAGCCCACACACACAAATGTGCCAAACAAATAACATGTTAATAAAATTGAACTAACATTGTTACAATTCACAACATATTGAAGAATAGGCTGATTTTCAGTGAATCAGCCACAACTGTTGGTAACTAATACTTGACCATGTATGATATCTACCAGTAGCACCACCACACGTACTATCCACCCATACTTGACCATGTATGATATCTACCAATTCATTTCAGAGCAGTCTGGTTGTGGCATATCTAAATGTGAAGAAGATTCCCATCCTGTGGCAATTATGTCCTCTGAAGCAGGGAAACCGGTATATAATTCCCATCCTGTGGCAGTTATGTTTTCTAAAGCAGGGCAATCTGTATCTGATTCCCATCTTGTGGCAATTATGTCTTCCAAAGCAAGGCAACTTATATCCTTGATACACATTCTCACCACAGACAAACTTAGCTTTTTTGTCTATATTCAACTGGGAATATAGGCAAAGAAGTTAAGTTTCATGTCATATTACATTGTTGATCTTATATTGCTTTTCATCTGCTACAGAATAACGAAGGCAAATATTTAAAGCAAAACAATAGGTTAAATAATCAAAAGCATCCAATAACTTTTACCCCATAGTAACTCAAATCAGGTAGTAATACTTACTCTCTCCAAGACTCCAACTGTACTATCTATGTCAACCAAGTTTGTATCATTGAATTGTGGGCTTCTAAAAATATATAATATGATACAACAAATAACTCAGAGAATTTTTTTTAGGTTACTGGTACTAAAACACAAGAGTTATTCTACAAAAGAATGGTGACTTGTCCATTAATGCAGAAATTGGCATGCATATTAATGTTGAATGAGGAGAACTTGATATAGTGGATAACAAGTTGTGCACTGGAATTCACATGTATTTAGTGCATGTGCAAAGAACAGCACTAACTCATCGCCCACAAGGTTTGCACGATTGCTAGCCTTCCATGATTATCTTGCACATAATTGGCATGACAGATCCATTCTACGAATAGGTTTTCTAAAGCGAATTAGTGTACCTCTACAATTGTACTAGAATGATGCAGAGTTATCTTTGATCAATCAACGAAATCACAAGGCACATAGTTATGTTGTAAGTAGCACATTTTCAACACTCAACAATAGGATTTAGAAAAGAAGCATTCATGACTGTATAGGCAAGAAACTTTAAGGGTGGAATAGATTTGTCTAAGAAGAATTGCATGTGCTTTTAGCCTCACGGTCCACACCACTTTAGACACTTCAGGTTATCTGAGACGACACTCACTTCCAAAGTTATAAGGAATGGGATCAAACATGCAAGAACAGAAACTATTGCAAAATAATCCAACTATCTCAACCATTTCTTCCCTCATTAGATCATTTACTAGACAATTCCATCACCTAATAAATTTGGGTGAAAATTGTGCGGAAGCAATACCCAAATCACTACAGTTTCAACAAAAAAAATAGCAGCATTTCAGTGCGAGAGAGGTGGTGAACACTTAAATCTTGTTATTTTGCTTTGCTGCTCCTAGGAATGCATCAAAGAACACTCATTTAACACATTGTTCCATCATGATACACATGAAACACCCAACATAGATGAACATATATCACAAATTCACGATACGGTTGCGGAGGGCACGGGGGGAGGGGAGCCGTGCGGAGGGGAGCAGCACGGAGGGAGGCCAGTGAGGAGGGGAGCGGCGCAGAGGGCATGGAGGGGAGGGGAGTGGCGCGGAGGGGAACAGAGCAGCACAAGGCTAGTGTTGTGGTGAATTACCGACAGTGGACAGAGTTGAGGCGATGGGTGGGTGATGAGGAGGGAGTTATGTGTAAAGGGGAGAAGGGAGGCGGGCGGTTATGTGTAAAAGCGTGTAAGTTTTTAGGGGCTTCCACCCTCACAGATCTGAGCCATAGAAGATGGATCCTATAGCCCTAATTTGTGTTTGCATATTACCACTGAATTGCCATTTGCATTGGATATGCTCCATACACACACATATACACACATATACACATATATACATATAAATACACACACATATATATACAAATATATACACACATATACGTTCGCACTAATGAGCGCGTGCGAGTTCCGTGCATGCCATTTTCACACCGGAAAGTTACTATCACAAACATGTAGAATTACTACCCTGTTGTGTACTGACAGTAACTCTACACGTGTTTGACAGTAATGTCACTCACAAATGGTAGTAACTTTCTGGTGTGCATTTTACAATTGCGTGCAGAATAGTGTGTATATATATACATGTACAGGCAACACGATTTTCGGCGAAGGCGAGCAGAGGCCACGTGAGTTTTGGCGGAGGCAACGTCTGCGCGGGGTCCGACAGAGATCATGATAAGTCTGTCGAAGACTGAGCGAAGTCCGACGGAGGCCGAGCAGAGTCTAGTGGAGGCCGTGCAGAGTCTAGCAGAGGTAGGCATCGATGAGGATACAACCACAAGGAGTCGATCAAGGGTCGATGAAGTCACGGCCATGTGGTGGTCGAACGAGCATCGGTGAAGGTTTGACCCTGAGGGGTCAGACGACATCACCGATGGTATGATAGGTGTCAATGAAGTCGGTAGTAGGACGAAGGTTTTGGAGCACGTGCGCTCCGTCCCCACCCTTCGGATTGTGGTTGTAGCTATCAGCAAAGAGCTAGCCACGACATGGTCACAGATGAAGTCTTAAGCGTCTACAACCATGAAATAGCCGGATGAACGTCTACGACCACAAGGTGATCAGACAGAGTCATGGAGCCAAGGCCGATGGAGAGTGAGGCGCGGCGCCAAGGCTGACGAGGTCGGAGGTGCAGAGTCAAGGCAGACAAAGGCCAGAGGGCACGAAGGCCAATAGAGGCTACGACCACGTGGAGGTTGTGGTGAGGCTTACGACCATATCATGGTTGAAGGGTCTACGAGGAGACTGCTGTCACCACTAGGTGGTCAGGCGGACACCGATGATGAAAGCACGAAGAGGAAGTGGTTGTAGCATAGCCGACAGAGTTGAGGCCAACGAAGTTGGGGGCATGGAGCTGAGACTGACGGAAGCCAGAGGGTGAAGGCTAGTGGAGGCCGTTCGGTAGAGTCCAACGAAGGCCACACAAGGTCCGGCGGAGGCGATGTTCACGCGGAGTCCGACGAAGATCGCACAAAGTCTGGCATAGACTATGCAAAGTCCGGTGGAGACTGAGCAAAGTCTGGTAGGGACGATGTCCGCATGGGGTTCAGTGGAGGTTCGGTGAAGTCCGCCGAAGGCCGTGCGGAGTCCAACAGAGACTAAGCGAAGTCCAACGGGGCGACGTTTGTGCGGGGTTCGGCGAAGGTTCGGTGAAGTCTGCCAAAGACGGTGTGGAGTCTGGCTGAGACCAAGCAAAGTCCTACGGAGGTCGTGCAAAGTCCGTCAGAGACGACATCCATGCAGAGCTCGACAGAGACCGTGCAGAGTCCTCGGTGGAGGCCGTGCGAAGTCCTGCAAAGGTCGTGCAAAGTCCGTCAGAGATGACATCCGCACGGAGCTTGGCAGAGACGATGCGAAGTCTCGCGAAGGTCATGCGAAGTCTCCGCGCGGAGATCGTGTGAAGTCCAACAAAGAAGTCAGAGACGGGTGCTCCATCCCCAAGTGTCGACCATGGGGTGGTCATGTTTGTCGGCACATACTCAACCACAGCGCGGTCGGAGATGTTGCCAAAATCATGATCGCAGCGTGGTTGTGGGTGTTGACGCAACCGGTGGTGGGGCGAAGGCTTTGGAGCATGTGCTCCGTGCAAAATCCCCGCCAAAGATGCTCGACATTCACCAGTGTTGTTCAGAGGCTGACTCCCTGGTGTCAAGATGACAACACGAGCATCGCGGTTGACAGTCGTACGGGCACAGGCATCGTGGTCGATGGTCATACCAGCGCAGGCGTCGTGATCATTGCCATGGGGTACCATCACCCACCACATGCTAGACTCAATAGTCGCTACCGTCGTACCTCTCTTTTGCTTAGTTATCATCACTTTCTAGCGCCTTCTTTTGCGCAGCTTCTTGCGCGTTCCCCACGGACGGCGTCAACTATTGTGGCTATTGACCAAATAGCATATGAGGAAACTAGCTAGAGAGAGCCAACGATAGGAGGGAGAGAGTGCTCGTGTATGAAATGTGTGGATCTGTCGTCTCCACGCCCCTCTTGGGGGTTTATATACATATGTGATGTAGGATAGAAAATTCTCATTCTACCCCTTAATAATAATAAAAATGTAAGGGTACATTGGTACATTCCTTTATACTAATGGGGCTATTACATACTGGGTTAGTTGCAATGTCCAGTCACGAGGGGTTGGACCACCCCTACAATAGTATATATATGTGTATGTGTATGTGCATGTGCATGTGCATGTATATGTATATATGAGACAGAGCCAATGGCGGGGTCGCTCACTGGTGAAGGATGGCGGTTGCCACGTAGGCGGAGAAGTATCGGAGCCAGCGGCGACGGCCATGTAGGTGGAGAGACGATAGGGTTGGCTACCTAGGTGGAGAGAGAGGGGGAGGAAGAAGTCGGGTCGGAAAAGAAAGAAAGAGGAATGAAAAAAAGAAGAAAGAAAGGTAAAGAAAAAAGGGAAACAATGCTATAAATTTTATAATTTTCATGAGTACGATAAAGTTTCCGAGGTCCGTCTGCCAGCAGCTTTTTTGTTGTTTTTTTCCGTACTCTTTTGAGTGTAGAAGTAGCGGTGGACAGCTTGATGCTTTGAGAATTTTGTGCATGGTACATACTAACTAATAATATAGTATTGTATGATGTTTTGCATGGGATGTCATGTGTCATTTCAAATTTTTTAAATATTTATTTATCAAGAAATTTTCTTTATAAGACATGCTAATCTGGTGAGATTCCAACACCCGTATGTGTCCGAGTAATCACCTCTCCTCACTATCTTCATCCCCAATTGACAGTTCGCTACCACCGTCGCCCTCTCCTCTTCCACACGGCCTACATCCCATGCCACCGCCCACTATTGCCTTCGAGAACATATACTAGAAGTGCCATCAATTGGTTGGCTCGACAAATGACTGAATATTGATGGCGGGGACGGTTTCACAACCTGTAAAGCGATGATGACTTTAGTCTGTTTAAGTGGTTTTAGAACATATAATATAATTCTATTCTTTAATCCGCTGCAATTCATGGGTACTTTGGAAATGAACTTTCTGAGTAGTCATTCACACAGTGGGAGGCATAAAGAAAGTCAATGCTGCCAAGGATGGGAAGATCACCGAGAAGCATGCTTCTTAATACCATCTCTTCATTGTTGAATTCTGTACAAGACTACATGTTCATTTTTTTTTGTATTTAAGCTTTTATGTTCTTTCACTGTTAACCATAAACGCACGCTGAATTATTGACATTGGATTTGCTATGACCAAATCGTATCTCATGAACAATATTAGTAACTGCAAGGCCAGGGACAAGGATTCCGTAGAAATACTAATGTCACTACAAAATGATATGTTGGGCCTTTATTTTTCTATAGCAACGTACATGCATTCTGCTAGTAGTGCAAAAGTTAGGACGCAGAACTCCAATGGCTGGCGTTCTCGAAGCCGTTCTTGCACAGGTGGTAGTCCTCGATGGCCTCCTCGATCTCCTCCTGCGTGTTCATCACGAAGGGCCAGTGCTGCACCACCGGCTCGTTTAGGGGCTCCCCGGTGATGAGCATGAACCTAAGTGCGCCCCCCGCCGACGCCGACGTCGACGGCCGGCTGTTGTTCCACGCGCTCACGCCGTCGCCGGGGGTCGAGCACGATCGTGTGGTGCACGGAGGCCGGCGACGTGCCAGCGTCGAACACTCCCCGCCGTTAATGACGAACACGAATGCGTTCCAGTGGTCCGGGACAGGCTGTTGCAGACGCGCCCCCGGCGTGAGGGTGAAGTTGAGGTACATGGTCGGTGTCCGGGTGAACACCGGCGAGCGCGCGCCCAGGGCCTCGCTGGCGATGACCCGCATCGACACGCCGCCCTCCTCCGCCCGCGGCACGTCCGCGCTCCGCGCAGCTCCTGGTACCTCGGTTCCATCCTTAATCGTTGACAGGGCAATGCCATGCAAATGCAATGCAATGCAATTAAGTACTTATTGGAATTTAGTCATCAACTATATATGCATGTCAATATTTCTTTTTTCGCGCGAACATTTGTCCTTGGAGGAGAGGTTGATCCAGAGCTGGAGGCCCTTCTGGACGCCGTCGACGGCCGACATCTAGGAGTGGACGATCCCTCTGTTGGAAATCGAGTCAATTTTCGGCATATTTTAATCCAGAAATTTAGCATATAAAACATGACATAGAAAGGTATGAGCGATCTAACAATGATGTATTCATATTCGGTAATGAACAAGCTAACAGCAACATGTATTAACAAATTCATAGCGCACAGAAAATACATCAAAGAAGTTTGCAGTTTATACCCTCGGGTAGGCCTGGGTATTCGGGTTACCCGATTTTTCGGTCGGGTAGTTCGTAATTCAAATTCGGGTAATGAAAACGCTACCGATATTAGCCCCAAAAACACTACCCGCATTTCGGTACCGATATTCGGTTCGGTTCGATATTCGATATACCCGATTCACAAAATCAGAACCGCATAGAATTTCAGCAGCAATTTCGGGTTCGGGTTCGTAATTCGCACGGGTAATAAAGTGATAAGTTCAAGTGTATTTCGGGTAGTTCGGGCATTCGGGTAGTTCGATCGGGGATATTACCCGAACTACCCAAACTAATTTCGTAATCGAATCGCTATCCGAATTTGGGATCAGTACCTCGGGTTCGAGGTTCGGGTAATTCGACGTAACGGTAGCGGTATTTTGCCCAGATGTTCGAGGCGCGTTACCATCATCGACATGATGGCCTATTCGGTGTAGTCGATCGAGGCGTGATGCAGGACGAGGCTTGATGCAGGAAGATGTTCGCAGTGTAGTCCCGCGAACAATTCACCACCAGGAAGTAGACGTCGCAGATTGAGTAGTCGCGCCGATGCGCTCCCCAAAAACTTGATCGCCCGCCTACCCGTGCAGGTACACAAACGGACGAAGTTCCGGAGGCCTACTCACCCAGAAACTTGTGCGCGCAAGATTCTGGACCGGAGATTGCAGAGAGCAGCAACAAAAACAGAGGGAGAGAAAACTATTGTTTCGTATGAGAGGAGAGCCTTCTTATGCTGTTCTCTTGTAACAGCAAAATTGAAGAGACCAGAAACTGCCGCCATTAGTCACTAGTAACTGCGCACCCATTACTCGAAAGTAACCGCAACCATAATCCACTAGTAATCGCACCGCATCGCCAATGAGTCAAGGCGTTTCGATTTTCGAATAGATAAAGAAAAACGCGCGCGCATTCGACACGCTGGCGCTACAGACGATGCGACGACAAGACGCACGCACGACGCGCACGCACGGCTCGGCTCGGCGTGGCGTGGCGAGGCGAGGCGAGGCGAGCGAGCGAGCGCGCGCGCGCGTGTTGGCTCTCTTCAATTTCACAAGGGGGTTACCTCGTTTCACCTTTTAAAGTGGTATAACTCCCATTGAATTCTCCATATGGGACTAAACAATTTTCCACCTAGCATTAGTTGTGGGCCTAGGAATTCCATTTGATTAATTGCTAAATTAAAATGGGCCAATCCCAATTAATCCAACAATCCCCACCAAATTTCAAGGCACACGAGAAATGCTCTCAGTTCTGCTGATGTTTGATATACCAGTGTTTCGATGGAGACTGTTAAGTTGAACATCCACCTAGGAAAGGAGTTACACTCATCCACAACTGAACAATAGACTATGCCTTGAATTGACAGTTTTGTGCGAACAAGCTTTACCCAATTCCTTTACTAGTACTAGGCTGCCTAAAGCATCCCCTCTGGTTGGAGCGTATAAGTCATACTCCATGCCTATTCATGAGTATCTAGAGATCACCCAAATCTCATAAACTGTGACCAGCAGTCGAACTCATATAGGTGTGTTCTTTCTAAGATGTCCTGTAGGCCGACATCTCGCTTTAAAAGCCAATTGGATCACATTAAGGTAAAACCAACCTGCCATACAGAATAGGAGAGAAGCGCATCATCAAGAAATGAGCCCTGTAAAGGTCTCTCCTCCCGACCAACCAACGACTTGTTTCACCATCCTACTTCACGGATCTCCGATCACATAGAACAAGTTACCACCGTGGTATGACTCATGTGGGTCTCGTGCCCATCTCACTCGATGCACTATCTATCACATTACGTGATAAACCCTTTGTAAATTGGTGCGCAGATTCTTAGCTGTCTCGGACATAGTCCATGCTATAACTCCGAGTTTTTCAGCTTTCGACAGACTTCAACCGCCTCTTAACATGCCTAGATGACTTCATGTTGTCCTTAGAACTGTTCACCTTGATAATTACAATCGATTATCACATTCATCGTGATAGCCGGTATCGGTTTTTCAACCACCGGCAGATCCATAAGGAGTTCACGGCCACTCGGCCTCAACGATGGCGGTATCTAACGCCGTGAGTTTTGCTTCCATTGTTGACCTCGTTAAGATGGTGCGCTTGCAAGACTTCCAGAAACAGCACCACCTCCAAGTGTGAACACATATCCACTCGTGGCTTTTATCTCATCAAGATCGAGATCCGGTTTGAATCACTATATCCCTCCAGTACCTTTGGGTACCCAAAGATAGTGAATGCCATAGCTCACGATTGCCTTTAGATAGCGCATCACTCTCTCAAGAGCACGCCAATGATCATCTCCGGATTTGAAACAAACCGCTTAGCTTGCTCACAAGAAACGAGATGTCGGGCCTCGTAGCACTAGCTAAATACATCAATGAGCCAATGATCCGGGAGTATCTCAATTGATCCCTTGTTATTCTTCTGGTTTTTCCTCAATAACACACTAGGATCATAAGGAGTAGAAGCGAGCTTGCGATCCACTGTAACCAAAACGACTCAAGACCTTTTCCACATAGTGGGATTGCACGAGTGTCACCCCACCATCACCTCCTCTCGGAGCTTAATGTTAAGAATCACATCACCACTCCCAAATCTTTCATCTCAAAACTCTTGGACAGAAAGTCCTTGACCTCCTCAATCACATTGAGGTTGGTCCCAAAAATCGATATGTCATCAACATACAAGCACAAGATCACTCCTTCTCCCCACCATAGCGATAGTACACACATCCGTCGGCTTCATTCACAACAAAGCCAAGAGATGTCAAAGTTCTGTCGAACTTCTCATGCCATTGCTTAGGTGCTTGCTTTAGGCCATACAAAGACTTTAACAACTTGCACACCTTTTCTTCTTGACCTTCTACCACAAACCCGTCTGGTGATCCATATAAATCTCCTCCTCCAACTCTCCATTTAAGAAAGCTGTCTTAACGCCCATTTGATGAACAGAAGACCATGAGAAGCGACCAGGGGCAAGTAGTACTCGAATTGTGGTCGGTCAGGCAACAGTGAATAAGTATCAAAAAGTCCTCGCTTCTTTCTCGGTATAACCCTTGGCCACAAGCCTTACCTTGTACTTTTCAATTGTACCATCAGCCTAAGCTTTTCTTGAAAATCCATTTACATCCTACAGAGTTTACACCCATAAGGACGGTCAACGACCTCCCAAGTTCCATTAGACATAATAGAGTCCATCTCACTCTGCATCGCTTCCTTCCAATAGTCGTCGGAGAAGAATATGCCTCTTCCATGGTTCTTGGAGTGTCATCCACGAGATATACAATGAAATCATCACCAAAAGACTTTGCAATCCTCTGTCTCTTACTCTTTCGAGTAACTTCATTGTTATCCTCTTCAGATTTTCCATAGGCGTTTCCTCAACATGTTCTATCGGCACAAAGGAATCAAGGGAAATTATAGGTTCTTGACTAGATGAGCTAGGTACATCACATTTCATAGGAAATTCATTCTCAAAAATGTAGCATCTCTGGACTCTATGATTGTACCAACACGCATGTCGTACTCCAGCTTTTATAATTAAGAACCTATAACCCACGCGAAGGCATAGCATAACCAAGAAATACACAATCTACGATTTTTGGTCCAAGTTTACGCTTCTTGATAATTGGCACATTAACTTTGGCCAAACATCCCCAAGTGCGCAAATATGAGAGAGTCAGCTTTTTCTTTTCCCATTCCTCGAATGGTGTTATTTCTTTGTTCTTTGTAGGAACTCTATTCAGGACATGACACGCGGTCAATATAGCCTCACCCCACCATTCCTTAGAAAGTCCCGCAGTGTCTAACATGGCGTTAACCAAATCGCTTAGAGTGCGGTTCTTTCTTTCGGCAACCCCGCTTGATTCGGGAGAATAGGAGGCGTCCTCTCATGAATAATTCCATGTTCCTCGCAGAATAAAGTAAACTCATTTGAAAAATACTCTCCCCACGATCGACCTTACCCGCTTGATTTTCCTCTCAAGTTGGTTTTCTACCTCACTTTATAGATCTTAAAGTAATTCAACGCTTCATCTTTTGTTTTCAATAAGTACACATAGCAAAATCTAGTGCAATCATCTATAAGCGTCATGAAATATTTCTTCCCACCTTTAGTCAACACGCCATTCATCTCGCACAAATCGGAATGAATGAGTTCTAACGTGCCACATTCCTCGCCTCTTTTGCTGCCTTGTGAGGCTTGCGAGGTTGTTTCGATTGAACACACGCATGACACTTAGAACCTTTGACCAAAGTGAATTTCGGATTAAACTCATATTAGCTAAGCGCGTCATACACCCAAAATTAACATGACAAAGTCGTGAATGCCAAACATTAGATTCATCATCATCGTTACACACATGGTTCACAAATTTATTATAGGAATCCATCAAAGAAAAACGGAACAAGCCTCCGCTCATAGCCTTTACCAACAAATGTTCCATACTTAGACACGACACATTTATTGGACTCAAATGCAAGCCTAAAACCATCTCTACACAGAGAGATCCGCGACGAGATTTTTCTTTATGGAGGGACATGCTGCACGTTCTTCACCGCACGATCTTTCCCAAGTAAACTTCAGATCGACCGTACCAACACCATGAACAGCTGCATGCGATCCGCTCCCCATCAACAAGGAGCAACCTCGACCGACCGATAAGATGAAAACAAGGAAATATCAGCACAAACATGAATATTAGCACCGGTGTCAACCCACCACTCGGTGATTGACAAACGAAAGAACTGTAGGTAAATAATTACCGCACTCGATGTTCCTCCAGCGTCACTAATAACCATGTTGGCAGACTTCTTCTGCTTATCCTTGCGATCTGGACAATCCTTAGCCCAATGGCCAGAATCACCGCACACAAAGCAGCTGCCCTTTCCTTTGCCTTTCTTCTTAAACTCAGTGGTAGCCTTGGGCTTGACAAAAGGCTTATTTTTCTTTTGTTGTGGAAAGCTCGAGGATTCTTCTTCGCACCAAATTGGCGCTAGAACCTCCTCAAGAAGAACTTTCTTGCCACGAGTATCTTTTGCCCTCGCCTTCTCTTCAACACCAAGAGTGCCAATGAGATCAGTAACACTGAACTCCTGCCTCTTGTGCTTTAGAGAAGTAGCAAAATCCGACCAAGAGGGTGGTAACTTGGCGATAATACCGCCAGCCACAAACTTGTCCGTAACTCGCACTTATTGTTCTCAAGCTCCTTTGCCGCGCTGAATCTCATGAGCTTGCTCTACTACGTAACGGTCATCGACCATCTTGTAGTCATAGAACCGCTCCATGACATACACTCATCGCCAAGATCGGAAACTCCGAACTTGGCCTCAAGTGCATTCCACATATCTTTTCCGTAGGCAAATGCATGTACACATCCACAATGTTATCCGCCGAATGTTGACAAGCGCACCTCGGAAAAAGTTATCCGCTACATTGAACTTGCGCTCATCCTCATCGACAGAGGCTCGTGGGCTTTCCTTGTGCAACATGAAAACATTCCATGGCAGAAACCACGAATTGCGCGTGCACGCCATCTCTTAAAATTGGAACCATCAAACGGAGGGTGCGGTTTAGCGACGCAAGCAAAGCCAACTACCAAAAAGACCTATCAAGTTTTTGGATTGTTGGAAATCGAGTCAATTTTCGCATATTTTAATCCAGAAATTTAGCATATAAAACATGACATAGAAAGGTATGAGCGATCTAACAATGATGTATTCATATTCGTAATGAACAAGCTAACAAAGAACATGTATTAACAAATTCATAGCGCATGAAAATACATCAAAGAAGTTTGCGCTTATACCCTCGGGCGGGGCGTCGAGGCACCAGAGGCGCCGTTACCATCGATCGACATGATGGCCTATTCGGTGTAGTCGATCGAGGCGTGATGCAGGACGAGGCTTGATGCAGGAAGATGTTCGCAGTGTAGTCCCGCGAACAATTCACCACCAGGAAGTAGACGTCGCAGATTGAGTAGTCGCGCCGATGCGCTCCCCAAAAACTTGATCGCCCGCCTACCCGCGGTACACAAACGGACGGTTCCGAGCCTACTCACCCAGAAACTTGTGCGCGCAAGATTCTGGACCGGAGATTGCAGAGAGCAGCAACAAAAACAGAGGGAGAGAAAACTATTGTTTCGTATGAGAGGAGAGCCTTCTTATGCTGTTCTCTTGTAACAGCAAAATTGAAGAGACCAGAAACTGCCGCCATTAGTCACTAGTAACTGCGCACCCATTACTCGAAAGTAACCGCAACCATAATCCACTAGTAACTGCACCGTTACTGCCAGCGAGTCAGTGCGTTTCGATTTTCGAATAGATAAAGAAAAACGCGCCGCACTCCGACACGCGCGCAGACAGACGACGCACGCGCACGCACGCACGCACGCACGCGCGACGCGGACGGCTCGGCTCGGCTCGGCTCGGCGAGGCGAGGCGAGGCGAGGCGAAGCGAGCGCGCGCGCGCGTGTTGGCTCTCTTCAATTTCACAAGGGGGTTACCTCGTTTCACCTTTTAAAGTGGTATAACTCCCATTGAATTCTCCATATGGGACTAAACAATTTTCCACCTAGCATTAGTTGTGGGCCTAGGAATTCCATTTGATTAATTGCTAAATTAAAATGGGCCAATCCCAATTAATCCAACACCCTCTGCCCGTCATCCACTGCGAAATCGATCAATGGGAGCAGGAAATGGAGTTTTAGACATATATCTGAAAATGCTTTGTACTTAGCTTGATCATGGGAGTCGTTGAGTTTCTGGTCGAGGAGATCGAGTTGCTAGTACCTGAAGGTCGCCTGCGCGGACGGTGCCCTTGTGTTAAAAAAAATATCAAGAGAATGGTTTGTAACCGGCGCTCAATTGTATTCTATTGATCATCTATTTATATATAAATATATGAGTGGGAACACTTTCACGTATGAATACTAAGTACTATCTCTAGTAAAACCACTAGCACTAATAGGAATACTAAATAACAATGAAAATATAACTATCCTGATTTGTTTAACACTCCCCATCAATCACAACCAGTGAGATTAAGATTGTATCATAGGATCTTCATTTATTGTATTCCAATCGGTTTAGTGAGACCATCGGCCAATTGATCTCATGTTGATATGGATTGAATCTCCAACACATTTCTTACCACTCGTACTCGACAAAATAAAAATCCACCTCAATATGTTTAGTCCTGACATAAAACACAAGATTAGCAGAAAGATATGTGGCTCCAAGATTGTCACACTACAGGATAAGCGCTTGTGATTGATAAATTCCAAGTTCTCTCAATAATGACTATATCCAGATGATTTTTGGTATGGCATTTGCAAGAGCCTTGTACTCCGCCTCGGTACTGGATCTCGCCACTATGGCTTGCTTCTTGAACTCCTTGATACGAGATTGCAACCAAAGAAAACCGTAAAACCATTGGTTGATCTTCTGTCATCTGCTAATCCTGCCCAATATCTGCATCAGAGAATACACTAACCAAACTAGAAGCAGACTTGTGAATACGAAGTCCGACACTCACTATGTGTCATACATACCATAAAATTCTTTTCACTGCTGTCCAATAATGTTCGGTTGGCATATGCATAAATGACACACCGTGTTGATCGCATATGATATATCTAGTTGCGTCAATGTTAGGTACTGTAAAGCACCTACTATACTCCTGCATCGTGTTGCCTCTACAGCTGATAACTCTCTTCCATCAGATTTTGACAATTTTTTGGTTGTTAATATTGAAGTTACTGGCTTACATGCTATCATACCGGCCCATTGTAGAAGGTTGGTAGAATATTTGGTCCGAACAAGGATGAGATCCTCTCCTGATCGATATACTTAAATGCCCAAGAAGTAATGAAGATCACTAAGCTCCTTAAGAGCAAACTCCGACTACAATTTTTGAATCAATTAATGTGCAAATAGCCTGAGATGAGCTACTGACAATAATTTCATCAACATAAATTAGAATGTATGTGACCACGCTACCATGATTATAAATGAACAGAGATGTGTTAGCTCAAGAAGGATGTAACATCCTGTTTTCAAGAGTTTATTCAAAGCTTTTAAAAGAAAATTCACCATTTGAATATTTCTGAATTTAATTCAAGCTTAAAATGAATTTTTATTAAGTAAAAGAATTTAACATGACTAAATTAAACTTTAACATTTTCTAAAAGGATTTTTTGGGTTCCTTCTACTTCAAGGAATTTCTTGAAATTTTCTGGATTTTATTCGGATTTATTTGCTCTTTTCTAGAGCTCAAAAGAATTTATTTGAATTTTTGAAAATAGAAAACGTTTAGAAAACCCTAAAATATTTTGGGCCAAAACCCATCTCCTCTAGCCCAAATCGCCACCGACCTAGCCCACACTCTTCCCTCGCCGCTCCAGTGTCGGGCATCTGCCCGTTGCTTCATCCACCGAATGGCCACCACATGTTGCGGTCGAGCCGTCCGCACCAGCCCATCCAACGGTCTCCGACCGACTCACCCCGTAGCCGTCCGATTGCCACTTGTCGCACATCCAGGGCACTATGCCCTGTGCTTAGTTCCAATGGAGCTCGAATCTTATCCGAGCCGAAGATGTCTCAGCATCCGTGCTGACTCCACTGCGGACTCTCGATCGTGTCCAACCCCGCCACCTCAATGTTCGCACTATAAATAGCGCCACCCCCTTGCGTTTCGCATCCCTCGTAGCCGAGCACCATCACCGTTCTCACCAGTGTGTCGTTGTCGCCTTCGCAGCTACCGTTGTCGTCCTTGATTCTGGTCACCGTCGTCCTCGTCTTCGCCTCTGACCGTCGAGCCTCGCTTTGACCTCGCCGCTCAGCCTTCTGCTGGTGAGTCTCCATCGTCTGTGCTAGCCAGTCCGCCGTTGCTTATCGCCGTCCGCCTCACCACCAGTACCTGCTCTTCATTCTCACCTTGGTTTGCGCACCATCCGTGTCACCCTGCGCCTGTGCCATGCGACTCTTTGAATTCTCTATGGACTCCGTCCACTGTGCGCTGTCCCACTGACGCATGGGGCCAATGAGCTAGTCGTACTATTCCATAGACCTGTAGGCTAGTCGAGTCAACCAAGCTACGTCGAATGCCACGTTTGCCTAATCTGACGTGTCCGCCATGTCAGCACACGAGCCGATCCCGTGATAGCTCTTCTTCTTTGATGACTTCTTCTTCCCGTGATAGCTCTTCTTTTTTTATGATTTTTCCTTGTCATCTTTCTTGGTGGGGCATTGTGAAGCAATGTGCCCCTTCTCGTCGCATTCATAGTAACGGATGTTGCTATACTTCTTGTTGGAGTAGGAGTGCCCCTTCTTGGTCTTTTCATGACTTGTGCTTCGGTTTGAGCGCCTCCTCATGAATTTGTTCATCCTTCTTACTAAAAGGGCCAACTCCTCTTCGGAGTCCTCCTCTTCGTCTTCGGATTTCTCACTCACCACCGCCTTGGCTATGAAAGCGGTGATGTTCTTCCCTTTGGAGGTGGATTGCTCCAAAAGCTACTCCTTATCCATCTTGTATAACTCATTGGTAATGAGATTACCCAAGAGTTGTGTTGGCGTCATTCTCACCAACTCCGGTGAGTTGAGGAAGAGCGTCACCAACATCTCGTACTTCTCTGGTAAAGCCGTAAGCATCTTTCTTACAATATCAAGATCGAAAAGGTTAGTACCAAGACCTTTGAGCTCATTCACAATGTTGTTGAGCCGTGTGTACATCTCATTAGTGTCCTCATGGGGCAACATTGTGAATGTCTCATATTTGATCCTAAGCCGATGCAATTTTGCTTCTTTAACCATGGACGTCCCTTCATGAATTTCGAAAAGGGTTGTCCAAATAGCTGAGTCGTTTCTAAGTTGCTCACCCTATTGAACTCGTCCGCATTTAAAACCCCAAATAGAGCATTCATGGCTTAGGCATCTAAATGAGCATTACGCCCATCTTGTTCCATTAGGTGCGATGGATCAAGAGGCATAACGTAACCCTCATTTACAATTTTCCAAATATGAGGACTCATGGCCTTTAAATAAATTGACATCCTAATTTTCCAATATGCATAATTTGAGCCATCAAAGAAAAGTGCCTTGCCTATCGCAAACCCTTCGCTAGCCATCCTTTCTCTCTAGATGGTTAAGTCTAAAAATGAGAAACCAAGCTCTGATACCACTTGTAGGATCAAGGATACCGACTAGAGGGGGTGAATAGGAGGTTTTAAAATTTTTCTTGTCTACTTAATTAGTTTTCTACAAATTTAATGGCAAGAATGTAAAGCAATAAACCCTACACAATTCTAGACAAGAGATACCAAAGCTAGCTCTAAAACAAATAAATGATCACAATAATATCAATAAATAAGAGCTAGAAGGTAAACAAGTAAGAGATGTACACAATCGATATTTTACCGTGGTGTTCGGAAACTTGCCGGTTTCCCCTAATCCACATTGAGATTAGCCCAAACGAATTCGACCGGCTCCACGGATTAAGCCGAAGCACATCGATCACTAGGGGTAGCTCTTTCTCGCTCCGGGTAGGTGAGCTCCAACCTTCACACGAATGTCAGGTCTTCTCACAATCTCCTTTGAGAAGATCACCGATCAACCCTCCTCCAAATCGTCCAGGTGCCGGCAAGCACCAAGAGTAAAAGATGTGGGCTTCACTTGATTGCAATTGAGGGCCAAGGATCAACTAATGAATGCAATGCACTAAATTTCCCAACCACCTAAAATTTAATGCTCAATGTGTAAAGTAGGGGTGGAGTGAATGCTCTATGCTCAAGAAATGTTCAATGGGTCTCTTCTTACTATCCTTGAGCAGTGGTACGGGTATTTATACCATCCACCAACCAAAACTAGCCGTTTGGAACAATTCCAGAAAAATTCAGGATGAGCGGTACTACCGCCGTTATGGGGGCCGGTACTACCGCTCCCATTTCTGGCGCTGCAGAACGGCTATGTCAGAGCTCTGCAGTGACCGTTGGAAAGTCGGCGCGGTACTACCGCTTGAGCCGAACTCCCAAAAGTCCCAAACTTGGCGCTCTCTGGAAAAAAGGCTCTGCTTCTCTTCCGGAGCTTCCGGGCTCTGGAAGTACCGCTCTGGATAGAAGAACTACCACAACCTGCGGTAGTTCCGGCGTTAAAATCGCCGGTACTTCCACTCCGTGAAATCTCAGATTGCGTCCGGAGGGTGCTCTCTGGAAAAATGCTCCGCTCGGAATCCGGAGCTTCCGGTCACCGGTAGTACCGATTCTGGGCGCGGAACTACCGTAGAGAGTAGTAGTTCCGACGTTAAAAACTGTGGTACTACTGCTCTTCCAGACAGAGCACAGTTTTGGTTTTAAATCTGATTTTTGATGAATGCATGCTTCTAATTTGATCCAAATGGCACATAATTTTTTCTATCAAGCTACTTGCCATGATCCCTCTTTATGGTACGATTATTTACCCTATAATCTGGTCTTCCACCTTTTCTCCTTAAGACCGGTAAAAATAAAAGGGATCCTATTCTAAGTATATATTTGCCTTGAGCCATTTTGGGTCTTCACATTTATCCTTTGGCTTGCATCTTGTCACCAACATATGGACTTAACCTTTACATACTCATTAAATATGTTAGTCCCATATTCACATAAATTCATTAATTACCAAAACCATTTTTAGGGGCCTAGATGCTTTCAATCTCTCCCTTTTTGGTAATTGATGACAACACACCTTTTATGTGGAAAATAATGTTTTTTGAATATACCACCTATTTGACAACTAGTTGTATATTCTATTGTGACTTTAAATGAGAATAATTCTTGCAATAAACTTTTGTCTTGTAAGTTATTTTCATTTAAAATCCAAGGGAGGAAAATTTTCCCCTGTGCGGACTATGCAATGGGGCATGATTTTTTGTTCTTTCTCTAGAGATTTTCATGCAGGTACACATCAGTCAGGAAGACAAACACGGCAAAGAACTAGAGACCTATCAAGCTATCTCAACAGTGATAACGTCAAATTTGAGTAAGAGTTGAACATCCTCTCATGGTGGCAAACCCAGAAAGTAATATATCCAGTGCTATCCATATTAGTACAGGATGTATTGACTGTTCTCGTCTCTACGGTCTCCTCAAAGTTAGCCTTCAGTCTATCTAAAAGAATAATAAAGAAGCGGTGAACAAGTCTCTTGAATGAGATGATTGAAATCCTTCTGACTATCAAAGCTAGGAATAAGCTGAATCAAGACTCCAACATACTGCATAGAACAGAGACTTAAAAGAATCTTTTGAGAATTTGTATCTAGATAGCAATGAATAGAATTTTCAATATTTTTTCTTCAGATGTAGTGAGCTTTATAGGATGTACTCTTTTTTCTTTACCAAGGTTTTCTCAAGTTGAGTTTTTACTAGGTAAAGTTTTTAATGAGGCAGTCATGCCATATAATTTAACATATTAATAAAGCTCATTATGTCATTAAAAATAATTATCTTGATGATTAACAATATCTACAATTTTCTATATTTTTTGTAATTTTCTACAATTTTTTGAATTTTTTCTCTTTTTCCCGACTTAACGAGCCAACCGTGCCAGCATGGCCCATTAAGACCCAACCATACCCGTGTTGGCATAGCATGGTCGTGGGCCGTGCCTAAGCTCAAACCTCAGCCCGTGGGCCGACACGGTACGGCCCGTTTATTTGCCATGCCTAAACGGGTCGTGCCTAAACCGGACCCGTGCCGTGCCGACCCGGCACGGCCCAATGGACATCACTAGGAGAGATTGACTTTGGGAGATGACCGTATGCACACGCCATGGTGATGTGTGTAGGTGTGCTGTGCTTTTTCACTTGAGAGTGATTTTTTTCTGGGATACACCTTGGAATTTGGAAATGTTTTTTTCGAAATGAATACAAGTATGCACGCACACATATAATACCACACACACTTGCACCTTCATGTGGGTGTGTCTAATGCATATGATTGAGATGAGACGGAGACCCTAGAGTGTCACAGAGTATGGACATGTATTTTGACCGCTGAACATACCCACATGAGTGTGTACGCAAAGGGCACTATTTACATGAATAGTACTGAAGAGTATTGTTCATATGAACAATACCACCGAAAAATGAGATATCCGTGGGCTCGAGTCTGAGTGAGTGAAGTGCTCACCTGGCAATCGTACCAACCGAGCTACACTCGGTCCTTGGAATTTGGAAATGATTTGGTCTTGCTGTGATGTATTTGAAAAGCGTGTCGTGAGAGGGGCGCATTTAAATTAAGTCAAAATAAAATGCTTTTGTAATATTACATTCTGTTTACAAAATATGTGACATAAAGTTAGTAGTCATAGTGGCTCCATGAAGACTTTCATAAGTCAAAGGCCATACTTTCTTTGGGAACCATCTTTTGTTGGAACATTGGCGTTCAAATTATGATGTTTATCTTTATATACACGTGAGTACACCTTAGTGAATTAGCACATACCCGCGCACCATGAGGTCATGGTTGTCTTGGCAATTCTAGACATATACTAGAGGATGCACATGCGTGAAAAGGGGTGTGTCTAACTTGTTCTCTAGGAAAAGGGTGATATTGTTTCTTTTATATCAAAGGTAGCATGTAAGGACAGGGGGATTTGTATCTTCTGCCTTCGCCCGACCGAAGGCGGAGAAAGCACAGGGGCATAACTTCGGGTGAATCCCACCATTTGATTCGAAGCGCACATTGGAGATCAATCGCTACAGTAACATTTACTATATTAGAAAAAACAATGTATTGCTAAATACCTTCTGTAGTGTTTTTAATGTAGCTACGGTCCTATTCCTCTCTCAACTTTTGTGCCATGCTTCTCTCCCTTTGCTACGATCCGGTTCTAAAGATGTAACACCCTGTTTGGATGTTGGAATTCGAGAGGGAATTAAGGAATTGGAATTGGACGTGATGAATATCTCTTGTTTAGATGGCCCAAAAAATTGGAATTAGATTGGGCCCAATTCCATGGTTTTGGTAGGGCAACTAGCCCAATTCAAAGGTCTCAACTCAGACTCAAACCGGCGTGACTTTGCTTCGTAACGTTCGTCCATCCGGCAATGAATGGTCCAGATTCATCTAGCTTTTTTTTATTTTTGTATTTCTAGTTTTTAGTTTTTTTATTTGCTTGTAACGTCAGAGAATCTGCGGTGGACCCAAACCCCTCAGCTGCATCCTCTCTCTCGGTGAGACGTTTACGAACGTCATCGCCTCCACTCGGCCACTATTCCCCAAGTCGTCCCCCTCTTCCCTTCCTCCTTTGGCCACCACCATCGCCGGCAAGAACTCGACAAACGTCGACGAGCCCTTGCCTTCCGCTGACTATTTTCCCTACTCTCTCACCAAGCCCTACCACTCACGCACCCATCTCGCCACTGCATCTTCTCCCTCCTCGCTGCCTTGGCCCTGTTTGGATACGCTTATCTGAGAATCGATTTTAATTTGATCAAGATTTTCTGATAAGTCGCGATCTGAAGAATCTGCGATCTGAATAATCTGAATAATCCTGATGGGGCTTGCGGTACAGGATTTTGGATTCTCAGTGCAAATGCTGATTTTTCCCACCGCGGCGGTTGAAAGAATTGAAAAATAATCAAAGCGTTTGGGTGGGATTCTCGCTTAATTCTACCCAGAATCGGATTTTAAGCGTATCCAAACAGGACCAACGTATACTACAATTAACTTGTAAACCCCATCTTAATAAAATACTCTGTTTAAAAGTTAAGTCATGTAGCAAAAACCAAAAGCCGCTTTTAGAAGCTGCTTTTAGAAGCTGTTAAAAGAACAGGCCACCATCAAGAATGCAACGGCAACACTACCAGCTTTTCCCTTATTACAGCTCCCTGCCTCCTTGGTCTATGCAGTATGCACACAAGATGCTTGGAGCAAATATTGTGAAAACAAAGGGACTACATGTGACAACAATTCAACATTAAAAACCTGCGAGCTATTTTAAGTCATTGTTCCATAGTGTGTAACGAATTAAGGTTTGGGTCGATAGTGCATTCAAAGTGATGTACCTTAAAACAGTAAATACTTTCAAGAAGCAGTGTAATGTGCGAGCCATCTGAGTTTGCACATTTTCATGGCACATGACAAGACAAATCAAACCACCAAAGGTAATGTATCAAAATCCAAGAAGACAACCCTGAGGTTCCCTCTCGTATTAGTCACCCCCAGAATCTGCTGAGGAGACCCTTCTTTTCTTTCTTCATTCTGTTTTCAAGGTTTGGGAACTCGATTGCATTGTATGCCATGTCAAGAACAATTGGATTGCATGGAACTGATTGGAATGGAGAAGGGAATTGCGCAATGCGACATGGCGCTTTAGTGTTTGGTTCACCAAGTGCTGATTCATAGCTCCCTAGCATATCAAGAAGGTATTTAATCTCCTGCGAAATACCAACTTATCATCAGTATCTATTCTAAATATGTGCTTGATTTGCAGTGCAAAACTACTTATCATCAGTATCTGTTCTAAATATGTGCTTGATTTGCAGTGCAAAGCATCACCATGGAAAAAATTACTCGACACTCACTGCCATAAAGTATCACTGAGCTCACAAATCTAGTCACCTTAAAGCACCACCTCTTCCTAATACAACTCTCCAACACCCCACATGCTGCAAGTCTCAGTAAATGCTTACATCGAAAATGACCTTGTTTAAAACATACCTTTCTTTTATCGTCACCAAGTGACATAGTTGAGACTCCTTTAGATAGTCTTTCAGGAACATTCTCCTCCTCCATAATACCTGTTGCATGTTCTATGCAGCTATTGGATCTACAATTGTCAGACAAAGCCTTGAGATCCTGGATTAAGGCCTGTAAGAAAAGAGCATTTGAGTTAGAATCAAGTACCTTTTGACAGCAAAATATGAAAGACAAGCATGTTGACAAAACTAATAAAGTCCAATAACTTAGGAGCCAATATGCTTCAACTTAGTAAAGCACCAAAATTATGTTGTTAGAATAACTAGTCTATTAATAAAATAGAATGTATCTGGTGTCAATGTCCTGAACTCACAATTAACAGTCCTCAAAAGTCAAAACCCAAAGATAAATGCTATTAGTAAAAAGATACATGAATGAAACTAAAATAGAATTACAAGAGTCCAACATAATACATGCCCCAAATGATATTGATGGCGACATAATGAAAAAATAAGGACAAATATCAACTGGAATCTAGAAGCTACCAAGTGATCATAAACATTTTCCAAACAGTCTCTTAAGTCTCTAATCCTTTCTCTACCAAGTCACTAATTACAATCAGCATTTGCAGAGAGAGAGAGAGAGAGAGAGAAGCAACAGAGAAGTGTTGGCTCTATGGCAAACCTTGTCAGCACTGTTAGCCAGCTGTTGCAGTGCAGAATCTGCGAGAGAACGGGCATGACAGAATAGTGCATATGCTTCAGCCCTTTTAACGGCTGAACTATATGACTTTGCCAAATAGAAACATCTGCACGGTTTGCAGAACAAAACTTGTGATGATAATCACTAGGCATTAGATGTAAAATTTCTGGGAAATCAAATGAAACCTTATTAACTAGCGGAAGATTTATATAAATGAAGTGGTTTGAAAATAAGTACAAAATGACTATATGAATGCCGTGTGTCAAGCTCTTGATAACCTCCTGTTTAATTTATGCTTTAGTTGATACATGATTGGCGTAGTTACAGTTCTGAATTACAATAGCATGTAAGGTATACAAACCAACACAGGTGAAAATCATAATATAGTTCATGAACAGATTTATTCTCAAAGCGGAGACTGTGTGAATGCAAAGAAGCTGGTCGGTAAAGAATTTGCTAGATTTGAAAAAGTGGAACGGACCTCTCAGCTCGGAAAGCCAAACCTTTCAGCTCATACTCATGAACAAACGTGTTTTCTTCCTCATTTTTATCCCTTCCTGAGCTAACTAAATCAGTTAGATCTGTCATATTCTGCAAAGTAAAGCAGATTCACATCAGCAAAAGTACACAACTTCAGTAAGACATGATATAAAGCGAACTTACTTGAATTAACAGATCATATAGCCGAACAAGTTCTTCTGGCTTTGTGATTTTCTCATTCTTCTCATCTCGATTCTTTGTAAATTTACTTTTAGCAATACTAACAAGCAACTGGTTACGTTCTATGGTCCTCAATCCTAAAACAGCACTAACAGCCTTGTCAAGACCATTCAAGTCGTCTCTTATATTCTCGGCATTGCCAGCAGAAGCCTGCATTGATACAAGATGTTAGAAGAATGCAAATAATGCATAATAGTGCTTTTAGAACATAAGAAACTGCTTAAGAGGGGAGTAAGCAATGTATCCACAATAAAAAAAACTGGTTAAGGGCTGAAACTGCTCATACCAGGTCATTGCGGATGCAGCTCCGAGCGTCATGGTATGCAGAAAATATTTTATCAAAAATTGCAAGTTTTTTGTCTGCTGAAATTGATTCTGTGGCTGCACCATTCAAGTCTTTCTCCAGCTGCTGAGCTGAATCATATCACTAGATTACAGAGAGATCCACAAGTAGAAAACTAAGCAGATGCAGCAAGAAAATTGCTCAAACAAAGATTCTATTTGGTCAATTTAATAAGGCCTAAATTATCTATTATCTCAGTTTGAGATGAGTGGCCTGAATCATATGCTAACTCCATGCAAAATTTAGCCATAATGGAAAAAAGACAAACTATATACCTTTCAGAATGGAGACACGGGTCTTTGCACTGGTAATTGGAAATCTGCGACCAAGCCAGTTAAATTCAGTCATGGAAGCCGCCTGCTGTGATCTTGTCTCAGACAAGACAGCCTGAAAGTTTATCAAAATGCATCTATTAGAAAATGAAAAAACTTTTCTGCAACCTGGCAATGAGAAACTATGATTAGACAACTAGTTTCAAGTTTCAGCAAAAAAAATTGGTAGCAATAATTGTGGTGGGCCTAACAAGAAATCAGCACCACAAGGACTTCTAGCATTTCGATTTGCATATCTTTCAAGGCTCTCAACTCTTTGATCTTGAGAAGATTTCATTCCTAGCCTACCCCAACTTGTTTAGGACAAAAGGTTTTGTTGTTGTTGCAAACACAAAGACCAAGACCCTATAATCAGAAAAACAAAGCTATATCCCAGAACAACTGTAGCACTATCTGGACTAGAATAGCAATTCCTTTTTGACTTTTTGTAAGAAAAACAATCAGCGTCTCCAACATCTAAAATCGTCTATACTAAGGAGACATGAAATTCCAAGGAACTTTATAATTTGTTCTAGGAACACACAAAAACACAGAGTTCAACCAGGCAACTAAAAAATCAACACACGCACACGCACACATTCCCACATCACATGAAACCGCTTGGTTAAACAAGAGGAAAACCCCACTCCCCAAACAAACTCCTTCTCAAGGTAAATCTCATATTCTCATCTCCTTATCTCTACATCATATCTTATATCTAAAAAATCGGACTCTTATGGAGGATTGCAATAATGTGTTACAGTTTTTCAAAAGACATCAAGATATGTTAAAATAGTATGAAAACAAAATAAATACCTCAATCTTAGCTTTGAAAAGATCATAAGCAGGCCCCTCCTTTTCCATATCAAGGAGTTCATCTGCTTGTAAAGCTGATCCACCTAGTTTGCGTGAACAGAATCCAATCATAGGCTCCACTTCCTCAATGCGCTGACGGCACAAAAGTTGATTTTCTATACCGCCATACTTCCCAAGCTCCTCATATACAGCCCTGTGAAAAATAATATATTACTCAATCAAGGATCTCCCACAAATTATTCATGCAAAAAAGACTTATCAGTGGCACTGAGCATTAAGACATACTCAAACAGAAAGGGACAACAATAATGGAAAGATCTATGCAAGAGATAATGGCCAAACTCCATAGAGCCTAAAGTTTAATGAAACAAGCATCATTTCAAAATTTCACAAACCTGGTATTCTTGAAATTCATCATTGCTGCCTCTATGTTCTTCTCTTGCTCGAACAAAAGAGTACCTTTCATATATGAAGCATATGCCTGTGAAAGAATTTTTTTGAGCAAAATTATTTGAAGTCAACCTTGTAAGGTTTTCGATAATGTGCAACATCTTATTAAGATTCTCAATTCAATTGAGTGCCCAACCAAACAAAAGATAGCATGAAACACACCTCAGCTTCCAAAGATGTCCTGGAATCTCCTTTTATAGAACATAACTGCGAAAAAAGTGATGCCCATTTAACTGCTTTCCTAAATCGACCCAACATGTAGATACGCTGTTGTGCATTTGGACCAGCAGTTTTCTTCTCCATGGCATGACTCCATGCTCGCTCAGCCATATAAAATACTATGTGTAGAAACCTGCTCACATGTTTGAAAAATGCTTCAGAATGTAATGTCCCAAGTCTAACAGCTATACACAAAAAAAAATTGCACTAGTAATTGCTCACTGGAATTGCAAAAAAGTCACATAAACCGAATTATGATTGTGGTTTTTTTCTGAATTTTCTAAGGATGTCATTAAAAAACAACAACGATACAACAGACATGTACAACAAAAGTGTGCATGGCAATAAAAAACAACTTTTCTAGGGGAAGGGATTAACATTGCTAATCAAATACTAATGAACAATCACAGACATCGTATACAGCCACCACACAATCAGTCAAAACCTTTTAACTAACACTAATTAATAATCGATATTACACAAAGCATCCTCATTACTCTCCAAGACACCAGAGCACTTTATTGGTTTTACATATTGGCAATAATCACCAGCATTCTTATCAGCTGAAGCATCACACCAATCCCAACATGGTTCATCAGAAGTGCGAGATACTTGCTGTGGTGTCATTTGCCAATATGGATATAAAACCTGCTATGTAAACGTATGTGATAGTGCTAGACACATACAGCATCATAAAACGTATTTTTTGTCATTTTAACAGCTATTCCTTTCTAATTTGTCGTAAAAATGGGGCAAGTACCACCCAGAAAGTGAATTATTAAAATGTCACATATTATCAGAAGAAGACATCACACCTGACATCTGTCACCGTTGACTCTGTTATATTCCTCCTGGTATATTTACCACGGCCATGCAGAAACTTCAGAGACTTGTATAGCCTTCTCAGCCGTGCAGTACAGTATCTCCTGCAAGTAAAGCTAAATCCTTCAGACAAAAATGTATATCCACGAATGACATGAACCACATAATAACTTATAACCTTAACAGAGAGCAAGATACTGTGGGCAAACAAAGAATGCAACAGATGGAGATAAGATACACATAATGGCTAAGTTGAATTGGAACCTTGGAACAAAATTTTCTGCATGTACCAGTACCAGAGAAATGAGCCAAGCGTTGCAAAGCAAATGTGTAGAAGAAATATTTTTTTAACAAGATTAAAGGTACGAATTCAAATAGACTAGAGAGCAAGTAAGAAGCAGGTTTTGCATAGAACAATTAGGGTAGCAGGGAACAATTTGATGGAAAACCTCCATCACAAGTCACGTCTGAGATCACAGGGCAGAAGAGAAGAAGCCCTAATCGATCTACGCGCGCGGATCCCGCGAAGCGAGAAACAATACAGCACAACTGAGGAACCAAACGGGCAGCAGATCTGGGAGGGCATCGAGTCGGGTAGGATCAGGAATCGGGGGTGCGCACCTGTACCGCGTGTAGTCGCCGTGGCGGAGGCCGTGCTGCATCTGCGCTTCCCTCATAAGCTCCAGCACTGCGAGGAGAGACAATCCGGATCAAGAGACGACGAGAGCAAGGGGGGATCGGATCGGGGGAGAGAGGCGGAGGCGGGGGCGGGGGCGGGAGCGGGAGCGGGGAGGAGCGCTCACCGTTGATGGAGAACCTGACGCGCGGCTTCTCCTCGGCCGCCGCGGCGGCGGAGTCGACCTCCATATCGGATGGCGGCGGCGGCTCGTTGGCGAGCTTCGACATGGCGGCGGTCGCCACGAAGCGAGGCGAAGCAGAGGCGGCGTGGGCTTACAAACAAGGCTGCTACTATTTGGATGCGGTCTGAAAAAACTAAAAAAAATAAAGGGAAAGCTGCTATTTCAGATCTACTTCAGAAGGCTTGCCATGGACCAGCCCCTGCGAAATACTGGGCGACTTGGGCCGTGGTGGACATTGGCTTACTTAGGGCCTGTTTGGGACTGCTCTGCTCTAGTTTTTTTAGCTCTGCTTTATCAACTCCAGCTCCACTATGGAGTTCCTGGAGCAGGTGGTTCTGTTTGGCACGCAGCCTAGCTCCAGCTCTAGGAATGTGAGGTTTCCCTGAGAAAGGTCTAATGTGCCCCTGAATGATGGTTGATGTATGTTTTGATATCTGCGGAGCATATGTAACTGATTTTTTTTGTTGCCAATTGAAATATGATGTAAAATATTATAATCGCAATTAATTTATTCGAGAAAATCAAAAAACAAATATTTTGATCAAATAATTCCATCCTTTTGTCCCATAAATTGCAATGTGCATCATAGATAATTAACAAAGTCCATCATTCGAATACAAATAATTGTCCATAGATAACTAGAGAGTAGTTTAAACCAAAATGACTACGAATGCAAGTGTTCCGATATGCACCATAATTCTAGTTTACCAACATTTACAATTTTTTCGATCGATTCATGTCTATTAAATATACTACATCATACCGTAAAAGCTCATAAAGTTTATCTCAACAAAGACTATCGTCCAACTCGGGTATTCCCAGAGTTATCAACAAAACTATTGCAGTTCTTCTCATCCAAGGATGACTCCTTCTACGACCACTCGACTCCGACTACCCTCGACACTCGACTACGAACACTTGAATGCTCCGACTGCTACAGATGAGTACTCGAACATGAGTACTTGGACACATAACTTTCGACTACATCCAATCACGACTACCACACGAGTACTCGACTGCTACGAGTACTCGAACACACACTGCTAAACAACATATATGTGAAGATTATAACCATCAGGCACAACACACGTAGAGCATAATAGTTTACTTCCAATGGATAACACAAGGGCATTGATTCATTTCACCTGTCAATGTACACCACTACACTATGCTGCTATGAAGCAAAAATTCCTCTGTCGGAGTCCTGCCTTAACCCATTGCATACTTGAGCGAATCACCAGCACCCTAGAAGAACAGGCATGAAAGAGCGAAGTCCGCAATGAAAATCCCAACCAAAGAAACGACCACCGCAGACGTTGTGGACTCGCCAACACCCTTGGCTCCTCCGTGGGTTGTGACGCCCCAGGCACAACTCACTACTGCAATAATAGCGCCAAACACCTGAGATTTTAACAAGGAGCTGATCAAGTCCCATGGCCGCAACACCCTGCGCGCTGACTCCAGAATGATGCTGGTGCTCACACCAAAGATCGCGTCGGCCAAGAACGCCGAGGAGGCAAGCCCGAGCGCGGTGACGACGGGGGAGAGCGCGAGGGCGAGGACGCCGCCGACGGAGCGGTGAGGCCGAGGCGGGTGAACTCGCGCACGAACTGGATGGTGAAGGCCATGCCGACGAAAGCGGCGGTGAGGAGCGAGACCCCCGCGCTCCCGGGCCCCACGCGCGAGGCGCGCGAGGAGGTTGCGGTGGTGGACGCGGCCGTGAGGACGCGGTGGAAGACACGCCCGCGAGGAGCGGCGGCGAGAGCCCCGCCAGACGCGCGCGGGACCACTTGATAAGAGAGGCGGCGGAGTGGGGACGGAGACGGAGGCGAGGCGAGGCGCCGAGTTGTTCTTTGGTGGTGTCGGGGTGTGACGAAGAGGCGGGACGGGCGGCGGCGGCATGACGGGGGGAGGCGGAGGAAGTGGGATTTGGGGTTGGCGCCGGCGATGGATAGGTGGAGGAGAGGGTGGGTCGTGGTGGAGGTGGGGCAGAGGAGGAAGGCGGTGCCCGCGGCGGTGGACGACATGGCGTCGCTGGCGGTGGTCGGAGATCAGGACGGTGGCGGCGCGGGTGTGGGGGGGCGGAGTCGCGCAGGGAGAGCGCAGGTGGGTGGGGAAAGAAAAGAAATCCAATCGGTACGTTGGGAGCAATTGTGTAATGGCAGTGGTGAGTAATTTTTCACCAACTCCACGAGGAGTTTGGAAACCTTTGTTTCTGGAGTACCCCTTGAGGAGCTCCATAAAAAACGTGGAGTTGGCCCCTAACTCCACTTTTTTCTCGGAGCGGAGTTTTAGGAGCTGGAGGTGTTTGGCAAGACAAAGCTAGAGCAGAGCTGCAAAATCTGGAGTGGAGCAGTCCCAAACAGGCCCTTATTGCGCCACGGAGGAGACAATAAAAAGGAGAAGAACTGCTTAAATATAGGTAAATTGCACCTTACACTGAGTAATTTGTAACTTGTCTTATTTTTATACAGGATTAATCTATATTTTTACTTTGTATCAGTGTGTATTAAATAAAATTTTATTTTGCACTAGTCAATCAATTTCAATCCAAAACAAGGCAATCAATTTGAAGAAATAGAATAATCAAAATTGTGTATATCGACTTATTATTACGTAAAGTTGGTTTGAGGCAAACAATATTGGGCTAGTACAAAGTAAAATTTATTTGGCCCACTCTGGTGCAAAGTGAAATTATGAGTTAATCCTAGTACAAAATGAAACAAACGATAAGTTACCCAGTGTAAAAGTGCGAATTACTCTAAAAAACTGAACAGATCCAGGTGATTGCCAGTAGTTTACTCTAAAAAATTGAACAGATCTAGATGATTGCCTTTCTTCCTATCCCGAATTCCTTGCTACTTTTAGTCTAGAATCTATCCACTTCCTTTTGACTACTCTGTAATTACCAATGTAATTTCTATTAACAAATCATGATATAGCTTCTGTAACAGCCCAGGTTTTTATTAAAATAAAAATAAATAAGTATAAAAAATATTAAAATAAAATTTAAATTAAAATAAGTATTTTTGTTGCCTAAGTTTTATTTTTGGTTTTGCCCTGGATTTCTGTTTTTGAAAAGGCTGGATTTAAAAGTATTTTAAGTAAAACCTAAAAATATTATTAAATAAAATAATATTTTTATTTTTCTATAAAAAATCCTAATTCAAAAATAATTATTTGGATTTATTTGGTTTTCTTAGTTTTTCTAGAGTTTAAAATCTATTTTTGAAATTAAAAAGTATTTTAAGTATGAAAATTAAATACCAACTTGAGTTGAAAATATTTTATTTAAGTCCAAAACATTTCTAGAAACTTCTGTGAATTTTTATAGAATTTTTTGAAGTTATTTCATGTTTTTCTGAGCTTTATTGAATTTCCTAGGCTTTTCTGGAAAATGCATAAATCAGAAAATAAAATTTAATCCTCAACCCCGTCCTCCGGCCACCACGTGGATGGCCAGATGCTGCCCACGTCGCCGCTCGGATCCCGCCTTCCCCTCATCGTTGGGCGACACGTGTGAGGCCTGATCTCGGCCACGCCGCCTCCCCCGGCCCAATCCCTGCAGTCCGCCCGCACTTCCCTCCCTCTCTCCTCGCTTCCCTCTTCGGCCACCCGATCCTTTCCCAGGCTACATGGCCGCATCTCCTCCGTCTGTCCCTCCTCCCTCTCTCGGCCGCCCGATTCCCTCCTTGCCGCGTGGCGTCATCCCGGCTGCCCGCGCCTCCTCTCTCCCACTCTCTCTCTGCACGTGGGGCCCACCTGTCGGGTGCTTCTTCCCCGCGCGGTGCCCCGTCTCCCTCCCGCACCCGCCACCGCAACCGCCGCCTTCGCCCTTCCCGCGTGAGCGTCGCCCACCTCTACCCACCTCCCTTCATCGTGCGCCGCCTCTCCCGCAAGCTCCGCGCACCCACTTCCCCTCCTTTTGCACCACTTCCCACATTTCCGCCCGCAACCGCCGCCACGCCCGCGCCTACTCCGGCAACGAATCACCACCGGCCTACCCCTCCCCGAGCCTATTTAAACCCCTCCTCGGCTTCCCCAGTCCTCACCGCACCTCACTCCGCCCCCCTTCTCCCTTCCCGAGCTCCCCATCGCCCTCGCGCCGTGCGCCCTAGCCTCCGAGCGCCGCCCCTCCTCCGGTGAGGAATTCCCGGCGCGCCGCTGCAGTCCGAGCTCCGCCGACGCCATAGTCGGCAACATCGAGTCCCCACCGACCTCCCCCACCTCTTCTCCGGGCCCAAACGCTGTCGGAAAGCCATCCTCGCCGGAGACCAGAGCCGCCTCCTCCACCTCCTCGCCGCTGGCCGCCTCCAAACCTCACCGAGCCCGCACGAAGGTAAAATCGGGATCCTCGCGTGCCCCTCTCCCTCCTGTGCCACTCGCCACTGGCTGCCGTGCGCCGGAGCACCGTCGCCGCCGTGCCCGAGCGCCGCCTCCAGCAGGCGCTGCACCCGTGCATGTGTGGCAGCCATGTGGTGCCACATCAGCGTCATGTCGGCGCCAACCCAGCTCCCCTCCGCCCGTCATCGCCTTCTCGCTCCTATGCCATGTCAGCCACTTCCCTCATCCGGGGACTCGGTCCACATGGATCGGGGCCCACCTGTCAGCATGATCACCCCAGAGCTGACGTCATGCTGACGCCCTAATTCCATTTTCTAGTTGGAAAATAATTCGGCCGAAAATAAATTCTGTGCTGACGTCATAATTTCCATTTTCTTTAGAAAAATAATTCCAAAATTCCAGTTTATTCTTTTTCTCTGATTTTAAACTTCCGAGAGCCTGTTCTCCTTCGTCCTAACTCCGATTGAGCCCATTCAAATTTCTAAATTCATAAAAAATTCCCCTCTATCAATTTATGGCCTTCCATTCAAATATTTGAAGTTGTTTTGAATTTATTTGAATTTGATGGGTTATTTTCGCATGTAGACTTCGACAATTCAAGAGAATTCAAAGACGAAGATTTGCACCGATTTGAAGAGCAAGGCAAGTCACACTTCTTGATCATGTTGATCCCAAAATTCAAAATAAAACTATGTTGTTTTAAATTATTCTGCATGCATATTTTTATTCAACGTATTTCCATTCAATTTTAAATTTAGTTATTGCCTACTTGTTATCACCTCCATTGACATTGAATTTCCCTTATACCTTGTCACCCTAGATTAAAACTCTAGCTAGTACACTAGTTTTGGTTGGAGACTTTATGGTTAGCAAATGCTTAGTTTTGCTTAGAATAACTATGGGATGGGATATCTTTCACATAAAATGATGAGCTTTTTCACATGAAATGATAAGTTTCCTAAATATATTCTTGACTTTGGTGAGTCAAGGAGGTTTATGAAATATTTTGAAATAAATTATAAAACCTGGTTTAGACTTAGTCTAACGGTTAGGTGGTGGGTGTAGGCATGCCCTGTTGTTCGAGACACGGGGTTGACTATCGTGCACAGGGGTATGTGGTTGGGTGTTGTAGGGGTGGCCCCCACCTAAGCCCAGTAGGCCTGTTGGAAGGCTGTAAGGCCCAAAATGGGACATGTATAATGACATAAGTATCCCCAAGGGGATACTCAAATGTAAGGGTACTGTTGTAAAAGCACTCCCCAAGAGGGTATATGAATACAATACCAGCCATGAGGGAGGAGCGAAGCCATTACTCACCTAACTCTCCACTACCATACTCTCTCTCTCTGTTTGGTCTGTAACCACAACAGTTGGCGCCATCCGTGAGGAGGACAAGGATAAGCCTCCAGATCTGAAGGAGAATGGCACCAAAGAAAGTTTCGTCATCGGCAGCGAAGAAGAAGAAGGCGGAAGCGATAGGATTTCATGTCAATACCGAGGCAGCGGCAGGCGCGGGCAGCAGCGCGAGCGCGGCGGTCGCGAACACTGGTGTTCCCGGCGCAACGCCCGATCCTACCATCACCACCCGGACACTTAACCCTACCACCGTCGCCGCGGCACCTAACCCCTCGTCGACCTCCAACTCTATCGTGCTGCCACGGCAGGCAGCCCGGACGCGCCAGCGGCCTTGGTCATGCCCATGGGAGCCAGCGCCCTGCTGACGGCCTTTGGCATGCTCCGACGGGAGTTGGTGGATCTACGCGGAGCCGTGCAAGGTATGTAGGAAACTTGGGGTCAGCAGATCCCATTAGCAGCCGCAGTAGAGCCCACTCCAGAGAGGGCGGATGGTCGTGACGCCCTTGCGCCCGGTCGTGTCCTACTACGGCGCGTGGACCCGGAGTCCCCACTCTCCGCGGGCCTGCAGCAGGCGGCATGGCCCGAGGACTTCAAGTTCCCGAGTGTCATTGAAGCGTATAAAGGTGACACAAACCCGCGACAATTTGTACGCATGTACGAAACCGCCATCGAAGCTGCTGGCGGAGGCGACACCACGAAGGCCAAAGGACTCCCCCTCGCACTACAAGGGGTGGCGCTCTCGTGGTTCTTCACCATCGAGCCGCAGTCCATCTACGTGTGGGAGCAGATCTGCGATCGACTCTATCACAACTTCCAGGGAAACTACGTCAAGCGTGTCGATGCGGACCAGCTCTTCGCAGTCAAGCAATAACCTAAGGAAGGGCTCCGAAATTACTTCAAACGCTTCGCCAAGGTACGCTGCCAAGTCAGAGACGTCAACGAGACAACCGTCATCAATGCAGTGGTACAAGGTCTCCGCCCGGGACCACTCGCTGAGTATAACGCACGGAAGCCACTCAAGTCGGTGGCAAAGCTCTTCGACAAAATGGAGGCGTACGCCCGGGCCGAGGAGGATGCGCGGAGACGCAACGGCGACAGCTTTGATGCCGGTCAGGCGGAGGAGTTGTCGCAAAGGAGAAGCATAAGAGACGACCCGAGGACAAAACACAAGCAAGCATCCGCGGGTGATACTCATGAGCGCGTCGACGCCGGGGTGCACCAAAACCCGCCAAACGACAAGGCGCAAGCCCCGGCGTAACCAACGAAGACCCCAAAAGGCTCGCCGCGTCCTCGCTGCGCAAGGCGCCCCCCGGGAAACCGCTTTAACCCCGTGCGCCGGAGGGGGACGCGAAGGAAGCCGCGAGGAAAAGCCGCGTGCGGAGCAGGAAATCCTACAATACGGTAGATGGTGCGAGGTGCATGGCTACGGGGGCCATTTCACGCGGACATGCACCAAACTCGTGGCGTTGCGGCAAGTGGTGGCCCACGTACGGGCCTCGGAGGCGCTGACCCCCGCAGTAGCCCACGTACAGCGTACGCAAGGCAGTCCCTCGCGCGCTGGGCCCCCGAGAGAGACCCAGTGCCGTGGTGTCAATGTCATCACTGGAGGCTCTTCGTCGAGCACTTCCCCAGCACAACTACCTCCGGGGACAGCGCATCACAGCATCACCTTCACATCAGCCGATGCCCAGGGCGTGGAATTCCCCCACCAAGATCCCTTGGTCATCCAGGCCGACATCGCAGGCTGCGACGTCAAGTGTATCCTCATTGACGGAGGGAGCTCCGCAAACATCTTGTTCGTGGAGGCCCTTGATCGCATGGGGGTACCTCGGAGTCTATTGAAAGCATCGGAAGCCCCCCTCCAGGGCCTCGGAGGCTAGCCACTGAAGGCTTTGGGTCAGGTACACCTCCAAGTCTCCTTGTGCTAGGCCGCCAACGCCAGGACTGAAGATATCGTCTTCGACGTCGTGGACGTCCCGTATCCATATAATGCCATACTGGGCCGGCCTGTCATCAACTCTTTCGAGGCGGTCCCACACTACGCCTTCCTATGTATGAAGCTCCCAGGGCGGCGGGGCGTCATCACTGTCTTTGGTGATCAGGATATGGCTAGGAGCATCGAAACCAGAGCTGGACGCCTGCACCGTAAGGTGCACGTCCTCGCTGACAAGTACCAGGCGGACACGCCGTCCGCCCCAGGGTGGACACCTAAGCCCCACCCAGAGGGCGGAGTTAAGAGAGTACCTCTCCAGGCGGAGGGGTAGTTCGTATCCATAGGCGAGGGCATCCCTCAGGACGTAGAGCAAGACTTGCTCCGAGTTCTTCGGGCCAACACAGATGTCTTCGCATGGTCCCCAGAGGATATCAAAGGTGTGGACCGCGCCCTCATCGAACACAACCTGGCGATCCGCCCTGACGCCAAGCCAGTAAAGCAAAAACTTCACCGTATGTCCATGGACCGGCAGCAAGCGGCCAAGGTGGAGGTGGCGAAGCTCCTTCGGGCGGGGGTTATCCGCGAGGTCCAACATCCGGACTGGCTCGCCAATCCGATGTTGGTCAAAAAGGCCAGCGGTGCCTGGCGTATGTGCATCGACTTTACCGCCCTCAACAAGGCATGCCCGAAGGATGACTACCCTATGCCACGCATAGATCAACTGGTCGACGCCACCGCAGGGTGCGAGCTCATGAGCTTCTTGGACGCCTACTCCAGCTACCATCAGGTCTACATGGCCAATGACGATGAAGATAAAACCAGCTTCATTATGCCGGTTGGGACCTTCTGCTTCGTTAGGATGCCCTTCGGCTTGAAGAACACGGGCGCAACCTTCACTCGCCTCGTCACGCTGGCCCTAACCGCCTAGCTAGGGAGGAACGTGGAGGCCTACGTGGATGACGTGGTAGTAAAAACCAAGCAGCTCGCCTTCCACGGCCGGGATCTTCAGGAGACCTTCGACAACCTCAGGAAGGCGGGCATCAAGCTCAATCCGGACAAGTGTGTTTTCGGCGTGCAGGCGGGCAAGCTCTTGGGCTTCCTCGTATCCGGGTGAGGCATTCAAGCGAACCCCGACAAGGTCGACGCCATCCTGGGCATGGAACTGCCCAAGACGATGAGGGAGGTCCAAAGGCTGGCCGGCCGCATGGCGGCCCTGAGTCGTTTCCTCTCCAGGGCAGCGGAGTGGGGCTTGCCATTTTTCAAGATTCTCCGCGGTTGCGACGGGTTTCATTGGAACGACGACTGCGCAAAGGCCTTCAACGACCTGAAGAAACACCTCGCAACCCTTCCCACTCTGGTGGCCCCAGCACCAGAGGCTCCCCTCCTACTCTACCTCGCCGCCTCGGCAACGGCGGTTAGCGCCGTCCTCGTCCTCAAAGAGGGCGCTCTCCAGCGACCAGTGTACTTTGTCTCTGAAGCCCTCCAGGGCGCCAAGACGCGGTATACAGAGCTCGAGAAGCTTGCTTATGCGCTGGTCATGGCCTCAAGAAAGCTCCGGCATTACTTCCTGGCGCACCCAATAACGGTGCCATCCTCGTTCCCTCTGGTGGAGATGCTGCACAACAAGGAGTCCACGGGGCGAATCGGCAAATGTGCGGCCGAGCTTGCTCCATTCTCCCTAACATACGCCTCCCGAACGGCGATCAAGTCTCAAGTTCTAGCGGACTTCCTCGCGGAATGGACCTCTCCAGCTCAGCCTGTCCTCCAGGGCGAAGACCCGGTGTGGATGCTCAACACCGACGGAGCTTACGGCGTTGCGGGCGCAGGGGTTGGCGCAGTTATTACCACACCTGAGGGGCAGCGCCTGTTGTACTCGGCGCGCCTAGCATTTCCTACTATGAACAACACGGCCGAGTACGAGGTGTTACTCTTTGACCTCAGGAAGCTCAAAGCGATGGGAGCGAGGCGAGTCCTCGTCCGTACTGATTCACGGCTAGTGGCGGGCCATGTGGACAAGTCATATCAGACCAAGGACCCGGAGCTAGCTAAGTACCTAGCAGCCGTACGAGCAAAGGAACGGCACTTTTTGGGTGTCACAGTGAAGGCCATTCCTCGGGCAGACAACGAGCAAGTTGATGTCCTCGCCAAGGCTGCCAATCAGCAGCTCCCAACTCCCGGAGGGGCATTTTATGAGGTCCTGCCAGCGACAGCCATCGCGCAGGATAATCGTGATGCAGCCCTCGTCCACCAGATCACCCAGGATGGATCAGCAACTCCTCGTCAGGATGGAAGCTGCCTCAGAGAAGCTTGCCAACCACATTGGCATCATGACACCCGCCACATGCTCGACATTGATTCCTAGCCATGAAGCAGACAACATGAGCTTCAAGACCACATCGCCCATTGAAGAAGGCCGCACCAATACTCGTTTCAATGACTACCTCATTCCCTTCGACGCTGTAACATCCCAAAATTTTAAAATTTGAAAATCTGAATTTCTTGAATTTTTTATATTCTGCTCGAATTTGGATTTCATGGAGTTTTCCTGACTTTGATTGAGATTCTAAAAATTTAAGAAATTCATAAAAGACAAAGACAAACATTAGCAATACCAAAACGTGAATATGCAAATAATAGAGAACTAAAATCCTAAATACTAATATGAAAAGATGATCCAGTATAAGGAGAAGGAAACTTGAGCTAATAAAATATAAAATTTCATATTGAGAATGATAGTACAAGGGCAACAAAAATAAATAAAATATATGCAATTATATACAAAAAGGACTAGTATGGTGATCAAAAGCATAAAAAAATGTGAATATATATTTTTGTGCACATGTATAAAAAAATGAATAGCAAAGAAATAAAAAAAAAGAAAAAGGGATTGGGGTCGACCAGTAAAGCAGTGGCCCAACCCCGCTCTTCCTCTCTGGCCGGCGGGCGGGCGCGCCGCCGCACTCCTCTCCCCCGCGCCACACCCGCGATTTCTTTTCCTCCTCTCTCGCGCGTGCTCGGCTCCCGTGACTCCGCGCGCGCTCGAGCACACGCGCAAGCCCCGTCGTGTCGCCACCCTCTGCGCTCGCTCCCTTCCTCCACGCGGCATCCATGCGCTGCCGTTGCCACAGTTTTCCGTCGTCGCCCCGGTTTCTCATGTGCGCTCGTCACTCCGCACTCCGCTCCGTCGTGTTGCGCCCCGCCCATGCTCGCGCGCCGTCGTTGCGCCCATGTCGCCACCGTCATCCCACGCCAGACATCGGTCATGGGCGCCGGTGACATCGCAGCGGCTCCTCCTCCGCTCCTATAAATAGCGGCCAAGCTTCCCCTCGTTCTTCCCCTTCCTTCCCCGCCTCTCTCTGCCGTGAGCGCCGGCCGCCTCTCTCGCCGTTCGGTGCTCGGTGCTTCCCCTTCAATCCGAGCCCACCACCGGTTCCCGAGCCTCTAGTCCTCCTCCGGCTTAATTGAAAATCGTCGCACCGAGCTCGCCGCACGGCTTTCTTCCCCGTCCCGCCGCCGCCGCCGCCGGCGCCATTTCTCCTCCACGACTCCTCGGCTCGATTCCTCTACGGAGAGCACCCCACACCACCCGAAGACTTTCGCCACCGGCCGGAGCTATGGTCCGCCCCATCTCGCCGGCGTCGTGCGCTCACCCGCGCCGCCGTAGGCCATTGCCGCCAGCTCGCCGTGGCTTCCCTCCGGCTCGGCCAGTTTGTCAGTGAGCACCCCCGTGGCCCACTCCTGCTCACGCCTCTCCAATCCCCTCTCTTCCACCGCAACGCGCCGCCCGTCCCATCTTCACCGCCGGCGCCGCGCGCGCCGCCGACCCTCCTCCGGTGATCCTCGCCGCCGCCGCCATCGCTATCAACCTCAAGAGGGCGCAGGATTCCATTTTGCCATCACCGCTCCCTCCCGGTCCCTCCTCGCCGGCGCGCCCGCCGCCCTTCCCCGGCCCCGAGCTCCTCTGTTCTACCGAGGCAATGGCTCGCTTCTTCCAACCATTTCTCCCGTTCAAAGCACAAGTGGGCCGTCGCCCAACTGGTCAGCCCAGCCGCTCCTCACGCTGAAGGTCCTGAGATCGATTCCTCCCTGGCGCATTTCATCTTTTTCCATTACTTTATTTTGTTAATCATTTCAACTAATGAAAGTCTAAGGAAGATAATTAGAAAATAACCCCAGGAAGCTAAGAAAATTAGTTTAGATTCGAGTAAAGTTTACTTATACCTTAAATATGGATTTATGAGTATATTGACATGTAAATGATTAAAGGAAATAGTTAGCTAGAAGTTCGAATAATTAACTGAAATGCAAGACATAATAAAAATATGATGTAAGGATAAGTTGAGTTAAACCATAGTATTAAGATTCATGCAACGTAGATGCCGCCCGGGATTATTATACGTCAAATCTAGATTTATTTTTAGGGGTACTTCGGAGTAAAATAAAATGTAATCGTTTAAATTATGGTGGTCGCTCCTATGTCTTCAACAAGCACATAAATTGATAGCAACCTTTAATTAATAGGGCTTCTTCAAGTAGAAATGTCTTATCAGAAAGATATATAAGTATACATGCGGCAATTATAATAGTCACCCCTAGCGTGTCATCGACAAATGAATCTCAGTCGTGGATTCAGTAGAATATTGATAGTAAAATATAACCTAGTACAGTAGGCTCGAGCTACAAAGGGGTAAAAATATTTGTATTAGTAACTTTGGTGAGCGCTCAAATAAAAAGGCTATAATAGTATCTGAGATACTAAAATGGAATGGTCTAGGTCATTAAGCATCCAAATAACCTCGCGGACATATAGATGCTCTAAAGTAAATATGTAACTATTAACACAAGTAATTAGTGTCACATAAAATGATACATAACAAGTATTGCTCAGAGTGCTAAGTCTAAACTAAAATTAGAAAGAAGGCTAAGCCTAATAGTAACTAAAGTATAGATTAAACAATAATTGTACTATTAATTAAATCTTAAAACTAGATATAGCAAATAATAATGATGAGCATGAAATAACAAGATATGGCCCATACAACTGAATCCTAATTCAACTTAAATTTAGCCTAGCTATGAATGAAGATACATAAAATATGATAATGGGATTATTAGATATTTAAATTCTAATTAATTACCATATAAGAATAAATATTGAGCCCTTGCTATTTATCTTAATCTAAATAGTAAGTAAAGGCCTATATCAGAGATCATTCTAAAACTTAATAAAGATATCCAAGTGTTATAATACCTTTGACTAAAAGATTTATAGAATAAGTACAGATCTCATCCATCAGTCCAGTTTGCCTTTACCATACCCTAAGTTACAAGGAATACATACCCAGCCAGACTCGCACTTCGATACATAGGTCTAACCTAACTCATGGAACTTCCTTGATAAATACAAAAATGATAAAAGAAATTATTAATAAAAAAAGGTCAAACCATTATATCCTTCCACCGACCCTGTCTCAAATCACCCGAATCACCCATTAACTCATAATAAAACTAAATTGAGTTTATTCGGATTTATTTGGATCTTTTGAGTTACTTGCTTTTATTTGGATTGATCGTTTATCGCGTAGTTAGAAGCCGAGTCGAAGAATGAATAGATCAAGCGAGATCGAGATCAAGTTGAAGATAAAGACTCGAAGCTCAAGACCATCAAATGATATAGCCTTGAGTGAGCTCAAGACTGCGGTAAACCGCGCCAGACGAGTCAATACTTTGATCATGTTGAACCTACGTTTTCTGCAAATTACTTTTGTTTAAATTATCAAATTGCATCTTTGTTATGTTATATGCAAATACATGTTAATTTAAGATTCTAGTTATATCCCATTGTGTACTTGGTTAATATTACCCTCCTTTGAAATATTTGAACATGTGAACATTGTCGCCTAGCACAAATTATAATAGTAACCTTTCAAAAATAAGTCCGTAATTATATGCCATGCGTAGTATTGATTAGATACTCATGGGCGCGAGCGTAAGCATCACTTTTAATCTTGAGAAAAATTGGTTGGGCGATCATGGTGGTAATGATCGATGTATGTTGGATATGGTTATTTTATATTCCCAAAACCTCAAAATGCTTATTTATCCGGGCGGATGGTTCGGGGTATGGTGCAAGGGTGCACGAGTGTGGTTTGTGGTAGAACCGCCGGATACTAATAAGGACCGAATCTTGTCATGACCTCTGTGTAAAACCGTACAACCACAAGTCGTAAATTACAACTTGGCCCAAGAAACCTATCGAAATTCTGGACTCATCTCACGGTAGAGGATAGGGAGTGGATATGCACGGCAAGGAGGCCTAAGGGACACCGTGTCGGGTGAAGTTTCTCGATCTTGCGCTAGCGCGAGGGGAGGGAAGCCCGTGCGCTAGTAGCGGAGAGAAACATCCCATGCAATAGATGGGACCCATCGCAAATGGGAGAAGCCCATAAAGTGAGATGAGAAAAGGAACTAGATATTTTGAAAAGTCACCGTGATGGTCGCTCAACCACATGTCTAAGGCATCATGTGGGGCAACGAGTTGATTATCTCTTGTGGTGAAAGTGTACAAACTCTGCAGAGTCAAAACTATTCGAATAGTCGTGCCTACGGTCATGGGCGGACATGGGAACTTAACGAGATATAGTTCTATTTCAAAATGTTTTGTGGGTGGGAATGGAAAAGTGAAGGGCGAAGGATCGCCTGGTTTGGAATTGTCCCGGTGTCGCCCCATGGTAAGTTAAGCGGCTATAACGTGAAGAAATTGCTATATGGTGCGATGCCATGTAATGGTGGATGGAATCTGAATCGATATTAATAATGCATTTCCTTGTACATTATGATTTGGTTCAAATTGCTAGGTCTTAGGGATTTTTAAGTAATTGTATTCAAAAGCACTCTCTGCAAAAATAAAATAACCCAAGCCTTCCTTTGATAAGCCATGCATACTATTTAATTGCATTACGTGTATTGGCTCGCGAGCACGGGTGGAGTGCTCATGCTCGCTTTGCGACAAAATTCAGAATCAGGAATCAAATTACCTCACCTCAGCAACAAGATTGGACAAGCTGGCCGAGAAGATGACGATGTCAAGGGCTAGGTCGCGAACCTCCAGTTGGCTGCATGTGGGCATGTCCTGAAGGTCCCACTTGCGTGCTTTGTTCTTCCACTGCTGCAATTTCATGATTTCGGCCTAATCGACCCATGAGTAAGTCTACTATTATATTTACGCTTCCGCATGATATGTATTTTGATATTCATTTACGAATCGTGAGCACTATCTCGATCCAGGAATAGTTTGCTAAACCTGATGAGATTCCGGATGGTATAATCTGGGGTCTGACAGACGCCCATGCCAACACCACTCCATTCGTGCAAGTTAGGGGTGGAGCAACCTGATGCATGCAAGGTGTTCATCAGAATGCTTGAGAAGATGAGGAACAAGGCCAAACATCACTGGGTCATCAAATGGGTGTCACGAGTGCACATTACTCATTGCCCAGTGTGTTGGGCCACCATATGGAGCAAGCTTCACGTCTTTGGTCATGATGCCAAGGTCTTGAATGTCAAGGAATATGAGGGTGCAAACATCGTCAAGCTCAACAACAAGCAACCAGCCAAGTGCTCAATGAAATGATCCTCAAGGCTAGGGTGATGGAGGGCAAGATGAACAAGCTGTCGTTGTGTGAGGAAGGAGGTGACCAATATACACAGTAGTGGTAGATTATGATCCTTGGCTCTGACCACATGATGTTCATTGAAATGATACAAAACGACAAGCCACGAGTGCAGCCATCACATGAGCATCAAAAGGTGTGGCTCCAACCGGTTGCTCTGACAAACTCGTAGACTATGGGGGTTGAGCAGTGCATAACCCCCATAAGTGAATGGTGCATACATGGACCACCGTGGCTTGCGTGATCATGCAGTGCACATGTCACAATCGTGGGCTACATCGAGCACACTCCCAAGCTAGGGGTGGCCAAGACACTCGCTAAATTGAGACATCATGATGAGGACATCTCTATTACACATTCATCGTCCACTCCAAGTGTGCATAGCAAAGCTATTGATAAGGCTCCAGAAGGTCCTATGACAAGAGCAAGAGCTAAGCTACTTCAACAACAGGTGCTTTTCTTTCTTAGAGAGTCTTCCATTACGTTAGATGAGAACAGCATACTACCTAATGCAAATATGTTATGTCTTCTCAGATTTGCAGTAACAGAAGATCAAGTGGAGAAGGATCAATCAGCCACGAGTCATGAGAAGGAGAGTCCATGCGGGCAAGGAGCTATGATATGTGTCCAAGAATTTCTCAACCAAGCAACCATCAAATCAATGGAAGATCACGTGATCACAGATCTCATGGTGTGCACAAGATGTGGCCTGCATGCCAAAGGGTGACCGCAATCCATCTTGGTCTTGTAATAGGATAGGGGCTTAGCCCAAAATTAAAGGAAATATACTTGCTAAATTTTAGAAATTGGATTAGGAAACCTTGATCGAATAAAAGATTGATTCGGTCAAGACTTTCCTTGTGTGAGTTCGGGAAAGCACTATAAAACCCCCTTGTATTCCCTTTTGTTTGAGACAGACCACGTTTGAGAAAAATCAATCTACTAAAGTTTGTTCGAGTTTAGCATTGCTGCCGAAGTTCCATAGGAAATTAGGAGTGTTCTCTTCAATCAAGATCGTTCAGCCTTTCTGCTGGGAATTGGGTGCACGACAGATCTTTGCTTGGTGGTCGGCGAAATCAACACGAGTGTGTTTTGGCAGATTAAAGAGTGTTCGTCCCTTGCACTGGTATTGGAGGATCATTACGATTCATCAAGACTCCCGTGATTATCCATCCTACGTCGAGAAGATCGGGCGACCCCGTATCACATCAAGTGGCTGACTCTAGATTGGGAAATCAATGAGGCATGGGAGGTGTTTGATAAAATGCAACCATGGGGACGAAGTGCCTTTAGCCCTGGGAATTCAAGAATACAAGCTGGTTGTCTGGTGTTCGGCAAGGTTCCATTGTGGAAATGTGGTGGGTTTAGTCTAGGGAGCAAAGTCGCTAGGTTCAAGAAGGTGCTAAAGTTTGCGAGTGATCAAGATGGGTCTCTAGTTATCATGTGTTATCGCCATGCCATGGGATCCTGGTGAATTGTAGCTTATCCAATATGAAGTGACATGGCCAAACTCCTTGACTTCTTATCAAGTGATCACCACCCGGAGGAATAGAATTCTTACCAAGCGTCTACAGGGGCCATGGGATCTTAGCGACTCCATGCTCATCTTCCATGGATTGAAAGTATTGGCTTAGGGCAAGCCAAAATTCAAGGCGGGATGAATGTCATGGGCCTAGCCCTATGTAGAATTGGGCACAACTACGACTTGGGCGTGGTGGACATTGGGCAATAAAAGGAGGAAGATCAGATGAATGGATCGAATAGAATAGATCAAGGTGATTACCTTTCTTCCTACCTCGACTTCTCTATCTACTTCCTTCTTGCTACCTATCCCTTATTCCTTGCTAGTCCTAGTCTAATATCTATCCTACTCCCTCTGATTACTCTTCAATTACCTATGTAATCCATATTAGCAAGTCAAGACCATAACACGGAGTTACGGGGCATGGTTTCTTAAGGAGTACATGTCAGATCCGACTGCTCCATGAATTGGATTGTATATGCCGATTTTGGGACAAAATCGGTCTGATTTGGTAGAAATTTTGATATCCCCCTACAAACTAGCTACGAAGCATGTTTGCCATTTCCATTAGACTGTGATTAAGTAGATAAAAATATCACTTAGTTTTATAGTGTAATGGGACTGCACTCATGCTCTACTTAATGGTGAAGTTTGCATGTCTCATGTTTTATAGCGAAATGGGACTGCACTCATGCTCTACTTAATGGTGAAGTTTGCATGTCTCATGATTAATCGATTTGTCATTCATGTCATGGGATCGGGAACACTTGATAATTTGATTAGCACTACAAATGATTTTGTTTCTCAGCAAATAAGTTAAGCTACTCCTAAACTTATTAATCATAATTACTGTAGAATGACAACATTAATTTTCAATAGGGCATAATTTCACAACCAGGTATCAGCTGCACTTTAAGAAAATAAAGTTGTTTTTTGAATAGGGGCAAGAGAGCTGCCCTGATTTAATTAAGAGGAAGAAGCAAGGTTAGGATACAGAGGGAGCCCTGCTCAAGGACAAGGTGGGGTGCCATGCAATAGCTTCGAAAAATAAAATTATGATATGACAAGACTAAGTGGTAGCTCTGCCAGATTCTTGGCTCCCGCGAGGACCCAATTTTCAACCTCCTCTTTTATGCGGGAATCAGGGAGTCTGGAGTGGACGCCATTGATTGGAAAATTCGTGTATTTTGTTCATTCTAAATTTCCCATGTCACCAGCATTAATACCGTCACCATAGCTTTCCGTGGGACTCCAGGCATATGGATAGGTGATTCCCACCAATGTCAGACCGAGGACGGGGTCTACCTGCTTGCTAGGTTCAACGAACTGCAAGCTATCCATTACACAATGGTTGTCCAGATTCTTGTGGAGTAACGACATTCAGCCAGGAGGTGGATGGCAGTCTCTGGAGCATGTCTGCAGAGCGGATGTGTCACTACAAGAGATGTGTCATTTTGTGACATATATGGCATGACAAAGGGTCTAAATGTCACTAAATCATCTAGTTTATGACGTTTCTGTAGAGGTAATTTGGCTTAGTGACAAAAATAATATGAATGTCACAAAAAATGTCATGATGCAAGTCTAAATCAATGTAGTGACAATATTTGTTGTGTCATTAGGGCTACTTTGCGAACGTCATAAATTAATGACAAAACTGGTGTGTCAGAAATTATTATATATCCATGTAGTGATAATATTTGTTGTGTCATAGGGGCTACTTTGCGAATGTCATAAATTAATGACAAAACTGGTGCATCACAAATTATTATATTGAATTATTTAAACCATCATTTCCCTTGTTGGCATATATTTTGTCAAGATAGGTCCCACCGCCACGTGGCCCAACCAACCATAAAACCATATGTAATTTATGGGCCTAAAGGTTTTTTTCCCTAAATTAATTGGCATAATATACATTTTTTCATAAATTTATGGGGCTGAAGGGGTTTTTCCTAAATTAATTAATTGGCCTAATATGCGGGAACGGCCTTTGGGCGGCAAAACATAAATTTTCGAATGGGAGATGGACTTCTTTGTAAACCCTAGAAATTTTCGAGGACTAAAGCGCAAATTGGAAAATCCCCATCTCCTAAAAACACCAGTGCACACTGGGAGAGTTTTGGAGCTCGGCCTGCTTCTTCCTTGCCTCCATTTTTGCTTCCCCCCTCCTTCTCCACGCCCGGCTGCCGGCGAGCACCGGCCATGACTCGCCGTCGCCACCTCCTTGCTCTTCCCAGACCATCTCCTCGGCGCCACTTCTCTCCGGCTCCTTCTTCCGCCGCCTCTTCCTCTCCTTAGTTCGGCCACCACTACTCCATCCACCGCCGTCTACTCTTCCGCATCCCCCTCTGTGCCCCTGCTGCTCCTCTACCACGCCGGCCGCCGCAAGCCCACTCTCTGTCCTTCCCCCCGTTTTCTTCTCTTCCCTAGTGCACGCAGCCGCCCAAATCCCGCATCCCCCTCTCTGCGCCCCCGTACCTCCATTAGCGCCGCCTTCCTCACCTTCTCCTAGCCGCTCCTCACCGCGCACCTCGGCCGCCTTCCTCTACCGCCGCTCCTCTCCTCCACCAGATTCCGCGCCGGCCAAATCGACACTTCGCCTCTCTCTCCTCTCTCTCAACTCCCTCCGGCCTCTCCCTTCTCCACCAGTTCCGCCGCTGCTTCTCTCCGGCCGTCCTTCCCCTCCTCCTTTCCCACCGAGCGCCGCCGTCCTCAACCGCTCCTCCTCAAATCGTTCCACTGCCGCCTCTTGCTTCCCCGTCCAGATCGGCGCCGACACCCACTCCTCCCCCGCACCTTCACTTCCAGTGCTCCGTCATCCACCACCGACGCTGCCCACCAGCACCGAGACCGAGCAGCCGTCATCCACCATTGCGCCGGGCCGCAGCTCTTCACGGCCGCCCTGCATCAAGCCTCCTTCACCTCCTCACCGCCGGCATCTCCACCGCAACCGAAGGCATCAACCCACGAATCAACTCCACCGCGACAGCCTTTCCTCCTCTGCGCCCTCTGCAACTTCTTCCCATTCGGTTTATCTCCAAACTCTTTCTCTCATTCCTTACTATCTTGTTTAGTTTTTTTTCCTTGATAACTATTACTACATGAATCTGTGTGTTAAACTGTGATTTGGAATGCATTGTTGAGCACTGTAATGGTTTGGTTAATTTTGCACTGTGATGAATGTGATCAGTGGATATGTTCATGAGCCCTGTTAATTTGAGCTCTATGATTGTGATATATGTTCTGTTATTGTGCCCTGTTCTGTACTTTTGTTATTGTGATAAGCGTACGCAATGACTTGCTTTTCAGAAATTTTCTTGGTGTCCGTCCTTTCTCAATTCATTTTGTGGTATTGGTTCAATTGGATTACTAAATACATATGTGGCTGAGTACCCGTGCAATCCATTTTTATCTTGATGTCTTATGCACCATATGTTCATTCTCTTTTCGAGTCAATTCACCATCGACACAACCATCGAGCGGTGAAAGTTGCATGTCTTGATTTGCTCAAAAAGGACAATGGCAGATATGATGCGACAAGGAAGCATGCGAAGAAATCGAGAAGGCGAGGAAGCAAGGAAGTGAGATCCAAGGCTTCCTTCGTTCCTTGTTTGGCGCAAATTTGCATCATCGATCTTGAGTAGTAAGCTCTCAAACTTAGGCTATAGATGAAATTGTGGTGGCTAGAGTTATCATTTTGATATGGATACCTGTGATGAGGTTGAGACAGCAACTATATGTGTTTTGAATTTGTGTTGAGACACCAACTTTATGTGTTTTGAATTTGGTGATGCATGAAATGCTTGATATTTAATATCAGATCTGATTTGATTTGAATGTGTGTTGAGACAGCAACTATTTGTGCATTTTGTTGGATGGTTTGAATGTATGGGCTGATAAAAATATATGGGCTCAAATTTGTGGGCTGAAAAAATGGGCTGCAATCATAAAAAAATGGTACCCATCGGGCTAGAGAAAAAAATAGCCCAATTACTGTTTCAGCCCAAATAATTTATGACGTTTTTTAAATCTGCCACGTCAGCGCCACGTTAGCATTTTTTATGACGTTTTTATATCTGCCACGTTAGCATTTTTATGACGTTTTTAAATTTGCCATGTCAGCGCCACGTCAACATTTTATGACGTTTTTTATCCTACGTGGTAGCTGCCTACGTGGCAAGGCCTAGGATTTTGTGACATAAAACAAATGTCATAAGTTATTGTGACATTAAAATGAATGTCATAATTTTTGTGACACGGGACAAACAAGCGTCATTAAACAAATTTGTGACGCTCATTTTTTGACATAACGATTTTCGCCACACAGATGTCATAAAAGGTGAATTATGACATAATTTTAGATATTATGACATAAATGATATGTCAAAAAATGGCACTTCTCTTGTAGTGTGTTTATTAATTTGGCCACCCTCACTTGGAAAGATGGCCCACTGTCCAAATTCTATTCTGTACCACTAACCAGCCAAAGATTTTACATTTCTGGGGTGCCCAAGTCTTCCAAACTAGGGCGTTCATGGTGGTTTGTGTCTTTCATGGAATTGTGCTTTGTATGCCGAGGCGACGTTGTAAACTTCGTTAGGAGTGAGGGTCCTCATGGTCGTCCTAAAGGGTCGTCGTGGAGGTAAGGCCCCAAATGTTACAAGCTCCTATATGTGTTGTGTAGTTATACCAGCTGAGAAATCAAAGTCTTAAATCCATTTATTGTCCACAATCCCGTGTTTAGAGTGTGATTCTTTCTTTTGGAGGCGTTGTAAGTAACCGATGCAATGTCACATAGTTGGTTTTCATGTGCTCATGCTAATTTCTAGAAGGACGCCCCCTTTCCATCACCAATCATTGTATTGGTCATCGCGGCAAAGAGCATTTAATCTTGCTAATCACATGGTGACTCCATTCCTTGCCATGGTTTATTTTCGGTTACCCATTCGTGCCACAATCACCTAATTCTCAGAGCCTGCTGCGAACCGCTCTAGGTCCAAGAGCCTGAAAGATGTTCTGATCCCGTCCATAAGAACCTTCGTGTTCGATTGTTGAGGGATTTGAGCATGCATTTTAATGCCTTGATGGCTGTATGGAAGTAGGTGGACTGGGTCGTTAAGACAGATTTTGCCAAAGTTTTTCTGCCTACAAGAGTGAGCAGTTTGCCATTTCATCCAGCTAGACGACTAGCATGCTTGTCTTGAGGACCTGGAAGTCCGCCCGGCGAAGTCTTTTTAGTGCAAGCAGTAAACCTAGGTATTGCAAGGGGAAGGTTGCAATGTTGCCGGAAAGTCCTGTAGCATAGCTTGTAGGTTGATCTGATCACATCTTATCAGTGCAACTCGGCTCTTTTGTAGGTTAGTTTGTAGCCCTGTCGTGTTACCAAAATTATGTAGGATTCAAATCAAATTGCGGACATCCTCCTATTGTGGTGCTAGAAAGATAGCTACATCGTCCGCATACAAGGATGTTCTACCGCCTGAGATGGCTGATATCCACAACGTCTTCTATGTGTGTCAGTTGAAGAAGTATCTTTGAGTCCCTGAAGAGCTGACATCGCTAGAGACCGTCGACCTAGAGACATATCTCACCTACAAGGAGTACCCAGTGCGGATTCTTGATGTGGCACAATGTCAAATGAGGAGGCGGGTGATTCATTTCTGCAATGTTCTATGGAGCAATCACACCGAAAGAGAAGCAACCTAGAAGCCCAAATAAGCCCTCAAAGGCCAAGTTTCCTTAACTTTTTTGCTAACAATCTTGAATCTTAGGAACATGATTCTTTTCAAGAGGGATATGTTTCGTAACAACCAAAATTTTGGCTATATTGACCGGTATCAAGTTGATATGGTCGATATTGATAGATATCATAGCCGGTACGAAACATGGGGCTATTTTGTACCATTTTAGATGATAAAATAGTATATATTATACTTAGTAAAAAAAATCAAAAGCTATAATCTAATAAAAACTCCCAGCTAAGGGCCTGTTGGCTTTTGGCTTTTGCTACAGTACCTAACTTTCAAACGGAGTATTTTCTTACAAGTTAAATGATCTACACATTAAAGCCTAACATTTTCTTAAAATCACAAGTGAGTATCTACAAGTTAAATGATCTAAAACTTAAAAATTTCATTAAAATCAAAGCCTAACATCTAAGAGCATCTCAAGAGAGCTCAAAATCATCTTAAAATATTGGGTATGAAAGTAAAAACAAGCTCTGATACTCTAAAACACATCAATAATTTGTACTCTAAAATTGAGGTGGATCACCATCAAATATAGAGTGCCTTAGATAAATTTTAGGGATCAAGTTTAAAAATCTGAAGGAGGCAAGATTTAGAGGACAAAAGACTCTAATATGAGATTTTAGAAAAAGAACTCTCTTGGAGATGTCCTAAATGACTTCGTCTCCCACTCTATTCATCTGTCCCTATTATTCATCGGCCAATACGACTGGCCCTTATCTCCCGGCTCGGCGTGCCCAGCTCGCTCGAACCATCGTATCCACTCCCCTCCTCCCGCAACTCTCCGCCAGCGCCGCCGCCTCCTTTCAGCGAGGAACTCTTCTCCCATCCCCCTTCGCCTTCCCTCTACCGGACTGGCGTGGGGTGGAGCGGAGAGGAGATCCATCTGGGCTGATTTCTTTTCTTGGTAAGGAAACCCTAACTTTCTTCGAATTTGTTTCATTTCGATCCAGTTTGTTCGTTCTGGCCATCGCTCCTCCTCTGCCTCGCCTCCAGCACTTGGATTGATTTCTTATTCTGTTGGTAAGAAACCCTAGCTTCCTCGTATTGATTCGTGGTAAGAGTTGAGTTTTCTTCTGGTCTTCCGTTTCTTTGCTGCGAGCAGTCAAATCCAAATCCAATTATTTCTTCTCCGATCCATCTCGTTCTTTGCGGATTTGTTTGCTGCGTGGTGGAGAGCTAATTGCAGTAGGTTGTCCGCCCCTGCCCGGTAGAGTAAGGACCCAAGGTAGATGATTGAACATTTCCCATTCTTGTTGCTGAAGCAATGAAATCAAATGGAAACCATGTAGGGTGCTTATTTCCATGGATTTTGAGCAGCGCAGCTTGTCAGATTTTGCCACTACTGAACAAGTTGCCGATAAGTTTGTTCGAAGGAATGCCTAAAAGACTATTGGCGCTGTGCATGAACTAATTAGCAAGCAGTTGGTGCCTGGGCAGAGGAAGCAGTGGTTTCATGGATTTGCTAGGGTGCCTGGGCAGAGGTATCAGTGGTTCATGGATTTGGTAGGGTGCCAAATCGATGGATTTTTTCACTGTGTTTTTGTTGAGCGTCAATTGCATGTATACATCCCTTGAATGTATTTTTGGTTCGCTCGCGTCATATTACCCTGTGTTCCACTAGCACCGACGCTGCCCTTGTAGATGGGAGATTTGATGCTTTGCCCCATCTTTCCATGCCACTTGATAAAATGCCCCGTGCCGCATGTCAGTGAGACATCACTTGCCATTTCCGTGAAAGATGAAGCAAATCATCAATTCATCCCCTTGTTGATGCGCTGTGTTAGGGGAGTTATTTTGAACTACTGTTTGTGGATTAGTAGTTACTGTTTGCTACATGGCTCCTTCACTTCGGTTGATACTTACATTGTTGGAAACCCTAATGTAAGCAAGATTCGTAACTTTGCCTTGGTAAAATTGCAGCTGATATTCGGAAGATTGAAGCTTTGCGGTGTACCCAACAAACATCCAATGGCATTAGTACAGTTTGGAGGTACCTTGGTTCCTAAACTCGGTGAAAAGCCTCAGTTGCTGCCCAGACCACCTGCAGTTGCAAGGGCTACCTGTGCTGATCCAAGATTCCTGGCATCAAAAAAATGGTATGTGCTTGAACAGTTGGGATATGATTTTGTAGCTTGTACTACTCTTTAGGAATTTCATGATGGAATCTGTGGTCCATTTGAAGCATCGTTGCCACTGCAGTTGTTTCTAACTTCCACAGTTGTTATCACTTTCTGTCATCTACTCATCTATCTAAGGCTCACAGTAGTCCAGGCAAGCATATGTGGTAGTAGATGTTAATCTCCACTGGTGACCTGAACAGTAAGATGCAGTAGGAACGTTAAAACGGATGTATGTTAGTATACACATGATTTTCTCAGCAATCTGAGTTTTTTTTTAAAACAAATCTCTTTGTTTCTGCAGTACCAGAGGCAGAAGTAAACATCTAGCATTACCTAGTGCTAGTTTACACTCACAGACCTCTTCTGAGTTATTAAACCATGTACCGTCACCAAGATTTCGCCATCGAAGGGGTTTACGGTTCATCGTTAGAGCTGAAGCTGTGAGTTTTTTCTTTTGCCTTTCTGCTTTCCTTTCTTTATGGCTTAAAAATGCCTGCTATGCTGACATGGATTTTAAAATCTTAATTGTCAGGATTTCTATTCCATACTTGATGTGTCCAGAAATGCTAGTAAATCTGAAATCAAGAGTGGTGAGTATCATTTATTTTGAACTTCACTGTTGTTATCCTGTAGTTTACCATGCAAATCCTTGCGATTATCAGAGATTCAGATTTGTTCAAAGTCAATTTCCATCTTTCCATTTTTATACTATTACAATATTACAATACACATATAAATAATATTAGCACTGTTTTAAGATATGCTATCACTTATCACTGGTAAACTAATAACCGGGGTCATTAGCATGTAAAGTAAATAATTATTGTTTGGTGCAAACTAGGCCAAAGTGAGCTTTAGGGTCATTTTTTACTCAACAAAATATACTGCATCTACTTGTAACCTCAAAAGGCTAAATGGTTATTATTTCATCTGATTTGAAGACTATTCTAATGGCCCCTTACTACATTTGGAGCTATGTGCCTAATATACTGCATCTACTTGTAGCTTCAAAAGGCTGAATGGTTATTATGTCATCTAATTTGAAGACTATCCTAACAGCCCCTTACTTTATTTGGAGCTATGAGCCTATGATATGCTTAATGTCATTTTTTTTTGTAACAGACTAGCTGATATTCTTAGTCTTTTAGTATATCTTTTTATGACAAAATCTGAGGTTAGCATTTAAAAGTTTTTATGATATGAAAGTTGATCTTCACAGTCAGTACTCAGTACTGAGGGAAGATTTCTAATATCGTATTGTTGTTTTCTGTGTTGGTTCTAAAAACCTTTTCTGTTCCAGCCTATCGGAAGCTTGCTAGAAACTATCACCCTGATGTGAACAAGTAAGTTGACTAATCATGATACGAGAATCATTTTTCAACTAAACTCATCAGTTTGTTCACTTGTTGCTTTTACAGCTCCTTATAACACATTGTAATCTTATTATCTTATGGTTTTCTTACTGCTTGACCTTGTATTCTTTTTGTAGATGTTTCTTAATTCTTATTTGTTTGTGCATTAACCTTACTTCCCATCTAGCTAATCAAAGAATACAAGACTTACTCTTACATATCATTTTGTTTTAGAGATCCTGGTGCTGAACAAAAGTTCAAGGAGATCAGCAATGCTTATGAGGTTGGGCCAATTGCTCGTAGGCAAATCCCAAAGTTCCATGTGATCAAAGATTTGTAGTAGAATTGTATGTTTCTTCTAGCTAATATAAAGAGAATTGCTGTTTTAGGTTTTGTCTGATGATGAGAAGCGAGCAATCTATGATAAATATGGAGAAGCCGGTCTGAAAGGTGCTGGCATGGGAACTGGGGTAAGTGCTCGTAGATAGTTGTCCAATTCAGAAGTTTGATCAGCAGGACCTTTGTATAGTTTTGATCATATAAACATTTTGATTCTGCAGGGTTACTCAAACCCATTCGATCTCTTTGAGTCACTGTTTGAAGGGTTTGGTGGAATGGGTGGAATGGGCGGCCGTGCTGCTCGGAACAGACCAATGCAGGGTGATGATGAGACTTACAATGTTGTACTCAATTTCAAGGAAGCGATCTTTGGTGTAGAGAAAGAAATTGAGATAACCAGATTGGAAGGCTGTAATACATGCGATGGAAGTGGTGCCAAGCCTGGCACAAAGCCAACAACGTGTAAAACTTGTGGAGGTCAGGGCCAGGTTGTCTCCTCCACAAGAACACCACTTGGAATATTCCAGCAGGTCTCCACCTGCAATACTTGTGGCGGCACTGGTGAATTCTCCACCCCATGCAATACCTGTGGAGGTGATGGCCGAGTGCAGAGGACAAAGAGGATCAGTCTGAAGGTTCCTGCTGGAGTGGATTCTGGAAGCAGGTTGAGGGTCCGGTCTGAGGGGAATGCCGGCCGGAGAGGAGGCCCGCCTGGAGACCTTTATGTCTTTATAGATGTTCTCTCTGATCCTGTTCTTAAACGAGACGGGACAAACATTCTTTACACATGCAAGGTTTCTTACATTGATGCAATTCTTGGGACAACTGTCAAGGTCCCCACTGTTGACAGGATTGTTGACCTGAAGATTCCCTCGGGGACCCAGCCGGGCACAACTCTGGTAATGTCCAAGAAAGGTGTTCCGCTTCTTGGGAAGTCAAATGCTCGCGGAGACCACCTGGTGCGTGTCCAGGTCGAGATTCCAAAGCGTCTGAGCAGCGATGAGAGGAAGCTTGTCGAAGAGCTTGCAAGCCTCAACAAGGCTCAAACGGCAAACAGTAGGAGATAATAATTGCTTCAGGCTTGGTTGGACACCATGCTCTTGTGATAGGCAATTTTGATGCAAATTGCAGTGACAGTGAGCATGAAAGTCGTAATTTTACGAACTATATGCTCATTCTGCGTGCAGTGCCCTGGAGGGAAATGTGAAATGTCATGTCTATAACTTTCATTTTAAGCTATAGAAACATAGGCCACTGCAAAACACCAAATGTATGGTGCACGTTTTGCAATAGCATGTCATGCTTTAGGCGAGCTTATTAGCCTATTTTTTTTTATATTATACGTTTCTTCTACTTTTGAAAGGCTTAGGGGGATTGATTATTTGATTTTAACATTTGTCGCAGAAGTGCTGCACCATTCTGAATATTCTGTAAGCTGTAAGGCGAAAATGTGCCAGTTGGTTGTGGTGTGCTCAGATGCATTAGGAATTGTTTGGGAGGCCTTAACCTATGTTACCATCTACGAGCACTACTTCGACAATATCGTCAATACCTAGCCAGTTGAAACATTTCTGTTGCAGAGCAGATAATTCGGTGCTCCCATTTCTCACAACACACAGGTGGTTGCTGAAGCCCTGGTAACACCTCAAAAGACGCAGAGCAAGACCTGGTGTCAAGCATTTTGGGATGACATCCAAAAGCTGTACCAATGTGTTCATTGTCCAAATTGTTTTGCTGTAGAAGACTAGCGGGAGAAGATAGCACAACAAATCTTACCAAACCACCGGCCACCTGACTTCGTCACAGCTTGTTAGTTCAGTGCCCAACAAGTGCAACACAGGAGAATTGCTTGATATTCGACGCAACAGAATGTCGGCTGAACTAGCTATTAATTTAAAGTACTATGATGGAAAGTTGGATCACAACGTAAATGGATGGAGTTCTACACGAAGAAAAGCGCGGAGAATATAAATACTAGGACATAGTTGACGAGAGATTTGCGCACGCCAATTTTAGGAGTAGATGTCAAAGTAGATCCAACCCATCTTCCTCTTTAATTCTCATGTATCCTCGCTTTATCAATAAATCTTGCAATCAATTTTCGCAATTGGTTTGCTTGAAATTCATCTGGCATACTGCGTCTTCAGTCTTCACCAAGGTGCACCCTACGCAGAGAGTAGTATAGTCGAACTAGAAATTTCTCGGAGGCGACACCACACAACTGTGGTCGGTTTCGTCTACTGAGTAGCATGTGTTTCTAGCCAACTAACACCACCTTATGTCATCTTTAGGAATCACCTCTTGATAAGGATGATGGAACTAGGGTTCAAATCGTCAATAGAAACCGCGTGCCCATACTACATAAGGTTATGGATTTATCTTTGGCCTATTGGAGGATCTAAGATTTTCAGTATTGATATATAGAGTCATAAGTGATTATGTTGCTTGCGCGCCACGCCACGATGGTGAGCTACTCATACCCAAACTATCCTTCCTTTGCATTGCCTATTTGGCGTTCACCATGAGATAAGATAGATAGAGGTGCTAGGGTTTGAGGCGAGCAAGGGCTTAAATATGTGTGAGGACCGAGTAGGTCGGGGTGGGCTCGTCCAGTTAGGCTTTGCTACACCGTTGGTTGAACAAGCTACTAGCAAGTATTGTTGAGTGAATTGTGGAAGGGGTGATGTGGATTGTGAGAACATCTGTAGACCCATGATTCTAATGGACTAATACCTTATATAAATTTGCTTATGCCTCTGCTCTACGGTATGTAATTCTACACGTGTCAAGATATGCACTCACGGGTGTGCGTGTGGTGGTGTATATACGTCTACCTTGTAAAATATATAAAAGGTGATCTCTGACTTAGAAAATGTGCAATTTGAACAAAGGAACTGAGCAGGGAATTAAGATAGGTAAAAGACATTCAATGTACCAGTGTGTGAAACCTTCGAACTATATGTGCCTTGGTGCGAAAATTCCTTGCTAGGGTTTTCCCCGAATCTCAAAGCCGCACCCCCCCTACCGAGCCCCCTCGATAAAACCCCGTGTCTCTTGCTAGGGTTTTCCCCTCCCCGCCGCCGTCACTCGCCTCTCCTCCTTTACTCTCCTCCTTCCCCCTCCACTTTGGACGTCGCCGGCTGCGGAGATGGCGGTGGTGGACGCGCAGACGCAGGAGATCAAGCTCTTCAACCGCTGGTCCTTCGAGGACGTCCAGGTCTCCTCTCCTCCCCATCCCCTTGTCCCTCTTCTCCCACCCCAACCCCCATCCCATCGGTGTAGCTTGCTTGCTTTGTTGGATGCGATATTTGAGCCGGTACTCTGTACGCATGGTGCTATAGCGACGCTAGTTCTTGGTGTCTCCCATTCTTAGCGGTGAGTTGATCTGCTAGATCTGATGGTTAGGCTTAGGATTTGGCATTGACTATTTGCCGTAGTTGAAACGATGGATTAATGCTTCAGTTGGTGGATATGTTGGGAGTTCCATCATCTATCCGTGTCCCAGGAAGCAAGATTTGAGGGTTCCGGTGCTGGAATGTTGTGAGTTTGCCCATGGTTTTAGAGTTCTCGCTTGAGATTATGTTGCCTGATGAGTGGGTGGAATGGTTAGATTTCCTTGAGCTTTACACATCGAGCATTTTTGGGGAAGGAGACGGCAAGTTAATGCTTCATGTTTAGATTACTGCCAGGGTTTATGTACTGTTTGCGTATATATCCTTTATGGTTTGTGTGTATGTTTTCTTAGTAGCTATAGACGGAATATTTTAGAATTTTATGGTTTGAAGATGCAGGTTTTTAGGACTTTATGGGTTGAAGATGTAGGTTTGGAATATTAATGAGAGGCTATTGTCCTGGTATCCTGGTAAATTTGTTCAGAGCGTTAGGGGTGTAATACCATGCCAAAATAGTAGTACAAATCAACATTATAATTCTCACCTCAACATGAGGGAATTGTGTTTTGAGTAGCCTCAGGAGTTAGTTGTTCAAGCACTGCAGAGAGCTGCTAAGTTTTATGCAGCAATACCATTTCGTTACAGTTGGTGACTTTGTTTTGTGCTTTTTTAATGGAATTCTTGTTGGAAGTTTGCTTTTCCCCTCAATGATGAATTACATGTTTAAACTACTTTTTTCATTATAGCCTTGATTTCATTACTAGTCCTTACTTCTCACATAACAATGTATTTCATGCACCTTGCAAAGCTCTACTTCTTGAAGATTGTAGTTGAAATATTCCAAAAGTAGATCATGGAATTAAGTGATCGTTCACCATTGCCCAATTTGGTGTTTGTCTGTTTGAATGCCGTAGTTCTTTATTCTTGATATATTTTGTTTGTTGTGTTATTATTCAAAACTATTCTCTGTATATTACTAAAGTTTGTGCATAAATTTCAAATACTGTTTAATTCTTCTTTACTGAAAAAGTCAGCAATGTTAGAAACACCACATTCTATCTCTTCTATACTGAAAAAGTCAGCAAACACCACATTCTATTTATTCTTTACTGAAAAGTCAGCAATGTCAGAAACACCACATTCTGTTTCTAGATTGTTATTTTTTTCTAACTTCTGTTTACGAGTTGCCCTTGGTATGGTTCTAAGTGCGGTACTGTCAGTTTTATCTCTTAACCTTTTTTTTTCAATTTCTTTGTGCAGGTCAATGACATCTCTCTGAATGATTACCTTGCTGTCAATCCTACAAAGCATGCCACATATCTTCCGCACACTGCTGGAAGGTATTCTGTGAAGAGGTTCCGCAAGGCTCAATGCCCAATTGTTGAGAGGCTGACCAACTCTTTGATGATGCATGGGCGCAACAATGGCAAGAAGCTCATGGCTGTTCGCATTGTGAAACACGCTATGGAGATTATTCACCTATTGACTGATGCAAACCCCATCCAAATTATTGTTGATGCCATCATAAACAGGTAGGTACTGAACTCCTGATTTTTTTCTTTATGTCAGCTTCTGATTGTTGATGCTTTCAACCTGTTGGATATTGTTTTAGTTTATATTCATGTTTGAGAAATTAGCATTTAATATGGATTATGCACCATGTTATTCCACTGATAACTATAAATTATGTTATACATGTATATTGTTGTAAGATTACCATATACAATATGTATCTTTTCTTTTAGTATTGTTATATGCATGTTTGACAAATGACGTTTTGGAAAATCTAATGTTGAAGGTGCATAGTTAGACTCACGTTGGTTTCATAATACATTGTGTTGCTGTATTAATTTGAAAACCCAGGATGGTAGCACACTTTATTTCAGTATTTTTTATGACTGGCATGTGGTCCTTGTGTAATTTTTTTAATAGCTGATGTAGCTAATATTTGTTTTAATTCATTGCGAATTGCTACACTTGTCTTGTCACCTAATCTACTCATATTAATGTGTTACACTTGTCTTGTCACCTAATCTACTCATATTAATGTGTTACACTTGTCTTGTCACCTAATCTACTCATATTAATGTGTTACACTTGTCTTGTCACCTAATCTATTCATATTAATGAGTTACAAATTTATACCTCTTTTTGATACATAGATGTGATAATATGCATTTCGGTATTTGTAATTCTTGCTTGGTTTTGAACTGAACAACACTATTATCTCCTTTAGTGGACCAAGAGAAGATGCAACTCGTATTGGATCTGCTGGTGCTGTTAGAAGGCAGGCAGTTGATATTTCTCCTTTGAGGCGAGTGAACCAGGCAATCTACCTTCTTACCACTGGTGCTAGAGAAAGTGCTTTCAGGAACATCAAGACCATTGCGGAGTGCCTTGCAGATGAGCTTATCAATGCAGCTAAAGGATCTTCAAACAGGTATATTTTATTTTTAACTCATGTTAATATTCTATTTTTTTATTATAATAATTTACCACACTTCACCAGATATTGGCAAAAAAGTCTTGCTCCCCTGTTCAGTTGCCCTATGCCTGACCTAGGGGTCAATATTCTGTCAAGTTTTCCTTGCGTGTAGGTTTTCTACTTAGTAGGTTTGTGTGAAATCTTTGAGGTATTAGAACACCATTTTTTTTCCTTATCTTTGGCGATAATACTTGTTTTGTGCAAGCAAATGCCATGGTTCTTTAAATTCGTTTGAAGGGTCAAGGGTGCTTTGTTTCTCTTGTCGGCCTTTTATTATAGTGATATGTTTCTCAAATTTTTCATCATGTTCTTATCACATTGGACCAAGCGCATTTTATTTAACTGTTCCCTTTAATAAGTTTCAATGATTTGCCTTCTCCCCCCCTTGTGTACAGCTATGCAATCAAGAAGAAGGATGAGATTGAACGTGTTGCCAAGGCCAACCGTTGAGCATATGCTTTATGCGGAGTGGGAAAAGTGAAGTTTTTGGGTGAAAGAAAATGCTCTATTTATATCTACCTACATTTATTTATTCGAGAACTTAGTTGTTGAAGCATCAGACCTGTTTCTGAGGAAGTCGAAGTACCTTGTTTTAATGGTTGTCATAAGACAGTATGATTGACATTTGGCAACTTTTGTAATCGTTGAAGTTTGGTTAAATGTTTGAAACTTCTGATGGTTATGGCAGCAAACATGCGGTGCTCGTTACGCTGCATTCTGGTATATTACCGTGCTATAGAATTCTCGGCTGGTCTGGTTGCTTGGCTTACATGCTGACTGAAAATCGGGCAGGGACGAGTCCTAACATTCTGGGTGATGCTTGTTCATGGCCTCCTAGGGCGTGACGACCTTCGGGACTAGCTGCCAAGCCATGGACTGCCCTGTCACCTTGAAGTACCGCACAGCAGCTCTGCTTGGAATCATGCGAGGTGCTTTCGGGATTTCTTCGACACATTGGTCTCATTGTGAGGCTTTTCTGAAGTGTCTGTTGCATTATGATTCACCTCCGTCTCGGTGTCTCCCAGACTTGGCGACCTCCCCATCGTTAGCCACAATATGATGATTCCACCCACGGGCCACGGCTAAGCAGCGACGCCGCCGTTTCACCGTAGCCTGCGTCCTGTTCTGCTAGCCACCTTCAGACCTAAGGTGGCCTAGTGAACTTGTTGCCACCGTGAGGGAGATGAACTCACCGAGGAACATGGCTTGTTGGATTTAGCACACCGTACGCTTGTTTGTAACGAGTGGGCGTACACTTGATACTAAATTTCCTACTATGCTTGCAATGCCACCAACCTGCCCGAATGTGTGAGCCTAATGGGCATCACTTAATTGTAAATTTCCACATAAGGCACAATGACGGACTGTCACGGACCGACGTGGGCACCGGGTTGGGCTTTCATCTTGGCCTGTGGGCCTAGGAATACAAAAGGTGGCTGGGCCGTGGGGTACAAGAATAGAGCAACAACGACGCAAGAGAGCATCAAAGAAAAGAACAGAACCACGGCAAAGCCGGCTCTCCTCTTCCTTGACTTTGTCCTCCCCCAAATTCTGTGCTTCCGATTCCCAGTCCCCCTCTTCTTCCTCCTAGTCAAATTGCTTTTTCCAATCCCTAATTCCTATTCTCTCAACTGTATCTCCATACACTTGTATCGTGTGTTTGTATTGGCCATAAAGCGTTCGTACTCATTGTTGATTGTGTTCATCAAGGAAGGATCATGACAATATGGTATCAGAGCAGTCGATTCGTGGCTCCTAGCAAGGAGATGGTGTGGGAGACCTGTAGTAGTTGGTGTGTTTGGCGGCCGGATTTGGGCAAGGGCGGTGCCCATGGTGAGGGCGCCTGCCAAATGCTTGATGGAATGCCTATCCATGGGAGGTAGCTCGAGGCGGCCCCAAATCGCATCCTCCACATCACAGTTCACCAAGCGTGCTACCCTGCGACCCAAAGTGTGCTTCACCAAGTCTTTGATTTGAATGGCGTTGTGGAGACCATTGAGGTATCCCTAGAAGAAACCGAAGTTGCGGCCTTTGTCAAGTACTACTCACACCATGACGCTGCACGAGCTTTGGAGACATTGCAGGGCCATCGTATCTATGACGATGTTGTGAGCTTGGCATAGAGTATGTGAAAGCACCAAGTCTAGAAGCAGACAATGCATACCAACTGTTCAATGAAATGCAGAAATGCCAGGAGGAAAGCATGGGTAGTGTTCTTCAAATTACTATGAGCCATGTGCTCTATCCAGTGATGGAGGATGTGCTCCATCAGATCGTTAGTGCTTATGGCGTGGAGAAGGTGTCAGTGTTGTAGGGAACCACTCATGTGGAGGCCTTAGTCCAGCTTCAATCAGAGCATGAGGTGGCGCGTGCTTGAGATACTTTTCATAGCCGATGCATCTATGACGGTTGTTGCTATCTCAACATCCAACATGTGCAACCAACGCCAACCTCTGCTTCCACTCCAGCGCCATGTCGTGATGTAGTGGCCTCAGCGGTTGCCATCAAGGTCGCCGTTCTGGCTCCACCCTCCGCAAACTCGCCCATCACCACCACTGTCACCAATGAGGATTCAACCCTAGCAATTGCTGCTACAAACACAGATGCCACCATCACCATGGAGACGCACACTAGGTGTTCGACATTGGGCTGCAACTCCAACACCAATGACATCGATGTCGTGGCCATGTCCTTGCTCAAGATAGGCTCCCCAATTTGTGTATGCGCCGAAGTTGTTAGTTGACATCAAGCTTGACATCGCCATGGCCACTGAGTGGTTGACGTTGGGCCTTGACTGCGACGTTGGCTTTTTGGTGGACGACATCATGCTGGTGCTCACTGCCATCACCCAGCTAGGCGTGGACTTGCAGCAGTTCATTGCCCCTATTGGTAGTCACTCAAGCGACATTGTCTCTACGAGGAGTTATGCTGACCATGAGGTTTTGTGGCAGCCTCTAATGAAGGATGATGTGATGAATCCATGGCTACTGCTTGGGTGAGTGGAGATAATTGGCAGCAGAGCCAAGCCACAACGTAAACCATGGTCATCGCCTTCGCCTCGGTGCAGCCAAGGTAGCGTGCAACCAAAACCCCCATGGCTGTTGCTATTGAAGTGTCTTAGCGGTTGTTCAAGTGCTACCTAGCTAGAGTGTAGCGAATAACACCATGGGTGCCACCTACTCAAGGCAAGCTTGGGGGGGGTGATGATATTTCTACAACTATGGCTACCTCCTAGACTGAAGGCAGCAGTGCAACATAGCAAGGTCATGAGCTTAAATGCAAGTGCATTATAGTGGACTCCACCTCAAAGAAATACAACTACGCTTCAGTGGTTTGCCAGATGGATACGATGCAAGCTAAGGAAAATAACTTTTGTTATAGAGCAAACAAAGGTTTTGCAATTATTTGGTGAGCCCCCTGAAATTTGTCCTTGTCACACAATCTCTATTGAACTACAACCTGCTAGATGTATCACTAAGAATTTGTCGCGAGCTCCTATTGGGATGGAAGTGCTCCTTGCTAGGATGTTTTGGCAGCCTAGGGATTTTTTTGTTGTATATGTCATTTACATGCACAGTTTGTGGGTCATCCAGTGGCAGTCAAAGCAAATATATATGTAGTGGGTGTGAGCTATTGATAATGAAAATGGGACAATTTCCTGTGGTGCTAAGCATGCTGGTTATGACTCCATTAATTGAACATTGCTTGAAGACTGACTATGAGTTACAAGCATTTATTTGGAATGGTCTGAAGGGCCTTCCTGATATTAGTGGTGGTGTGAAAAGAGAAATCAGTTTGCTACCCTTTGTACAGCAATTATCAGGAGCTGAATTATATGTGGCTAGGTGCAAGACTACATGGGATGAGTTGTTCTCATATGTGTTAAGGCAAAAAAGGATGGTTGTTGCAAGACATTACTCGCAGTTATTATAGTAGATATGGACTCACAGTTCTTACTTAGTAAAGAAGATGTCATATGCAACAATATGGTTCTTCAAGTACTGCAGCCTTGGTCAACATCACTAAGCTTGCACTCCTTGTGGGTTGAGGATCTATGTGTGAGCAAGGGAGTCAAAATCATATTAGGATATGAAGGAATTATTGCTAATCAAGAAGAGGTCGAGTCATGCTCATGCACCACACTACTTTAGAACTTGCCACAAACAATGATTGATCTACTACATCAGTTTTGTCCCAAAAGGTATGCACTTGTTTTTGATGCTATCCTTAAGGCTTCAACATGATCAACATATGTCTTGCACAACTTACAGTTTTCAGAATGTGGCAAGATTATTTTGCATTTCCTCAATGAATAGGATGCAGCAGAAGCGTAGTGGGAATGAATAGCTTTCAGTTGGAATCATATGAATTCAATAATCTTGTTGAGGATCAACTAGCATCGAGCTTTAGGAGATTGGAAATAACATGGGATACTAGTATCTGCACAGGTAATCTCCAAGGTATTGGCAATGCTTAGGTGGCTTCTAACATGACAATGCTTGTCATTTAGATGAGGCCGAAGGTACTATGGGATCCAGGCAGTGCTAAACTTCTTGATCAAGGCTGTTGTTTACATGGGCATTGGGTTGGACTAAACTTCACCTTATCAGCTTGTGGACAAGCCGAAATTCAAGGAGGGAGGAATGTCATGGACCGACATGGTCATCTGTAAGATTGAGAAGGCCGACTAAAGGGGATGAATAGTCGTTTCTAAATGTTTCAATTAAATTCTATTTAAGCTATTTGGCTAAAACCAAGTATATAATACGGAAACTTAAATCAATTTAGTTTAGTGCAAAAAGACCTAAATCAACTAGGTTCACCTAAGTGTACCAACAACGTAAGTCTATATCAAAGATTTGCAATTCTAGAAAGACGAGCAATCAATTTAATTCTTTGAATGCAACTTAAATGGAGCTTAAACCTCATAATAGTATCTATCATTATTACCAAAAACAACTTAAATGGAGTTAGATATTTCAATCTCTCTCTTTTTGGTGATTGATGACAAATCCATTAATAATAATAGCATTTGGATGAAAATGAACATATAACAGAAAATAAAATTATTCATGCATGTCACAAAGTAAATGCATGAGAAAATGTCAAAGCATTATTCAAGTTTAACTTCCCTTTTTGGCATTATTCAAATTTGAAATTTAAATTTTATTATGAGCTAAGCTATTATCACTAGTTTCACCCCCATTATCCAAAGCAAGCCATTATTACTAATTTATTCCATATTTGACATTAAGCACCAAAAAGGCATTGACCACCAAATAACATTGATTACTATAAAAACAAGGGAAGATTGATTTTTCATCAAAAACTTAAAATCCAAACGAATTGGATTTCCATGGAATCTTTTACTTTCTTAGCTTTATATGAGTTATAAATACTATTTCAAGCCAAGATACACGAAGAAATTCGACTTAAATAGCCAAACTCATCATATGCAAGAATGGATCATTTGAGGTCCATACTAGTTTTGGATAAGTTTTGTATTGACTACTTTTTCAAAAAATCAATGGATTTTGATTTAAGTAAATATGTCATTTAATCCAAAATCAAGATCATATAATATCATTTTGGGGCAATTTTTTTATTTCTAAAATAGAAATTTTTACTCAAAAGGCTTTGAAAATATTTAAAATACATATTTGAGTACTTTTATCTAGTTTTTCACAACCTTTAGCCTTTTAAACAAGTTTTTTGATTTTGACCAAAAAGGATCTTTTGAAAACGTAATCTTGCATATCATTAGATTTTTACTCCATTAAAACAAAAAAAGCAAATAAGAATGAAACACATTCATTCATAAGATCCATAAAAAGTTTTTGGGTAAATTAGGCAAAATAGTTTTTCCAATAATAATACTTTACGCTTTTAAAATTATGCCCAAAAGTTTTATATAGGTTTTTTTTCACAAAGAAAAACCCTCTTACACAAAGGGTCTTCTTGGTATTTTTTTCCTTTGATACACAAAAGATTCTCCTCTTTCTTGTTATTTAGCCATCTCTCCATATTTAAACTTTCTCTTCCTCTTTGTCATCCAATTCGAAGAGATTGGACATTTGCTACTTATAATGACAATAGATACCACTTGTAAACGTAAATGATACCAAGTATACTTAATTCCAATTTTAGAAAAGTTGATACCACTTGTACTATTTGTGAGCATATATGACATTAAGTGTAATTGATTCCTTTTGTAAAAACTTGATGCCATTTGTATGATCAATTAGTATCCCATTTGAATTAACCTTGAGAGATCTTCAATGATGTCCACTTGAAATTTTGAAGGGATAACACTTGTAGAAAAATTTCACTTGAAATAACACTTATGGGAAAAGGATGATATCATTTGAGAATACACTACTTGTAAATATGGATACCATAAACGAAAGATATCATATAGGTGGGAGAGCTTGGTTAAGAAAAGATTTGCTCGGCAAGAGGAAAAAAGGATATCACCTGAAGGAACAAGGATACCACTTATAACTACTAATTTACCAAGTAATCAAACTTACTCTGGCCTGAAATTTAATATTAACATTCCAGAGCCAATTACCATATTGTTTTCACAAATGTAAAGTCTCATTTTCTGCTTACTTCCATAGTATCATTTGTTTCTTAATAAACTACCTACGTTAAGCCAACAATTAATTCTAAATGAACTAGCTGTGCTAAGTCACTGTAAAAATTCAAGTTAGTTTACAAGTTAATTAACCTTGATTAACTTTTCCAGAATAGATCTGATTTTTATTTTTTGAATTATGTTCTGTGGCTACAGTGTGCCCTCACGGCATCCCCTTAGCACAAAAACTCTGAAAGCTTTCCCCAAAAAGCCGTCTCAAAGCCACACAATAACACCTAACATCTCCCTGCTTTTATATATGCTAGAGCCCCAACCGTGTCCCTATCAACCCAGATACAAAATTCTTTCCAATTCCAAAAATCAAAAGACCCGAAACCCTTCCAAACAATAGTTTTTTTAAAATTTCTAAACCTTTTAGTTATGGATACCTTCCATAACTTCTTCTAACTCATCATGTGTCGAAACCTTTAGGACCGCACATCCCGTAGCTTCTCCACGCATCATTTACCTTTGATCTCCATGCACTCCTGCGTGAACCTGACCACCACGTGACATCCTTGACCACCTGAATCTCGGATTTCCCCCTCCTAGTCGTCACCGACCAAGTGAAAGTCTAAAAGTGAAGCAAACTTTAAGTCTACACGAGCTAGCAGTTTCATCTAACAACCTATTGCTACACACTTAATTCTTAAGCATGTGATATGCTTGTAGCATATTTATTTTTATGATGGCATGCTTGTAGCATACTTTTTTAAATGGTAGCATGATGAAAGCATATTTCTTTTTATTTGTGCACTTTTTGTACCTTTTCTTTTTGTTTACACATGGTCTGCTTGAAGCATACATCTTTTCAACTTTCTCTTTATCATTTTTTATAACATGCCAAATTGAGTGAACATAAAAAATTGCAATATGAAACATATGAGCCTCATAGCCAAGATTTAAAATAGGATTCACAATCAAGCTAATCCTTTTGGATGAATAGCACAAAATACTATGTATAATCGATTTAGTCAAAGTATTCTGCTATGTCATATTTTAGTTCAAGTATAGCAAATTAATTACAACCAGTCATGATCAAAACTATATAGTATATGAGTAAATATGATAAAGAAAACTCTACTACTCATTTTATTTCAATGACTTGGACTTGATGAATTATTCGACAAGTATAATAAAGAAAGCTTCTAAAAATTTTAAACAACAAGCTCCCTCTCAAAATAATTCCAAAGGGTGAAACACACCCAAATCACTTTGCAAATACACAAACTGAAAATTAAACTCAACAAGGTGCAGCATAACATCACCCTTTTCACATGGTCTCTCAGAAAATAAAATCTCTTAAAAGCCATCAAAAGGAGTGAAGAACCATTAAGTATTCTAATCAAGCAATGACGTAAAAGAACGGAACCCAATCAAGCGTATGTTCTCCATCCTGCGTTAGCTGTTCTTACATTACAGAAAACACCAATTTCATAGTATTGGGATTAGTGAAATAAGATCTAGGAATCTAGTACTACGACATGACGAATAGGAGCAATATCAGCAAAGATAAAGATTTAAGTGAAGAATTAGCCTCTGTCAGATTCTGGTTAAACTGCCGTTGAAGTGCCAGTCTGACCGCCAAGGCAAAGTCGGTCTGACTGCCCGAGACCGGTCTGATCACGTGTAAAACACTAGTCTGACCAGTCCTATCGCAAAAAGTCTTGAACATGCAAAAAATTGATTAGAGAGACTAAAGCGACGATAAGGAGCTGCACATCTTCCAATCTAGAATGAGAAATCTTTCTTAACCTGTCTCTCTTTTTTCTTCATTTTTCAGAATCAAAATTGAACCAAATGACTATCTCTACCATAATAAGTGTATTGATACTTAAATTGATGAGAAGTCATATCTATCGCCTTTACAACACCCACTTTGGTATAGAAATCCTTCATAATACCAGCAAATTTAAAGATAATTTATTTTGGTTCAGATTTTACTTCAAATTTTCTAGGTTCAAGAAGCTTAATAATTTTAGGAGGATATTCTTGGCATGCTCAACAAAATTAAATCCTAAACCATGATTTTTCACACTTGTTTTTGACTTGTGTGTATTCAAATTCTTCTTGCCAAAAGAAAATCTCTCTAAAGTGTTCTTAAGATACTCATTTTCTTTAGTCAGTGAGGAGCAAGTTGTGCATTTAATAGATTCATTCACAAGATTCTTAGAAGCATTAAGACGAGACAATCTATCTTTTTCAGCAAAATCATTTAGTTGTCTAGTTAATGCTTCTATTTCAATGTTAAACTAAAGATAGTTAGAGTAAGAAAGTGTCTCATGATAAATCATTTATTGAATTGATTGCTGAGATGAATTAAGTCTAGATTCTAGCAATTCACAATTAGAGCATACTTTAGATTGAGCATTTGAAATACTTGACCTAAACATATAGAAGAACTAGACTTGAGCTTTTCAATTTTATTATTTGCAAGTTTTAACTTTTCATCACAAGAGTCATGTGCTGATTTTAATTCATCAAGTTTAGTAGTTACATCACTAAGTTGAACCAAGTTCGATGTATTAATTGACATGGCAGTTTCCAACTCAGAATGTAAAACTTGACAAGACTCATATTATTTATTATCAATAATAGAAGGTCTAAGTTTATTAATATCAGAATGTCAGCTTTCAACAAGAAAATTATTTTCTTTCAATTTCTTTTTGGTCTTTTTCAATTCAATACCAAATTCAATCAAATAATCTTCAAGCTCATCATATGACGATCTTACCTCATCAGGATCACTGTCGTTGTCATCACTTCTTGCCATGAAGTACATACCCGTGAAGTTGTTGTTTTTCTTTTTAGAATCACCATCATTGTCGCAATTGTCAAAGTCCCCATCACTCAAATTAAGGCCTTGTTCTTTTCAGCTTCTAAAAGCTGCTTTTCGGCTTTTCTACAGTAACTAATTTTTAAACGGAGTATTTTTCAAGATAGGGTCTACTAGTTAATTGTAGTACATACTTTACTGACTTCATTTATATCAGTAAAACCACACATGAATTTCTGTTGCTCTGTAATCTTTCATACAAACAGCGCAAAAGTCACAAGCCGCAGCCAAAAAGAACATGCCCTAAGACGCTCAATAGCCAATAGGACCTTTTCAGCAAATTTGCGATGAAAATTGCCACCCTTGGTGTTGTTTTTGAATGGCCAATGACGATAGTTCTTATCTTGCTTGATCACCTTTCCCTTGAGTTTAGGACAATTCATCTTAATATGCCCTGGCTCGCCACATTCATAGCATATGATCGAACTCAACATGCCATCTCACTTTCTCATCCTCACGTTGTTGAGTTCCTTGTATGCCTGTGAGGAAATAACACCAAGTCCTCTTCAGGTAGCTGCTCAAACTGTTCCTCTAGAAAAAGAAGACAAAATAGACAAAGAAACAAAAACAAAGAACTTGATGAAGCAGCCTGCATGGGGTTAGTCACAAGTGCTACAAATGAAGATTTATCAATCTTAGATAGTAAAGCTTCCATCTCATAGGTTTTTAATCTAGAATAAAGATCATCCATGGTTAAAGTATCTAGATATACAGCTTGATTAATAGTTGTGACAACCATCAACCACTCAGAACCTAAAGATCTCAAAATTTTTGTGCATTATCTTCATCAGCAGAAATAGCATTAACACCACACAAATTACTCAATATTTGTTCAAAATGAGCAAAAAGATTGTCAATTGATTCACCAGACTTCATAGCAAAATTTGAATATTCATTTTGATAAAGATTTTTATGCACTTTCTTAATTTTAGTGCTTCCTTCCTGATAATCGTAAAGAGTTTTCTATATTAAATAGGCAAAATTAATATGAGCTACATGACCAAATTCTTTATGAGAAATCCCTTGAAACAACAAGTTACGAATTTGTGCATTTAAATCAACATTAGTTTTATTTAGATTAAAAATAGTAGCATGAACCTCATGAGGTCTAGAAGCTTTATTCTAAACATCACTACCTTGAGTCTCAATGTAAGCTTGCAGATGACACTTCCAAAAAGCAAAATCAGTACCATCTAGAATAGGAGGGCGGTTCACATACCTCTTTGATGTCATAGCAACCTACTCTAATACCAGTCGTAGGATCGAATACAACAATCAGAGGGGGTTGAATGATTACCCCTGCTTTTTGGAATCTCTTAGTGCTCGATGAAGGTTTCGACCGCTCGCTTGACCCCTTTGCACGTAGTCATAATCTTCCTCCGCTCAAATGCTTCGACATCAATGTTATTGGTGACGATCAAGTGGACGACTCAATGCACAATTGAGGAAGGTGAAGTCAACGGAGGAACACTATCTCGCCACGCACTGCTCAGAATGAGAACGAGTGGAAGACAACACCCAGAAAAACACATCGTCGACTAACCTTTCCAGAATAGATATGATCTTTTATTTTTGAATCATGTTCTATGGCTACAAAGTGCCCTCATGCCACCCCTCAAGCCCTAACATAATAACTCTAAAAGCTTTCTCCCAAAAAAACATCTCAAAGCCACACAATAACACCTAACCGCTCCTTGCTTTTATATACTAGAGCCCCAAACTGTGTCCCCATCAACTCAGACACAAAATTCAGACACAAAATTCTATCTAATTCTGAAAATCAAGGGATCCGAAACCCTTTCAAATATGGGTTTTCTAAAATCTCTAAACCTTCTAGTTATGGACACCTTCCATAACTCCTAACGCATCACATGTCAAAGCCTTCAGGACCGCACCTCCTATAGCTTCTCCACGCATTATCCACCTTAAATCTCCACGTGTTCCAGCGTGAGCTCGACCACCTCGTGCATCCTCGACCACCTGAACCTCGGATTTCCCCTTCTAGTCCTGGTCCTTCTCGTCACTGACCATGACTGTCTCCACGCTCAACCTGCACATGCAAAGACCAAAGAATATTTTCTCGGTACAAGTTCATTTCAACTTGATTGACATTAATCCACACACGTATAACACACCCTTGTACATCCATAAACATGAACCAAATCATCCATGACCTCAATTTTCATGTTTTCCAAAAATCAACCTGAGACCACTTAGACAAACCTGGTCTGACCGCCATCCACAGGCCGATCTGACCGCTGACCCAACACGAGTACTTGAATGTCACTAGAATTATAGAACTCGTAGCCTGTGACTACCGATCGTGAAGTCCACAACTACTGATCGCGAAGTCGGTAGACCATGTGGATAGGTCGGGAATATAGTGATGATGAATAATTGATATTTGGCTTGCATTAAAATTTGTGTCTTTGAAAGTTTCGATTGATGCACTATTGTAAAACTAGAATTACTAGAATATTTACGTAAAGCAATCTGATCGCCTTGTATTGGGTGGTCTGTTTGGCAGGCTTCGACCACGGATGGTAGTTAGAGGCATGGACCACGATCGGTAGTTGATAGTCGTAGTCTTCGACCTCGATTAGTCCGATCGGTAATCGGTAGTCATAGGATTTGATTGGGATGGTCGGAGCTATAGTACTTGGTCAATGGTCAGAGCTACAATGCATGATCGATGGTTGTAGCTGTAGTGCTTGGTTGATGGTCATAGGTACAGTGCTAGGTTGATGGTCGTAGCTACAATGCTTCGTTGATGGTCGTAGCTACAGTGTATGGTCGATGGTTATAACTACAGTACCTAGACGATGGTGGGAGCTACAGTGACTGGTCAATTGTCGGTTGTTGGTTGTTGTAGGCTTAGAGTGCTACAATTCTTGTGACCTTTGAGCACCCCAAGTACTTGTAATCTTCGGGTTTTCATGTTGTGCCAGCGGTCTGACTGGCCTGTATATGGCAGTCAGATCGGTCTTACTAGGTGGTCTAAGATTGTTTTTTTGGAAAGCGTAGATATTGAGTTTGTGTTTATAGTTGGTTTGGGGTGTGATATGCATGTGTGGACTAATGTTAGTCAAGTTGGAGAGAATTTATGTCGAGAAAACGTTCTTTGGTCTTTGCATGTGTAGGTTGGGTGTGGAGCCGGTTATGGTCGATGACGAGGAGGATCGGAACTAGGATGGGAAAATCTGAGATTCAGGCGGTCGAGGATGTCATCAGGTGGTCAGGTTCATGCTGGAGCGCGTGGAGATCAAAAGTGGATGATGTGTAGAGAAGCTACGGGAGGTGCGGTCTAGGAGGCTTTGACACGTGATGAGTTAGAAGCTGTTATGAAAGGTGTTCATAACTGGAAGGTTTAGAGATTTTGAATAACCTGTGTTTGGAAGGTTTTGGGTTCCTTGATTTTTGGGATCGGATGGAATTTCATGTCCGTGTTGATGAGGACATGGTTTGGGGCTCCAGCATATAAAAGCAGGGAGAGGTTAAGTGTTTAGGTGTGGCTTTGAGGGTTAAAGCTTTTGGAATTTATGTGTTAGGGTTTGAGGGGTGCCGTGAAGGCATCAGATCTATTCCAAAAAAGTTAGTCGGCACCGGCAGTGAGTTTTCTGGGTGTTGTCTTCCACTCGTTCTTGTTCTGAGCAGAGCAATGCGTAGCGAGATAGCTTTCCTTCATTGTAACATCCCAAAAATTTGAATCTGGACACGTGCAGCCTTTGAATTATTTGGAATGAAATTTCTTGAAATTTGGAATTTTTACGGCGTTTCTTTAAATTTTGGTTGAGGTTCCAATAATTGAAGAAATTCTTCAAAAATAAAACCAACATTAATAAGCTATAAAGAACATGTGGAAATACTGGAAATCTATAATTTTAAATCTGAATCTGAAAAGATGTTCCATCAAAAGGAGGGAGAAACTTGAGTTAAAATATAATATTTCATTTTGGGGCATATTAGTATAAATAACAATAAAGGTAAATGAATACAATACAAATATGTATATATAACATACTAACATATATCATGATGAGCTTAGCAATGGGGAAGTAAAAGCATGAAAAATAAGCAAGTGAGCAAAGGAACAAAAATATGAAAATACATGCATATAAATAAGTGAAAATGTAGATAAAAAAGAGAAAAGAGCATCCGACGGGCCGAAACGGCCCGGCCCAACTCTTTCTTCCTTCTCCTGCTTCGGCAGAGCCGGAGCTCTGCTCGTCGTCGCCGATCGCCCGCTCACCACCAAACCTCGCCGGCCACCATCACCCATGGACTCCGCTGCGTCACCCACAGCTTCCTTGTGCTGTCACGTCCCTTCGGCCGGCGCATCCACAGAAAACCGCCGCCGCCCACAGTTCGGCACCACTGCCCACCGTTTTCCTTCGCCCCGTCGCTTCGCCTGACCAAACGGCGCAGAAGTTCCACCGCCCAGCGCACACGGCGCAAAGCTGCAGCGCCTGCACTGAGATGTCACGCGCGAATCGCCCAAAATCCCGCTGCAGCCGTTGCTCTGTCACCGCCGCCTGCCACCGACGCGACCGTACAGCCGCTCACCCATTGCCGGCCTCACCCTGTCGCCTATAAAAGCCGTATGGCCCTCCATCCTCATCGCCACACCCATCTCTGCCTTTCACCCCGAGTAATTGTGCTCCCGTGCCCCGTAGTTCACCGGTGAGCCCTCTTCTTCCCCAATACTGGCCGAGTCTAATCTGGCCGATTGGGGCCACGCTACTCCAATCGCCGCAAGATGAAGCGGCCTCAGGACCTCCCGATGATCTTCCGGCCAAAGCCCGACCTCCTCTTCATCTACGTGTACTCTGACTAGTCCAGATCACGCTAGTGACGCAGAAACAAAGATAAATATCATCCACCACTTTCGCCATTGTCGCTTACAATTATTTGCAGGGCAAGCGAAATCCCGTACTCACCAACCGACTTCCCGAGTAGCCTCCTTCTAGCAACTCCTCGCGATCTGGTCCTCCTCCTCAACCGAGCAACATGGGCATAAAGCCGTGAGTACATTGGTACTCAAGCAAGTCGTTTGTAACAAATGAATGCCCAATGGATGGTGAAAGGTAGCATCGACTACAATATATAGATTCATATTTAACAATGAGACACTAAGTAGATGCTCTCATAGGGTTTAATTGGGTTTTAGCGCCGTGGATTGCCCTAGCCACCTCCTCCCTGTTCTGCCGCCGCCATGATCGCCAACGACGGCTATGCCAGTCTATCCCATACTAGAATGGTTTGCACGACAACATGATCAAAGAATACGACTTGCCTTGGCCTTGCTCAGATGAGGGCTCTTGGTCTTCAAATCCAACTTCCGCTCCTCGAACACGCGATCTAACGAGAGAGAAAACGAGACGAAAAGAGAAAATAAATTCAAATAAAATTCAAATGAACTCCAAAAACTTTCAAACCTGAACCAAAAGGTAGAGCTCAATTTTAGATGAATTTAGAAAAAAGAACGGGGTCAATCGGAGCTAGGATGAGGGAGAACGGGCTCTTGGAAAATTGGATTTTCTGAAAATCGGAAAATTGGAAAAGTGCATTGTCGTGGACCGGCGCACGGGAGGTGAGTCACGGTGAACCGCGCGCACGAAAGCAGGCGGGCGGCGGCGGCCGACGGCGACTAGGCGAGGTGGCGGTGGCGGGCGACACGCAAGCGTTAGGCCGACGTGGCCCGACGCTTGCGTGGCGGCCGGAGCGCCGGCGCGGGCGACGGACGGGCGTGGTGCGGCGCGTGGACATCCGGCCGCGGCCCGATCGCTCACGGGTCTCACGGCTCGGCCGACGGGCGGGACCCACAAAAGGCGCTGCACGGCTCACATGGACCGGCGCACGGAAGGCGAAGGACGCGGGCGCGGCGTCGTCGCGCGTCGCGGCGGCGCGCGCGCGGGCGCGGCTTGGCGGCGCGGCGGCGGTGGCGGGCGGCGAGCGGCGGCGACGGTGACGGCGGCGATCGAGGTGGCGGGACGACAGCGGCGGGGGCTCACCGGCGGTGGCGAGCAGCGAGCGCGGCGGCGAAGCTTCGCGACGACACGCGGCGCAAAAGATGACGAGCGGCGACGGCGGCCGGCGGCGCGGCTCCGGCGGCGGCGCGAGCGGCGGCTCGGATGCGATCGCAGCGGCGGCCGGCTTTATACACGGACCGAGGTGTCCGCGACGGACGGCATGGCTGGCGCAGAGTCCGGCTTCGAGACGGAAGACGAGTCCGGTCTGGGACGACGACAGTGGGCCCCACTCGCCGGTGGCGCGAGTGAGCAGCGGCCGGATGCGGCGCGCGGCGCTGGCGCAGCGGATGACGGCCACGTGGCGATCATCGGGAGGCCAGGCGGAGCGCGCGGCGCGGATGCTCGAGCGTGCGGCACAGCGCTGCGCGTAACAGGTTGAGCCGAGGCGGTTGGGGCATTGGTGGTTTCGCCCACCTGGCGGTTGGGGATTTTTGGTATTTTCTTTTCATAAATTCATTTAAATCCTTTTGAGCTCTAGAAAATAGCAAATAAATCCAGAAAAATCCGAAAAATCCAATAAATTCCTTGAGACACAAGGAACTCAAATAAAATAACTTTGGCAAATGTTCATGTTCAGATTATTCATATTAAACGCATTTTGCGGGTGCCCACTTTCGGCGCCGCTCCCTCCGCCGCCGAGCATCGGCCGAAGGAAGGGGATAAACAGTGACCGATGGTTAAAACGGTTAAAACATGATTAATGAAGTCATTAATATTAATACCAGTTTAATGGCAAAACCTTTAACTTACACATGGGCATGCCCTGAAAATGGACCCCATCTGTCATAGGCACAAAGTAAAGGAAATAAAATAAAAGAAAAAAAAATAAAAAAACCAGAAGTGGGACCCACCTGTCAGAGTTTTATTATTTTTCAGATTTAATTAAACTGAGAATTTTAAAAGGGCATAACTTATTCATTTTAACTCCAATTGAGTGAAACAAATTTCTAAATTCATCTAAATTCAAGATCTATCCAATGGAACTAAAACCATGATTTTTGAAGCTCATTTGAATTTTTGGTGAGATTTTGTTTGTTTGCTAATTTTTATCCAAATTTTCGCGTATCGTAAAAATAGTGTACGAGGCCTAGGAGGTAGAAGCCGAAGCCGAAGCAAACTTCGACAATCAAGAACAAGACACTGAAGATCAAGTCGAGTCAATACTTTGATCATATTTGAACCTATGTTTATGCGAATTTATTACCGTTTTAAACTATCAACTTGCATGCTGTTATTTTATGTGTTAATTTATGTTCGATTTCAAGTTACTAGTTATACACCCAATATTGTACTTGTTAGTATTACTCTCATTTGAAACCCTTGGTTAATTGAGCCTTGTCAAAACTATAATGTTATAGCTTTTGAAAATAAGTCTATAGTATTTCGCCCTACTTAGTATTGCTTAGATATTCGGGGGCACCAAAAGTGCCCCAAGCATCACTTTTATTCCTGAGAAACTAGTTTGGGAAGTCATGGTGAAAATAACTGGTATATTTTGGTACGATTATTTTATGCCCCCCCAAAACCCTAAAATGCTTATCTATCTGGGCGGATGGTTCGAGGGTATGGTGCAGCGGTGCACGAGAGTATGGTTAGTGGTAAAATCATCCAAATAACCCTAAGGACCGAATATTGTCATGACCTCTTGTGTAATACAAGTGCAACCACAAGTCTGTAAAATACAACTTGGCTTAGTAGATTTACCGGACCCTGAAAGTCACCTCATCAGTGGAGGAGGTGAGATAGTGCAAGTGGCTGACTGTGTGATGGCTTGAATGGGACACTCGCAGAGGGTGAAGTTTTCCGCGGCGTGCTAGCAGTGTGGGTAGCTAGCTGCTAGCCGCATAGGGGAAGAATATCCCGTACAACTTATGGGATCTGCCGCAAGCGGGATAAGCCCCATATGGGTGAGATGATGGAAGGGGCGAGGTATTTTGAACGGTTACTGTGATGGTTTACTCAATTGCACAACTAAGGAATCATGTGGGGCAACTAGCGGACTGTCTCTTGTGGGTAAAGTGTGCAAATTCTGTAGAATCAAAACTATTCGAATAGCCATGCCCACGGTCAAGGGTGGACATGAGAACCTAACTAGATATAGTTCTATTTCAAAATGCTTTATAAGAGGGATTGGAAAAGTGGAGGGCAGCAGAAAGCCCTAGTTTGAATTGCTCTGGGTGTCGTCCCAGTGATAAGATAAGCGGTTATAACGCAAAAAGCTAGTATATGGTGCGGATGCCATCTAATGGTGGATGGAATCTGTATCGCTAATATTATGGTCTTATCTCACAAAAATTTAAGTCATGAATTCAAACTGCTAGGTCTTAGGAACCTTCTAAGTATTGTATTTAAAAGCAATTTATGGCAAAACAAAATAAACTCGAGCCTTTCCTTAATAAGCAATGCATGTTAATTACTGCATCCTGTGTATTGGCTCGCGGAGCACGGTAGATTTGTGCTCACACTCGCATTATCAAAATCAGAAACAGGGACCTAGAACCATTATGCATATGAAGATACCCCAGCTGCTGATAAAGGAAATAACGAAGGAAATTAGGGCGATTTTTACATTTTCAGGTCCTAGACAAGTTGACCCATGGAGTTGTGTGCACATATATTACCTAAGTTAGGTAATATATAATGCACACATTTACCCCCTAGTCGCTTGCCTGTGGATATGGTTTTATTTCTGCTTTTGCTTCTGCTGTATTTTGTGATGAAGACATTTGGCCTGTTTGGCCTTTTTGTAAACTGTCGCCCGATGTGGTGTAATTTAAACTCTGATCTGTAATATTATGTTTTATGCGATGTATAAATTGATGCAGCAACGTATCTGTGTGCACTATCTACTGATCTAGGGAATAGTGCAGTAAATCACAGGGGATTCTGGATTGAAAAATCTGGGTCTGATAGAGCTTCACTTTCTTTGATTGCTCGCCGAGTCGCCTACTCGATCATCGGCAACTACATAGTGATTAGACTGCACAACACCAATCAGACTACCTTCACCATTGCGGTTTGAAAAAACGAAGGCAGTCATTCACCCTTTCTGATTATAATATTCGATCCTATAGTTCCAAATAAGATTAAAGTACACGCGTGGAGGATCCTAAGAATGGGATTGCAGTATGAAGTGAGCTGCACGACAGGTGTAATAAAGCAGGTGTTTGGTGCCTGGCTCGCAGACCTGCGGACACGAAGAGACTGCTCTTCATCGGTTCTAGCGATGCGCAGACTTTCAGGCAGTTTGGAAGTTGATCTCAGATTCAAGGGCCATTAATTTGCAAGTCCTGCAAGAAAGATCAATGCACGAAATTTTTTTGGCTGACTGAATGTCGGACTAGATTGTCAAACTAGGTAGAGATGAACTGAGTCTAGTGTTCACAACTATCTATGAGTTTGGCGGGCAAGGAATGACGCTAGAGAATCAAGCCGGTTGGATGAACCGTACACACTCGTTAACCGGGTTGTAAGACATATCGAGGAATGGGGAGATCACCGACAACCAACACCACCGCCCCTACCAAAACAGAGGGATCGCTGGACCCCTCTCCACTTATGGGCTGGTCCAAGGCAATGCAGATGGGGCTTTGAAACTCTCAGAGCAATGGAGGCATCTGTATGGTCCTAAGGGATCACTATGGAGCATTCCAAGCTGGTGCATGCCATTTTTTGATCACTATTGCTGATCCGGAATTGTCGGAAATCCTAGCCTGCAAACGGGCAGTGGAGCTGGCTGTGGAGGTGGGCGGTATGCTTGTGGTAGAGACGGACAATCTGCCCGTGTGCAAGTAGTTGCAGAGTAATAGTCTGGATTGATCGCTATATGGTCCACAGATCAAAGAGATCAGAAGAAAGTTGCGTCACTTTGAAGAGCACCGGATTTCTTTTGTTCGGCATTCTGCCAACGAAGCTGCTCATTTGTTCGCTAAGGCTAGCTGCAAGGATAATTTAGTGCTTACTTGGTTTAGTGTTCCTCCAATTTTTCTTTCTAGCATTTTGGATTCAGATTCAGATTGTATTGTTGGTGATCCTTTGAGTCAAAAGCAGCTGCGCTTTATCTAAAAAAAAAGTACACAAATAGCTACGGACTGGGCTAATGGTGTTCCCTGAAGGACACTCAAGTCCTGTTTCAAACATTGTAACTTTCCACAAATTTTATAGAAGAACAAACATTATAAATTATAGCTAATGGAAAAATTCCCTCAAATTCTCACTATCCATACAAGGCCTAAACATAAACCCATCACTGCATTTACTGTTCAAATCACAGTATAACCTTTATTTTTTTCCCTTAAAAAAACCAAGGACTGTTCAACTGAACTCATTCTCTCCCAGTAGCGATTTCATCTCATTTCTCTTCCGGATACCAACTCGGAGACGCCATAGATTGAGAGCAGAATCTGGCAGTAGAGACGCGAAGACCCACTGGACCGAGTGGCGCCAGTAGGGGACGCATCTCGGCTCATACCCGATGCAACGAACAGCAGCTTTGGCGTACTCCTCTGGCGATGGTATGAATGGAGAGTCACCCTTAACAGGGGACATCTTGGTGGCCACATACAACGGAATCTGCACACAACACGTTAGTGTGTTGCGCAATATGGTATCAGAGTAATACTGATGATAATTGCTAAAGGTTAGGATGTTTCTCTTTCAGAAGCTGTGAAAGGACCAGAAGAAGGATTTTAAAAGAAGCTTCACTCTATTCTACAAATTTAATTTGCAGAAGGTTTCCTTTCGCCATAGTCTCTGTTCTGCTTATAAATTTCATGGTGATCTTCAAACGTTATGCTCATAAAGTGTTGAAATGTTGCTAGCACTTATGTTTTTGGGGGTATTTATTGTTTGTAATTTTTTCAGAAGTAGAAATAATTGAAGTACATCGGTAGATTTTAACATTTTGCAAAAGCATGTAGAGTAAGATTACTAATATAGTAAAAAAATGCGTGGGGAACTGTGATTTTCCCCCTTTTATTACCTTACATGGTATACTCAAATTAATTGTTACACATGAACAAATGTAGCAATAAGCTAATCTCAACCGAAAGAAGTTTTAAAAACAAAAAAATATTTACCTGGCATTGCACATCCACTCCGTAGTGTTTGTATTCAACGCTTAGACTTCGAGACAATTGATCAATATACCTAACAAGGTGGCCGTATGCGAAAGTTAGAATAGTATAATATCAATAAAACTTTATAACTATGTACATTTGCATTTATCCTTTCTTCCTTAACTTAAACAAAGTTCAGCTAAACCCCGTCATATTATTTAAACCTTCCAGATCAACCGTCGTGTAATCTCACCATGTCAATTTTGCGATATTAAATTTATAAACAAAATCCCAATTGTTGCTTTGCTACCATTCGCACGGTCTCTTCTACCACAAACTCTACCAAGTCCATTCCTGTGCATGGTGTCAATGAGGATTAAGGAATTATTGTTTCCGTGGATGTGTCGACATGGCGAGATTAACAGGATGAAATTGAGTTGAGCCTGTCGGAAATGACCATGGTTGTTGGGAAAAAAAAACCCAGAACATGAGATGCTTTCGCTAAGTTTTCCTTCAGCCGGGGGAGAAAAGAGGATTGTCTACAACAACTCTATTTAATTCTCTTCTCCAAACACGGATGCATGGCAATACATCTCCGTCGGACGAGAAGAATTTTGGATACTGTACCTGTTCTGTTTCTACCATCTTCTCTGTAGTTTGCTCATATCCAATTGTACCTACTACTAATTTGTACTTTGAAGCTGGTTATTTGGCATCTACTTACGTTTTACAAAAATTAAGAACTGACTATTTGATATTATCCCCAAATATGCTTTGCACCAATGCAATTTACCAGAAAGGGCCGAAGAGATAATTATATTAAATAAATATATAAGATAATTAATTGTTTTAAAGCAGAAATGTCAGTGTTGTTTAATTAAATTTGTTGATTATGAAATTCGCATAATGCTTTCAGTGAAATTTGCCATACCAAATATAGGGCACTCAAATTTAGAACCACAGATTCATCAGGCAAACAGTGACCATATGTCATGGATTAATGACTCCAATTTTTGGCACCAGGAATTCTGGTAGGTGCCACCAAACTTTCGGCAAATAGTGTTGGGCAACGTAGCTCCCTCTTCAGAACAGGAATTTCAAACGTACCACTCCCCCGCTCGTAAATATATATGACGTTTTACATATCAATATGGTTTCTAATATACAACTTTAATCACTACTTTTTATAAAAATATGTTTATAAAAATATAAAATAATTATATTATAAAAATATTTCCGTGACTAATATAATAATACCATTTTCATAGGACCAACCTAAATAGATTTTTATATATTAGTAATTAAAGTTAAAGAGGTTTGACTATATATTTTCTAAAACATGGTACATTTATCAACGGAGGGAGTGTTTCATTGAAAAAATATTGTTCTTCAAAACTATGCGAAATCATTCTCCGTTTCAAATATGCCTTCTGCTATACTGAATGATTGCTGTCTAATTTCCATCGCTTTGCACTAATGATTAGCAGGCACACCATTTATTAACTGAAGCACATACCTTCCCATCATTTACTGACATATTAATGAGCATTTATATGCCATGTGCGTTTGGACTGGTGGTGGACAGAGCAAACATAATAATATCCATGCATGACGTGTCCAAGTCGCTTTCGTTTTGATCTCTATGTAGTCTGTAGGTAGGATAGAGTAGTGTTTGATAGGGCAAACTCTCATGTCTAAAAAATTGTGTGAAGCGAAAACCGTGAATTAAAAAAATGTCTTTTTGTAAAAATACAGCTGGTAGTATTATTTTGTGGCACTGAATTATGGGAACAGAAACTGATAAAAAAATACTCTAGCTGTAAAAATTTCGCTGAAGAACTGGATCATTCCAACGGCTTACAGTTTTATTTTTTTTCTCTGATTAGCATAAAACCTTAGGAAATTTGGCAAAACAAGTCCCAAGTATATTGACAGAATAAACTGTTTGCCATCTTCCGCCTTCCCTCAGATTTGGCAAGGAAATCGCTAATTAATAGCTCACATGCCGTACAGACTACAGAGCAACCACTGTATACTTTTTATGTATGAAAAGAACAAGCCAGTTGTACATGGCTATGAGCGATCACATCAATATTATTTGGCTAAATAAATTTAAATAGGAGGTCGGAAAATAAATAAGTGAGACAGCTCAAGAAAGTAATGATGAAATTCGCAAATTATTTTAGTAATTTCCAAAAACATAATCACAATAAATATTCACGAAAATAAAAAATAAGTTTAGGAAATAAAAAGTAAGCTAGGAACCCTACAATTTACATTGAATTAATAAAAGTCTACAGATAATGATAATTTGAAATTACACCGAAACAGCGATATTTGTGATTTGTAAATATCATGGCAGGAGAAGTATTCCAAAGTTAATTGAAAAATATGTTGAGAGTGAAACTATACAAACTAACATTTCTAAAAAATATTATATAAATATCGTCAAATTTTAAATTGGGCCGTGTGCAGCATGCTGTGAAATTCTACGACGCATCCCAGTATCCCAACGATCCTACAGTAAGTAATGATACTCTAGAAGGGAATGTTGGGGATAGAAGGGATGGCGCCGCAGTGTTCTTGCCTGCCTGCTATTCTTCCATCATCCCGTTCTGTGACTTCTGTCTACTTAAGTCTAAAAGGTGCCGGCATCGCGCACTTGACCGTACATATAAACATTGTCGTGTATGTGGATCAACTTACGCTTTGCTCGCGGCGTACACGGCGTAGAGCGGGAACGCCGGCACGACGACGGAGGACCCGGACCCGATGTTCACGACGGCGCCCCTTCGCCTCGCCGCCATGGCCGGTAGGACGGCGCGCGTGATCCGCGTGGCCGCCTCCACGTTCACCCGCACCACCGCCTCCCAGACCCGGGTCTCCACCTCGTGGAAGTAGGCCGCGCCGGGGTACGTCGCGCCGGCGTTGTTCACGAGGACCCCGACGTCCAGTCCGTCCACGGCCGCCGCCACCCTCGCTACGCCCTGGGACATCTCCTGCCCGTCCCTGGCGAGGTCGAATACCACGCTCCTCACCTTGCAGGACGGCGCGGCCTTCTGGACCTCCTTGCCGACGCGCGAGAGCTTGGCGGGGTTCCGCCCGACGAGGACGAGGTGGAGCCCCTGGCGCGCGAGCTCGAGCGCCAGCGCCCGGCCAATGCCGTCGGTGGGGCCGGTGACCACCGCCCACGCGCCGTACGGCTGGCCCAGGTCCCTCCCCGGGCGGAGGAACGCGCGGTGCAGCCACGCGAGGAAGGTCGCCGCGGAGGCAACGACCGCACGGAGGCCGATGGCGAGGAGGACCACGAACCACAGCGGCGGCATTGGCTAGAGCTGCTGATTTTTGTTAAAACATTTAATTTTGATTGAAATAGGATAGTAGAGGCTGACGGTGACTGTGGTGTCAATGGGGTCAAGAGACCAAGAGAGAAGCGGTGGCGAGGGTGGCGGCACAAGTGAGGGAGTACAAGGAGCAGAAGCTGGAGTAGACATGGCTTTGTAGAAGCCCAACACCTACACCGCGTGGGGGTCAGTAATGGGGGGAGTGAATGCAAAGGTGGTGCCCATGTAGCGTTGGGCTTACTATCGCCAGTAGGGCGTCAGGAATCTTGCGAGCATGTACGATGGTGCACGGAGTGTTGTACACTTGTAAGGGGAAGTGAACATGATGTGTTATTTTGTGCTTGTTGTTTATGGTTTTGATTTATTGATATAATACTAGATTTTAAACAGTATATTTAAAGTAAGGTTTACAAATCGAGTGTAGTATACACTGTACCGATTTTAACTATATCAGTCAAAATCGTATATGATTGTCTCTTTCTTCGTACTCTCGTACGAACAAACATAATTTAAAAGCCAAAAATCATAAGTCGTAGAAAAAAAACCACACCATGTACCCTCTTAGTACTGTTGGAGCGACCACAATTGATTAATTGTGCATGCATTTGTGCTTGTTGGTGCATTGATCCGTGCATGGCAGCATTGGTGACCTGAAAGCACGTATGAACTAGATTTTTTTAGTGTGTGTACATAGCTAGTATAATAGCTAAAAGAACTAAGGACTCTTTGATTCAAAGGAATTTTAAAGGAAAATTAGTGAAATTTAATCCATAGTAAAAATTCCCTAAGAGATGTGTTTGGTAAAAATTCCTATGAGACATGGTTTCAGGATTTCTTCAAAGAAATTCTATAGGATAGAAAAATTTCCTACAAGTTTTAAAAGAATTCTAGAAAAATTCCATCAGTACTACCGCTCGCCTTGAAAAATTGTACTACGGTACTACCACTCGCCTTGAAAAAATCTAGGGTCTTCCTGCAACCTCTATATTTGGTTGGTGGGGGTATAAATACTCCCCCACTAGCTCAAAGATAAGGTTAGATACTTTATTTAACATCTTTGAGCAATAAAGCACTCTCCCACACCTCATTTACTCACTTTGCATTCATTTGAGGTAGTTGAGCAAAAATCAAGTGCATCATTTCTAGATTGATCCTTGCACTTGATCGTTGTGAAGCGAAGTTGTGGTTTATTATTCTTGGTGCTTGTCGACACCTAGACGACCTTTGCAGGAGGTTGTGAGGTGACCTCTTCAAGAAGATTATGAAGAGACCTGACGCCAACTTGTGAGTAGTTTGGTGCTCACCATCTTCGGAGCGGAGGAAGAGCAACCACTAGTGGATTGAGAAGTTGAGGCTTTATTTGTGGAGCTAGTCCAATCACTTGGGCTTTCCTCAACATGGACCAGTGAAAATTGGCAAGTCTTTGACATCACAAGAAAAACATCCCTTGTCATTTAGTTATTTCTTTGCCTCTACTTTCCGCACTTATATTTTTAGCATATTGTGTTTGTTGAGATTGTCTTATTTAGTTGTTTTTCAAGTGTAGTTGAGTTAGATATATACTTGTAGAGACTTGTGATTGTGATGCCTTAGCTAGCATAATTGTGTAGGTTTAAATTACTTTGAAATCTTGCCAAGTTCTAAATTATGGTAATTAGGTGTAGAAGGTAAGAATTTTTAGAGCCTCCTATTTACCCCCTTCTAGTCGGTTATCCTTGATCCTACAAGTGATATCAGAGTTTGATCTCTCGTTGTTTTAGACTTAACCGTCTAAAGAGAAAAGGATGGCTAGTGAGAGTGAGTAATTTGGAAACCGCTTACGATATTTGGACCACTCTCTCGAAAATCCATGAGAGAACATCTACAGTCAAAGAAGCCAAACTGTATAGGTTTCGGATCAAATATGAGATATTTACAATGTTGCCATATGAGGACATTAATGAAATGAATTCTTAACTCAACAACATTGTAAATGAGCCCAAAGGCCTTGGCACGTCACTAATGGATGTTGATATTGTAAAAAATTACTTAGGGCATTACCAGAGAAGTATGAGACATTGGTGACACTCTTTCTCAACTCTTTTGAGTTGGCAGGAATGACGCCAACACAACTCTTGGGAAATTTCAGCACCAATGAGTTGTACAAGAAGGACAATGAGGAGCTTTGGAGCAATTCTCTTCAAGGGCAAGAAGATCACTACTTTCAAGGCCAAGGTAGTATCAAGTGATGAGTCCGAGGATGATGAGGAGAACTCCAAGGAGGAATTAGCCCTCCTTGTGAGAAAGATGAAGAAGTTTATGAAGAAGCGCTCATACCGAAGCGCTAGTCATGAGAAAGGTAAGAAAATGTGCTCCTATGACAACAAGCGCTATAGAAATATTCGTTGCTATGAGTGTGATGAGAAGGGGCACATTGCATCTTATTGCCCCATGAAGAAGGATGACAAGAGCAAGTCATCCAAGAAGGATTTCAACGACAAGAAGTTTTTCAAGAAGCTTCACAAAGAGGGTAAAAATGAAGCCTACATCAGAGAGTGGAACTCCGATGAGGAGTACACGGACTTCGACTCCGATGAAGATCAGTCCCCCGAAAAGAAGGGACTTGTCTCCATTGCCATCATGGAGGCTCCATCCCTCTTCACATCTCCTACATGCCTCATGGCAAATGGCGAGAAGGTAAAATCATTTGATGACGATGAGCTTATTTATGATGAGCTTATGGACATGTTAGTAGAATTAAATGAATATCTTGAAAAATAGAAGTCAAAATTTAAGGTTTTAATGAGACACTCGCAGAGGGTGAAGATAGTGCAAGTGGCTGACTGTGTGACGGTTTGAATGAGACACTCGCAGAGGGTGAAGTTTTCTGCGGCGTGCTAGCAATGTGGGTAGCCAGTTGCTAGCCGCATAGGGGAAGAACATCCCGTACAACTTATGGGACCTGCCGCAAGCGGGATAAGCCCATATGGTGAGATGATGGAAGGGGCGAGGTATTTTAAACGCTTACTATGATGGTTTACTCAATTGCACAACTAAGGAATCGTGTGGGGCAACTAACAGACTGTCTCTTGTGGGTAAAGTGTGCAAACTCTGTAGAGTTAAAACTATTCGAATAGCCGTGCCCACAGTCAAGGGCAGACATGGGAACCTAACTAGATATAGTTCTATTTCAAAATGCTTTATGGGAGGGATTGGAAAAGTGGAGGACAGTAGAAAGCCCTAGTTTGAATTGCCCTGAGTGTCGTCTCAGTGATAAGATAAGCGGTTATAACGCAAAAAGCTAGTATATGGTGCGGATGCCAGGTAATGGTAGATGGAATCTGTATCGCTAATATTATGGTCTTATCTCACAAAAATTTAAATCATGAATTCAAACTGCCATGTCCGGATTCCTCTGTGATTCCACCGCACTATTCCCTGGATCAGTAGATAGTGTTCACAGTTTACAGTTCCGAATATCAAAGTACATATCATGCGGAAGTGTAAATATAATAGTAGACTTACTCATGGGCCGATTAGGTCGAAATCAATAAATTGCAGCAGCGGAAGAACGAAGCACACAGGTGGGACCTTCAGGACATGCCCACAGGCAGCCAATTGGAGGTGTGCGACCTAGCTCTTAACATCTTCATCTTCTTTGCCACCATGACCAATAGTGTTGCTGAAGCGTAGTGATCTGATTCCTGATTCTGGATTTGTTGTGAAAGCGAGTGTGAGCACAAACCACCGTGCTCCGCGAGCCAATACACAGGATGCAAATAAATAATATGCATGGCTTATCAAAGGAGAGGCTCGGGTTTATTTTATTTGCCAGAAATTACTTTTTTTGAAGCATTTTTATTATTTAATCATAGTGTTATTGTTGCTAACTAAACTCCACCTAGCGATTACTATAATTGACTTAATCCACCAAAAATACACTTTCTTTATTGATTGATGTCTAAGACTCCAAACAGCGAGTGACATCATTTAATTAATCCACCGAACACACACTTTCTATATTCAGTGCTGTCTAAAACTCCAAACAGCGGATACATCAATTATACAATCCACCAATCAATTGCTGCCTAAATCCCCAAACAACGAGTATCATAATTTATATAATCCACCGATCAATTGCTGCCTAAAACTCCAACCAGCTAGTGACATCATTTATCTAATATCATTTAATTAATCCACTGAACACACACTTTCTATATTGAGTGCTGTCTAAAACTCCAATCAGCGAATATCATCAATTATACAATCCACCAATATCTTTTGTATTCCAAATTCCTAACAACCCATTCCTTTTGTTATTGATCCACAACCACAAATTACTCTTCCAATAATCAACCTTATTATCCATTATCCATCTCTAACTAAATCACTAGTATACCTCCACCAAGAATATCATTGATCAAATCTACGATTCACTAGTATACATCCCTAAGAATATCATTGATCAAGTTTATACTCCAAGAATTGTTATTATACCTCCAAATTCCCAAAATTCAATTGACTCATCTAGTAATCGATTCTATTAATCCCAATATTGTCAACATCTTCCAAGAATTTATAATAGTTATCAGTGTTGTAATCCAGCAATTTTCCTTTGCACTCCCTAATTCTCCAAAACCATTTAATTCATCTATCTAGCCTATATATTCTTTTAAGCTCCACCAATTTATTTCTCCCAAAATCCACACTATTGTTCCCTTTTTATGATCGACATGAATCCACCAACAATTCTATGTGTCTACCATAAACGGCCATATTCTTTACTCATGACTCTATTTATTCTTCCTGATATTTTATTTTGTGAGAAGTATTGTCATTGTTTTTAAAAATACAATACATAGAAATTTCCTGAGACCTAGCAGCTTTGAACAAAAACATAATGTGTAAGGGAATGCAGTAATAATAGCGATCCAGATTCCATCCACCGTTACATGGCATCCGCACCATATGCTAACATTTCAGCGTTATAACCGCTTACATTACTACTGGGATGACACCCATGACAACTCCAAATCAAGGCTTTCCGCTGCCCTCCACTTTTTCATTTCACCCACAAAGTTTTTGAAATAGAACTATATCTGGTTAAGTTCCCATGTCCACCCTTGATCATGGGCACGACTATTCGAATAGTTTTAGACTCTGCAGAGTTTGCACACGTTGCCCACAAGAGATAAATCTACTCGTTGCCCCACATGATTCCTTAGCCATGCGGTTGAGTAGACTATCACAGGACCTTTACAATGCATAGTCCTACTGTGGTTACGCCCACTAAGGTCTATCTTCCGTAGATGCGCACATCCCTCGAGAAGGGTCCCTCGTGAGCCATCATGGGCAAAGGCGGGGATGAGACCATCCATCCCTTTGCTCGTGGTCATACCTTCACGTAACCACCTTAGAGCCACACAAATTAGTAAACCCTGCCTACACTTTGCCAGCTTGTTGTTGTACTGTTGTACACTGGGAGATCATCACAAGATTCGGTCCTTAGGGTTACCTGGGCGGTTTTACCACTAACAACTTTGTGCTTACACTGCACCACTCACACACACCCTCGAACCATCCGCCTAGATATTTAAGCAAGTTGGGGTTTTTGGGATCATAAAATAATCATGTCCAATATATACGAGTCATTCCTATCATGACTGTCCAAACTAGTTTCTCATGATTAAAAATGACAATAATGTTTGGGGCATTTCAGCGCCCTCGAGTATCTGTGCAGTACTAAGCATGGCGTATAATTAGGGACTTATTTTTGAAAGGTTACTATTATAATTTTGCTAGGGCGACAAGGTTCACACATTCAGATATTCCATAGGAGGTGTAATATTATTCAAGGCAAACAATGGGCATATAACTAGAATCTTAAATTAAACATGTATTTGCATATAAAATAACAGCATGCAATTTGATAATCTAAACCAAAGTAATTTGTAGAAAATGTAGGTTCAACATGATCAAAGTATTGACTTGCTTGGCGCGGTTTAACGCGGTCTTGAGCTCATACGATGCTTTCTCTTGAGCTTTTGGTCTTTATCTTCACTTCGAGCTTGATCTTGCTTGACCCATTGAATCTTCACGACTTCCAATTTCTAATTATGCTACGAATGATTGAATCCAAATAAAAGCAAATAACTCAAAAGATTCAAATAAATCTGAATAAACTCAATTTAGTTTTATTATGAGTTTATGGGTGTTTCGAGTGATGTGAGGCATGGCCGGGGGTAGAATATGATGACTTGACCTTTTATTACGAGCTCCTTCTACTATTTTTATATTTATTAAGAAAGTTCCATGGGTTAGGTCAGACTTATGAATAGGTGTGCAAGTTTACTGAGCATTATTTTGTTGAGTGCTATTGTGTAGGGCATAGACTATATACGTAATGTATGAAATTTTAGCTTACCGAGTTAATTTTATAGTCTATGTTTATAACATTTTGTGGCATGATATTTTATGTACCTCAATTTATCACTAGGCTAAATTTAACTTGAATCAGGGTCTACTTATACGGGTCCCAGCTTGCTACATATATATGTAGTTATACTTAACATTATTATGTATTAATTTTAGTGTAAGATTTTATTAATGGTACTATTGTTATCTTGCTTATACTTTAGCTACTATTAGGCTTAGCTTTATTTCTAATCTTAGTTTAAACTTAGCTATCTGGGTAAAGCTCGGTATGTAACATTTTATGCGACCCGAATTTACTCGTGTTATTGGTTACATGTTCAATTTAAAGTATTTATATGTCCGTGATATTATTTTGAATCTTGATGACCTAGGGCTATTATATTAAAATATGTCACTGGGGTTTGTTTAATGGTGGCTTGATAAATGTTAAAACTTATATTTTAATTTCATGCAAGGGAAATCTTTATTTTAAAGTCTTATTGTTATAGTTTTTATATAACATCCAATTTATTTTTTCTTAACGTTAACTTGCATGTATTTTTAGTTGAGATCCTTATTAACCTTGGACATTAAACATAACCATCTTTTACTAATGTCCTATTTAATAATTAGTCTTTTAATTCATTTATGCAAACCACATTAACTATTCATATGTGATAACTAATCCAAGTTTAGATCTTAAACAATCTCATCTATATTCTATAAATTCTTAGCATATTTCATTAATTATTTTTCAGATTTTTATTTGCCTTTTTCCTTCACCGAATGTGCTAGCAAAAAGGTTAAAACCTAATGACTAATATTGCGGCACAGGGGGATCGATCTCGGGTCGGCCGACTGAGAGCGCACACGGCCAACCAACCGAACTAGCGTTGTTACCTGTTGGGCTGAGGCAGAGAATGCAACTAAGATGAGTGTGCAGCGCTGGAAACAGGGGAAGCCCGGGGGCGAGTACGGTCGGTGGTGGCGCCGACGAGGGAGAGTCGGGGAGGTTCCGGGGGTGGGCAAAATGGGTCCTTGGCGTTGCGTGGAAGCTCCCGGGGGTGTCGGTGGGAACCGCGGAACACCGAAGCTGGGCTGGCGATGTGCGACGGCGGCGGCGTGGAAAGAGGCTCGGCGCCGGTGAGATGGGGTGGCGGGGAGCCTTGGCCGGCGGTTGTGGGGGCTTCGGGACCTCAAGGCGGCACTCTCGTTGCATGGAATTGAGGCGAAATCGGCCGAGGAGACGGTGGCGGTGAGGATGGTGGTGGCGGCTGGAGTTTGGGGAGAAAGGTCGTTCCGGCGAGCTCGGGCTTTTGGGGTCGATTTACCGCGGTGGAGGGACGAGGGGGATGAGGTGAAGTGATTGGGGGCACGCCCTCCCTCTTATGGAGGCGGGGCCGACCGGGCGGCGGGGAAGGTCCGGGCGACGGGAAGGGACCGTCGGTTTTTGCCTGGGCGCGGGGCTCGATGCGCGCGACGGCACATGGTGATGGCGACTGTTCACGCGTGGCACATGGTAGAGAGCGGCGATGGGACGAGGCGTGCACGGGCGATGATGGCACTGTGAAGTGTCAGAGGAAAGGGGAGCACGCGCGAGGAGAAAACGAAAGGGGAAGAAGGAGGTGGCGCGGGCGGAGGGAAAGAAGAGCGCGGGCGGCGGGCCCGTAGGGCAGTGAGAGGAGCCGGGGAGTGGGAGCCAGGTGCTCAGGCCATGCGGCGGCAGGGAAGGGAGAGGCGCAGGTGGAGGCGCGGGGTCCGCTGTGCAGCAACAGCAGAGAGAGGGGAGGCGTGGGTGGAGTGTCCGGCCGGGCGGGGGGGAGAAATGGGAGAGGGGTTGGGTGGGCCTTCAGGCCCGACCTCTCTTTTTTTCTTTTTCTTTTTGTTTATTTAGTGTATATATATATGCACATGTATATACAAGTATATATATATATATATATATATATATATATATATATATTCTATTTTTGTAAATGCACATATATATTTTTATATATACATACATATATATATATATATATATATATATATATATATATATATATATATATATATATATATATATATATATATATATATATATATATATATATATATATATATATATATATATATTCCTTTTATTTATTTTTTCACCTTCATTTTATATACATGTATATATTTCTTTCATGCTTGTTTTATTTATTTATATTATTTTATTATTATTATTATTTTTGTATAAATACATTTTATGTCTTGCTCATCTTTCTAGGCCTTTGTACACATGTTTGCATAAGTTTTATTCATTTATTTTTGCTGCCCATTTATAGTATTTTTTCAAAATTAAATTCTTATATTTTAATTCAAATTTCTTCCTCCCTTTTACGGACCATATTTTCAGATTTTAATTTAGAGTGTTTGGGTTTCCCTTATTTGCATATTTCCTTTTATGGCATTATTAATAGAAATTTTATTTTTTCAAAGCTTTCTTAATTTTTTTGAATCCTCCACCAAAATTTAGAAAATCACCATAAAATCCAAATTTCAACAAAACATATTGCAAAATAATTTAAGAACTTCATATTTTCAAATTCGAATTTTTCAGGATCTTACAGATATCCTTAATGACATGCCTAGTGTAGAAATTGCTAGAACAAGTATTTCTACTTCATGTGATGACTTGCTTGCCATGCCATGTTGTTCTAATACTGACTCTAATAATGATAATGTCAAGTCTTGTGATGCTAAACTTATTGTTGAAAACAATGAGCTCAAAGAGCAAGTGTCAAAGCTTAATAAAAGGTTGGAAAGGTGCTTTAAGGGTAGGACTATCCTTGACAAGCTATTGAGTGAGCAAAAATGCTCATTCAATAAGGAGAGACTTAGATATGTCCACAAGAAAGGTAAGAAATAGGTAAATAAGCTCACAAGATTTGAGAGGCAAAATGGCAAATATTGCCATAAATGCCAGGAAATAGGACATATGTAACAAAATTGTCCTATCGGTAAGACTCCATTTATTGGATTATATGATTCTTGTTATATGCTTAAGAAATCTAATGATGGTAGGACTTTTGCTAGATTTATTGGCACTTGGATTTTAGATGCTAAAAAGAATGCCATTTGGGTGCCCAAGCCTTGGTTACTAATCTCCAACAACCTAAACAAATTTGGGTACCTAAAAGAACCCAATTTTATTTTGTAGGTGAACTATAAGACTAGTGAAAGGCATTGGGGTGCTTGATAGTTGGTGCACTCAATACATGACCAGAGGCCGGAAGATGTTCACCACATTTGAGAATGGGAGTAATGAGAATATCACATTAGATCCAGTAGCAAAGGAAAGGTTCTTGGTTTGGGTAAAATCGCTATCTCGAATGACCTTTCAATTTCAAATGTATCTCTAGTAGAAACATTAAATTTCAATTTGCTATCGGTTGCTCAATTGTGTGATCTAGGTTTAATTTGCTCTTTCTCTATAGAAGAATTAACAATTTCAAAAGAAATAGAAAATGAACTTGTTTTTAAATGTTTTAGATTTGAAAATCTTTATTTGGTTAATTTCTCCTCTAGCGATGCGTGTATAAAAACTTGTTTAATAGCAAAAACTTCTTTGTCTTAGTTATGGAATAGAAGACTAGGTCATGTGGGCATGATCTAACACAAAAGGCTTTTCAAACATGACTTAGTGGTTGGCTTGAAAGATGTAAAGTTTGAGAAAAATAGATTATGTAGTGCTTTCCAAGTTGGGAAGCAAATTGCAAATTCTCATCCTTTCAAGAGTATCATGTTAACTCCTATGCCATTGGAGCTCTTACACATGGATTTGTTTGGGCCAACAACTTATACGAGTATCGAAGGCAATAGTTATTATTTTGTTATTGTAAATGATTACTCTAGATATACATATGTATTTTTCTTATATGAAAAGGCCAAAGCCTTTGGCATTTTCAAAAGATTTGCAAAAAGGACCTAAAATGAATTTGACTTTAAAATAAAGAAAATCTGTAGTGACAATAGTTTTGAGTTCAAGAACACTAAAATTGAAAATTTTTGTGATAAACTTCGAGTAAAGCATGAGCTTTCCACTACGTACACTCCGGAGCAAAATAGAGTTGTAGAGAGGAAAAATTGAATATTAATTGAAATGGCTAGGATAATGCTCAATGAATGTAATACTTCCGATCATTTTTGGGTGAAAGCTATTAACACCACTTGTCATGCCATAAATTGCCTTTATTTGCATCATTTTTTAGAAAGACTTCCTATGAGCTTCTCATTTGAAGAAGACCAAACATTTTCTACTTTAGAGTATTTGGTTGTAAATGCTGTATATTAAGGAAGGATGTTTGGTTTTCAAAATTTCAAAGTCGATATGATGGAAGATTTTTGCTTAGTTATTCTTCTAATAGTAAATTTTATTGTGTATTCAACAAAAACACTGGTTTAGTTGAAGAAAATTGTGATGTTTAATTTGATAAAACTAATGGCTCTGAAGAAGAGCAAGAGAATTTGGATGATGTAGGTGATGAGGGACTAAGATGAGTAATGTAAAATATGCAAATTGGTGACATCAAGCCAACGGAGGACCCAAGTGGATCACCTTCATCAAAGCAAGTTGAAGATTTAACCTCTTCCACAACAAGTATCATTTAAGCAACAGATATGAAAGATAAGGAATATCAATCTTCAACACTACCATCAAAGATCCACAATGCTATCACCAAGGATCATTCAATAGATCAAATATTGGGTGATGTAAGTAAAGGTATTCAAACTAGATCTCGTGTAGCTTCATTTTATGAACATTACTCTTTTGTGTCTTCTTTTGAGCCAAAAATTGTAGATGATGCTTTAGATGATCTAGATTGGGTGAATGCAATACATGAACAACTAAACAATTTTGCCCAAAACAACGCTTGGACATTAATAGAAAGATCCAACGAGAACAACGTAATTGGCACAAAATGGGTCTTCCGCAATAAACAACATAAAAACGGAGTTGTGGTGAGAAACAAGGCAAAATTAGTTGCTCAAGGTTATACTCAAGTTAAGGGTTTAGATTATAATGAAATATTTGCACCCGTAACTAGACTTGAGTCTATTCGTATATTACTTCCTTTGCCTCGAGTTTCGACATTAAGCTATTTCAAATGGATGTTAAAAGTGCTTTTTTAAATGACAAAATATCAGAACTTGTATATGTTGAATAACCTCTGGGTTTTGAAGACCCTAAAAATCATAATTATGTGTATAAACTCTCAAAGGTGCTATATGGCTTAAAACAAATTCCTAGGGCATGGTATGAGCGCATTTGAGATTTTCTATTCTCTAAAGGATTCTAATTGAAAAGATTAATACAACATTATTCACTAAGATTATTGATGATGATTTCTTTGTATGTCAAATTTGTGTTGATGATATTATATTTGGTTCTACTAATCATGATTTTTGCAAAGAATTTGGTAATATGATGTCTAGGGAATCTGAGATGTTCATGATAGGAGAACTAAGCTACTTTCTTGGACTTCAAATCAAGCAACTCAAGGATAGGACCTTTATAAGCCAAACAAAGTATGTGAGAGACTTATTCAAAAGTTTGGCATGGAAGATGCAAAACACATTAAGACCCCCATGGCGACAAATGGACACCTTGATCTCAATAAGGGAGGTAAACCAATAGATTTAAAGCTTTATAGATCCATGATTAATAGTTTACTTTATCTTACAACATCTAGTCCCGACACCATGTTTAGTATTTGCATGTATGCACGTTTTCAAGCATCTCCAAAAGTGTGCCATTTGACGGCCGTAAATAGAATTTTAAGATATCTAAAGCATTCTTCAAGTATAGGCTTATGTTATCCTAAAGGTGCTAAATTTGATTTAATTGGATATTTAGATTCTAATTATGCGGGTTGCAAAGTGGATAGAAAAAACACCTCGAGTAGTTGTCAATTATTAGGAAAGTTTCTCGTTTCATAGTTATCTAAGAAATAAAATTCTGTAGCTCTATGCACCATTGAAGCCGAATATGTTTTCGTGGGTAGTTGTTGTGCTCAATTGGTATGGATGAGGCAAACTTTGATGGATTATAGAATTAAATTTGACAAAATACCTCTTTTATGTGATAATGATAGTACGGTGAAAATAGCCAATAACCTGGTCTAACACTCAAGAACCAAGCATATAGATATACATTACCATTTCTTGAGAGATCATGTGAGTAAGGGAGATATTATAATTAGCCACATCCAGACCGAAGACCAATTCATGGACATTTCACCAAACCATTAGATGAAAGCCGCTTTTGCAAATGAGGAATGAATTAAATGTCGTAGATTACTCAAATATTGCTTGCACTTATGCCTTATTCTTTCATGCACATTTAGTGTTCTTTGAGGTATTTTCATTTATTTTTGCTAAAAAAAATCTCTATATTCATAAAAACTAAGCTCCTAGGTTTCTTTTAGTTTTCTTAATGCATAATGAACCTGAATGGTTCTTATTTGAGTGCAAAAGTAAGAACCATTTGCATAATTCTCAGATCCAAGTTTAGTTTTTGAGAAGTCCTAGAAAAATCAGAACTACCGCCGTGTATTCTACGGTGCTTCTGCTTTTTGGTACTACCGGCAGTCAAACTGTGGCACTATTGCTCCAATTGGTTGAGGACATTAACTGCCATGCCCAACTCCTCTCTTTTACCCTTCTCTCTCCTCAAGTCGGAACTTCTGTTCCCTTCTTCTGCTCGCACCCGTACACCTCTTTCTCTCTCTTCTCCAAGAAACCCCCAACTTCGTTGCTAGATCTCCAATTTCTTTGGAGATTTCTTCATTCCCTGGTGATTCCTTAGTGCCTAAGGGTTCAACTCCTCTGATCTACAAGGTAAATGGGATCAGAATCCTCTCTTTTGCCTTGTTTTTAGAACCCTAGGTTAGGTCTAGGTTTTGATCAAAAATACGAATCATTTAGTGTTGTTTTCTTGAGCAAATCAACATATTTGGTGTCTATTGATATTTGCGCATCGATTCCATGGATTCAATCCAAGAAAAACACCAAAGAATTCATATGCTGTTTTGCCTTCGAAATAGTTCAGAGAAAGCGGTACTACCGCTCGACATGCGCAGAACTACCGTAGTGCGGTCGTACCGGACATTGAATGTCGGTACTACCGTAGGCCGGTACTACTGCTTGTGCACATCGGTACTACCAATTTCTGAGAGACCATGTGGAGGTATCCCCTTGTTTATGATGAGTAATTGACGGTTGTGTTAGTGAGTTTGAGTTGTTTTGGGTATTCTAGGGTTGAGTACCTTTTACTTATGCTAATATTGATTATGCTGTTTCATGCGGTGCTATGTGATGGTTTGCTTGTCTGTGTGACTGTAGGACTTTGGAGCTAGGTCATTGTGAGGCGAGGAGGACCGGGACTAGGCACAGGAGGTGTTGAGGTCCAGACGGTCGGTGATGCCGAAGATGATCGAGGCTGGTGAGGTGGTTGCGAGTTAGGAGACGAGGAACCGGAGCTGGAGCTACCGGTGATGGACACGACGGGCAACGACGAGCGAACCGGGACTAGACTCAGGGAGGAGTTGGAGGTCCAGGCGGTCGTGTGCGACGGAACAGACCCGGACTAGACTCAGGTGGAGTCGAAGGTTTCGGTCGGTGTCGGGTGGACACGACGGGCAGCGGCGAGTGGATCCAGACTGGACTCAGGGAGGAGTCGGAGGTCCAGACGGTCAGGATGCCAGGTGTGGTCGTGTGCAGCGAAGTGGACCGGACTAGACTCAGGGAGGAGTCGAGGTCCTGTCGGTCAAAGGTGTCGGTTGCGGGAAGCTTCCGGGAAGGTGCTTGAGGGGCAAATTGGAGATTTGACTCAAGCATGAGAGAAATGGCTGGTTTCCCTCCATTTATAGTTGTGTTGACTTTTTGCCTCAAGTGTGTGTGAGGCATGGAGTGTGTTTGGTATGGCACTTCTTGATTTTCTCCTTTGGTGTGTGAGCTTGGAGATAAAAGGAGTGGTGTATGCAGGCATTTGTGTAAGAAAAAGAGAGCTCAAAGTAGTGCATGCAGTCTGAGTAGGGAGTGAGCAAAGGTAGTGCTCTCGTGTGAGTGTAAGCATGCAGTGATTTCCCCTCTCAAGCATGTAGTGAGTGGGTTGTATCTCTCTTTGTAATCCTTCCTCTATAAGCAAGCATTCATGGGGATGAATCCATTTGAGTTCTTTGCTCCTCTTTGTATCACTCTGTGATGGATTTCATTTTTTCAGCTTACACTCTGTTATTCTCTATTGGAAATGAATTTGAGTTGATTCTTTGCTTGAAAAGCTGGTTCTTGATTGCTCTATGATGGGAAAATATTCATGGTCATGTAACCATTCCATTCCCAAGAGCAATTGGAAGTTTCATTGATTCTTGAGAATTTTCTGTCCTTCGCTCATTTTCCCCATTTTCCCCTGTTCTGAAAATTCTAGGGTTTCATGGCAGGGGTTTATGGAATCTTTTATTTCCCTTCATAAGATGGCTTGAGATTTATATTTGCAAGTACTGAGATCATTGCTAAACTGTTTGCAAAATTTCATAAGCAAAGGATGGAAGAATAAAGAGAAATATGAAAATTAGCATTTCTCTCATCTCCATTTTCAGATTTTAGCCTAAACCTTGATTCCTTTGTCTTGTGATGAATTCCCTTGATTTCTCAGGCCTAAATGATATTTAGGTTAAGGTCTTGACCTGTTGACCCGAGGGAATTAGCAAAAGGTCATCAAATATCCCTGCTGTCTGAAGTGCTCAGTTTTTCTGTCTGAATTTCGGCCTTCACTGTGCTCTGAACCGAGGTTCGATCAGACCGGGTTTTAGCCGACGGTCTGACCGGTGGAAAAGCAGCGGCCAGACCGGCCTCTAGCCGATGGTCAGACCGGCCAGGCTAGGGCGGTAAGACCGGCCTCTAGTCGGCGGTCAGACCGGCCAGGCTAGGGCAGTCTGACCGGCCAGCTCTGAAACAGCTCTGAATTTTTCCAGTCCTTTGGTTCTTTTCTACTATCTTATGTCTTGCCTTTTCCTTTGCATGTTTGAGGTTCTAGAGAGCATGAATCTTCCCCTTCATAGTTTTTCATAGCTATCGGAGAGGAGATTCATTTATGGATACTTTGGGGAAATATTTTAAAGGCACCATTCACCCCCCTCTGTTGCCATTTCCAATCCTACAATTTCTCTGATAAAATAGCAACTTTATTCCATTCTGTTTCAAACCTATTATGGTTGTATCCTAGCTTATCCATGGTATCTTTCCCTCTGTTTGAAGATGCCTAGGACAAGAAATGCTACTTGAAAGGTGTATGCCAGGAACACCTCCTCACCCATGCCTTCTGGATAATTGACCTCAGTCCACACTCCTCTGTTAGTACATATGCCCCCTCCTTCAACTCAAGGTACCTCGGAGTCTACTCAGAAAGCAAGAGAGGATAGAGGCAAGGTAGTGGCCTCCGACTCCGAGATTGAGACTGAGCAGTTGGAGACCTCATATCTTGAGGTTTCTGATGAGGAGTTGCCGGAGCCAGAAGAACTATAAATTAATATGAGAACCATCACATCTAAAGAGTATGATATTTTGCGTCATAGAAGTCAGTTTGTACTGCCAAGGAACTTCACAAATCCAAAGTTCCATACCAAATTTCAGGAATTGGTCTATGAGTAGATGTATGGTCCAAACAGACAGTTCACAAACTGCAAGTATGTTGATTGTGATCATGTTGACTCAATTGACAAATATGATGACACTTATTAGCTTATTTAGTGAGCCGGTATTCAAAACATTGTGGCCCTTAAGTCTGACTACAATGATGAGATCACCAGATAGTTTTATGCTACGTTTTACATCTCTCCAAACTTCAAGCATATGTCTTGGATGATTAGATCCACCTATTTGGACTCCATCAAACATGAATTTGAACTGGCACTTAGGATAGAATCAAGTGTTTATGAATGGGCATATGATACTCCCACTCTTCAGCTTGCAGCCTAGATAGAGTATTATGATGAAAATGTTAGATTCATTCCAGGCAAGCTAGTTGGACTCCTCCCCATCCCACCACACCATTCTTTCCAAGAGTGGAAATTATGATGCTATCATAGGCCATGCATAGAACTTGATTGAATATATTATGCAAGGCAAAAAATTTGATGTGGTCGATCACATAATAAGGGAGATTGCCTCTTCCAAGAATGATAGGGTCAAGAGGATTAACTATACTCCCTATATTATGGCCCTGATTCTTAGAAAGATTGAATACTGTGGAGACTTGGGCTTAGTCCACAAGCCCTACAAGCGATGAGAATGCCCTCCTATTCCTGCACCACCTCGTTCTCGAGCTCAACAAGAAGAGGTTGCTGCTTGTTAGACCATGTGGTGGTCGTGGCTTCATTGATGATGAGTAATTCACATTTGATATTATTAGAATTTAAATTCGTGAATGCTCTAGTTTATGTGCTTCTGTACTTGAGTTTTTAGGTTTAACAGTTTGACCACTTAGGCGGTCTGACCGGCATTTCGACCACGCACATAAGTCGGTGGTCTGAACGGCCTTGTATCATTGGTCCGAATAGCTCTGTGCTGTGTGGTCTGAATGGCTTTATCCGATCAGCAGTCCTTGACCACGTTTGGGCTATGACCACAACATCTTTTGACTATTGCCTTGTTGACTACAGTAGAACAACCACACCAAGTAATCGGTAAGCTTCGATCTCGAGTAGCGAACTAGTCGTAGCTACAATACTTTTCCATGGTCATAGCTATAGTGCCTGATTGATAGTCGATAGTCATAGACTTTACTGGTCGATACTCGATAGTCGTAGACTTTATTGGTCGATACTTGATAGTCATGGACTTTACTGGTCGGTATTCGATAGTCAAAGACTTTGCGATCGATGGTCGTAGATTTCGTAGACAGCTATCATAGTTGTAGACTTTGTGGCCTACTATTATTGTCTTTGGCTTTTTGGTTGGTTGTCGTAGACCACGTGATCAACAGTCAAAGGTTTTGCGATCGGTTGCCGTAGGCTTCACGATCTGTACTCATGGACTTCATGGTCGGTACGAGTTCTTTAACTCTTGCTATCTTCGAGTACTTTGAGTACTCGTGTTAGGCCAGCGGTAGGATTGGCTAGCGGTGATCGGTGAATAGTGTTCGAAGGAACGGTACTGGTAGTCAGAAGGATTCGGTACTCGATAGCGGTTGACAGTGATACTCAGAAGTTGGTGATCGATGATACAGTGATTGGTTGGTAGTCATAATTATAGTGATCAGTACTCAGAAGTCGGTACTCATTGGTTCTGGTCGGTAGCGATGCTTGGTATCCCTGAGTGTTTTGAGTGGAGCGATGATAATTTCTGAGTATTTGTCATTTTTGAGTACTCGTCGAGTTAGCGATTGTATTGATAGATCTGAAGCTGATTTTTGGATAGCGATGAGATTGGTAGTCATGGATGACCTGGTTGGTGTTGATGGTTAGTTGAGGTTGTGATTATATGTGTGTGTGCTGATGACGGTCAAGTTGGGAAGAACTTGTGCTAGGGAAATGTTTCTTTGGTCTTTGCATGTGCATGCGTGCATGGAGATGACCACAGTCAGTGATAGGAGGACCGGGACTAGATAGGGAGATCTGAGGTCCAGACGGTTGAGGATGTCATGCTAGGTGATTGGGCTAACACTGGAATACATGGAGATCAAAGAGGTGACGCGTGGAGAAGCTACGGGCGGTGCGGTCCTGGAGGCTTTGACACGGAAGTTGAGGAGGCGTGATGAAGATATGGGAGTTATGATCCTAGAGGCTTCGTCACATGTTGTGTTAGGAGTTGTGATTGGAGTCCATAACTGAAAAGATTGAGAGTTTGAATAAAACCCATGTTCCAAAGGGTTTCGGGTCACTTGATTTGAGGAAGAGATAGGATTTTGGGTGAAGCATACGACTACGTGTGAAGGTGATTGAGAACTGAGAAGCAGGTAATCAGTCAAGCGTGTGAGTTGTTCGTTGACTACATGAAGATTTTAAAAAGTGGAGGCAATCATTCACCCCCTCTGATTGCGCCATATGATCCCACAAGTGGTATCAGAGCGAGTTTGCAATGGCGTTAGATCGGGATCGATAATCAGGTAAGCCACCATTTTTCGATGGTTCAAACTACCTCTATTGGAAAACACGCATGGAGGTGTTTCTACAAACACAAGGTAATGCTATTTGGCAAAAAGTTGAAAATTCGCAAGAAGTGCCTTCTATCATTACCATTGAAAATATTATTGATGTAGAAGCAAATGCTAAAACTAGAAATATTTTATTGTAAGATTTAAGTTGAAACAAGTTTGTCAGAATTTCTCATCTTAAATCTACAAATAAAATTTAGACTACTCTAGCCGACTATCATGAAGGATCAATGTCTGTTAAAGGTGTGCGTCAGAATCAATTCAAAAAGAAGTTTTCTAAATTTGAGATGAAACCTAAAGAATCAATAGAAACTCTTTTCGATCGCTTCAATAAGATTATTAGTGATTTACAATCTATTGGTGTCACATACACTGATTCTGACAATGCTCGACAAATGTTGAATTCTCTTGATATGTCTATTTGGAATGTTTTAGTCACTACGATCAATCATTCTATTAGCGCGGAAACACATACCTTGAATGATCTTTATTCCCAAGAGGAAAACATATGAGATTGATGTTTTGGCTAGGATAAAGAAGACTAATTCTTTGGGCTTAGTGACTAACCAAACTGACAGTTCATATAGTGCTTCTAGTGTCTCTTTGTCTGTTTTATGCTCTATTTCAGATGAACAGTTAGAGGAGATACCAGAAGAGTAGTTTGTACTTCTCTTCAATAGGGTGACAAAGGCAATCAATAATATTAGAATAAAGCGGAGAGGACATCCTGTCAGATGGTATGAATGTGGTGAACTTAATCACATTAAGTTTAACTACCCCAAACTAAAGAGCAAGGAGGTCGATGACGGCAAGGCACCAACTTGTCGACTTCAGTTCAAGACTGCCTCAAGCAAGAAGCATAACAATCACACAGCGGTCAACAAGATACTCTCAGCACTTGAGGAGATTGATTTGAGCGATGTTGATTCAGTATGTTATGGGGAGGATAATGGCAAGAAGGCAAAGGAGGTGGATTTCACAAGAATGTGCTTTATGGTAAATAGTGAGGAATTCAATAATGGTGACCTCTACAGCGATCCTGATGAGGTAAAACCATCTTATACCGATTTATCTCGTGCTGTGCTTAGCTTGACAGAGGAGCTCAAGAAGTGTAAAAAGAAAAATTAAAAAACATGATCTTGTTGTTGAGAACTTAATTCTGAAATTCATAGACTTACAGCTTCTGATGAGGACATTCTTTCCATAGATACAACTGTGCCGACTCCACAACAAGCTCAACAAACTGAAACTATGATACAAGGACCAATGACTAGAGCGCGAGCACGTTAACTTAACCATCAGGTGAATGCGTTCCTAAGTTTGCATACAAATTTTTCAAAGAATGGAATACTACTTAATTCTTGTGATGATTTAATCGTCCTTAGGAACCATGGGGAAGAACCACATGAGCTCAAGTATAGAAGTGGAACCGTCAAGCGCAACCCAAGTCCTGTTCGTGAGTTTGACTTGGATTCGGCCTTCCCAATAGCGTCTACTTCAAACGGCCATAACTTTTGATCCAGAAGGTTTCTTGGGGCCCGTGAGTACTTGTTGGAAAGCTCTTGAAGTCTACTTTTAGATGGATCTAGTATCACCTCCAAATTCCATCCGAGCCAGTCAGAAACTGCCAAACAAGTTATGTCACTTTTCTAGTCCGAGTCAAAGTGGGCCTTGGGCCTTGTAATCGAGTCCTGTTCGGCTTCCATATGTTTTGCCCGACTCTCCACCTCTCGTGTCTCTTAAATAGACAGCTGCACCCTCTTTAGGGTTTGGGTTTTGATAGACTAAGTTAGCTTTTGCTACTTCGCCTTGTATTCGCGCGTGTCAGCAAGACCGTCTGAATACTTGTCTTCGGAACCCCACCGTTTTCTGTTTTCGATTGAAACCTACATCTTTTATTCGCAATTGAGTTGTTGTTTATCTTGTTTTTGCCTGTTTCTTCGATTGCTTGCAGGAACAAGTACCCTCGTGGTTAGGTTGATTGTGCGTCGACAAGGTCACGAACAACCTCTGTAGTTGGTGTATCGATCGCTAAGGCGCAACGTCCTTGGATGGTTATAGTCGGGTCGTCAACGTCATCTCCTTCTCTAATCGAATCTACCACTTTCATCGAAAGATCGGGACCGCTAGTGCTAGTAGTTGGTATCACAGCTCAAGGTTGATCGGTGAGAGATTTTATTTAGTCTTTGCATCTTTTTCTACCTACAGTCCAGAAAAACAAAAAAAAGGTAGATTAGATATCTTTTCTCTAAAATCCGAAACAATTTGAGCCTTACTCTATTGCTGCATAGTCTTTGTTTGTTGAGTCTTTGGATGCATCGTCGTGTCCTTTGCTGGTCTTAGTGTCTAGTTCCTCTAGAGTTTTGAGTTCTGTCACGTTTTGGTCTCACCGTTGCAGTTAGATTCGAACTGCCACGGGAGGGTAGAAAAGGAGGAGGACTCGGTTTCTAGGGAGGCTTTGCTCTAGTTGGTTTTGGAGTAGGACACGATTTTGGATTCAACCGTGTCGTATGTGTGAAAAAAAGAAAAAAGGAAAAAAAGAGAAAAAAGTATTACTTTTGCATACGACCTCCGATTGAGGCGTTTCTTGATCCGTTGGAAAGGAAACGAGGAGATAGAGTGAAAAAAGAAGTCTGGAAAATCTGGAGATTTTAGATCTGCATAGCCTCCAGGCACATGCGCAGCAACTTCGACCCCAAAAAACATCGTTTAGGGCCTCAAAACGGGTCCGCAAACCAAGAAAAATTCAAGTTTTTCAGAATTCGCTCAAAATTGACGGAGCCCTTCTACACGTGATTCTAAGGTTCCCTGTGAAGACGACATCCTTTTTCGAGCTTCCGAACTCCGTGTGCAACGTCATCTAGTTTCTTTCTACACGGTGTTTTCGTTTGTGTTTTAGGTTCGCGTCTCTAGTACGGTCTAGCCTAGGACCAGCACAGTACCATCGTTGAGCGATTATTCAACTTGCTTTGACTAATGTGGTTCTAGATATCCTTTGTTCACTCTCAGCCCACCTATAGCTCCACAGATTTGGCTACTACCTCATAGGGACTTGGTACCGAGGCGACGATACACTCAATTTCCAGGAGTTATTGTTTTGTCTTGTCGACTGCCATCACCTCCTACTCGCTATGGTAAAAACTAGTAAGAACTTGACAAAAGCAGGTTGAGAGTGTGCGACTTGATTTAACCACATCCCAGTAGTTGTGAGGGCATAACCTGCAGTTTTATTATTTTTCTCTTCTTTGTTTGTTCTCGTGTGTTTTCCTAGCAATGTCAGGAGAACCAGTGTACCCGAGGGCTGCACCACATTCCCCCGGACTAGAGGCATCATACAACACTTTGAGCGCCAAGTGAAGCTGCACACTGAGGGACTTGATGAGGATGTATGGGTCACTAATGAATGCCTTGGTCAATTGGAGGCCGTGCAGATCGACACCAACACTACGCTTGCAACATTGGAGGCTTCCGTTGGCACCGTCAACACCTCACTTGCTGAGATTTTGAGACGTTTTGATGAGATGGGCAGTGCGTCCCCCACGGCTACTCCTGCTACACCTACTCAGCGTACACGTGCCAACAATGGTGTCTTGGGCAGCAGGGTGGATGAAAACGGTGGAGACGAATATGCGGCTGATACTGAGATCGATGATGATGAGGACGCTCACCGCCATTGTCAACCACGTCGGAATGAGGTACGTGAGAATGATGAATCACTTGGTAAGATTAAGTTTACTATGCCACCTTTTGATGAAAAATATAACCCTAATGCTTATATCACTTGGGAATGGCTGTTGATCGAAAATTTGCTTGTCATGCATTCCCTGAAAACAAAAGGGTTAGGGCTGCTACTAGTGAGTTTACTAACTTTGCGTCTGTTTGGTGGAGTGAATATTGTAAGAAAAATCCTTTAACCATACCACAAACTTTGGATGCATTAAAAAGAATCATGCGAGCTAGATTTGTTCCTTCATATTATGCACGTGATTTGTTACATAAGTTGCAACAATTGAGGCAAGGTAGTAAAAGCGTAGAGGAATATTTTCAAGATTTGCAAACAGGAATGCCGCGTTGTGACTTACAGAAAACTGAGGAAGCTGCTATGGCTAGGTTTATGGGTGGTTTGGATCGTGAAATTCAGGATATTTTAGCTTACAAGGAATATAATTCTATCACTCGTTTATTTCATCTTGCTTGTAAAGCTGAAAGAGAAGTACAGGGACGACGCGCGAGCACTAGGACTAACGTTTTTGCAGGTCGTGGTAACATTTGGTCTCAACGTGCATCTGCTGCACCATCAAGCCAATCTCCTGCACCTTCTTCCTCCAACAGCAAGCCACGGTTTTCATCGTCAAATTCAGCATCTCAGGTATCCAAAGCAATAAAGGGGTGGCCCAAGAACATGCAAAGAGATCTTCATCCATTGCATCTACAGGACGAACGAGGGATATCCAATGTCATCAATGCAAGGGGTATGGCCATGTGCAGAGTAAATGCCCAAGCAAGCGTGTTTTGATTGTGAGAGATAATGGTGGGTATTCTTCTGCTAGTGATTTGAATGATGATACATATGCTATGCTTGCAGCTAACCATACAGGTAGTGGGAAGGAGCAAGAAGAAGAGCACATTGGTGCTGAAGATGCAGAGCGCTATGAGAGCCTCATTGTGCAGCGTGTGTTGAGTGCACAAATGGAGAGGACGGAGCAAAATCAGCGGCACACCCTTTTCCAAACAAAGTGTGTCGTGAAGGAACGCTCATGCCGTGTGATCATTGATGGAGGGAGCTGCAACAACTTAGTGAGCCCCGATATGGTGGAGAAGCTTGCATTGAACACCAAACCACACTCACAACCTTACTACATTCAATGGTTCAATAGCAGCAGCAAGGTGAAGGTAACACGAATGGTGAGAGTAAATTTTGCTATTGGTTCTATCATGATGTTGTACAATGCGATGTTGTTCTTATGCAAGCATGCTCTATGCTGTTAGGTAGACCGTGGTAATATGATAAAGATTCTCAACATCATGGTAAGACAAACCAATATTCTTTTGTGCATCATGACAAGAAAATTGTGTTACATCCTATGTCTCCTGAAGCTATTTTAAAAGATGAGATTGCTAGAGCTAGTAAAGAGAAAAATCAGGAGCAGAATAGGAGTGAAAATCAGATTGTAGCAAACGAACTTGAGAAACATAAAAAGAAAAACTCTAAATCTGTTCATGAGAAGAAAGATGAGATTAAATTAAAAGGTGCATGTTTCCTTGCTACTAAGTCTGATGTGAATGAGCTGGATGCTAGTATTTTTGTTTGCTATGCTTTACTTTGCAAACAAGCTTTATTTTCATTCGAGGATGTATCTTCTTCTGTGTCTCCTGCTGTCACTAATCTTTTGCAGGTGTACATGGATGTCTTTCCAAAGGACATGCTACCAGGGCTACCACCAGTGCGAGGGATTGAGCACCAAATTGATCTGATTCGGGGCATCTTTGCCCAATCGTGCACCATACAGGACCAACCCGGAAAGAAACTAAGGAGATTCAACGTCAAGTTCAAGAATTGCTTGATAAATGATATGTACATGAGTCTCTTAGTCCTTATACTGTTCCGGTAATTTTAGTGCCTAAGAAAGATGGATCATGGCGTATGTGTGGACTGTAGAGCGATCAATAACATTACCATTAGATATCGTCACCCTATTCCTAGGTTAGATGATATGCTTAATGAATTAATTGGCTCTATTGTCTTCTCTAAAGTTGATTTGCATAGTGGGTACCATCAAATTCGCATGAAGTTGGGAGATGAATGGAAAACAACGTTTAAAACTAAGTTCGGTTTGTATGAGTGGTTAGTGATGCCGTTTGGTTTAACTAATGCACCTAGCACATTCATGAGATTAATGAAAGAGGTTTTGCGTGCGTTCATGGGTAAAATTTGTAGTGGTATATTTTGATGATATATTGATATAAAGCAAATCACTAGTGGAACACCTTTGCCATTTACGTGCTGTCTTTGATGCTTTACGTAATGCACGTTTATTTGGTAACCTTGATAAGTGCACATTTAGCATGGATCGAGTCTCTTTTCTTGGCTATGTTGTTACTCCACAGGGGGTTGAAGTTGACCAAGCCAAGATTGAGGCAATACAGAGTTGGCCGACTCCTAAAACGGTCACGCGTGTGCGAAGTTTTCTAGGACTTGCTGGATTCTATTGTCGTTTTGTGAAGGGTTTCAGCACCATCACCGCACCATTGAATGAGCTTACTAAAAAGGGGGTGCCGTTTACTTGGGGAAATGCACAGGAAGACAACTTCAACGCATTGAAAGATAAGTTAACACATGCACCATTACTCCAACTTCCAGATTTTAGTAAGACTTTCGAGCTAGAATGTGATGCTAGTTGTAACATCCTGATTTTCAGAGCCTTTTGGAAGCTTTTAAAATAAAATTCACCATTTGGATTTTTCTGAAATTAATTAAAGCTTAATTGGAATTTTCATTAATTAAAAAGATTTAATATGATTAAATTAAACCTTAATATTTGCCAAAAATATTTTAGTTGTGTTCCTTGTGTCACAAGGAATTTTTCTGTATTTTCTGGGATTTTTTCGGAGTTTGTTTGAGCTCAATTTGAAATTTCCAAAAAAAAAAACAAAGCAGGAGACTCGTCTCCCCCGCGCGGCCAGAGCTCCGATCGTTTCCTCTGTGCTGCGTACGTTTCCTTCCTTTTTCCTCTCTCTTCATAACTTCCAATCCGGACCTTATCTCAATGTCTTTCCAAAAGGAAAGTTGTGCCAAATCACACAAGGAATCCATCCCAACTGGTCTCTTTCCGTTTCGTTCATCCGTTTGCCTTTTATCTCTAATTTTCTGAAACGGACTCTAAACCGAAATCCGCGGATTAGAGTCGGTTTCTATCTCTTCCAAGCCTATAAATACGACCCCTTGGCTCCTCTAAACCCATCCCAAGCCGTGCCAAGTCCCCTCAATGCTCAGGACGCCGTCGGCACCGAGCCCCTCCGGTCCCGAATTTGCTCGTCGTGTCTTGAGCTATTCGGTGAGTTTCTCCGTGATCCTTTCGCGTCACATTGTGCCATCATGTGCCATCTACCTTCTTGCCAAGTTAATTTGGTTTTGGTGCAGCCAATCTCCCGGAATCGAGTTTTCCCCAACCTAGGTCAAAAGCGCTTCCCGACGCCGATTCGTCGCCTCCGTAAGCTTTAGCCCTTGCCGTAATTTTCTTAGACTTGTCTCGCCGCGTTCTACGCCGTGCTCACTTCCGTTTCCCCAAAAAGCCTCCACAAATTTTCACCTCCGAACCTCGCCATGGCCGCCAATGGCATCGTGTGTTCCCCATCTACCCAGTGATGTTTTCACGAATCCGTTCGCGTCACTTCGTGCCAAACCATCCCAGGTAGCTACCCTTCAAGTGGTTTTAGATTTCGTTCACCGAGCACCAAGATATTAAGTTTTTCCTTTTCCCTTCCCGACGTCGTTCAAACGTCGATTGCGCCGTCTCCGATGGGTTTCTGGCCGAGCCGACAATTTTCCTAGCTTCGCCAAGCCGCATTCTAGCCCGTGCTCACCCTGCTTCTCCATGTCCTATGCCCGGATTTTATTCCTCTCTCCTACCCATGTCGTGGTAGCCGCCCGTGCCGTCAACGGTCTCCGTTTGGTGTGCCGTCAGTTCCTGTGTGTGCCTTGGGTCCCTAGCAACCCATTTTGCTAGTTAGATTCATCTCCCATGCCTCCTCTCGCCAGCGCTAGCCTCCTTCCCAAAAATTGCTCTCGGGTGAACAGTAATATCTGTGAATTTCCAGCATTTTCTCGCCCCGGCAAACTTTAGAGCGCTCGTTCTCCTTCGTCCGAACTCCGATTGACCCGATTCTTCTTCCTAAATTCATCTAAAATTGAGCTCTATCTTTTGGTTCTAGTTTTGCAGTTTTTGGAGTTTATTTGGGTTTTATTTGAATTTGTTTTTGTGTTCGTCTCGTTTTCTCTCTCGTTAGATCACGCTTTCGAAGGAGCTGAGGCCGGATTCGAAGATCAAGAATTCCTAACTGAGCAAGACCAAGGCAAGTCGTGTCCTTTGATCATGTTGAACCCAGTTTTCAAATCTATTATGTATTACTTTGTTTTAAATTATCATGCATTGCTAATTTATTATAAAACCCTTGTATTGGTAGTTATCGTCCCAATTGGTTATTTCTCTCCTTGATATTTTGGAATACCTTGATGCCATTGTCACCTTAGGTTGGGAATTTAATTAGTGATGCTATGTTATTTGTCACATTGGGTTGGTATGATTAGAATGCTTAGCCTTGCTTATTTTGCGAAAGGGTTCATCATCACATGTGGTTAATTAATCTTGACTTAATGATATACTTGAATGTGGTGGTTAAACACGGTTATAAAACTTGTTGCCAAGACATAGGTAGTGTCATTGGTGTTGGTTATACAAAATTGGTTTTCACTTGGGCGATTGATCGTGCAGTAAAGGGGGTGCGAGAGGCACATGGGATGTGGATGTTTTGCCTGGGTAAATTTAAGGACTTAACTTTGTGCGCCATTGATCTGAGTCTTACCGCACAACCACATGTCTAGTATGGGATAGACCTAGCTGATTAACTTGCAAAGGTTTAGTTCAGATATCATCATTGGTAAGTGAGTACCAGGGGTACTGGATTGCTCACAGTGGAGGAACAGGTTACTGTCCTCATACGGCGCAAGAGGACTTCGATCGTGGTGGTTAACCCTTCAGATGAAACCTTAGCGGGTGATGTCTAACTAGACTGGAGCGAGGTAAAGGCTTTGTGATAATTTATCTGGGTCTCATGCCTAAGGAAGCATGCTGACTATTAAGATGATTTATCTCTTGTGGGTAAAGTTGTACAACCTCTGCAGAGTGTAAAACTATTCGAATAGCCGTGTCCTCGGTCATGGACAATGCTCGGTGATTTCACACGAGGGGTAGAGTTTTCATAAAAACCTGGTTGGGTTAAGTTGGAGAGTGAATGGTTAGTTCACTGGTGGTTCATTTCATGGATCTTGGTTCATGGTGGATTCCTTGGGTGAATGGCTAGTTCACTTGTGGTTGGTCTCAATTCCTTTGGTTACTTATTTATTATCATTTTCGAAGTTCGCTTTTCAATCTATTTATTGTATTTACTTTAAATTACTGCTTTCTGCAAAATTAACCTTTCAGCCATCCATTGTTAAGCCTTGCATACTATATTGCATTCATTTGTTACAAACGACTTGCTGAGTACCAATGTACTCACGACTTTATGCCCTGTTGCTCAGTTGAGGAGGAGGAGTATCACCAGCAGGAGGTTCCGGAAGGAGAGTACTTCGACGTCTTCGTGGATTAGGCTTCGTTCTCCACTCGATAGCCTGTGGGCGTGTCGATTGGTTGCTGCGCTTTCTTTTGGATTTCCGCTGCTAGTTTTTGTTAAGCCCTTCGGGCTAGTCTATTGTAAGCTTGGCCATAAGGTCGTACTCTGATGATTATCAATATAATTTGGTTTTTCCTTAGAATATCGTGATGTGGATGATATTTATCTTTGTTCATACTGTGTGCACTAGCGTGATCCTGGACTAGTGCAGAATACACAGGAGAGTCTGGATTTGTATATTCGGGTCTCTACACTAGTATAATTAGATTGGGTGGTGTGATGTTGCAAGAAGGTAAACCTGTAGCATACTTTAGTGAAAAATTGAGTGGGCTTAGTTTGGAATATTCTACTTATGATAAGGAATTATATGCTCTAGTTCGAACTTTTGAGACATGGCAACATTATTTATAGCCCAAAGAATTTGTCATTCATTCTGATCATGAGTCATTAAAGCATATTAGAAGTTAAGAAAAATTGAACCGTAGGCATGCAAAGTGGGTTGAATTCATAGAGTCTTTTCCTTATGTCATAAAACACAAAAAAGAGAAAGGAGAATGTTATTGCTGATGCATTGTCTAGGAGATATACCATGCTCTCACAACTTGACTTCAAAAATTTTGGATCAGAAACAATTAAAGGGCATTATGTTCATGATGATGATTTTAAAGATGTGTTGTTGAATTGTAAAGAGGGAAAAACGTGGAATAAATTTGTCCTAAATGATGGATTTGTGTTTAGAGCTAACAAGGTATGCATTCCAGCTAGCTCCGTTCGTTTGTTGTTGTTGCAGGAAGCGCATGGAGGTGGGCTGATGGGACATTTTGGAGTGAAGAAGACGGAAGACATACTTGCTGGTCATTTCTTTTGGCCAAAGTTGAGACGTGATGTGGAACGTTTCGTTGCTCGCTGCACTACCTGTCAAATGGCTAAGTCACGACTTAATCCTCATGGTTTGTATATGCCTCTACCTGTTCCTAGTGTGCCTTGGGAAGATATTTCTATGGACTTTATTTTAGGACTGCCCAGGACAAAGAAGGGGAGGGATAGCATATTTGTTGTCGCTGATAGATTTTCTAAAATGGCACACTTCATACCATGTCATAAAAGTGATGATGCTACCAACATTGCTGATTTGTTCTTTCGTGAAGTTGTTCGCTTGCATGGTGTGCCAAATACAATAGTTTTTGATCGTGACACTAAATTCCTTAGCCATTTTGGAGAACTTTATGGGTTAAATTGGGGACTAAGCTGTTATTTTCTACTACTTGTCATCCCCAAACTGATAGGCAAACTGAAGTTGTGAATAGAACTTTATCTACCATGCTTAGGGCTGTTTTGAAAAAGAACATCAAAATGTGGGAAGAATGCTGGCCTCATATTGAGTTTGTTTATAATCGTTCGCTGCATTCTACTACAAAGTTGTGCCATTTTGAGATTGTCTATGGTTTTGTGCCTCGTGCTCCTATTGATTTGGTACCACTTCCATCTTCGAAGAAGTTAAATTTTGATGCTAAACAACATGCTGATTTGATGTTGAAAATGCATGAGACAACCAAAGAAAATATTGAACGCATGAATGCTAAATATAAACTTGCTGGTAGTAAAGGAAGGAAGCATTTAACTTTTCAACCGGGTGATTTAGTTTGGTTGCATTTGAGAAAAGATAGATTTCCTGAATTGAGAAGGTCTAGGTTGATGCCTAGAGCTGATGGTCCTTTCAAAGTGTTGGAAAAGATTAATGATAATACATATAAGCTTGAGTTACCTGCAAATTTTGGGGTTAGTCCCACTTTTAATATTACAGATTTGAAGCCATACTTGGGAGAAGAAGATGAGCTTGAGTCGCGGACGACTCAAATGCAAGAAGGAGAGGATGATGAGGACATCCCTTCCACAGAAACAATTGTGCTGACTCCACAACAAGCTCAACAAATTGAAACTATGATACAATGACCAATGACTAGAGCGCGAGCATGTCAACTTAACCATCAGGTGAATGCGTTCCTAAGTTTGCATACAAATGTTTCAAAGAATGGAATACTACTTAATTCTTGTGATGATTTAATCGTCCTTAGGAACCATGGTGAAGAAGCATGTGAGCTCAAGTATAGAAGTGGAACCGTCAAGCGCAACCCAAGTCCTGTTCGTGAGTTTGACTCGGATTCGGCCTTCCCAACAGCGTCTACCTCAAACGGCCATAACTTTTGATCTAGATGGTTTTTTGGGGCCTGTGAGTACTCATTGGAGAGCTCTTGAAGTCTAATTTCAGATGAATCTAGTCTCACCTCCAAATTCTATCCGAGCCGGTCAAAAACTACCAAATAAGTCACGTCACTTTTCTAGTCCGAGTCAAAGTGGGCCTTGGACCTTGTAATCGAGTCCTATTCGGATTCCATATGTTTTGGCCGACCCTCCACCTCCCGTGTCTCTTAAATAGACAGCCGCACCCTCTTCTAGGGTTTGGATTTTGATAGACTAAGTTAGCTTTTGCTACTTCGCCTTGTATTCGCGCGTGTTGGCAAGACCGTCCGAATATTTATCTTCGGAACCCCAACGTTTTTCTGTTTTCGATTGAAACCTACATCTTTTATTCGTAATCGAGTTGTTGTTTATCTTGTTCTTGCTTGTTTCTTCGATTGCTTGCAGGAACAAGTACCTTCGTGGTTAGGTTGATTGTGCGCTGACAAGGTTACGAACAACATCTGGAGTTGGTGTATCGATCACTAAGGCGCAATGTCCTTGGATGGTTGTAGTCGGGTCACCAACGTCATCTCCTTCTCCAGTCGAATCTACCACTTTCATCGAAAGATCGGGACCGCTAGTGCTGTCAGCTCTTCTGGATGATGAATCATGTGAGTCTTGTCAAGTTTTACATTCGGAGTTGGAGTTTGCTAGAAAAATTAATGCATCAACCCTAGTTCAATTTGGTGATGCAACTGCTAGACTTGATGAATTAAAATTGGCACACAATTGTCAGACCCATATTTTACAATACATAATCCTTTCTGATTCCACCGCACTATTTTCTTGATCAGTAGATAGTGCTCACGGATATAGTACTGATCATCAAAACACATATCATGCAGAAGCGTAAATATAATAGTAGACTTACTCCTGGGCTGATCAGGCCGAAATCAATAAAATGCAGTAGCAGAAATGAAGCACATAGGTGGGACCCTTAGGACGTGCCCACAGGCAGCCAACTGGGGGTACACGACCTAGTTCTCGATATCTTCATCTTCTTCACCATCATGTCCAGGTGTATTGCTGAAGCGTAGCAATATGACTCCTGATTCTAGATTAGTTGAGTGAGAGAGGGTGAGCACAAACCACCATGCTCCGCGAGACAATACACAGGATGCAAATAGATAAAATGCATAGCTTATCACAGAAAGGCTCAGGTTATTTTATTTTCAATAAATTACATTCAAAATACGATATATAGAAATTCCCTGAGACCTAGCAGTTTGAACTAAAACATAATGTGTGAAAGAATACAGTAGTAATAGCGATCCAGATTCCATCTACTGTTACATGGCCTCTGCACTATATTCTAACCTTTCAGCATTATAACCACTTACGTTATTACTGGGGCGACACTCAGGGCAACACAAATCAGGGCCTTTCTCTGCCCTTCACTTTACCCATTTCCACTCACAAAGTTTTTGAAATAGAACTATATCTAGTTAAGTTCCCATGTCCGCCCGTGACCATGGGTACGGCTATTCGAATAGTTTTCACTCTGTAGAGTTTGTACACTTTACCCACAAGAGATGATCCACTCATTGCTCCACACGATTCCTTAGTCATGCGGTTGAGTAGATTATCACATGACCGTTACAATGCATAGTTCTAATGTGGTTACGCCGCCAAGGTCTATCTTCTGTAGGATACGTACATCCCTGGAGAAGGGTCCCTTGTGAGCCATTACGGGCAAAGGCGGGGATGAGACCATCCTTCCCTTTGCTCATGTTCACACCTTCACGTAACCACTTTAGGGCTACACAAATTAGTTAGCCTACATACAATTTGCCAGCTTGTGGTTGTACTATTGTACACTGGGAGGTCATCACAAGATTCGGTCCTTAGGGTTATCTAGGCGGTTCTACCACTAACCACACTCTCGTGCACCACTGCACCACACCCCTGAACCATCCGCCTAGATATTTAAGCAAGTTGGGGTTTTTGGGAGCATAATATATCCATGTCAAAATATACTAGCCATTTCCACCATGACTTCCCAAATTAGTTTCTCATGATTAAAAGTGATGCTTAGGGCATTTTGGTGCCCCCGAATATCTAAGCAGTACTAAGCATGTCGAATATATGTAGACTTATTTTTGAGAGATTACCATTATAATTTTCCTAGGGTAATAAGGCTCAAATATGTCCAACCAATTCCAAAGGTGGTGCAATACTAACAAGTCAAGTAATGGGCATATAACTAGAATCTTTAAAACAAACATATATTTGCATATGAAATAGCAACATGCAATTTGATAATTTAAACAAAAGTAATTTGCAGAAAATGTAGGCTCAACATGATCAAAGTATTGATTCACCTTGCGCGGTTTACCGCGGTCTTGAACTCACTCCAAGCTTTCTCATTCGATGGTCTTGAGCTTCTGGTTTTTATCTTCACCTTAATCTTGGTCTTGATTGATCCATAGAATCCTCAGGACTCTAACTCTAATTACGAGCTAAATATCTAAATATAAATAAAGGCAAATAACTCAAAAGGTCCAAATAAATCCAATTTAAACTTGATTAATTTTTATTATGATTGAATGGGTGATTTGAGGTTGGTTGGGTGCGGAGTATTTGACGGAGTTAGAGGGGTTGGAGCGAAGTGATAAATGGCTAAGGGAAATCCGTTGAGACGGGTGCCAAGGAAGGTTTGCATTGAAAGAATATTTATGGAAAATTTCCTCTTTTGGTTCAAGGATGGCGAGTATAGCCGATAGTAAAATACTAAGACTCGATCTTTTGATTAATAACTTCTTTTATTATTTTTGTATTTATTAAGGAAATTTCATGAGTCAGGTTAGACCTATGAACAGGTGTAAGAGTTGTCTAAAGGTCTTAAGTATTGTGTGTCGAGTGTTATCTTTTAAGAATTAGGTTATGAGTTTTGTTCATGGCGTACATCAATTTAACTTATCGAGTTAATTTCAGAGTTTGTTTTTGTGGCATTTCACAATGTGATATTTTATGTAAGTTTTTGACTGTCAATTAATCAATTTATTATTTAAATGATCAACTGTCAGAACCTGGAGTAACGACTCCTGGATCCTCTGTGTAAATCGCACTAGTCCAGGATCAGCTAGTGCACACAGTACAACAAAGATAAATACCAAGCACAAATGACTGATTGTATTAAATAAAAGGTACGGCCTTATGGCCAAGTCTTTACATCAACGCCCATTGGCAAAGATAAATAAAAGAAATAACTGCGGAATCAAATTGATAAGTAGCGAAGCCCAAGCCTGCCCACAGGCAAACGAGTGGTTTCACAATACACACTTCCTTAGGTGTGCGGCAAGGAGTCATGACAAGGCCTTTACAATGCAAAGCCTTCAACCTGGTCGAGCCAACTCTAAGGTTTCACCCCAGTAAGGAATCCACGGCAGGACCCCTCTTGAGCCTAGACGAGACTTCTCATGGCTTAACCATGCTCGCCCAAGTGAGACTTCACATGGCACCAACCACGCTCACTTTCAACCTACAACTTGACTCAGGTTGGGACTTTGCAAATTATTCAGCCAGGGCTGTCCCATACCAGCCATGTGGTAGTACGATTAGGGCTTTGCAATGAAGAGCTCACAGACCGGTCCTTAATCTGACTTAGGCCCAACCACATACCCCCGTGCACGACAATCAACCACTGCGGCTCCAACCAACAGGGCATGCCTGCACCCTCCACTCTAACCAAATGCCTAAGTCTAAACCAGGTTTATATTTTGTTTTCAAAATATCTCATAAACTTTCTTGACTCACCAAAGAGTACATATCATTTTATGTAAAAAGGGTCATCATTTTATGTGAAAGATATCCCAAAACAAATATTATATCTAAGTAGTCTAAGCATTTGATATAAATTCCTCTAGCCAACACTAATGTATTAACTAGAATTTGAATCTAGGGTGACAAGGTGTTGAGGAATTCAAATTCAATAGAGGAATTAACAAGTAGGCATTAACTATATTTGAAACAGAATTGAAATACGTTGAATAAAAATATGCATGCAATATAATTTAAATCAACATAATTTTATTTGAAAATCTGGGATCAACATGATCAAGGAGTGTGACTTGCCTTGCTCTTCAACTTGGTTCAAACCTTCGTCGTTGAATTTTCCCGAATCGTCGAAGTCTACACGTGAAAATAACCCACCAAATTCAAATAAATTCAAAATAAATTCCAATTGACTTCAAACATTTGAATTGAGTCTAGAAATGGATAGAGGGGAATTTTTTATGAATTTAAAAATTTGAATGGGCCAAATCGGAGTTAAAACGAAGGAGAACGGGCTCCGGGAAGTTTGAAAAGAGAGAAAATGGAAAATCAGGATTTTGGAATTATTTTCCTAAAGGAAAATCTGATTTATTGCATCAGCAGGGAATTTAATTTCAGCTGAATTATTTTTCAACGGGAAAAGAGATATATGGTGCAAGCTGACGTCAGCCAAGGGGTAGTCCCCGCTGACAGTGGGCCCATGGTCCATGGACCAAGTCCACGGGCCGCAGGTAAGGCTGAGGTGGCAGGGGGAGGCGGTGGCGCTGACGGGGAGAGGGGAAGTCGACGCGGCAGTGAGGCGGCGCCACCTTGCCTACCACGCGGGCACGGGCGAGCTGACGTGGCGGGCCGGCGAGGGAGGCGCTCGGGGATGGCATACCCGCCGGCGTTTCGGTGGCCGGTGGCGAGCGGCGAAGGGTGGAGGAGGGAAAGGAGAGTGCGGTGGTCTCGGGGAAGGGCGCGGGGTTACCAGGGGTGGCCGGATTTGGCCGGTGGCGAGCGCAAGCGGCGGCGCGGCTCGGGCTCCGGCGGCGGGGAGGCACGGCCGAAGGGCGGAGGAGGTCGGGGACGACTCGAGGAGGCTTGAGGTGATGTCGTCCGGGCTCGAGGGCGACGGGGGCGACCGGAATTCCTCACCGGAGGTAAGGGGCGGCGGCGGCGGCAAGGGCGCACGACACGGGGGCGAAGGAGAGCTCGGGGAGGGGGAGGAGAGGCGGAGCGAGGTGGAGCGAGTTGGGGCGGCACTTGGGGCGGCTTTTATAGGGGCGGAGGGCGACGGGGGCGGTGCGGATTTGTCGCCGGAGGTGGGTGGTGGGCGGCGGCCGTTGCGGACGGAGGAGGGAGGTGGGCGTGGCTTGCGGAAGGGGGCGGCGCACGAGCGGGAGTGGGGCGTGGCCGAGGAAGAGGGGAGGTGGCCGGGTAGGGCGGACCGGTGTTTGCGGGGGAGCGGCGCGCGGGAGGAAGGAGGAGGCGGGGTAGACGACGGTCCCGACAAGTGGGCCGGGGGCGAGAGAGAAGGAGGAGGAGGAGGGCTGCCGGGTGACCGGCAGGTGGGACCGAGAGGAGGAGAGAGGGAGGAGCGGGGCTTGCTTGCAGTGAAGGCGAGCGGCCAGCGGGAGAGGGCGAGGCAGGGCGCGGGCGGCAGAGATGTCGCCACGCAGGGGAAGAGGGGCGGATCGGGCGGCCGAGGGTGAGCGAAAGGGGGCGGCCGAGATGGGCCGAGCGGGCTACGTGGCAGGCGAGGAGGGGAGGAAGGCAGGGTTGAGCGGCGGTGGAGATGCGGCGACGTGGACGCAATCCGGTCGTCCACGTGGCGGTCGGAGGGGAGGGGAGAGGGAATTAATTTTTATTTTCTGATTTTTGGGTTTTCAGAAAAGGCTAGGAATTTCATTAAGCCTCAGAAAAAAAATACAAAAATACCTCCAAAAATTCCAGCAAAAATTCAGAAAACCTCCTGGACACTTTTTGGACTTAATAAACATATTTCTAACTAATGTTGGTATTTAATTTTCATACTTTAAAATACTTTTTAATTTCAAAAATACATTTTCAAACTTAGAAAAATCCAGGAAACCAAATAAAATCCAAATAAATCCAAATAACTAATTTGACATAAGATTTTTATAGAAAAATCCAAAAAATATCATTTTATTTAATAATTTTAGGTTTTTCTGAAAATGCTTTTCAAATCCAGCTTTTTCAAAAACAGAAATTCCGGGCAAATCCAAATTTAAACTTTAGGCAACAAAATACTTATTTTAATTTAAATTTTATTTTAGTTGATTTTATTTATTTATTTATTATTATTTTAGCAAAAATTTGGGATGTTACATCAACACCCCAATTTATTATCACATGAAACTATTTATTTGGTCACTATTATTTAAATGGTTAACACTAGATGATTTATATCTCTCCATTGAGCTATTCTAGGGTGACTACTGAGATATTCTTAGGGTTTAAATACAACTAGGATAAAATACCACTCCTAGCTATGCCTGGTATCACTGGACTCCAGTTTACATATTAGCAAGATTATTTTAATTAATGATGACCCATGGCTACTATATTTTAGTACCTATACACTAATATGACCTTTTAATGGGATGCATTCTGAGAACCAACTGACATTGGCATTTTTATCCTTTTACTTAGAGTTTTGCATAATTTAATTGTAATTAAACTTCTTATTTACATAAAGCCAAGCTTGCTATACGGGGTTATATTTCAATATTGTTATTTAATTAGATCTACCACTGAGATTTATTTAATAGCGGCATGTTAAATGTTGGGGCATATATTTTAATTATAATTAACGGTAATCTTTATTAAATTTGGACATTTAACCAAAGTCACCTTTTATTAAGGCCTTTAATTAATAATTACATTTTAATTAAATGTTCCAAACTACATTAGTTACTCATATATGACATTTAATCCAATATTAAATCTTAAATAATCTTATTTTATATCCCAAACAAATTTATTAGCTTCCCTGTATTATTTCCTAATTTTCTTAATTGAAAAGGATTAAATAAAATAACTAAAAAAATACAAGAAAAAGGTGCGGCCGATGGATTCGAACCGGAGACCTATGCGCTCGCGCGTGAGACTTGCATCGGCTAGCCAACTGGGCGGAGGCCCTGGGCTGACAAAGTTTATGCAGACAATAAGAAGAGGTGAGGGGTGGCCGGGAACCAAAATAGGGAAGGCGGCCAGCGCTCAACGCCAGGCTCGCCGGTGGCAGGCGGTGGTAGTGATCGGCAAAATGGGTTCTTGGGGAGACGAGGAAGCCAGTGGAGTGGGTGGCGTGGCCCGAGATGGCGTTGGTTGGCTTGGCCAGCCAGCGGCGAGGTGGCCACGGGGCGACGGTGTCGGCGTGGAGGAGAGGGGGAATTGAGGCGCGCGTGAGCTGTAGGGGGTACAAGGGAAGCTTACCTTGGGGTTGGCTGAGTAGGAGAGGGGCCGAGGTGAGCCAACAGCGAAGGCCATGGGTGGCGTGGGAGACCACCGTGGACGGAGGAGCCCGAGCGATGAGAAGCTCCGTCGGCGATTGGAGAAGGTTCAGGGCACCGAGGTCGTGCTCCTAGAGCGAGGAATCGGGCGGTGGCACTCCGAGGAAGAAATGGCGGCGGGGGAGTCGGCTTTTTCCGGAGGTGAGGAAGATCGGCCGTGCAATGAGCCAGGGGCACCGGAGAAGGTAGAAGGCTTTTGGAGGCACGCCGTGACGTGGTCGGACTGGCAGGAGCTTCACCGGAGGGCTGGAACGGCAAGGAGGCGGTAGTGGCGGGCTCACGGGCGTGGGGGCGCTCGGCCTGAGGAGGAGAGGAGGAAGTCTGGGGGAAGCAATAGGGCGGTATGGCTACTTATAGCGGTGGAGGAGGTTGCTGTGGCGCCACTGTTGCCGATGACTGAGGTGCAGTACGCGGCGTGGGATGGGACGACGAGGCGACGGCCGACGCTGGATGATGTGCGTGCAGGGCTTGGGCGTAGACGGGGAGGCGGCGGGGGCAGGTGCGGTGGTGACACAGGAGTAATGGCGTGACGTGTGCACAGTAGGTGTGGGGCCGGCCAATTGGGATGACGAACGCGGTTGGAAGACCGAGAAGAAAGAAAGAAGCAGAACGAGTGGAGGAGGAGGACTGAGTGTGGAGAGGAAAGAAAGGAGGCAGGCAGGAACTGAGCCGGCTGGGTAGAGAAAGGTTGTGGGAGGGAGGAACAAAAAGGAAGGAGAGAGAAAAAGGAGTGGGGCCCACATGTAATAGAGAGAAGGAAGGAAATGAAGGGAAAGAAAGAGAGAGAAATTCTTAAGCATAATTTTAGAATTTGGATTTTTAATTTAAATTTCTATTTCATATTTAAGATTATTGATTTTGTTATGAATTGCATATATAAATTTTTGAATTTCCAAACTTGGGTTTTGTATGCTAATTAAATTAAAAGAAGGAATTTTTGTCTTAACCATTTAGAGTTATGTCCTAATATTCTTTTTTGGTTTGATTTTATTGACTTGAAGTTGAATTCAAGATTTTAGTATTTTGAATTCATGATCTATAATGTCATTTTCCATTTTTATTATTTACATGATCATTATTTGCATTTGAGATTATTGTTGATTATTAATTTGCATGCCACAAAACTCAAAAAGATTTCAAATAAATATTCAGAAGAAATTTGGATGCCATCAAAATGCAAGAATTTTTTTAAAATTTTCATACTTCTAAATACTTGAAATTTAGGATGTCACAACAATCTTTGTGATGAAAATTTAAAACTTTCATATGATGAAACTGAAAAGCTCAAGTCTAGTTCTTCCGCTCAATCCAAAGTTTGCTCTAAGTGTGATTTGCTTCAAGCTAGGCTTAATTCATCACAGCAGTGAATTGAACAAATGTTTTATCATGAGACTATTTCTTACTCTAATTGTCCTAAGCTTAACACTGAAATAGAAGCTTTGACTAGACAACTTAATGATTTTGCTGAAAAGGAGAAATTGGTTCAGTCTAGTGCTTCCAAGGAGGTTGAAAATGAATCTGTTAAGTGCTCATCTTGTTTCACGTCATTGAAAGAAAACAAGTACCTTAAAAACACTTTAGAGAGGTTTTCTTTTGGCATGAATAATTTAAATATGATCCTAGAGAAGTCAAAAACTAGTGTGAAAAATCAGGGTCTAGGTTTTAATTTTGTTGAGCTTGCTAAGAATAATCCTCCTAAAGTGGTCAAGGTACTTGAACCAGGAAAATTTTAAGTAGAATCGGAACCAAAACAAGTTGTTTTAAGATCTGCTGGTTTGTGTAAAGAATACCCTACCAAACTAAGTGTTGTTAAGTCGGTTGATACGACCATTCATCATGTCAAGTATTAATGCACTCATTGTGGTAAAGTTGGCCACTTGGTTCAATTCGCTTTAGAAAAGCAAAGAAAGAGAAGAAAATAGGGTAAAAAAGCGTGCTTGATTAGGTGCTCCCTATGGTCGAATTCGTGCGGCTAGACCAAGTGCTCGACCAGTTGATTCTCGCAGTCGGACTAGCTTCACAAGAGAGTTTCGACCAATGTTTGTTACTCGGATGGATTAGTTAGTGATCAGATCATTGATACGTTGTCAGTTATATCACTCTCGACCAACATCATCCATGCGACTCGACCGATCAGCGGTTAGATAAGCTTTTTGGAGGAGGTCAGACTTCCCGGTGGTCAAACCAGTTGTTCATCGATTGTCTCGGCCAAACATGACAAATTCTAATGCTTCACTTAATTCTTTGTCAGTGCATGATTTTGCTCCTGTTCATCGAGTATCTCAGTATTGGATACCTAAATCTCTATTGTCTAATCCCATTACTAAGATATTAATGATTGTTCGTGCTCTTAGGCTCGTTGCAAGAGGAAGGAGAAATATGGCTCATCGACTTTGGTTGCTCTTGCCACATGACCAGAGATTCATGATGATTCTTCTCCCTCACTCGCGCCCCCCATGATGAGATGATCACTTTTGGGGGCAACTCTTAAGGATGAATTCTAGCTAAAGGCACTATGCACATCAACAACAAGTTCATCTTAAAGGACGTCGCTCTCATCAGTAAGTTGGGCTATAACCTACTTTTGGTTTCATAGTTGGTAGACGATAATCCTGAGGTGAACTTTAAAAAGCATTCATGTTGTATCATAGATTAATTTGGTGATGTTATTTGCAAAATAAGTCGAGTTGGTCGCTTGTTTAAGGGTGATTTTTTGTATTCAACATCTTCTGATCTTAGGTGTCTTATTTCATTAGACTCTAAGGATTTGTTTTTCTAGCACCATAGATTAGGTCACATTGGTTTTGATCATCTAGCTTAGCTCAATAATATGAATCTGGTTAGAGGAATTCTTAGTCTTAAGATTGAAAAGTCAATGGATCTAGTTTATTCACCTTGTCAATATGGTAAGATGGTCGCATCGTCTTATCCCCCACTCTTGTGATGACTAATTCCCAGGACAATTATTACACATGGACATTGTAGGTCCTTCTAGAGTTTAGTCTGTTGGAGGTAAATGGTATGTTCTTTTTATTGTTAATGATTACTCTAGATACTCTTGGGTGTATTTTATGGCCTTTAAAGATGAAGCTTTTGGTCATTTTTGAGAGCTAGGTTTTAGGCTTGCTAATGATCTTCCAAGAGCACTTAGAGCAATTAGAAGTGATAATAGAACTGAATTCAAGAACACATTATTTGCTTCCTTTTGTATCGAAAAGGGTTTAAACCATCAATTTTTGTCAGCTCGAGTGCCACAATAGAACGGTGTGGTCAAACATGATAATAGAACCTTGGTCGAGATGGCTAGAACAATATTAAATGAACATGTTACTCCTAGGAAGTATTGGGCTGTAGCTGTTTCGACCGCTTGCTATGTTTCGAATAGAGTTTTCTTACGAGCTAAATTGCATGAGACTTCCTATGAGCTTCATTTTGGCCATTCTCCTAGTACTTCTCACTTTAAGGTGTTCGGATGTCAATGCTTCATCTATAAATATGGCAATCTTGACAAATTTGAATCTAGATCGTCAGATGCCATCTTTCATGGGTATGCCGTTCACACTCGGGGTTATCGGATACTCAACATAGAAACTAACAAAATCATTGAGACCTGCGAGGTCACTTTTGATGAGGCTAGTCTAGGTACTAGACCTGACAATCCAGATATACAGTGCTCTAAGCACTTGATGACATCTTCTATGACTTCGATGATGACAACAGGGAGTCCTCCAGCAACACTATGACACCCATGACTACCTCTACAACTCCTATGACTACAACTACTATGATGCACCCCTGATAATAGCTGCTATGACCGCTCCTACGACTACGTTGCTATGACCACTCCTATGACTATAGCTACTACGACTGCACCTTCGATGATAGTCGCTATGACCACTCCTACAACTACATCTACTACGACTACACCTACATCTACTACGACTACTTCTACGACCACTCCACAAGCACCTGTATATATTCAACGACATCATCCCCCAGAACAATTGATTGGTGAGTTAAATGAGAGAGTTCTTCATAGCAGGTATAAGTTCAATGCCTCATACGCTCATTCTGCTTTTGTCCCCTCGTTTGAACCCCAAGATATAAGTCATGCTTTATCTGATGAGTCTTGGATTAATACCATACATGATGAATTAGAAAACTTTGAGTGTAATAAAGTCTGGATCCTAGTCTCACTTCCACATGGTCATAATGTTATTGAAACTAAATGGGGTTTTAAGAACAAACAGAGTGAGGATGGTGTTATTGTTCAAAACAAGGCTAGACTTATGGCTCAAGGATTTACCTAGGTAGAGGGTCTTGATTTTAGTGAAACTTTTACTCCTATTTCTTGATTAGAAGCTATTAGAATTTTGTTAGCTTTTGCTGCTTCAAAGGGTTTTAGAATATATCAAATGGATATGGCTATATCGATAGGAGGTTTATGTAAGACAACCACCTTGCTTTGAGAATCCTAAATTTCGTGATCATGTCTACAAATTGTTCAAAGCTTTATATGGTCTAAAACAAACACCAAGAGCATGGTATGATAGGCTTAAATCATATTTGCCAAAAAATGACTTTCAAATGGGCAAGGTAGATAAGACTTTGTTTACTCTCAAGCATGGCAACAATCTTTTACTCATTCAGATTTATGTGGATGATATCATCTTTGATGGTTCTTCTCATGCTCTTTTTCTAAGTTTTCAGATACTATGGGCAGGGAATTCGAGATGAGCATGATCGGAGAGCTCACATTCTTCCTAGGCTCTCAAATCAAGCAATTGAAATTGGGTACTTTTGTTCATCAAACTAAGTACACCAAATATCTACTTCGTCACTTTGACATGGGAATAGTCAAACCCATTTCCACACCCATGGGATCTATAGCTATATTGGATCCTGATGAAGGTGGAGAGCCTGTTGATCAAAAGGAATACAAAAGCATAATTGACTCTCTTTTGTATCTTACCGTTTTAAGGTCAGACATACACTTTGCTGTGTGTTTGTGTGCTCTCTTTCAAGCTTCTCCACATGCTTCACATCATCAAGCGGTAAAATGAATTTTCAGATATTTTTAGTCAACTTTGGAATTTGGCTTATGGTACTCTTCTTCCTCTTATCTTACCCTTAGAACTTATTTACATACGGATTTTGGGGGTTATCGAATTGATTGGAAGAGTACTTTTGACACATATGACGTGCCTCATTTTTACATATATTTACCTATCATTTTACCCCTATTATTTTTGCATTTTGGGACCATTTATCATCATTTACATGCTTTTCTATAATTAATCACTCGAATTGGACCATTTTATATTTTTGGTAAGTTTTCCACAGGCCAGCGCGATTGACATGCAATCACCCCAAATTGGCATGCTAGGACTGCTTCATACAAAAGTACGCATCGCCATGAACGCGTAGGATTAAATTGTGAAGAAAATGGAGATTGGGAAGGGCTAGAACAGAAGAAATCACAAGAGGAAAGGACCTGATTGTAACCATAGATTCTTCAAGGGCTAATTTGCAAAATGCCAAAAATCCCCAATTTACCATCTTCTTAACTAGCCACCAGCCATGGAAGAGATTTGAGCCCGGTTCATCCTTCTTCCCTTGCCCCATGCTTCTCCTCTCATCTCCCCTTCACCACCACCGGCACCAGCGAGGGTCGGGCCTGACCTCATCGAACACCACTGTATCACGGCTGCCACTGCTCCCCTCTGTGCGCATCTCCCATTAGCGCCGCCCCTTTTCCTTCGGTGGCTGCCCAAATCCTCCCGTAGCTGCCAATTTTCCTATGCTCTTCCACCATTTTCTTCTTGTGCCATGCCACAGCACCTCCATCGCATCTCCATCTTTACACTGCTAGGTCTATCCTCAGCCAAGCCACCTCAATTCTCTTCACCTCCGCCTCCTCTCGGCTGCCCATAGCCCCCAGATCCCCTACTCCTTGTGGTCCCCTCTCCATCCATCTGCGCCGCCACCACAACTCCCTCCAGTTACCATAGCATCTCCACGCCACTGCACCTCCTTCATCAGCTACACCTTTGCGTCACCTACTCCCACCACCAGATCCCAATTCTTCTCTTCCCTTGCCCCATTTTGCTTCTCATCCCCTTTCTTCTACTTCGGCGCTGGTGAGGTCAGGCCAGCTCGCCAGCAGCCGTCTACCATCCCCTCTCCTCACTCTCCTAGCATGCCAACACTTTGCCTCCAACCATGTGCTGCTGCCATGTCCCATCTCCAAGACACAACGCCTCTCCACTGCTGATTGGTGCCCCAACTGACCGCTCCTCTCCCTCTCCATGTAACCTCTTCCATCCATTGCACCGTCGCACCCCACTGCTCTGGCCACCACAAATTTTGCTCCCTCTCTAATCCCATTCTCCACCAACCACCTTCTTGTACTGCGTCATTGGTGGCGACCGTGCTTCTCTCCCTTGGCCTCCTTTGCTCATCTTCCCCTTCCTTCCCCTACATCACTAGCGCGCCACCACAAGTCTGCACCGTAGCAGCATGCCACCAACTTCACCAACAGTGGCTACTCCTCCATCCAGCCCCGATGACCTCAAATCAGGCTACTTCTTCTATAGCCTCTACAGCTTCTTCCTTATATGGTTGATTTCCAATTCCTTCCCCCAATCTTCTGTTCTTATTTACTATTACTATTTCTCACACTATTCACCTGTTGATTTGTGAACTGTTAATGTTAATTTGGCACTGTGAATGTGATCTGTGTCCACTATGTGTGCTGAGATGATATTTGTGGTGTTTATTAGTATTTTTGATGTCCATGTAATTGTGTTCTGTGGTAGATTAAGTAGCAGTGTTGTGATCTATGTTAGTAGGATCCAATGTTAGTTCTCTGTTTTGTGCGATTAGTAGCAATAAGGCTTGTATTCCTGTTTGTGCCAAAGTCAGTGTTAGTTATTCTTGTTCTTTTATCTGTTAGTGTGTTGTCTCATGAGTTATCTAGCTGGCAGCCATTCCTTCCCCCTTACTGTCTTGACTCTCTCCTTACTTCTATACCCCCTAGTGCTCCTTGTCTCCCACTTTTCTTCTTTTAGCGGTTGTCGATAGTTAGGTCATGAGTCGTTCATAGTAGTGCTCTGTTTGTGTTGTCCTATGTTGCCCATGTCTAGTTAGACATCAACCATCTTCCCCGTCTTCTCTCTTGACTCCCTCCATGCTTCTAGACACTCTCAGTGCTTCTTGACTCCCTTCTTCAGTCTCACGGTTGGTAGCTAGTAATCTTAGTCTAGTCCCTATGGAGAACACAACACTCGCCGCTATTTTAGTGGCAACCCGTGCACTTGCGGGTGTGCTATTTTTGCACAATCAACATGTCATTTTTTAGACATATCTCTAGTTTCATGGGCTTCTAGGAAATAGGTGTCTGTTGCACTTTCAACTGTTGAGGCTGAATATGTTGCTACTGCTTCTTGTTGCTCTCAATTACTTTGGATGACACTACTCTTAAGAATTTTGGCTTAAATTTGGATAGTGTTCCACTTTTCTATGATAACACTAGTGTGATTAATATTGCTAAAAGTCCTGTGCAACACTCAAGGACTAAACACATTGATATTTGCTATCATTTTTCTAGAGACCATGTGGAAAAGGGAGATGTTGTCTTGCATTTTTATTGATTCTGATTCACAAGTTGTTGATATCTTCACCAAACCACTTGATTCTTCTCATTTTTCTCATTTGCGAAGTGAGTTGGGTGTGTTGCATCCAATGGGGTTATTTTGAGTTGGAGCTAGGTGTTTAAAGTTTCGGAAGCTTTGTTTATTATGCTTGTCAAACAATACATCTAGTCCAAGCCTTGAAATCAAATGAGTAGAAGAGCTTTCTATATCATATTTACTCATATGCTATGTAGCTTTGATCACGACTGGTTTGAGTAAATATGCCACATATGAATTAAAGCATGACATGGCAAAACACTTTGACCAGATTAATTATAGATAGAACTTTGCGATGTTCATCAAAAAGGTTTGCTTCACTTTTAGACTTTGACTTTTCGTTGTGATATCTTATTGTGTTCTCTGTAATCGGTTTGTCAGTGCTAAGATGCCTATCTTTAATTTAATTTGCTTAATCATGTTAAAGACTAGTTTTAACAGTGCTATATGATATATGAGTTTATATGATATAGGGAGCTCTGCACAAAAAGTTGGCTTGCTTAAATTCTTAAATCAATGCCACATGACTTGGATAATCGTTTTTAGAATTTTCTGTTTCTAGAGTTCTTGATGATTTCATTGCCAAAGGGGTAGAAATTAGAGAAAGGGGGAGAATTGGAGAGTTTTCTGCGATTGGAAAGATTTCTGTGGATGTTTCTGAACTTTTCTTGCTTAAAATTGCTCTCTGGAGTTGAGGGGGAGTTTTCTGAGTGGTCTGTGCGCTTTTGGCTGTGGTTGGCTTCTCTCGCAAATTCTCTGATTCAAAAGCTTTTGAGATGTTGTTAATGTATTCATCAAGGGGTAGATTGTTAGATCATGTGGTGGTCATGGATTCATTGATAATGAATAATTGACATTTAGTATTATTGGAATTTGCATTTGTGAATGTTCGAGTCGATGCGCTTCTGTGTGATCGATAGTCGTATATTTCACGGACTGCTGTCATAGTCGTAGACTTGTGGTCTGCTATTATTGTCTTTGGCTTTTCGATCAGTTGTCGTAGACCACGTGATCAGCGTCGGAGGCTTCACATCTGTACTCGTGGACTTCATGGTTGGTACAAGTGCTTTAGCTCTTGCTATCTTCGAGTACTTGGAGTACTTGTGTTAGGCCAGTGGTAGGACTGGCTGGCGGTGATCTGTGAATAGTGTTCAGAGGAATGGTACTTATAGTTGGAAGGACTCGGTACTCAGTAGCGGTTGACCATGGTACTCAGAAGTTGGTGATCCATGATGCAGTGATCGGTAGGCAGTCGTAACCGTAACGATCGGTCCTCAGAAGTTAGTACTCGTTGGTTCTAGTCGGTAGCGATACTTGGTATCCCTAAGTGTTTTGAGTGGAGTGATGGTAATTCTAGAGTATTTGTCGTTTTTGAGTACTCGTTGAGTCAGCGGTCGTATTGATAGATTTGAAGCTAATTTCTGGATAGTGATGAGATTGGAGGTCATGGATGACCTGGTTGGTGTTGATGGTTAGTTGAGGTTGTGATTATATGTGTTTGTGCTGATGACGGTCAAGTTGAGAAGAGCTTGTGCTAGGAAACATTTCATTGGTCTTTGCATGTGCAGATGAGCGTGGAGATGATTATGGTCAGTGACGAGGTGGACCGGGACTAGGATGGGGAGACCTGAGATCTAGACGGTTGAGGATGTCACACGAGGTGGTCGGGCTAACGTTGGAGTACATAGATATCAAAGGAGGTGATGTGTGGAGAAGTTACGGGCGGTGCAGTCCTAGAGGCTTTGATATGGAAGTTGAGGTGGCATGATGAAGATACGAGAGTTGTGATCCTAGAGGCTTCGTCACATGTTGTGTTAGTAGCTGTGATTGGAGTCCATAACTGAGAAGTTGAGAGTTTGAATAAAACCCATGTTCGAAAAGGTTTTGGGTCCATTGATTTGAGGAAGAGATAGGATTTCATGTTCATGTTTGAGTCGAACACAGTTTAACACTTTGCAAATCCACGAAAATATAACAGTAAAGGACATCTTGAATCAATCTGGTTCGTGATGTGTTGAAGATTTCTGGTGATTGCTGTTGGGGTGAAGTGTACGACTAGGTGCGAAGGTGATCGAGAGCTGAGCAGTGAGTAATCGGTCAAGCCTGTGAGTTCTTCGTTGACTACATAAAGATTTCAAAAAGTGGAGGCAATCATTGACCCCCTCTAATTGCGCCATACGATCCAACAAGTGGTATCAGAGCGAGTTTGCAATGGCGTTAGATCAGGATCGATTCTCAGGTAACCCACCATTTTTCAATGGTTCAAACTACCTCTATTGGAAAACACGCATGGAGTTTCTACAAACAAGGTAATGCTATTTGGTAAAAAGTTGAAAATTCGTATGAAGTGCCTTCTGTCATTACCATTGAAAATACTGCTTATGTAGAAGTGAATCCTATGGCTGGAAATATTTTATTCCAAGGTTTAAGTAGAAACATGTTTGTCAAAATTGCTCATCTTAAATCTGCAAATAAAATTTAGACTACTCTAGCCGACTATCATGAAGGATCAAAGTCTGTTAAAGGTGTGCGTCAGAATCAATTCAAAAAGTAGTATTCTAAATGAGATAAAACCTGGAGAATCAGTAGATGCTCTTTTCGATCGCTTTAATAAGATTATTAGTGACTTACAATCTATTGGTGTCACATATACTGATTCTGACAATGCTCAACAATTGTTGAATTCTCTGAATATGTCTGTTTGGAATGTTTTAGTCACTACGATCAATCATTCTATTAGCATGGAAACACTTACCTTGAATGATTTTTATTCCAAGATGAAAACACATGAGATTGATATTTTGGTCAAGATAAACAAGACTAATTCTTTGGACTTAGTGACTAACCAAGCTGACAGTTCATCTAGTGCTTCTAGTGTCTCTTTGTCTGCTACATGCAAAGGTGATCGAGAGCTGAGCTGCGAGTAATCGGTCGAGCTTGTGAGTTCTTTGTCAACTATGTGAAGATTACAAATAGCGGAGGCAATCATTCATCATCCTCTGATTGTGCCATACGATCCCACACAGTTGAATAGTCGTTACTCTTTCTTAGATATACTTTGCGGTCATAAGGATGGAAGGACAAATCACCACTTTGGTTGCTGCTGTTTCTTCTCTTGGGGATGAGTGTCCTCTCTTGAGCATGTAGTCACTCGCTCTCCCTCTCTAGTCTGCTATGGCCGCCGCCGTCATCATGGCCCCTCTCCTCAAGGACCACAAGAGTGACCTTTATGGTACCTGGATGCCAAAGGGGGAGAAGACAGAGACAAGGGGAGAAAATACAATGAGATGGTGAAAAAGATGAAGAAAGGGGGAGCAAAAGGAAGAGAAGTGCAAGAAGCTATCTTATCTTTTTATATGATATTATTATGTAATGAACCTTGTAATGTTATTATGCTTTATGTTAGTGTCATGTAGACTTGCTATGTAATTTTGTTGAACTTGACGCTAGGTAATATGGTTTAATCCTTTTATGTGAATTGTAGTTCTATCTTGTTTTACTTGTGATATTGTCAATTCCCTCAAGTTCAACAAACAAATAAAACTCCGCCAAAATTTGTTACAATCTTCACATGTGTGTGCAAAATTTCTATCATTGATATGCACATGTTTAGGGGGGAGCTTTCCTTGAATTAACTTTAAAAGCAATTAATTCTCTAAACTCATTTGAGCTCATTGCAAGATTGATTTGTTTTTCAAAGTCACAAAAGAATATACAACTCATTTTCAAACTATGGTATATTAAAAACCCTACTCTTCTCACATATTATTTGGGTTTTCATCAATTACCAAAAAGGGAGAGATTGAAAGCATCTAGACCCCTAAAAATAGTTTTGGTAATTAATGATAATATGTGAATATAGGACTAATTTGTTTGTTGAGTGTTGAAATGTTTAGTCCCTATTATGAATATGACAACCTGGAAATGCATGTCAAGGATCAACATGAGGATCAAGATGGTTCAAGACAAAAAATATAAATAGTCTAGGATCCCTTTTGTATTTTACTGGTCTTAGAAGAAAGTATGGAAGATCGGATTATATAATAAATGCCTATTAAGAGGGATCATGACTACTAACTTGATAGCATGTTCTTGTACCATTTGGATCAATTTAGGATCATGCATGTACTTAAAATTAAAACTGGAACTACCGCTGAGCGGTATGACCGCAACTCCTGAGTAGTACTACCAGAACTCAGATGTACCAAAATGTTAGCAGTACGTTTTTTCTAGAGATCACACTTGGAAGCACATTTGTTTCTCTGGAAAATGGTACTACCGGAGTTCTGTGACCATAGCTCCTGAGCGGTACTACTGGAACCTGGAATTTTTGAAAATCCAGGCGGTATGTTTTTTTGAGAGGACTAGATTTTGGACTCCGAAACAAGCGGAAGTACTGTGCTAGAAATCGGAACTACCGTGATTACAACATCGGTAGTACCACACCGACTTTCAACAGCTAGTTCAGAGGCTTTGATATAGTTGTTACTGTTGCGTCAGAGTAGGTGCAATATTACCAAAAATTGTACTACGATACTACCGCTTGTCTTGAAATTTAGGGATCTTCTTGCAACGGCTATGTTTGGTTAGTCGGGGTATAAATACTCCCCACCAGCCCAAGGACAAGGTTAGACACTTCGTTTAACATCCTCGAGCAATAGAGCACTCTCCCACACCTCATTTACTCACTTTGCATTCATTTGAGGTAGTTGACAAAAAATCAAGTGCATCCATTCTAGATTGATGTTTGGCACTTGATCACCATCAAGTGAAGGTTTGGTTTATTGCTCTTGGAGTTTGCCGGCACCTAGATGGCCTTGGTGGGAGATTGCGTGGTGACCTCTTCAAGAAGATTGTGAAGAGGTCCAGCGCCAACTTGTGAGTGGTTTGATGCTCACCATCTTTAGAGCAGAGGAAAAGCAACCACTAGTGGATTGAGAAGTTAAAGCTTAATTTGTGGAGCTGGTCCAAGTCGCTTGGGCTTTCCTCAATATGGACTAATGAAGACCAGCAAGTCTTCAACACCACAAGAAAAATATCTCTTGTCAGTTTGTTATTTCTTTGCCTCTATTTTCTACACTTATATTTCTAGCATACTGTGTTTATTGAGATTGTCATATTTAGTTGTGTTAGATGTATAATTGTAGAGATTGTGCTTGTGGTGTCTTAGCTACTAGAATTGTGTAGGTTTAAACTACTTTGAAATCTTGCCAAGATCTAAATTGTGGTAATTAGGTTTAGAAGGTAAGAATTTTTAGAACCTCCTATTCACCCCCTCTAGTCAGTTATCCTTGATCCTACAGACATGCAGGTCCAAGCCACTAGGAGCGCGTCCATGGGGACCCTATGGGGTTTGGACTCCTCATGTGTTTGAGTGGGGGTAATTCGAGTGGGACTCCGCATGGATGTCATGAGAAGCAAGAAAGAGAATGCCGTGTGGAGTTGAGGCTAAGCCGGACACATCAAGGAAGGTGTATGAGGCCGAGCTAGGAGAGGAGTTAGAGAGGGATGAATCTGAGGTAGAAAAGGGAGAACATACCAGAAAACATCATGTTGGTTTTGGTGACCAAATAGCATGAGTTTACAAGGTGTTCCTGATATGCACACACCTCAACTTAAGATGCATGCATGCAAGTTGGTCCCGATCTTCCATCGTAGGAAAAATCCTTAGAGCACAGAGTCATGACTTTGTTGAAGGGGAGGCTAACCATGATCCAAGGACATGACTAGCAACCTCACAATTGCCAAACCACTCCTTAATTGGTTATCAACTGTGTCACAACACGACAGATTTGTTCACGTAGAACGGCCTGAACAATTCAATGAGAATTGAAAGAGCAACAATGTAACATCCTGGTTTTCAGAGTCTTTTGAAGTTTTTAAAATAAAAATAACCATTTGATTTTTTCTTGAATTAATTAAATTTTAAATGGAATTTTTAGAGAATTAAAAAATTTAATATGACTAAAGTGAACATCAATTAAATTAAAACTAGTTTTAGTTGGGTTTCTTGTGTTGTAAGGAATTTTTCTGTATTTCCTTGGATTTTTTTTCAAGTTTATTTGTTATTTCTTTGAAATCAATTGAATTTACTCTAATTTCTAAAAATAAAAAATCCAAAAAAATCACATCAGGCCGAATTCCTATTCTTTCAGCCCATCCCGCTAATTTCTTCCCTTGGCCAATTTTCTTCACCGACCGGCCCATTTCTTTTCATGGCCCATCTACTTCCTCTCGGTCTGGCTTATTCCCATGCCACAGCCCAGTCTACTCCATGATGCCTCAGCCTAGCCACCTTCTTCTCACGTGCGGCTCAGCTAGGTCGCCTTGGCCGGCCAGCTAGCCTCATGCGCCACATGTAGCCCCGCAAGCCTCCCACCTTTCTTCCACCGCCATGCGGGCCCCACCTACCATCTCAACGATAGAGCCTTTTTCTTCTTCCTCCCTTGTTTCTGAGTTCATCCCGAGCACCATTGATTCCTTCCCATGTTTATGTCAACCTCTCCATTTCCCTCGCCAATAAATAGAAGCCCAAGGCTCTCCTCTTCCTTCCCATCTACTTCTGAGGTGTTGCCATGCCATTACCAAAGTTGTCGTGCAATGCACCTGCCTTCTCCTCTGTGTTCAGCCGACGGACAACTTTGCCATCTCGTCACATTTGCAATTCCCTTGCTCAACTGATTGTGTCACCGTGTGTTCCCATCCTTTTCATCTGATTTTGGCAAGCAATTGACACAAGAGCTTGTGGATGTGGAGATCGCCATCATCTTTTGCCTCGATAGCCGCACCTCTTCACCATTCAAATTCATTGTCGTTGGTGAGTCTCTGTCCCTACCAATGCCACCCTTGGATTCATCATTCCACGTTCTATCCCTTGCGTGCTTTTCATTCACCGGAGGACCTTTGCCTCATTACCGTACCATGGAGTCAAGCTCCGTCGTGTCCACCATGGCTGCCACCATCGCGCATCCTTTGCCAAAGACTATCGGTTCCTATGCCTTGCTCGAGGAGCATCGCCAGAAGCTCCTGAATGCATTGCACACCTCAACGATCTGAGCCAAACCTTCTTACTAAACTTCGCTATTGACTGGGCCAGCACCACTGTCCTCGTCGATGTCAACCACCGTGCCATGAATCTCCGCCCGATCCGAGCTATTGGATAGCGTCACTGTGCCACATTGAAGCCACTGCCACCCTCGCCAAACTGCCGAATGTTGTTGATCGCTGTCGCCAGAGACAAGTGCCTCGACTGTCGATTCATTCAAGCCAGCGTCCATGTCAGCCATCACCTCGTCGTCCTCATTAGCAGCCACCTTAGCACAAGCCAGGTGTATGCCAACATGGTGCCCCCTCGCTGAGCTGACCCTTGGACTTGGTGCACAGTGGGCCAACACACTACCATGTGGACCTGAACCGCTAGAGCACTATTCTGTAGGCCAAGTCTACCATGAACCAATGCTTGATCATTGCATCCGATTCATAGACCAAGGGCCCTACTTGTTAGTACCTAATCCTATTTTCTAGAATTACTTTTATTTCAAAAAAAATCCAAAAATCAATAGAGCCCACTTGTCGGCCACTAGCCCATTATTAAATTAAATTTGAAGGGAATATTCCAGAGAATATTCTCCTTTCACTCTCAATTTCTAGGAATTAATTTCCCGACAAATCTTCCAAGAGTCCGTTCTCTTCCGTCCTAACTCCCATTGACTCGATTCTTCTTTTTAAATTCATCTAAAATTGAGCTCTATCTTTTGGTTCTAGTTTTGTTATTTTGAATTTTATTTATATTTATTTATGTTTTATTTGCTTTCTTTCTCATTAGATAACATAGATACATACATACTTGTACATGCATACGATGCACGATCGCTCATAACTTCAATCAATGGTCCATAATTCCATACACGTGAGCAAAGCAGATAACATTACCGTTCTGGTACTAAATTAACACACAGACGTCAAGCAGGTACACACTTGGGTCATTATTTAGGACTTGCATAAGAAGCATGGAAGACCCATAGTTAAGCACTACTAGTAGATGATACACGCATAGTTATTAATCCCCCAAAATGAATAAGGGCGATCCATCGATCATGCATACGTTTTAGGGAATATAACTTGCATATAAATAGGTAGGCTTTCCCTTCCACGAGAGTTCATCAGTTGGCAACCACTCGGAGCTTCATCCCGGCGGCGCAGTGGCCGGGGACGCCGCAGATGAAGTAGTTCACGCCCTTGTTGAGACCAAAGGACGCGCTCCCGGTCGTCGTGGCTGCCGACTTCGCGGCGCTGCGTACCTTGCAGCTCCTATACTCCGACGCGCCCACGGCCACCACGTTGTGCGCGCCCGGCTGGTAGTTGAAAACTGCACGCACAAGTAATTCTCGCCAACGTTATCCTAGATCATAAGTTCATAACAAGGTTGCCACGTTCACGCGCTGTATGCTCTCCTTGTTCTATATTATCTTCTTATTTATAGAGAATTTGGATTAGTTTTGTTGACTTAGGGGGTGTTTGAGACCGCTCCACAAACTCCACCGTGGAGCAGCTCCACAAAAAACTGGAGTTTGTGAAGTACCTCTTTAGGTGCTCTCACAACTCCACCTTTTTTCCTAACAGGGTGCGTGGAGCTGAAACCGTTTGGCTAAAAAACATGAAGCGAAGCTGAAAAACGTGGAGCGGAACAGTCCCAAACACCCCCTTATTATATATGTTCGATAACCTTTGCATGCGATGCACTTGGTCCATCATTGGTAATCTGAGCTTTCATTAATCCCTCAGAAGTCAGAATTTGGAACTTTTAAACCACGTACTTACCCCCCATAAAGTACATTTTTTAGGGGTTAATGGAAGACGTACTTACCATACTCACACCACACGCACGCACACGCTTAGTTAACCTTACGAGAGATAGAAGCTGAAAAGTAAACCACTTGTTTAACCCTAACTGGCTTAAGAAGTCCCAAACTTCATGTCTAACTTCACACACACAGAGAGAGAGAGAGAGAGAGAGAGAGAGAGAGAGAGAGAGTACCAAGCGTGTCACCAGCCGCGAAAGCCTTCCCACTGGCCCAACTGTCATATGCAACGGAGAAGCCCCAGCCCTTTGAGTCTCCAACGACGTGGGTTTCAGCAAGTACCGTCGCTGAGCACACAAGAAGCATCAAACCTACAACCACAAGGATTGCACTGGAGCTTCCTCTTCCCATGGCTTAATTATGTGCCTAAGATCGTAGACACCAGATGCTACTGTGCAAAGTGTAGTTTTCTTATCTAATTTGCTGTGCTCCCAATCTATAGCAAGCTTCATGGTCCTATATATACTGGTGTTTTGCTGTCACTTGTTAGTGCACAGGTACTACCTTTTGATTCGTTAGCAAGTAGTTTGTCCGGTACATATCCTGCTCCACCAAGCTGGTGGTGTATGAGTAAGCCAGCATGAACGAGCTAGGTCTTTGACTAAAAAAATATATGTGCTCCCATTAGGGTATAATTTTTAGAAAAGTGAATCTGCCACTTGTACATGATTTTACCACTTGCACATAGATGTCAATATACGTCCTGAGCCGTTGGATTCACTCCATATCTCTCTCCTTCACTTCCTCTCGCTCTCCCCCTCAATCCCTTTCCCAAGCCTTCGCCTGCCCGTGTCCTCCTCCCTGGAGCCGCCGACGGCCGGTGAGCCATGCCACCGCGGAGCAGCGTGGCCGTGAAGCTGTGCCCATGGCCAGAGCCCGCACCACCACTGAGAGTCCATGCCACGCCAGCGTTCTCTGCAAAGCTGATACGGATCCGATCACGCGAATACTTGGGGTTGGTCCGATCTTATGGTGACGATGATCACATAGTAGTTGAAGATAACTCAACCGAAGTAATATAATTCAAAATCGTACCACAACGATCGCAAGGCAACTTGAAGAACGTAATATGATTTAATAAAGTAAACTAGTATCAAGCACAAGATTACAACCACCATAACCGTATCATAATCTTCACAAGAATCCACACTACGCAACTTACTCAACGGCAAGAGCACAAAGTAGATGACCTTAACCGATCGATTATCGCAAACTCAATGACTTCATAAGAACAAAAGAGTAAACTCTCAAAATCCTCACAAGGATATTATGGGATACAACCCTAAAGCCTTCATGGCACACTACTACAGAAAGCCTAATAGTAGACGCCAAATCACAGACGGTTTTGTGAAACCGTCTGTGATTTACCTATTACAGACGGTTTTAATTTGGAGGCCGTCTGTGATATTTGTGGCGGGAAAAAGGAGTATCACAGACGGTTCTTACTATAAAACCGTCTGTGATACTAGAATATCACAGACGATTTTATAATAAAAACCGTCTGTGATAATCTGGAATATCACAGACGGTTTTATAATAAAAATCGTCTGTGATACGTTTCCCGCCTTGCAATCCCTCAAAATTTCATATTTTCCCGCTTAAGTCCGAGTATGGTTCAGTTTTGAGACACCTTCAGTAAAACGGGCATAACTTTTGCATACGGTGTCCGTTTTCGACGTTCTTGTACTCGTTGGAAAGCTAACGACGAGCCCGATCCAAAAACAATGACCTGCTTGCGCCAGTCACCCTCCAAGACCCTAAAAATCGGCCATCTTTGGACCTAAATCTGCGTCACAAGTTTTTGGTTTTTGTTTTTGCCCTTTTTCTTGGTTTTATTTTCGGAATTTGGATTTTTCTTCAGCTGCAAAGTTGTAGATCTCGTCGAAACCTTTCAAATGAGTATATATAAACTATATAAACCTTTGCTATTTTACCTTTTCAGACTAGTTGTTTATATTGCATCGGTATATAAAATTGTGCTCCAATTCATAGACGGTTCTATATATAGAACCGTCTATGATATTCATTCATCACAGACGGTTATATATATAGAATCGTCTGTGATAATCTGACCGCTGGGCCCGTCGATCCTCAACCCCACGAATCGTAGCTCCGCCTTTCCGTTCCCGTGCCAAAAATTTTGAATTCGCGCCCCTCCCTCCCTCTCCCTCCCCTATAAATATAACCAAAATCCAGCCTCTTTGCTGGTCTCCAATTCCTTGCTGTCCTCTTCCTTGTTGTTCTCCTCCTCCTTGCTGTCCTCCTCCTTGCAGACGACGCAGAAGCATCTAGCTCGTGCCAACCGGGCAGACGCTCAATCAACGCCGACGATGGTGGTCGTCAAAGACATTCAGCTCATGTGTTGCATCAGGGGCGAGAAGGCATAGAGGATCTTTGCTTGTTGTGTAACCTGCTCGTTGTTCTTGTTGTGTAACCTGCTCGTTGTTCTTGTTGTTCTTGTTGTATAACTTGCTCGTTGTTCTTATTGTGTAACCTGCTCGTTGTTCTTGTTGTGTAACCTGCTCATTGTTTTGAGATATTGTAATGGTATACTCTAATCTTAATAAAAATTGATGTTTTATGTTTGTGAAATGAATTGAGATGTGAATTAGATGTATACATGTACATGTTGATCTTCTTGTTTCAAAGGGCATGGCTAGCATTTCCTGAGGCTAGCCAATAAACAGAAATATATGTAGGGGTCGAAGGGAATATCACAGACGGTTTTTGAGGAAAAACCATCTGTGATTATCAGTATCACAGACGGTTTTTAACTAAAAACCGTTTGTGATTATCACTATCACGAGCGGTTTTACTCAAAACCGCGTGCGTGATAGCCGATTATCAAACGGTTCGAAAACCGTCTGTGATGACCTTCGATTATCACTGACCCATAAATACAGACGGTTCACAAAACCGTCTGTGATGACATTTTTGAACCGTCTGTGATGACCTTTTCTGTAGTAGTGGCAACTTCATTCATAATATCAACATTACCACCATCTATTACAAGAGAGAATACCCCTTATCACTCATCTTGTGACCTTTTCCATGGCATTTAAAGCATGTAATATGGATAGTTCAAGCAGTTGAAATAATACTACTATCAACTTTACTTACTGAACTAGCCGCATTGGAATCTTCTTTTTGAAGAGGTTGTGCTGATTTGGTTTATATCACCAGATTGGATGATTAGATAGCACAACTACCTTGTTTATTGGAGTGCCTCCAAGTAGAGGGAGATGAATAAGTGTGGTTACCCTTTGATTTCCGCTGCACTTGTTGCTCAACCCTTAAGGCTTGATGCATTAGCTCTTGGAGGTTGGCATATGGGTGCATCCTGACAAGATCTTATATATCTTCAAGTGGACCTTTCAATAACCATGCCATGGTAGCCTCCTCTGGCATGCATTTCTGCACAGATTATAAGTATCTCCATTTCTTTCCAATACTCATCAATGAAAAGATTACCTTGTTTTAGCCACTGCAACTTGGTATGGATGGTTCACACATAATAAAGTGGCACAAATCTCTCTCTCATGATTTGCTTCATTTGAGCCCAAGTTGCTAGCTTTTTCCTATCTCTATTCAATTGATCCTACCAAACTAAAGCATTTTTGATGAATTCAATTGAAGTGGAATGAATCTTCTTTTCTTCAGTGAAGAGGCCATCATATATTTGATCAACATGCATCACCGATTCAACATATTTCTCTGGATCGGTTCGCCCCGTGAAAGACGGTGAGGACATCCTCTATCATGATGTTGCCTAAATAAACTATGCTCAAGAGGACCTACATCACGGTTTTGATGATAATCACATCGAGAATCATAATGGCAATAGTTATCATCAAAGGCTCCATCGGACATAGCATCAAGGTCATGATCATCACCTAGATTGTGTTGCACATGTGAACATTGTGGTCTAGAAGAACAGGGGTTGCAACAGCTCTAGCTTCATTTTGTAGCCCTTGGTTCCTCTCCAACTGCCGGAGATAACACACAATGGCATCAAAACGAATATCAATAGCCCGTTCATGCCTTGTGAAGCGAGCATTCAGATTCTTCTCTACCGAAGCAATAAGATCCCCTAATTCAATGCGGAGATCTTAGATGCGCTAATCTAAGGCTTTATGGGCTTGTTTGGGACTGCTCTGCTCTGGTTTTTCCAACTCTGCTCCACCAACTCCAGTCTGGAGCGGCTCCACTCTGGAGTTGCTGGAGCAGGTGGCCTGTTTGGCATGCAGCATGACTCCAGCTCCAGGAATGGGAGGTTTTCCTAAGAAAGGTCTAATATGCCCATGGATGATGTTTGGTGTATGTTTTGATGTTTTAAAAGCATATGTGAGTGTTTGTTTGGTTTTACTAATTGAAATATGATGTAAAAATAAATAAATACAAATAATTTAGTAAAAATATTAGCAACACATGAATAGACCCAAAAGGCTAAAATCCACCCCCACCAATAGATAAAACTTGCTCTTCTGACGTTTGCAAAGTATGGTAAAAATAATTATCAACAATGGACTGAATTAGAAGAGTACTAGCAATCCAGTGAACAGTTACTTTTGTCAATTCATTGATGTCATGATGGAATCTACAGACCAGGAAGTACCGTTGCTCATCATCATCGTGTATAAAATAACAAGATCAATCTTGCTCAAAAGATCTGTTGCTGACTAGAAGCAGCACGACGCGGACGTCGAACTCCGGCGCCTTCCACAGGCTGTGGCAGCGCGCGGGTTGGGTTGCGGCATCAGCGCCGCGAGAGCCGCTGGCGGCAGTGGCCTCGACCGGACCAGGCCGACCCTCGGCGCGGGCAGCGAACCTCACCGGCGCCTTCGGGACGTGCTGGCGGCGGCGTTTTTTTCGGACGGGAGAAACAGGCGGACGAGGAAGACGCGCCGTGCGGAAGAAAGAAAGAAAAAAGAACGAAGGGGTATGTTTGTGTAATCAATGGCATAGGTGGGTAATTTTCCCTCAACTCCATGAGGAGGTATGAATCTCTAGTTTCTGGAGTACCCCTTGAGGAGCTCCACAAAAAACGTGGAGTTGGCCCTCAACTCCACCTTTTTCTTGGAGCAGAGTTCTTGGAGCTAGATCTGTTGCTGGGCTAGACAAACTGGGAGCAGAGCTGAAAAACCTGGACTAGAGCAGTCCCAAACAGGCCCTATATCTCCTTGTAAAGTGTTCATTTGTCATGATCAATTGATCATCAGCAGCTTAGGTCACCATCATAGTGTAGTTCGTCTTCATTACTATGGTGTGAATCATGATACGATGCACCTGGCATGGTTAGTGCAACCAAGAAATGACAATATATGTGGATCGTGATAGGTTTAGTCAAACAGTGCAATCTGAATTCTAGACTATTGTTAAGTTAAATAGTAATCTAAGCTAAAAAAGCAATTACCTAGTTGCTGATCACAAAATATATGTGAAAAATATAGCAACTCAATAATAGATGTGGTTAACAAAAGAATATAAGTGAAGAGTAAGTTAACCAGTTCTGGAAAAACACTAGCAGTTAGACCTGATCTAGGTTTTTAGACGAAGAACAGAAAGTGGACAGATCTTAAAATTAGATGATATTGTTCAAGCCAAAAGTAAACAATGTAGTTTTTGGGATCAATAAGCTAGCTAAGGTTCTGATGGATTACAACCTAACCTAACACACCAAAAATTTTCGGAAATCAAAAGGATAAAAGGAAAGCAAATTGTTTTGTGCCTTTTTGTTGTATGATGAAAATAACTAAAATAAGGGATTGATGTCACGCAACTGAAGTTTATCACCATTAAATCTTACGCTTTGATACCAGATGATACGGATCTAACCATGCAAAGCCTTGGGGTTGACCCGATCTTATGCTGACGATGATCACATAATAGACGAAAATAACTCAAATCAAGCAATACAATTCAAAATCATACCACAACAATCACAATGGTAACTTAAAGAACGCAATACAATTTGATAAAAGAAGTAAACTTGTGTCAAGCACAAGATTATAACAACCACAACCATGTCACAATCTTCACAAGAATCCATACCACACAACTTGCTCAACGACAAGAGCATGAAGTAGACGATCTCGACCGATCAATTCTCGCAAACTCAATTAATTAATAAGAACAAAAGAATAGAACTATCAAAATCCTCACAAAGATATTAAGGGATACAACCCTAAATCCTTAATGGCAACTTCATTCATAACATCAACAGTACACACCATATTACAAGAGAGAATACCCTCCTGACATAGATTTTTGAGTCGATTGCTACAGTAACCTACTGCTACAGTATGTCAGTCGCTACAATATTGGCTGTTGCCACTACTACAGAAAACCGTATTACAGACAGTTCAAAAACGTCATCACAGACAGTTTTCTGAACCATCTGAATTTATGGGTCAGTGATAATATCACAGACGGTTTACCGTCTGTGATATCTAGCACAGACGGTTTTTAGTTAAACACCGTCTGTGTTATTCTCTTCTACCCCTAAATCTATTTCTGTTTATTGGCTAGCCTCAGGAAATGCTAGCCATGCTATCTGAAATAAGCAGATCAACATGTACATGTATACATCCAATTCACATCTCAATTCATTTCACAAACATAAAACATCCATTTCGCATATTAATTAATTGAAATGAAGACAAGCAAATATAGTATGAAACACAGTATACATTTCATTTTTATTAAGATTAGAGCCTACCATTACAATATCCCAAAACAACAAACGGGTTGCCTATCTAGCTAACACAACAAGAACAGAGAAAAGTAAAGATCCTCTATGCCTAGGCCTTCTCGCCCTTGATGCAGCGCACGAGTTGGATGTCTTTGGCGCCCACCATCGTCGGCGTTGATTGAGCACTGCCTTGTGCATTGTCTACTTCGTGGGGCTATTATGGTATGGATCAAGGAGGAGGAGGAGAATAGCAAGGAGGAGGAGAACAACAAAGAGGAGGAGAACAGCAAGGAGGAGGAGAACAGCAAAGAGGAGGAGAACATCAAGGAGGAGAACAGAAAGGAGGCTAGGTTCTGGTGATTATTTGTAGGGGAGGGAGTGCAAAATTTTTTGGCGCGGGGATGGAGAGGCGGAGCTACGATACGTGGGGTGAGGATTGGTAGATTTCTATTGGTTAGGATTGGGTTGAGGAGGATCGATGGGCCTAGCGTCAGATTATCACAGACGGTTGGTAGCTAGAACCGTCTGTGATGAATGAATATCACAGACGGTTCTATATGCCAACCGTCTGTGAATTAGAGCACAAAATTTTATATACTGATGCAATATAAACAACTAGTCTGAAGAGATAAAATAGCAAAGTTTTATATGGCTTATATATACTCATGTGAAAGGTTTTGATGAGATCTACAACTTCTCAGTTGAAGCAAAATCCAAATTCCGAAAGGAAGACCAAGAAAAAGGGCAAAAACAGAAACCAAAAACCTGCGACGCAGGTTTAGGTCCAAAGATGGCCGATTTTCAGGGTCTTGGAGGGCGACTAGCACAAGCTGGTCAATTTTTTTGGATAGGGCTCGTCGTTAACTTTCCAACAAGTACAAGAATGTCGAAAACGGACACCGTATGCAAAAGTTATTCCGTTTTACTGAAGGTGTCTCAAAACTGAATCCTACTCGGTCTCAGGCGGGAAATTATGAAATTTTGGGGGAATTGCAAGGCGGAAAACATATCACAGACGATTTTTAATACAAACCGTCTGTGATAACTTCATTATGATAATACTGAAATTATCACAGACGGTTTTAAAACCGTCTGTGATACTGGAATATCACAGACGGTTCATCGGTAAGAACCGTCTGTGATACTCGTTTTCTCCGACGCCATGAATACAGACGGTGTCCAAATTAAAACCGTCTATGTTAGTGTCGGTCACAGACGGTTTTGTCAAACCGTCTGTGATTTGGCGTTTAGTATTAGGCTTTCTGTAGTAGTGTGCTATAGTACTGTTTTTAAGAATACCATCTGGTTTTCTTGAGAAACAAGGTAGAAAGGTCAAATGTAAATTGGATTCGTTTGCATGTAACGAAAGAAATCTAAATTAATTTTCTCTTTAGAGATGTACTCATCAGAAGCCGGCGCTCGATGCCTTCGCCTACCCTTTCCCGGAGCCGCGCCGCGGCCACCGATCAGCTCCCTGTACCTCCCCGGAGCTTAGAGAGAGATGGATAGAGGAGGGACTAGCATGAATCACGAAGCAGGAATGGACGATAGTATTGGTACAATGTACAGACGACCATGTACAAACGGTTTTGATTTTCGAACATTTAGCTACAAAAATTTTCTAATCCTGTTCTCATCTCTTCAATGCACTCTCGCTTGTAGGACGAATTGTGTACTGTGGAGAAAGTGTGCAGTAGATAAATAACCGCAAGCACAGATGCACGGTACTCACGCATTCCAGGTGAAGCGACCGGTGAGGGAAGACTGACAGCAAAGTCGGGAACATTTAACTCAAATTCGAAGACTTCTTCCTTAAAATTTCCCGTTTACACCTAAAAAGTTTCGACTTTCAACTCCAATTTTCCCACTTCCACCTCAAAAATATCAAATATCAGCTCAAAATTTTGAAGATGGATATCTGCGCCCTGGACAACCGTATATTTCCCATATAAAATCTGTACCTTCATCTACACCGTTCAATCAACTATAGAACAAGAGTTAAAAGATAAATTTTGGATACTCCCATCTTCACTAAATTTTGGATACTCCCATCTTCACATCGATAAGCAGTTGATATACAGTCAATACGAGTGGATGTGCTTTAATTATGTACAGTGGAGTACGTGCAACCACATTTCTAGCACTACTGGTAAACTATCGAACCAGTGAATGATGATGTCATTCGTCACTTACGAAAGGATTGATTAAAAGCTTACATGCCACCAAGCTGGAAAATTAATAGGAATTCATGTGCGTAATTGCTTTGTAATGAGCACCTATCAGCGGAGGACACATAAAAACTACTCATTCCTTCGTATTGCAATATCAACAACTTGATCATGCAAATCGTCATTGGCAATTTAAAATGGTTAAAGTAATGATACTTCTTTTGTGATATGCAATTTCTGTCTAAAAGAACAAGTGGATTAATTGCAGACAAAGAGTGCGCACTCAGAGGAAGATCGGGAGTACAAAAAGCATTTATAATCCATCATACCTACAGTTTTATCTAAGAGCAAGGCTAATAATACAGCCTTCAGCTGGCTGTATGGACACTTACAGCCCACTTATCATCCCATTCATATAGTAGTTTACAGCCAGCTGAAGGCTGTATGACCCACCCCTTTCTCTCACAAAGTTTCTTGGTTCTTGTGCTTCAGCTGGCTGTAAACTTACAGCCCACCTCTCTTCTCTCTCCTCCACCTCAGCATACAGTCTACTAACAGCCTCTTATTATATTTGCTCTAAAGAGCTCTTTGACGCAACTGTCATACAACCCGAGGTAAGAGAAGGTTTAAATGTGAGCCGTTCATTGATTGAGGTTAGTTTTTGTTAGAAATTAGCCCATGAGTTGAAGCCTATTTATTTTAGAAATTCTAAAGTATGTATATTTGAGTACCATATTGTCCAACCATGTGAAAGCAAGATGATTTATAGAGTGGAATCATTGCCACTCCTTAAAAAAGTGGCATATGGCATTGGGATGTATAAGCAGGATTTTAGCTAAACACACACGCATATACATGTCCGCACGTATTTCCACATTTTCGTGTAAAAAATCGTGTAACTTGCGACTTGCTACCGCGACGCACGGTAGCGCGTCTCCTAGCACATTAAATATATCTTTTTTATTTTACTGAATAATGCATTATCTCTGTCTTTTATTATAGTTAAATGTGATTTTAATGTCTAGCTTAATTTGGTTTAATTGAGTCGGTTATTAGTGAGTAATTATGGTGCATCTTCATAAGGACTTGGAGACGTCCAGGCCCAATTAACTGAATTTCTTCTTCGTTCTTCATTCTCCTCATTGGAGAGCTATACTATGGTGTTGAGCAGCTGAACCACGTTGCCCTTTCTTGTCGGCATGCACCGGGGAAGGAGGGTGAGCGGTATGTTTGAGCTGTTGCCATAGAGAACATCTGCATGAGGCAGTAATAAGGTTTCTAAGCAGCACACATTTGCATGACCGCTTGATTCACTGCTCCATTTACGTTTTGCACTACATCGAGCCTGTGCTATTTTTTGTTCTTCATTAAACCCAACTGTAAGTCGTTTATGTGATCGATTCTCAAACCTAGATTTTACAATTCAGAATCATTTGTGATTCCACTGCACTATTCTCTGAATCAATATATAATCTCATAGATACAATACGGAATCATTTCATACATCTCATACCTTATATTTATATTACATATGAGATTTAGCTACACCTTATTGGGCGACTGTTTACATAAGGGCCATCAGGCCAAATATTTACAATATAAAAGCAGAACCGGAAGTACTGAACCAAAAAGTAGGACCATAAATATCCATAGGCAAGTGACTAGAGGCAAAATATGAATGACAGATATTATCTGACACTAGATAATATATGTGCACACAATCTGCATCAAAGTCTACTTAACTAGGACAAAAGACTATATAAGATCATCCTAATTCCCTTTATCTTCTCCATCAGGGCCAGGTGCGTTGTCATATGCAAAGTGATCTAGCTCTCCTATTTCTGAATTTATTGAGTGAGCGAGTGTGGGCACAAACCACCGTGCTTCGCGAGCCAATACACATAATGTAGTTATATAGATGTATGGTTTATCAAGGGATAGCCCGGGTTATTTTATTTGCCAAATGCATAATTGAAAATTTAAGTAATTAGAAATATCTGAGACTTAGCAGTCCTAACTAAAACCAGATTTTCTAAATGTGTGAAATATTGCAATAAATTTACCACATGCTAGTTTTCCAATGTTACATCCGTGTAACACTATCGCTGGGACCGTCTGCCCAGGGCAATACAAATCAGGGCTTTAACTGCCTGACACTTTTCATTCCACCCATAAAGTTTTTGAAATAGAACTATATCAGTGTAAGATCCTATGTCTGCTCATGACCGTGCGCACAGTTATGTAAATAGTTTACCCTCTGTAGAGGTTATACACTTTACCCATAAGAGACAACAACCTAATACGCACCACATGATTCCTTGGACATGTAGATTGTGGAGATCATCACAGAGCATTTCATAAATACCTCACCCTTTGTCATCTCACCCATATGGGCTTATCCCTTACACAGTGGGTCCCAAGTTGTGTGGGATATTGCTCCCCAACGACTAGCACAACTGGATTACAACTTTCCACAATGACTAGCGTAGTGGGCAAACTTCACCTTACGCGGTGTCCCGTTCATGCCGGATCTTTGTCGGCATATGCACTATTTCACTACCCTACCAACGAGATGACTCTGGGGTTTGGTAAATTTACTTAGCCCAGTTGTACTTTATAGACTTGTGGTTGTATTGTTTTATATTAGGAGATGATAACAAAATTCAGTCCTTAGGTTTATTTAGGCGGTTCTACCACAAACCACTCATTCTCGTACTTTCAACAACACCAGCACCTTTTACCATCCAACCAGATAATTAAGCAAGTTGGGGTTTTTGAGAAGCATAAAATATTCATATTACAACATACCAGCTATTTTCCATTAATGACTATTGTTGTAGGGGTGGTCCCCACCTAAGTCCAGCTGGCCTGTTAGAAGGCTGTAAAGCCCAATATGGGACATATGTAATGTCATAAACACCCTTGAGGGGGTTACTTAGGTGTAAGGGCAAGGTTGTAAAAACACTCTCCATATGGGTATATATATATATACGATATAGGCCATGGGGAAACCCTAAGCATTGCTCACCTAACTCTCCACTACTATACTCTCTCTCTCTCTCTGTTTGGTCTGTAACCACAACAGTTGGTGCCATCCGTGGGGAGGACAGGAGCAAGCCTCAAGATCCGAAGAAGGATGGCACCGAAGAAAGCTCCATCGTCGGCGGCGAAGAAGAAGAAGGGGAGCATGACGGAGTCCCGTGTCAACACCAGGGCCTCGGCGTCGACAGTCGCGGGCGTGGACGGCGACACGGGTGTGGCAGCCACGAACGTCGATGCTCATGGCGCGACGATCAACCCTGCTACCGCTGCCACGACGGCCGGCACCGCCCCGCGCTCGACGATCGACCTCGCCACCGCTGGCACGACGGCTGGCACCACCCCGCGCGCGACGACCGCCCCCACCGCCGGTGTGACGGTCGACATTGGCAGCATCGACCGGGTAGTCGGGAGTGGCAACGTCAACGCCCAAGCTGGCCTGACCGCCATCCCTACACCCGGTGCGGGAACGGCGAGGGGTTCCAGCGGCAATGCTGGCCTCGTCGCCGACTCCGGAGTCTACCACGCTGGCGCATCGGGCAACTCGGGAGCGTAGGCTGTTGTCGCTACTGTCCCGGCAGCACAACCGGGTGCGCCGATGGCCCCGGTTGTGCCAACGGTGGAGAACGCCCTGCTGACAGCCATTGGCGTGCTCTAGCAGGAGTTAGCGGATCTTCGAGGAGCCGTGCGGGATATGCAAGAGGCTCGGAGTCAGCAGACCCCGCCGGTGGCCGCGCCGGAGCCCACACCAGAGCGGGCGGATAGCCGCGATACCCCCACGTCCAGTCGCGTCTCGCTGTGACGCGTGGACCCGGAGTCCCCACTCTCTGCAGGCCTGCAACAGTCGGCATGGCTGGAGGACTTCAAGTTCTCCAGCGCCGTTGAGCCATACAAAGGCCACACGGACCCTCGGGAGTTCGTGCGCGTGTATGAGACCGCCATCGAGGCCGCCGCGGAGACGACACCACGAAGGCAAAGGGACTCCCCCTCGTGTTACAGGGAGTGGTGCTCTCTTGGTTTTTCACCATCGAGCCAAATTCCATCTGCGCATGGGAGCAGATCCGCGATCGACTCTACAACAACTTCCAGGAGAACTATGTCGAGTGCGCTGATGTGGATCAGCTCTTCACGGTCAAGCAAAAACCCTCGGAGAAGCTCCGGGAGTACTTCAAATGCTTCACGAAGGTCCATTGCTAGGTCAAGGATGTCAACGAGACAACCATCATCAATGCAGCAGTACAGGGCCTCCGCCTAGGGCCACTGGCCGAGTACAACACGCGAAAGCCAATCAAGACGGTGGTGAAGCTCTTTGACAAGATGGAAGAGTACGCAAGAGCGGAAGAAGACGCACGGCGGCGCCAAGGTGACGACTCCGACATCAATCAAGCGGAGGGCACGACGAAGAACGGAGATTCGCCAAAGGAAGGCTCCTCGAAGGGCAAGCGCAAGCAGGAGCCATCGAAGGACGCCTTCGAGCGCAAGGATGCCCAGCACAAGGACTCGTCGGGTGACAAGCCCAAGAGCGGCCAATAGAAGTCTCCGCAGAGCCCGCCAGGGCCGGGGGCGGGGGCGCGGTCGGGGCCGTGATGTTAGAACCCGTGGGGAATACGACGACCAGCACCACGGGCAGTGGTGCGAGGTACATGGTCGAGGCAAACATGACACGTGCGCATGCACCACCATCACGGCACTTCGACAGAGCGTCGCCAGGGATAAAAACCTTGAGGCGCGACCGCCCGTCGTGGCCCACGTCCAGCAACCCCTGGAAGGCCCCATGCAGATCTAGGATCAGGGGTTGCAACCTCAGGAGGGCCCCCTGTGGATTCAAGCCCACGTGCAGCAAGCTCAGGAAGGTCCCTACGGATTCAAGCCCCGGAGGGAGCCCAGCGCAGGGTTATAAACGTCATCTCTGGGGGCTCCTCGCTGGAGTTCGCCTCGGCGCGGCAGCAGAAGGCCTATGCGCAGAGGCTACACCACCTGGCGGCATACCCGACGCAGGCACCGCCGGACTGGGCGCAGCACGAAATTACATTCACGCCCGCTGATGCCGAGGGCGTCGAGTTCCCCCACCAAGATCCCCTGGTCATCCAGGTCGCCATTGCAGGATGCGATGTTAAGCGCGTCCTAGTCATGGAGGAAGCTCCGTGAACATTTTGTTCGTAGCGGCCTTCGACCAGATGGGGATCCCCCGAAGTCGCTTGGGCTCCTCGGGAATTCTGCTGCAGGGCTTCGGGGGCCAGCCCCTAAGAGCACTGGGCCAGATATGCCTACAGGTCTCCTTTGGCCGGGACGACAACGTGAGGAGCGAAGACGTCACCTTCGACGTCGTCGATATTTGATACCCCTACAACGCCATACTAGGGCGACCAACCCTCAATTCCTTTGGGGCAGCTCCACACCACGGCTTCTTATGCATGAAGCTCCCAGGCCCGCGGGGTATCATCACCGCCCACGGTGACCGGGATATGGCCCGGCGCATAGAGCTTGGTACCTGAGGCCCGCACCACAAGGTTCAACGGGACTCTTAGACCGGGCACGCCAGCGCAAGGGCCCTCAGCGGCTTCAGGAAGCACCCTGCCGGGCTCCCACGCGGACCGCTCCAGCAGAAGAGGCTTCCATTGGGCCCTCGCCTTGTCGCCACGGCAACGACAGTCGCTACTGTTCTCGCCCTCGAGTGATTAGTGGTTAGTACCCTTTCTTTTGTAATCACTCACCCGCGCAAATGGGAATTCAATAAATAAGACGTAGCATCGAGGTCCGCCTCCGTACGCACTCTACGGAGTATAAATAAGATGTAGCGTCGAGGTCCGCCTCCGCACGCACTCTACGTAGTATAAATAAGAAATAGCATCGAGGTCCGCCTCTGCACGCACTCTACGGAGTATAAATAAGACATAACATCGAGGTCCGCCTCCGCACGCACTCTACGGAGTATATATAAGACGTAGCGTCGAGGTCCGTCTCCACACACACTCTACGGAGTATAAATAAGACACGGATGTTGTCCCTGCGCACTCGACTTAGTATAAACAAGACGCGGATATTCTCGCGCACGCATGGGCGTTATCCCTGTGCGTACTCTTTGGAGTATAAATAAGACGTGGTTGATGGTTCCACGCACTCTACGGAGTATCAATAAGACGTGGATGTCGTCCCCACGCACTCCACGGAGTATAAACAAGACGCAACAGAGGCTTGCCTTCGTGCGCACTCCACGGGGCGCCGATAAGGCGCAGCAGAGGCTTGCCCCCACGCGTACCCCGTGGAGCACAAGTTAGGTGCGTGGCTTTTTTACCCGTGCGTGCCCCATGACAGCGAGTATGGGAGTCATCAGCACTGGGTAGCAGCCCTACCCGCGCGTCTACCTCGACCAGGCGCCAGCTCCACTACCACCACTTCGAAGGGTAGAGGATGGAGCGCTCGCGTGTCCACTTCGACTAGGCGCCAGCTTCGCTCCCACCACTTCGAAGGGTAGGGGACGGAGCGCTCGCGCATCCACTTCGACTAGGTGCCAGCTCCGCCGTCACCACTTTGAAGGGTAGGGGACGGAGCGCTTGCACGTCTACCTCGACTAGGCACCAGCTCCGCTACCACCGCTTCGAAGGGTAGGGGACGGAGCACTTGCACGTCTACCTCGACTAGGCGCCAGCTCCGCTGCCACCGCTTCGAACGGTAGGGGACGGAGCGCTTGCGCGTCTACCTCGACTAGTCGCCAGCTCCGCTGCCACCGCTTCGAAGGGTAGGGGACAGAGCGCTCGCACGTCTACCTTGACTAGTCGCCAGCTCCGCTGTCACCACTTCGAAGGGTAGCGGACGGAGTGCTTGCGCGTCTACCTCGACTAGGCGCCAGCTCCGCTGCCACCACTTCGAAGGGTAGGGGACGCGGCGCTCGCACGTCCACTTTGACTAGGCACCAGCTCCACTGCCGCTGCCTCGAAAGGTGGAGGACGAAACGCTCACACGGCCACCACCTCGAAGGGTAAGTTCTCGACTCTGCTGCGCCCAAATCCCGCAGCCTAAAATTCTGGACAAATTACAGAAAATAGACCTTGTCGTCCTCTACAATTTTATTTTTGGTCAGACCCATAGGAAAAATCGTTTCTATGCCCTAATCTGCGCAAACAGTTGCGCTGCACAAATCTGACTACGCACAGACAACAGAAAATCACTAATCAGATAATCAATTTGCTAATCCCCTTCTAATCCCGTGACAAGAACCCTAATTACTCAAAAAATAGAAGGATTTGGGATTGGAAAAAGTTACCTAGGGGATCCCTTGGGATCACCCCTCTTCTTTCCTCCTCTTCTTCTCTTCCCTCTCTTCTTCTTCCTTTCTTCTCGCTTCCTCCTTTGCGCCAATGGACAGCAGCAGGGGAGAGGAGATGGAGGCGCAATCGGGAGGGGAGGGTGGCGGCCAGGGGGTGGAAAAAGGGGGGTGCGGCTTAAGGTTTAGGGTGGAGGGGGGGTGCGGCCACTAGATTAAATAGGGGGTGCAGCTTAGGGTTAAGGGGGGAGGGGGTGCGGCCAACCCTTGGGCCGTATGGCCCAAGGTGGTAGGCCCACCCTCCAGGTAGCCCACTTAGAGTTTTTTTATGCTATTCCACAATTTTTATTTTATCTTCCCGCGATTTATCAAAATGATGCCAACACCGAAACAACGTTCAGGGTATTACATTCTCCCCACCTAAAAAGGATTCGTCCTCGAGTCTAACTCCTCAAACCACAAAACAAGAGAACAGCAAAGAAAAGAGCAACTAACAGAAGCCACGAAACCACAACTACGAGTACTCACCAGCCTCGAAGAGCTCAGGGTACTTCCTTCGCATTTGATCCTCAAGCTCCCATGTAGCCTCCCTCTCATACTGAAACATCCAGAGGATCTTCACATACTTGATGGTCTTACTCCTCAAGACCCACTCCGAAGTATCCAAGATACACACTGGCTGACTCTCCACAGTGAGATCCTGATTCACTGTGACCTACCCCAGGTCAATCTTGTGTTCAGGATCCCGCAAATATATCCTCAGCATAGACACATGGAAGACATTGTGCACCCCACTCAACGAACTCGGTAACTCCAAACGATAAGCCAAGCTACCCACATGAGCAACCACGGGAAAAAGGCCGATGTACCGCGTGGTAAGCTTCCCGGTGGTACCAAACCAAACAATACCCTTAGTTGGCGACACCCGAAGGAGCACAAGGTCACCAACCGCAAACTCCAACTCTCGACGCCGAACGTCTGCATAACTCTTTTGTCGGCTTTGAGCGCCCAACAGGTTATGACAAACCTCCCGCACTTTCTCCACAGTCTGCTGAGCAAGGTCCAGGCCAAGTAAAGACCTCTCGCCCACTGCATCCCAACAAAGAGGGGAAACACACCTTCGACCATATAAATCCTCAAAAGGAGCCATCTTGATACTCGCATAGTAACTATTGTTATATGTCAACTCTGCCAAAGCCAAATGGTCCTCCCAACTGCCCTTCCAAGACAGTACACAAGCTCGGAGCATATCCTCCAAAGTCTAAATGGTTTGCTCTGACTGACCATCCGTCTGAGGGTGAAAAGCCGTACTGAGGGAAACTGTCGTGCCCAACGTAGCCTGAAGACTCTGCCAGAACTTAGAGACGAACTTGGCATCCCGGTCAGAAACAATTGACTTAGGTACACCATGTAGTCTCACCACCTCTCGGATATACAACAGGGCCAGATCCTGCACTGTGTTGGTCGTCTTCATCGGAATGAAGTGTGCAAACTTGGTAAGTCTGTCCACCACAACCCAAACTGCGTCTCGCCCTCGAGGCGTGTGCGGCAATCCGGCCACGAAGTCCATGTGACAGCTCCCACTTCCACTCAGGTACCTCCAATGGCTGCAACAAACCAGCAGGCTGCTTATGCTCGGCCTTCACCTGCTGACAAACGCCACAAGATTCGACATACATAGCAATGTCCACCCTCACCCGTTTGCACCAAAAGACCTGCTTCAGATCTCAATACATCTTGGTCTCTCTCGGATGTACAGAATACGGAGTCCGGCGAGCCTCATGAAGAATATCATCCTTCACTTCTGGTTTCTGGGGTACACATAGCTGGCCTCTGAAATGAACCGCACTACTCTCATCCACACTAAAGTCTCAGGAACAACAATCCGAGATCCTCTTCCGCACCTCCAAAAGGAGCCGATCGTGCTGCTAAGCCTCATGAACGTGCTCGGGAATGGCAGACTGAAATCTGTGTCTCTGCCTGTGCAACTCCAGTGAAATAGAAAGAGATACCCATCCTCTCAAACTCTGAGATCAAGGACATAGCTGTCTGAGGTACTCCTGTCTTGCTCAAGGCGTCAGCCACCATGTTAGACTTACCAGGGCGTTACTAGATAGTCAGATCATAATCTTTGATCAACTCCAACCGCCTCCGCTGCCTCAAATTCAGCTCTCGCTGAGTGAATATGTACTTAAGACTCTTGTGATCGGTAAAGATATCACACTATTCCCCGTACAGGTAATGCCTCCAAGACTTCAAAGCACATACAACAGCTGCCAATTCCAGGTCGTGAGTAGGATAGTTCTGCTCATGAGCCTTCAACTGTCTAGAAGCATAAGCAATAACTCACCCTTCTTGCATCAACACACAACCAAGACCAATCCGCGAAGCATCTGTGTACACCGTGAAGCGCTTGCCACTCTCGGGAAAGTATAGGATAGGTGCATTGTTCTCTACCAGCTTGTTCTTCAAGGTCTGAAAACCAGCCTCACAATCGTCCGTCCACACAAAAGGAACCCCCTTTTGCGTGAGTCGGGTCATTGGCTTGGCGATGATAGAGAAATCCTGCACAAACCGCCAATAGTAACGGCAAGACCAAGGAAACTCTGGATCTCTGACACATTAGTTGGCCTTCGCCACTGCACCACCACTGCCACATACTTGGATCCACGGTAATACCATGCTGACTGATGGTATGACCAAGAAATCCCACCTCAGATAGCCAGAAAGCACATTTCTTCAGCTTCGCGTAGTATTTATTCCTCCGAAGGGCATCCAAGACCAGACTGAGATGCAACTTGTGGTCCTCCTCCATTTTGGAATAAACCAGGATATCATCGATGAAAACCACCACAAAAGAATCCAGGTACTCATGGAGCATCCTGTTCATGGCTCCCGTAAAGACAACATGGGCATTTGTCAGTCCAAAAGACATAACGACAAACTCAAAATGCCCATACCTTGTGCTAAAAGTTGTCTTCTCTATATCCTCCTCCCTAATCTGCAGTTGATGATAACCAGACTGCAAATCAATCTTTGAGAATACCTTGGCACCTCAAGTTGATCGAAGAGATCTTCAATACGAGGCAATGGGTACTTGTTCTTGATTGTCACTTGATTAAGTGATCGATAATCCACACAGAGCCTCTTGGTGCCATCCTTCTTTCCCACAAATAGAACCGGAGCAGCCCAAGGCAACATGCTCGGTCTAATAAACCCCTTAGCTAGGAGTTCATCCAACTGCTTCTTGAACTCCACCTGCTCCACAGGTGCCATCCGATACGGGGACTTATAAATAGGCCGCGTACCCGGAACAAGGTCTATGTAGAAGACCGGCTCCCGCTCTGGTGGCAGGCCTGGGAGCTCACCAGGAAAAACATCCGGGTACCTGCAAACCACTGGTATATCCTCTATCCTCAAGACAGCCTCGTGGCCATCAATCATGGCCCACAGCAAACCTGACTTCTGCATTCACTGATCGGGGAACAACTGGCACAGCAACGAAAGAGAGTACTACGGGGCACTCCCTTGGAAGACAACTTCACGCCCAGACGGAGACCGCAAGGTGACTGTCTTCCATAAACAAGAGATAACAGCTTGATACCGCATGAGCCAATCCATTGAAAGGCTCCAAGGGTATAAACACCAAATTCTCCACGAACTCCTCATCTGCCAGAACCACCGCACAACCAGGGCAAATATGGGAACTGAAGATAAGCCCACTAGGAGAACTAACAACCACTGCCCTCCCAATCAATGACACCGACAGTCCTGCCCGCTCGACAAAAACCTCTGAGACAAAAGAGAAACTAGTTCCCGAATCGAAAAGTACACAGGCATCGAAAGAATCAACAGATAAGGTACCTGTCACCACATCTCCACGATCCCTGCCATCAGACGCGGGCATGGAATACGCCGCAGGAACAGCTGAAGAAGAAGGACCTCCCGCGCCCAGGTAAGTCGGTGCAGAAGTCCACTGGGGTACAGGCGCCGAAGGCGTAGGAGGCTGCTGAACCCAGTATCCTTCAGGTGGGAGCGCCGGGACGGTCGACGAAGGTTCTAAAGGCGTCGGTAGGTATCGCGATGCAGGAGCCGTAGCCAGGATCTGCACGGTGCTGTCAGGGCGGGTAGATCCCGATGAAGGTGTAGGCGCTAACTCCCACTGCAGTTTTCCCTTGGGATTCTACCTGCACACCACGTCCTTGTGGTTCTGTCCATAGATAGTACACTGCCCCTTCCAAGGGCAGTCACTCCGCTTATGCGGGTCTCCACAGTGAAAACACACCAAGCCTAGCTCGAGCCGCGTGCCACGATCTGCAGAGCTCCCTCGATGAGCTGGATCGCCCGTACTACCACGGTAGGGCGGTGACGATGACTCTTTGCCTTCTTGTGTGCAGGTCCTCCAGAAAGGCCCTTCCTCTCGCTATGGCCTCGAGGCTGATCTCCTCCAGTGGCCTTGCAGATGTCCTCTGTGTACACCTGCTGCATCTTGATCCCCAAAGCCTGCTCCTCCAAGGTACGAAAGTTCGTGATCAGAAAAGCACCCAGCAGGTGGCAGATCGAAGGTTTAAGCCCCTAACGAAACTACCTGGCCTTCTCCGCATCGTCCTGAGCCACATGTGGGACAAAGTGGACTATCAAGTTGAAGCCTACTACATACTCTGCCACACACTGCTTGTCTTGTGCGTACTTGCTCAGGTCGATTTTCATCTTGTCCAGAAAGGTCTCTTGGTAGAACCTCCTCTCGAACTGCCGGACAAACTCCGCCCATGACAGTGGTCCATGTGCAGCCGTGCGAGCAGACCGCACCCCCTCCACCAAATCTGAGCCTCTCCCTTCAGAAGTTGCACCAAGTAGCGCACACGATCGGAGGCAACCACCTCGAATGCCTCCATCTTGTCCTCCACATAGGACAGCCAGTCAACGGCCTGAACAGGAGTGGCTGCCCTGTAAAAGCTGTCCAGCCTCAACCCTACCCACTCACGAAGCGAGAGGCCACTAACCGCTCCAGCTGCCACAACCTCACTGCCCCTGCTTCAACGCCCTCAGCTCTTGTTGTATGGCCCTCACAGTGGCCAACAACTCCTCCTGATTCCACCCACTGGCAGAGTAATCTCAGCCTCCTCGACCACCGGCTGCGCTACTAGCGTAGCTGCACGGCCACGACCACTACCCTTAGGCGGCATTCCTCCAGCCACCACAATCCACAATCAAGCAAGGACATCATCATCAAGCAATTAAGGCACAAGCAATAATTCAAAGAATTCAACAAGGCATATGCAAGATATGCAAACTCTTCCCCATCCTACATGTGCAAGTGTGTCATTTTTTCTTATTTCTCCTAGAATCTAAAGCCTAGGCTCTGATACCAACTGTAACACCCCAGGACCCACATTACCCTGGGATGCCACTAAAACCACTCCACAACTAGCCAAAATACAAGATAAAATAAACTGGCAGCAATTCCTAAAACATGATAAGCTAAGCGGAAGCATAATCAACTAAGGGCACAAGATAATGATAACAATTCAATAATTAAAATCAGCCTCCAACATTTTAACCAAAAGAATAGTTCACAAATTTAACATTATTAAGTTAAAGTAAACATCGACGAGATAGCTAGGCAAATGGCTAGAATCCCTTCGACTTTATTACAACATAAATCAATGAACCAAGTGCATTAATGTGGTGCCGCTTTACATTTCCCATGCATGCTCAAGGATCACCTGTGGGAAACAAGGGAGAGACAAAATCTCAGCAAGCAAATTGTTTAACAGGCTATTCAAACTACAAAAAATTATACAACAACATTTATGTTACCACACAACCACAACCACAATTCACGTCTACATTCATTTAACCACCAAAGACTCCCACGAGTCATGCCTCATAAGTTTATAATCAGTCGGCACATGAATGCAGTTATTCCATCCACAATTAAATGCATATGTATGCTATGATCCACTGCACCCTTACCCAACAAGGTAAGAGTGTGCATCGTACTACGGCAATGTACGATGTTGTACCGGTACGGTCGTGGCTATAAGTGGCGACATCCACAATGCAAATGTCATGACATGTTATGAATGATGTGATAATAACAAACCATAAGAATTCTGACCTCAAAGGGGCATCAACATGATCATCATGGATTTAACCTCAAGGAAACATCAACATATTTTTGTATCTTTAACACTATTGAACCATTTACAGCAAATGATATATTTCGGGAAACTACTCTGAAATATCTTCACCTTTCAAGTAGACCACTAAATTTTATTTTACTGCTAACATGGTGTAATTTAACGCGCAAAACAGAGGACATGCCCTGTTTCTACAATCAGGCCAGTCAATTTCTAACGCGCAATACCTTATGTACAAACCTCTAAAATTTATGATTTTTTACATAGTAGTTATATTACTGAATTTCCTACAATTTTCATAACTGTAGCTAAAATCATAAAAATCATCACCACTCTGAAACTACACCCGAACGTCAATCTGTCTTAGTCTGCACCTCTGCCAAACAGCAAAGTTCCCGACTCTGCTGCGCCCAAATCCCGTGGCCTAAAATTCTGGAAACATTACAGAACATAGACCTCGTTCTCCTCTACAATTTTCCTTTGGGTCAGACCCACAGGAAAAATCGTTGCGATTCCCTAATCTGCGCAAACAGTCGCGCTGCACAAATCTGACTACCCACAGACCGCAGAAAATCACTAATCGGATAATCAATTTGCTAATCCCCTTCTAATCCCGTGTCGGGAACCCTAATTACTCTAAAAATAGAAGGATTTGAGATTGGGAAAAGTTACCTAGGGGATCCCTTGGGATCACCCCTCTTCTTTCCTCCTCTTCTTCTCTTCCCTCTCTTCTTCTTCCTTCTCTTCTTCTTCCTTTCTTCTCGCTTCCTCCTTTGCACCAATGGATAGCAGCAGGGGAGAGGAGATGGAGGCGCAATTGGGAGGGGAGGGTGGCGGCCAGGGGGTGGGAAAAGGGGGGGTGGCGGCCACTAGATTAAATAGGGGGTGCGGCTTAGGGTTTAGGGGGGAGGGGGTGCGGCCACCCCTCGGGCCGTATGGCCCAAGGTGGTAGGCCCACCCTCCAGGCAGCCCACTTAGAGTTTTTTATACTATTCCACAATTTTTATTTTCCCTTCCCGTGATTTACCAAAAATCCGGTGACTCCGTGATTACTTTAAATCCGACGCCGAAACAACGTTCAGGGTATTACATAAAATTTTTGAGATGTTAACAAACCTACCCCCCTTAAAGGAAATCTTGCCCTCAAGATTTCAACTAGCTAGCAAAGAGATGGTGATGGTTGGGTTTCAGGTTTTCTTCACTTTCCCATGTTACTTCGTCTTCCGTGTGATTGTTCCACTGAACTCTTCAAAATCTGATGGTCTTTCTTCTGGTCTGACGCTTAGCTATCTCAAGAATCTTGATCGGTTGCTCTTGATAGGTGAGATCCTCCTGAAGATCAAGGGTCTCCAGATCTGCTTGCTCTATAGGCACTCTGAGACATTTCTCCAACTAAGAGGCGTGAAAGACGTTGTGCACTCCTAACATGCTTTGCGGCAAATCCAACTGGTATGCAACTTCCCCTTTGCGGCTTAATATCTTGAATGGTCCCACAAATCTTGGTGCAAGCTTTCCCCTAGCTTGGAATATTTTAACTCCTCTGAGTAGAGATACTCTGAGATATACGTAATCTCCAACTTTGAAAGTCAAGTCACGATGACGATTGTCGGCATAATTTTTCTGTCAAGATTGAGCTATCCTTAATCTATCCTTGATCTTTCTTACTTTTTTTTAGCATCTTGAAGTAAGGTTGGTCCAGCATCTTGAAACTTTTCGGACTATTCCCAATGTAAAGGCGTTCTGCACTTCCTGCCATACAGTGCTTCAAAAGGTGCCATCTGCAAGCTGGCTTGATAACTATCATTGTACGAGAACTCAGCATAGGGCAATAAACGATCCTAGCTACTCCCAAAATCCAGAGCACAAGCTCTCAACATATCCTCTAGGACTTGATTAACTCGCTCTATTTGACCATCTGTCTGGGGATGACAAGCCGTACTGAAATTAAACTTACTCCCTAATTCTTCATAAAGTTTCTGACAAAACTTGGAGGTGAACTGACTACCTCTATCAGATACTATCTTTTTAGGAACTCCATGTAAACACACAATTTTGAACATATATAGCTCGGCTAACTTACTACCAGAGTAAGTAGTCTTGACAAGTATGAAATGAGCTACTTTAGTCAACATGTCAATTACCACCCAGATTGAGTCATAGCCAGATTGAGTTCTAGAGAGTCCGGTTATGAAATCCATGCCAACTTCTTCCTACTTCCAATCTGGTATTGGCAAGGGTTGCAAAAGTCCTGCGGGTTTCTGATGTTCTGCCTTGACTTTTTGTGATTTCCCTTTTCATATTGACCTACCAGTATCTTTATCTAAGGTCTTGGTACATTTTAGTACGACCTGGGTGAATTGACTATGGGGTTTCATGGGCTTCTTGCATAATCATATTCTTAATTTCTTGATTATTGGGCACACAGATGTGGTTTTCAAACCAGATAGTTCCATTCTCATTCTCACTAAATCCTGGGGCTTTGCCTCTTCTCATATTCTTCCTAATTTCCTGTATATCTTCATTAACCTTTTGTGCTTCCTTGATCTGATCGAGTAAAGCAGGTTGAATCTCTAAAACTGAGAGAATGCCTTGATCCACTGGGTTTAGACTCATATGGGAGACTCCTTCCTGAAGTCAGATCTGGTCTTCTTCTGACGAAACACTGTTTGCATAGGACCTTCTACTTAGTGCATCTGCCACAACATTTGCTTTGTCTAGATGATAGTGAATTCCAATGTTATAATCCTTGATCAACTCTAACCATCTTCACTGCCTTAGGTTGAGTTCTGCTTGAGTGAAAATGAATTTCAAGCTCTTGTGGTCTATCTATACTTCACAACGGTTACCGATAAGATAGTGACGCTAGATCTTCAAAGCATGCACTACGGGTGCTAGTTCCAAGTCATGAGTAGGATAATTGCAATCATTTGGTCTTTGCTAGCAAGATGCATAGGCTACTACTCTACCTTCTTGCATTAGAACACATCCCAACCCTTGACTTTAAAATCCTTATGCACATCTAGTAGAATAAGCACTTGGGCTAAGACTAACTTGTTCTTGAGAGTCTGAAAACTTTGCTCATAGGCTTTCGTCAATTCAAACTTCTTTTCTTTCTTCAGAAGCTGAGTCATTGGTTTGGCTAACTCTGAAAATCCTGCTATGAAGCGGCGATAGTAACCAACAAGTCTAAGGAAACTTTTGACTTAAGTTACCGACTTGGGTAGCTGCCATTCCATTACTGCTTGCACTTTGGAGGGATCAACTACAATTCCTTCGACTGTCACAATATGTCCAAGAAAAGCAACCTCCTTTAGCCAAAATTCGCACTTACTAAATTTGGCATAAAGCAGATGCTCTCTGAGTTTTTCCAGGGTTATCCGAAGATGATTCTCATTCTCTTCTTCATTCTTGGAGTAGATAAGGATGTCATATATGAAGATTACCACAAACTTATCTAGGTACTCCATGAATACACTATTCATCATGCTCATGAAATAAGCAGGTGCATTCGTTAGCCCAAAGGACATGACAGTGAACTCATACTATCCATAACGAGTGAAGAATGCAGTTTGGGGATGTCTTCAACATGGATCTTCAACTGGTGATATCCAGATCTCAAGTCTATCTTGGAGAAGACACTAGTTCCTTTCAGCTGATCAAACAGATCATCAATCCTGGGCAACGGGTACTTGTCCTTGATGGTAACATCATTGAGTGCTCTGTAATCCACACACATTCTCATGCTTCCATCCTTTTCTTGATGAACAAAACAGGTGCTCCCCAAGGTGAAGAACTAGGATGAACACATCCTTTATCCTCCAATTCTTGAATTTGCTTCTTCAACTCAGCTAACTCATTTGCTGGCATACGGTACGGTCATTGGAGATTGGGGCGATGCCGAGGATTAGGTTAATCGTAAACTCGATTTCCCTATCCGGTGGCATCCCTGATAAATCCTCTAGAAATACATCTGGGTATTCCCGCACTACTAGCACTTCTTCTAGCACTTGAAGATGATTGAGAACACACTCTTCTTCTGCAGGGATTTCGGGGGTGAAGTTTACTTCTATTTTTTGATCATTGCTGAGGGTTATGGATCGGGTAGCACAATTGATCTGACCATTATTCTTGGCTAACCAGTTCATACCAAGAATTGCATCCAATCCCTGGGATTTCAACACCATTAGGTCTGCTAGGAATAGAGTTCCATTTATGAGCAATTCTACTCTTGGACACAAGGTCCTTACTCTCATTTCCGCTCCAGGGGAGAGAACTATCATGGGTTTATTAAGGGAAAGCATACCCAACCCATTCTTAACCACAAAATTGTAAGGACCCAGATTTTATAATCCAGATTCCTCTGTGATTCCACCGCACTATTCCCTGGATCAGTAGATAGTGCTCACATATTACAGTTCTGAATATCAAAGTACATATCATGCGGAAGCGTAAATATATTAGTAGACTTACTCATTGGCCAATTAGGCCGCAATCATTAAATTGCAGCAGCGGAAGAATGAAGCACACAGGTGGGGCCTTCAGGACATGCCCACAGGCAGCCGACTGGAGGTTCGCGACCTAGCCCTTGATGACTTCATCTTCTTCTCCACCATGACCAATAGTGTTGTTGAAGCATAGTGATTTGATTCCTGGTTCTGGATTTGTTGTGAAAGCGAGTGTGAGCACAACTACCGTGCTCTGCGAGCCAATACACAGGATGCAAATAATTAGCATGCACGGCTTATCAAAGGATAAGCTCGGTTTGTTTTATTTGCCAGAAATTGCTTTTAGCATTATTTGTATTATTCAATCATAGTATTATTGTTGTTGCCTAAAACTCCACACAGCGATTGCCATAATTGACTTAATCCATCAAAGTTACCCTTTCTTTATTGATTGCTATCTAAAAACTCCGGACAGCGGGTGTAATCATTTATTTAATCCACCAGTGAAACAACTCCCATTACTTCGTCTAAACATTCTATTAATCACATCGGGGTGGCTAACTTCCATATGAATCTAAATTCTTCCACCAATTCATGGATCCCAGCTCGGGCTCACTATTTACCAACTCCTTTATTTTAGATCCACCAACATCTTGTATATTTTAACTTCCTAACAACCCAATCTTGTGGTTGCTAATCATCAACTCTTCATTTCTAAATTCCAATGATTAACCAACACAATTGCTTTTAAATCCATCGAAATTATCCGTATTCAATCCTTTTGTTATTGATCCAACACCATAATTTGTTCTTCCAATAATCAATCTCATTTTCCATTATCTATTACTAGTTAGTTCACTAGTATACCTCCACCAAAATATCAATGATCCAGTTTACGACTCACTAGTATATATCCACCGAGAATATCACCGATCAAGATTATAATCCACTAATTGTTATGACTCCTCCAACATTCTCAGAAATTCAATTCATCCATCTAGTATTTAATCCAATCCCATTATCACCAATATCTTCCAAACATTAAAATTAGTTACCCGTGTTGTAATTCAGCAATTATCTTTGCACTCCCTAATTCTCCAAAAATCATTTAAATCATCTATCTAGCCTATATATTCATGTAGGCTCCACCAATTTATTTCCTCCAGAATCCACACTATCATTTTCACCACTATGATTAACATGTATCCACCAACGACTTTATGCGGTTAACACAACAACCATCTTCTTTTCTTACGACTTCATCTATTTTTCCTGACATTTGACTTTATGAGGTGTATTATCATTATTCTGAAATATAATACATAGAAATTCCCTTTGACCTAGCAGTTTTGAACAAAAACATAATATGCAAGAAAATGCACTTATAATAGCGATTCAGATTCCATCCACCGTTACATGACATCTGCACCATATAGCATCTTTCAGCGTTATAGCCGCTTAACTTACGACTGGACGACACCCAGGACAACTCAAATCAGGGCTTTCCGCAGTCCTTCACTTTTCCAATTCCATCCATAAAGCATTTTGAAATAGAACTATATCTAGTTAAGTTCCCATGTCCGCCCTTGACCGTGGGCACAGCTATTCGAATAGTTTTGACTCTGTAGAGTTTGTACACTTTCACCACAAGAGACAATCAACTCGTTGCCCCACACGATTCCTTAGTCATGTGGTTGAGCAGACCATCACAGTGACTTTTCAAAGTATCTAGTCCCTTTCGTCATCTCACTTTATGGGCTTCTCCCACTTACGGTGGGTCCCATCTATGCACGGGATGTTCCCCACAGTTACTAATGCAGCCGGGCTCCACTTCCCGCAACGCTTAGAACAGCTGGGAAACTTCACCCTCCACTTGGTGTCCCTTTAGGCCTCCCCTTGCCTTGCGTATCCACTTCCATCCACTACCGGTGAGATGAGTCTGAGGGTTTCGATAAATTTACTTAGCCAAGTTGTACTTTACAGACTTGTGGTTGTACTGTTTTACACAGGAGGTCATGACAAGATTCGGTCCTTAGGGGTATCTGGGTGGTTCTACCACTAACCACTTTGTGCTTCCACTGCACCACACTCACACCCTCGAACCATCCGCCCAGATAATTAAGCAACTTGGGATTTTTGGGAGCATAAAATATCCATAACCAAATATACCAGTCATTTCCACCATGATTGCCCAAATCAATTTCTCATGATTCAAAGTGATGCTTTGGGGCATTTTTGGTGCCCCCGATTATCTAAACAGTACTAAGCATGGCGTATAATTAGGGACTTATTTTCGAAAGGTTACCATTATAATTTTTGTTAGGGCGACAAGGTTCACACATTCAATTATTCCAAAGGAGATGTAATATCAATCAAGTTAGATTATGGGCATATAACTAGAATCTTGAATTTGTCACATCCCAAAAATTTGTTTTTTGAAAAAAATTTAAATTCAAATTAATTATTTTAAAGTAATTGGAGTTTCTTTAGCTTTTATTGGATTTTCTGAATTTTCTGGAATTTAAAACCTATTTTAAAAATTAAAAGGTAATTCAAACTATGAAAATTAAATATCAACAGTAGTTGGAAATAATTTTATTCAGTCCAAAATGTCCCCAGAAGCTTCTGTGAATTTTTCTGGAATTTTTGGAGGTATTTTCATATTTTTCTGAGGCCTAAACAATTTTCTAGCCTTTTCTGAAAATCAAAATCAAATTCGGGAAAAATAAAAACCCCTTCTCTCCCTCCAGCCGACGCGTGGACGGCTAGGACCGCCCACGTCGCCGCTCGGCCAAATCCCGGCCGCACCTCCTCCCCTCGGCGCCGCGGGCCCGGCCGTCGGCCCGCCTTCCCCTCCTCGGCCGACACTGCTCGGCCCGATGTGTGCCACGCCACCCCCGCAGCTCATCCAGGCCGCTCCCTCCCACTTAAGCGCGCGCCGCCGCCCGATCGCCTGCAGGTTACGTGGCGCCATCGCACCACGCCACGCTCTCTCGCGGCTGCGGGCCCGCTGGTCAGTTCCGTCGTCTCCACGCGGACGCTGGACTCCTCCTCCCTTCTCTCCCTCTTCAGAAGAATCCGGCGATCGAATCCCGCTCGAACTCGGCCTCTTTCTTCGAATTGAGCGGAAATTGAATTCCCGGGAGATCGCTCCTTATCCCCTAAAGCCGGGGCTCGCGTTGCCTCCGACGGCTTATCCCCAATTCAAACCAAACCACCGGCCACGACTTCGGCGAGGAATCCCCGCTGCCTCACCCCTTCCCGAGCTCTATAAATAGTCCCTCGGCCTCCGCCTCTCCCCGCACCACCTCCCAGCACTCTCGCCTCTCCTCCGGAGCCCGTGAGAGCCTGTCACCGTGCCACCTCCTCTCCGAGCTCGGACCAACTCCGCGAGTCTTCCTCGCCGCCTAGGTCCTCCTCGAGCCCGCCGTCGCCACTCCGAGCATCCCCGCATCCGTGCGAATCCGTGGGCGCCTCGGCGCCTCTCCCGTTGCGGGCGCCGTCGCATCGGAGCTCCCGGGCCGTCTCCGCCATCGCCTCGCCGCCGCCATCTCCGCTCACCCGGACCACGCCGACCCTCCAACAGACCCCCTCCGCACTGGGATTACAAATCACGCACCGCCCGAGCACCCCGGCCTTCCCTCGCCGCCGGCGCCGTCGCCTCCGACCATCGCTGCCCGAGCCACCTGAAGGTACCCCTCAAGAGGGTTACCTACCCACTATGGGTAGGCAACGCCTCCCCGCTCACCTGGCTAGCACCGCTCGCTCGTTTCCCTTTGACTCCCTCGGCGCGCGTTCGAGCCTCCGGCTCCGCACGCTGAGGTTGAGTTTTTCGTTTAATTTCGCGACTGACAAGTGGGTCCCACCCATCAGCGGCAGCCGTCTGTGCGGGCCACTGCCGCCTGGGTCCCATCTGTCTGCGCCAGCCTCTGACAAGTGGGTCCAGATTCCAGTGGGTCCCACCTGTCAGTGACCAAAGCAGATGAGGTCACTAACAGAGGGGTCCCACATGTCAGTGACAGCAGAGGGTCTACTGTTCAGTGGGTCCCACCTGTCAGGCTCTCGGAATTAAAATAAAAGATTAAAATTGAATATTCCCAGTGGGCCCCACCTGTCAGAAATTTCTTAATTTCTGGATTTATTCAAACTGAAAACTTCAAACAAGCATAACTTTCTCATTTTAACTCCAAATTCAGCCATTCAAATTTCTAAATTCATCTAAAATCATGATCTATCCAACCATGGCCTCCATTTGAATTTTTGAGTTTGTTTGAATTTTTATTTGAATTTATTTGTTTTGTTGCTTTTCTCTCATGCGTAGAATCCAACGTTGAAGAAGACCTCTCCACTCCTCAACAAGAAGACCCAGAGCCCCTGCAAGAAGGCAAGTCTCCTTTGATCATCTTGAACCCATGATTTGAAATGTTTTCAAATTATTTTAAATTATGTGCATTGCTATTTACATAAAATATTAGTTCAAATCTTTAGGAACTAGTTATTCCAACTTGCTATGCCCTCCATTGACATTGAATGCCATGTACTCTTGTCACCATAGAATTTCCTTTGTCTCATTAATGAGAGTATTATAATTACTTGTTGATGTTAGTATAGTAGTATAATGCTTAGTCATGCTATCTAATAACTTTGGAAAATCTTGAAAATGGGAAATTATGAATTATTATTGAACCTTGTGTTGGTAAATGTAGTGGCAATTGGAGTTGCCACTGTTCTTTTAAAATAAAAATAAAATGTGAAAGCTGGTTTAGACTAGGGTGGATGGTTGGTTTAGGTTGGTGCAGTTAGCACGAGATCTTGAAAAGTGTATGTTCCACCCTAGTCAATTAAGGACCGACGCTTGTGTTTGTCCAGACTGAGCACTACCGTATAACCACAAGTCTATATGGGTACGACCTAGCTGACTAACTTATGATAGTCTAGTTTAGGTGCCACCAGTGGAAAGTGAGTGCCGAGGATGGGTGGTTATTCACTGATGAGGGACAGGATTTCTTGTACTCATATGGCGCACGAGGGGCTTGGTTGGGCGATTAGCCTACTGCGGTGAAACCTCGTGGGTGGTATCTAGCCGATTAGAGTAAGGTAAAGGCTTTGTGATATTTTATCTGGGTCTCATGCCAAAGGAAGCGTGTTGACTTTCAGGATAAGTTATCTCTTGTGGGTAAAGTTGTACAACCTCTGCAGAGTGTAAAACTATTCGAATAGCCGTGCCCACGGTCAAGGGCGGGCAAGGAATGCATTCACATGGTAGATTTCTGGTTTTGGTTTTAAAATCAAAAATTTGTATTCCAAGAGTGGAGGGAACTCTTGGAAGGGTATCCTGGTGGATGGAGCCAGAGAGGGTAGATGGAACCCGAAACTTTGAAACTGGTTATCTAGTGTTGGTGGATGGAACCTTCGTTAGTAAGTTAATGTTAGTTCTGTTAAAACCGTTATTTGTTAACTTGATGCCTTCGAAAATAATTAGTAGTAATTGAATTTAAAATATTGCTTTGTGCAAAAGAACCATACAGCCTTCCTTTGTCAAGCCTTGCATCTATGCATATTTCCCAAGACTTGCGGAGTACTTTATGTACTCACATGCTACACTCAAAAACAAATCTCAGAGGAAGTTGAAGCTCAAGAAGGTGACTACGACTACTGCTTCGCTTGTGGCTGTGACAGATTCTTCCCGGAGAACTAGGTCGCGCTTCCCCAGTCAATTGCCTGTGGCGTATTGATGGGTCTTCATCGAGTTATCTTTTGCTTCCGCTATGTTCCATGTGTGCGAGGTCTTAAACCTCTATTGTAATAATGAGACCTTTCGGTCGGTACTCTCAATTATTGTAATAAATCGCTGTTGGTGATGTTTATCCATTCTGTTTAACTATGTGCACTAGTTTTGATCTGGGACTAGTGCGGTAATACACAGAGGGTCCGGGTTCGGAAATCCGGGGTCCCGACAGAATTAATCATGTATTTGCATATAAAATAACAGCATGCAATTTGATAATTTAAACAAAAATAATTTGCAAAAAATGTAGGATCAATATGATCAAAGTATTGACTCGCCTAGCACGGTTTACCACGGTCTTATGCTCACACAAAGTTGTCTCATGCGATGATCTTTAATTCCTGGTCTTCATCGATCTCGGTCTTGCTTGATCCATAGAGTCTTCAGGACTCCAAATTCTAATTACGGGATAAATGACGAATCCAAATAAAAACACATACTCAAGGGATCCAAATAAATCTGAATAAACTTAATTTAGATTTATTATAAGTTAATGGGTGATTTGGGTGATTTGAGGCAAGGTCAGCAGTAGCATTCGATGACTCGATCTTTTATTAGTAATTTCTTTTATTATTATTATTATTATTATTATTATTATTATTATTATTATTATTATTATTATTATTATTATTATTATTATTATTATTATTATTATTATTATTATTATTATTATTATTATTATTATTATTATTATTATTATTATTATTATTATTATTATTTATCAAGAAAGTCTCATGAGTTAGGTTAGACCTATGAATTGGTGTATTTTGTCGAGCGCTAATTTTCTGGGCATATATTATAATTAAGTGTAATCTTTATTAGGTTTGAATATTTAACCCTAGTCATATTTCTTTACTATTGCTTTGAATTAAGAATTAGCCTTGTAGATGATTGCTCAAACCGTATTAATTATGCATACACGAACTAGTCCAAATATAAATATTAAATGGTCTCATTTACATCCTAACTAATTCTTATTAGATTCTCTAAATCATTCTCTATCTTAATTTGAGTATTACAGTTGACAAAGAATTCTCATCTTTGCTGGGGCATAGGGTTATTTATGTTTTAGCTATGTGGTGGCTAGTTCTATCTCTTTTACTACAATATATGGGCGCATGATTTGCTCTTTAGAAAGCTTTCATTTGCTAAATCATTATTCCATGAGGGCATAACCTAAACAAGATTGTACTCAATTTCCTAATATGCCATTGATTTATAGTTAAGCTTTAAAACAGATGTCCAAAGCGCATTAGTTACTAACATATGTTGTTTGATCTACGATTAAACATTTATTAAACTCATCTTTATCCTGATAAACTTTAGTATTATTTGTAGATTAATCCCATATTTTAATATTTGTTGCATAGCAGGATCTACCTCCAAGATTCATTAAATGACAACATGTTAAATATTGAACATATATTTTAATTATGGTTAAGGGTATCTTTACTAAAATTTGGATATTTACCCCAAGCCACTTTTCTTTATTAATGCCTTTAGTTATTAATTAGATTTAAAATAAACACTAAAGGCACATTAGTTATTAACATGTATTAATTAACCCATGATTAGCTATTCATTTAGCTCATTTATACCCTAATAAATTCTTGTATCTTTTATTTATTTATTCCAGATTATTATGGGCATTGTCCTGGCTGCTCTTGGCTTTGCAACATAATGGAAAAAAATCCTAACTAACGCTGCGGCTACAGGACTCGAACGTGGGCAGTGGAGCTGAGAGCGCGCACCGTTAACCAGTGGAGCATCGGGTGTCACTTGCCTTACCGAAGGAACCAATGCAGAAGAGCTGAGGCGGTGGCGTCCAGAATCAGGGGAGCCTGGAGCAGCAGTCGGGCGGCGGCGGCGCCAGCGAGAGGCGGTCGGAGGGGGGCTGGAGATGGATAAAACGGACTCCCGGTGCCGCGGTGAAGCTAATGGAAGAGTCGGCGGGGGCCGGGGAGCTCCGAGGTGGACCGGCAGCGGCTTGGGGTGGGCTTCGGTGCCGACGAAGTACGGACCACGGGAGACTTGGGGAGGCTAGGAGTGGGTTCACGACGCTCCGGAGATGGCTCGGGGAGAAAGAATTGGATTTCTTCGGTGGGAATCGGCGGGGAGCACGGTGGCCGGGGTTGGGGGAGGAGAGGGGCGCTGGCAGTGAAGAGAGCACGGAAATGAAATTGCACGGAGGTGGAGGGGGTGCGGGCTGTGGGGAGCTCGTGGTGGTCTTCGGCGGCTCTTATAGTCGCGCGGGTGCTGCTACCACCGAGAGACCACCCGACTTGTCAAGTCAGTGAGCGGCGGAAGCAGACGGTTGCAGGTGGCGGCAAAGCTAGGATTCGTCAAGATCCGGCATGATGGCCTGGGGCTGCGCGTGGGGTGGCAGAGAGGAGCTGGCGTCGTGCACTACTTGATGCGTCGGAGGCCTTGAGCCATGTGACCAAGTGGCGCGCTAAGAAAAAGAGGCGGGCGGCAGGGCCAGGGTGGCGCGGTCAGAAGCGGTGATGTCCAGTGGTCCAGGCGCGGCCGACTGACGGTCCAAAGGGGGGCACTGCGCGAGCCGGGCTGCGGGGTGGATGAGCGCGCGTGCGAGCCGGGGCTGCGGCCTGCGAGAGACGAGAGAGGCGCTCGGGAAGATAAACAGTGGAAGGAGGGGGTGGTTGCTCGGGCAGAAAATGAGAAAAGGGGGTGGGCCGTGAACAGTAGGGGGAAAAGAGGTGGGGTTGGGCTGGGCCGACTGGCCTGGTCTGACCCCCTCTTCTTATTACTCTTTATTTATTTATTTATTTATTTATTTATGCTTACACTTATATATATGTACATATGTATATATATACTTTTCCTCTTTAATTATTGATGTGCATATATATTTCCCTTTTATGTTTTTGCTCCTTTACTAAACCTTTTTGCACATGTTATATATATATATATATATATATATATATATATATATATATATATATATATATATATATATATATATATATATATATATATATATATATATATATATATATATATATATATATATATATATATATGCCATTGTATTTCTTGTCTTTATAAAATTTTTGTATTTTAATTCAAATTCCTCCCTCCTTTCATGGGTCATTCTTTTGAATTTAATTCCCTATTATTTGAACATGCTTGTTCCTTTCTTGCACTTTTCAATTTTTGGAACCTCAACCAAATTTCCAAATGTAAACCATAACTCCAAATTCCAATTGAATATATTGCAAAAATAACTCGAGAAATTCATATTTTCAAATTTGAAATTTCAGGTGTTACAAAAATCCAGGGAAATGAAAGAATAAGAAGCTCCAGAATTAAAAAGAACTGAAGATGGTACTGAGTTTACAAGGAACATACCCAGTATGATGTCTAGTGCAGCCTGAGCTTCTTCGGCGGAAATGTGGTTCACACGTCCCTTAACAAAGTTCTCTGGCTTCTTGAACTGCTTCCCTTGAGTCTGACTTCCGGATGCACTGGCATTAGCTGTTGTTTGAAGCTTCTTGTGGCAAGACTTGGCATAATGCTCTGTTTCCTTGCAGTAGAAACTGATCACTGCATCAGGGGTAGCGGTGCTCTTCTGAACTTAACCACCTAACGGAGGAATACGAGCTGCCTAGGGATTGGGGCGATTAGCTTGAAAAGGTGGGCGGCTAGTTGCTGGCCTGAAGTTGCTAGACTGCGGCTTGAAATTGCTAGAGTGCTGTTTGAACTAGCCAGCCTGTGGCGGAATACTGCGGGCCTTGGGAATACCTCTAGGGTTAACCTTTTGTGTAGCCATCCTTCTCTTCCGATTTTCCATCTCCACAAACTTGCCTTCTTGACGGATGGCCTTGCTTATCAATTGATGGAAATCTGCGTAGTCACCTGATATCAACTAAACCAAGATATTGTCATTCAGGCCCTCCAAAAACCGTTCTTGCTTGGCTTCATCGGTAGCCACATCTTCTGGTGCGTACCACGCCAATTAGTTGAACTTTTGCAGATACTCATTTACCATGCGACTTCCTTGACACAGAGCTCTGAATTTCTTTTTCTTCAAAGTAATGGTGCCAGATGGAATGTGAGCCATGCGAGAACTCTGAACGAACTCATTCCATGAAATGGCCAGGGGGTTGGCATGGGAGGTAGTTAAAGTATCCCACCACTCGGATGCAGGTCCATTCAACTGATGTGAAGCAAACAAAACCCTTTCTTGATCGGTGCATTGTAGAATATCCAATTTCTTGTCGATCACACGGAGCCAATCATCAGCATCCATTGGCTCTGCACTTCCCGAGAAAGTTGGAGGCCTTATTGATGAGAGGATTGGGCCCAATCTTCCGATGAGAATAATAACTATGATTGTTGATATGACGTTGACGACAAGGCTACTTGACCAAAACAACCAAGTCTGCCCTGCAATCGCTACACCACACCCTCGTCGTTACCAACCGTGTCCAACACAGATGATTTTTCCTACAAGCAATTGTGAATCAAGCAAGAAAGAAATAAGCGCGATATGAATTTGTGAATGAAATATGAAGTTTCATTAAACAATGAAGAGGCCTAAAGTCATCGTAGTTGATCTAGTCGACACAAGTACACAACTAATGTTTTCTGAATAAAAATCAATCTAAACAAGCCTGGACACTAAAAGCGGCATCGCTGGTAGTTTTTATGGTACTAGAGACATTGGGGCACATCTGTGAGAGTGGGGGAACATCGCACAACAACTCTCTAGTCGAGCTCAAACTGATACAAGGCCCAGGGCCTAGGTTTGGAAACGATTCAGAATTATTTTGTATTTCACACCGTGCTCAGTTAGAGTTTTGAGGTGAGACTAGAACCATTAGAAATAGGATATCAAGATCTTTCCAACAAGTCCAAAATCACCTCATTGGACTCTGTATGCATCTTCTATGCTCGTTTGAAGTCAGCGCTGTCACCGGATGCCGAATTGGACTACAGAACATGCTCAGCTTCCATTCTTGGTCGTCCTGGCCTCAAAGTGACGTGGTGACCTCCGCTGTTCATTCAAAGCATGTCCATAACTCCATGTGCCCTTCTCTGGTCCTTGCCCATGTTCCTAAGCACAATCACATCACATGCATCAGGTAGCAACCCATTCTCAGAAACTGAATTATACAAGCCTAGGAATGAGTTCACCTGATAATTCAACTGGCATGCATGTGCCCTCGTTATAGCTCCTTGCCTATCATCTTGTGGACAAGTGTTGTGTGTATCCAAGGAAGTGATGTCCTCATCATCCTACCCCTCTTGAATTGGAGTCGTCCTCAACTCAAGTTCATCTTCTTTTCCCAGGTATTTCTTCAAATCTGCAATGTTAAATGTGGGGCTAACCCCAAACTCTACAGGCAACTCAAGTTTGTATGCATTATCATTAATCTTTTCATTGATCTTAAAAGGACCATCAGATCTAGGAATCAACTTAGACTTTCTCAATTATGAAAATGTATCTTTTCTCAAATGCAACCATACAAGATCACCAAGTTCAAAAATTATTTTCTTTCTACCTTTGCTACCAGCAACCCTATATTTGTCATTCATATGCTCTATGTTTTCATTAATGCTTTCATGCAACTTAAGAACAAATTCAGCACATTTTTCAGCATCTAAATTTACCCTCTCCAAAGATGGTAGAGGTAGTAAATCAATTGGAGCGCGAGGGTTATATCCATATACTACCTGAAAAGGGCTCATTTTTGTGGTTGAATGTAGCGAGCGATTGTAGGCAAACTCCACATGAGGTAGAAATTCTTCCCATATCTTCAAGTTCTGCTTCAAAATGGCCCTCAACATTGTTGATAAGGTATGGTTGACGACCTCAGTTTGTCCATCAGTTTGGGGATGGCAAGTAGTTGAAAACAGCAGCTTCGTCCCAAGTTTTCCCCAAAGCATTCTCCAAAAGTGACTCAAAAATTTTGCGTCACGATCTGAAACAATTGTCTTTGGCACACCATGTAGTCGAACTATCTCCCTAAAAAATAAATCAGCAACATGTGTAGCATCTTCGCTCTTGTAACAAGGAATAAAGTGTGCTATCTTATAAAACCTATCTACTACAACAAAAGTACTATCCCTCCCCATCTTTGTCCTAATCAATCCTAAAACAAAATCCATAGAAATATCCTCCCAAGGAGCACTAGGAATAGGAAGAGGCATGTATAAGCTATGTGGATTTAGTCGTGACTTAGCTTTTTGGCATGTAGTGCATCGCGAAACATAGCGCTCGACATCACGCCTTATCCTTGGCCAATAGAAGTGTTCAGCAAGGATGTCCTCTGTTTTTTTTGATGCCATAGTGTCCCATTAATCCCCCTCCATGTGCCTCATGTAACAACAAAAGACGAACAGAGCTAGCTGGAATGCATAGCTTGTTAGCTCTAAATAAGAAATCATCATTAAAAACAAATTTGTTCCAGCTTTTACCATCTTTACAATTGGATAGGGCAACTTTTAATTCATCATCAGAATCATATAAATCTTTTATTGTCTCTAAGCCCAAAATTCTACAATCAAGTTGAGACAATAAAGTATACCGTCTAGACAAAGCATTAGCAATCACATTTTCTTTCCCTTTCTTGTGTTTAATGACATAAAGAAAAGAACCAATAAATTCAACCCAATGTGTATGTCTACGGTTCAGATTAGATTGACTTCTAATATGCTTCAAAGATTCATGAACAGAATGTATAACAAATTCTTTGGACCATAAATAATGTTGCCATGATTCCAAAGTTCGAACTAGAGCGTATAATTTTTTTATCATAAGTTGAATAGTTCAAACTAGGCTCACTCAATTTCTCACTAAAATAAGCAACAGGTTTCCTTTCTTGTATCAACACACCACCAATTTCAATTCCGCTAGCATCACACTCAAGTTCAAAAGTCTTACTAAAGTCAGAAAGTTGGAGCAATGGTGCATTTGTGAGCTTTTCTTTGAGAAGGTTGAAAGCTTCTTCTTGTGCTTATCCCCACTTGAATGGAACACATTTCTTTGTCAATTAATTAAGTGGTGCAGCGATGATGCTAAAATCCTTCACAAAGCGGCGATAAAATCCAGCAAGTCCATGAAAACTTTGCACTTGTGTGACCATTTGTGGTGTCGGCCAACTCTTTATAGCTTCAATCTTGGTTTCATCTACCTTAATTCCCTACGGAGTAACAACATAGTCAAGAAAACAAACTCGATCGATGCAAAAGGTGCACTTTTTGAGGTTACCAAACAAATGTGCATCTCTTAAAGTAATGAAAACAGCTCGTAAGTGTTCAAGATATTCATCAAGTGACTTGCTATAAATTAATATATCATCAAAGTAAACTACCACAAATTTACCAATGAAAGCACATAAAACTTCATTCATTAATCTCATGAAAGTGCTAGGTGTGTTAGTTAAATCAAAAGGCATCACTAGCCACTCATATAACCCAAACTTAGTTTTAAATGCAGTCTTCCATTCATCTCCAAGTTTCATTCTAATTTGGTGGTATCCACTACGCAAGTCAACTTTAGAGAAAACAATAGAGCCACTTGTTGTGGCTACAGACCAAACAGAGAGAGAGAGAGAGAGAGTATGGTAGTGGAGAGTTAGGTGAGCAAGTGCTTACGAGGGGGACTTCCTCTGGTGGCTCGAGGAAGTTCCTCGGCGCAACGAAGATGGCGCAAATCCGCAAGCGTGATGCCGGGGTAGAGTGTGTGCTGTGTTATGTATGCCTATTTGTACGGTTGCCCTAGACCTCCTCTTTTATAAGAACGAAGCAATACTTGCCCAAGGTCTTTCTTGTCATTCCCTACCTCTCTGCACTGGGCAGATGTCATGTAAGAGTTGGAGTTTCGCGTCGACCTTGCCTCGCTTATCAATAGCCGTCGAAGAAGACGTGCGAGCGCTCCGTCCCCTACCCTTCGAAGGGGTGGCAGCGGAGCTGGCGCCCAGTCGAAGTAGATACGCGAGCGCTCCGTCCCCTACCCTTCAACAGGGTGGCAGCGGAGCTGGCGCCTAGTCGAAGTAGACGCACGCGCGCTCCGTCCCATACCCTTCGAAGGAGTGGCAGCGGAGCCGGCGACTAGTTGAAGAAGACGCGCGCGCTCCATCCCATACCCTTCGAAGGGGTGGCAGCGGAGCCGGTGCCTAGTCGAAGTAGACGCACGCGCGCTCCGTCCCCTACCCTTCGAAGGGGTGGCAGCGGAGCCGACGCCTAGTCGAAGTAGACGCGCGAGCGCTCCATCCACTACCCTTCGAAGGGGTGGCTGTGGTGCTGGCGCCTAGTCAAAGTAGACGCGCGAGCGCTCCCTCCCCTACCCTTCGAAGGGGTGGCAGTGGAGCTTGCGCCTAGTCGAAGTAGACGCACGAGCGCTCCGTCCCCTACCCTTCAAAGCGGTGGCAGCGGAGCTGGCGTCTAGTCGAAGTAGACGCGCCGCTCCGTACTTCACGCACGCGAGGTATAGTGCGCTGCGGAGGCAAGCTTCTAGTGCGTCTTGTTAAGGCTCGAGGTGTGTGGGAACATCAACCACGTCTTATTTATACTCCGGAGAGTACGCGTGAGGACAATGCCCGCGTCTTATTCGTACTCCGTAGAGTGCGTGGGAAAATCAACCACGTCTTATTTATACTCCGGAGAGTACGTGCGAGGGCAGTGCCCGCTCGTGCGCGGGGACATCCGCATCATGTTTATACTCAGTAGAGTGCGCAGGGACAACATCCGCGTCTTGTTTATACTCCGTAGAGTGCGCACAGAGGTATGCCTCAACGCTGCGTCTTATTTGTACTCTGTAGAGTGCGCTCGGAGGTGTCCCCCCGCCGCGTCTTAGAGCAAGTTTAATAGTATAGATAGCTGCTACCTCCAATACATTTCCATGTCATCAAAAGATAATATGCAGCTAACTCATACAATAAGCTGGCTATAAGTTGTCTCCACAAGAGCTCTCAATCATTTAATACATACATGGGTATTGATAATTTAATACATGCATGGGTATAGCAGTTAGTTCTATTGGTACATGCATAGATAACGCCTCTTTTCCTATGCTATAGCCTGACTCTTGCATGGGAGCCGGCTTGGCTCTCTCTCTCCTTTTCTCTCCCCTCCACATAGGACTATGCTGACATGGATTCCCTTGTAGCTAGCACAGTCAGCCTTATTAAACTTGCTCTTATTTATACTCCTTAGAGTGCGTGCGGAGGTGAACCTCGGCACTACGTCTTATTTATACTCCGTAGAGTGTGTGCGGAGGTGGACCTCGGCGCTACATCTTATTTATACTCCGTAGAGTGTGTGCGGAGGCGGACCTCGACGCTACGTCTTATTTAGAGTCTGTGGACTGCGCGCGGGGGCAAGCTCCCGCGCGTTGCGGGCAGTGAAGGTGCATGCGGAGGCGGACCTCGATGCTACGTATTATTTATACTCCGTAGAGTGCGTGCAGAGGCGGACCTCAACGCTACATCTTATTTAGAGTCCGTGGGCTGCGTGCGGGGGCATGCCCCGCGTGTTGTGGGCGGTGAAGGTGCGTGCGGAGGCGGACCTCGACGCTACATCTTATTTATACTCCGTAGAGTGCGTGCGGAGGCGGACCTTGACGCTACGTCTTATTTAGAGCCCGTAGACTGCACGCGGGGGCAAGCCCCCGCGCGTTGCGGCGGTGAAGGTGCATGCGGAGGCGGACCTCAATGCTACGTCTTATTTATACTCCGTAGAGTGCGTGCGGAGGCGGACCTCGACACTATGTCTTATTTAGAGTCCGTAGACTACGCGCGGAGGAGGACCTCGATGGAAGCCTAGCTGAAGGTCGGCTTTATTAATTTCCCATTTGCGCGGGCGAGCGTCTTACAATGGGTAAGGTGCCGATGTTGCTACATGCTTTCCCTTGTGTCCTAAACGTAGTACCGCCGTAGCCTGTCTGCGTTCCATGTATGGCGGAGTATCTGCCCTTCCAATGTGGCCAGGCGGTATGCTCCCTTCTGTAGAGCTTCTGCGATGATGTACGGGCCTTCCCATTTGGATTCCAGTTTGCCAACCGTCTCCGCATGGAGCGCCATTTTGAGGACGAGATCCCCAGGCTGGAATTCTCGCGGGTATACGGAGCGACCGCGAGTGCGCACCATCTGCCGTGCGTACTTCATGACGTGCTTTGTTGCGCTTAGTCGCTCTCCATCGAGAAGGTCTAGGGACAATTGGCGCTCCTCTTCAGGCGCTTGGACGAGGACTCTTCTCGATCCGGCTTTGATTTCCTCGGGCGTCATTGCTTCATCGCCGAAGAGGAGCTTGAGCGGCGTGAATCCCGTCGGTCGCGTCACCATTGTGCGGAGGGACTAGAGGATGCTGTGGAGCTCGCCTAGCCACTTGCCCTTTGGCAGCCCTACAAGGCACTTCTTGACTCCGGCAGAGATGGCACCGTTTGCCCGCTCGACTGCTCCGTTAGACTGTGGGTGCCCAACTGAAGCGAAGTGGAGCGTGATGCCCATGCTGTCGCAGAAGTCCTTGAATGGGGCGGCGTCGAACTGTAGGCCGTTGTCGACGGTGAGCTCCCTAGGCCTTTGATGTCCTCTAGGGACCATGCGAAGATGTCCGCGTTGCTCCAGAGAACCTGGAGCAAGTCTCGCTCTACCTCGGGGGGAAGGCCTTCGCCGATTGATACCAATTGCCCTTCAGCCTGGAGGGGCACCTTTTTGACCCCGCCGTCTGGCCGGGGCTTGGGCGTCCATCCTAAAGTGGATGGCGTGTCCTCCTTCAGCTTGTCAGCGAGGACATGCACCCTGCGGTGTGGACCTCTGACGCCGACTTCCACGCGCCTGGCGAGATCCTTGTCGCCGAAGATAGTGATGACACCCCGCGGGCCCGAAAGCTTCATGCACAGGAAGGCATGGTGCGGGACCGCCCCGAAGGAGTTGATGGAGGGTCGGCCCAGTATGGCGTTGTATGGGTGTGGGGTGTCTACCATGTCGAAGACCACGTCTTCGCTCCTGGCATTATCGCCTTGAAAAAAGGAAACTCGGAGACATACCTGATCGAAGGCGTTCAGTGGTTGGCCCCCGAAACCTTGAAGCGCGGTCCTCGATGGCCCCAAACGGCCCCGAGGGATCCCCATGTGGTCGAGGGCTCCCGCCACCAGGATGTTTGCGGAGCTGCCTCCGTCGATGAGGGCATGCCTGACGTCGCATCCTGCAATGTCGACCTAGACGACCAGGGGATCCTTGTGGGGGAACTCCACACCCTGGGCGTCGGCCAGCGTGAAGGTGACGTTGCAGCACGGCATTCCCAGAAGCGGTTGCGCCGAGGTCCCAGGCGAAGAGCCCCCGGAGATGACGCTAATGATGCAGTGCTGGCCCCCCTCCGTGGCTGCAGCTTGCGGGGACTTCGGTGGCCGCGACGCGAAGCTACGGCAGGGGCGCTTCTGTGGCACAGGTTTCGACGATCGCTGCCGCAGCTCCGATCGCGGTGCACACCCACGTGACATGAGCGCCGTAGCCATGCACTTCGCACCACCGGCCGTAATCCATGATCTTCTGCTCCGCGCGCGGTCTCTCATCTGGGGCGTCCTCTGTGCCGAGGATGTGGCGAACCTTCTGGGACCTGCGCTGGTTACGTCGGGGCTTGCGCCTTCCACTTGGCGAGCTCTCGCGTCCCCCGGCGCCACCACTTTCAGGGGCGTCTCCCGCAGACTTTTGCTTGCGCTTTCCTGTCAGGGAGTCACCTCCCGTGCTTGCTTCTTGCGACCACTCCTCCACTGGAATGGGGTCGAAGTCGTCGCCCTCGCGTCTTCGCGCATCCTCCTCCGCTCGCGCGTACTCTTCCATCTTGTCGAAGAGCTTCGCCATCATCTTGATTGGCTTCCGTGCGTTGTATTCGGCCAACGGCCCCGGGTGAAGACCCTGTACTGCTGCATTGATGATGGTCATTTCGTTGACATCCTTGACCTGGGAGCGTACCTTCGCGAAGCACTTAAAGTAGTGCCGGAGTTTCTCCAAGGGTTTTTGCTTGACTGCGAAGAGCTGATCCGCGTCGATGCGCTCGACGTAGTTCCCTTGGAAGTTGTTGTAGAGCCAGTCGCGGATCTGCTCCCATGCGTAGATGGAATTTGGCTCGATGGTGAAGAACCAAGAGAGCGCCACCCCTTGCAACGCAAGGGGGAGCCCCCTTCGCCTTCGTGGTGTCATCCCCACCGGCAGCTTCGATGGCGGTCTCGTAGACGTGCACGAACTCCCGCGGGTCCGTGTCACCCTTGTACGACTCAATGGCACTCGGGAACTTGAAGTCCTCTGGCCACGCCGCTTGCTGCAAGCCTGCGGAGAGTGGGGATTCCGGGTCGACGCGCCGCAGCGGGACATGACTAGACATGGGGGCGTCTTAGCTGTCCGCCCACTCCTGCATGGGCTTCAGCGCGACCGTTGGTGGAGTCTGCTGGCTCCAAGCCTCTTGCATATCCCGTACGGCCCCGCGGAGATCCGCCAACTCCCGCTAGAACGTGCTGAGGGCCGCCAGTAGGCCGTTCTCCACCGTAGTCATAGCCGGAGTGCCCGATGTACCTGGCTGCATGGTCAGAACAGTGGGGATCACGATCTGCACTCCTGGATTACCTGCCGTGGTGGCGTGGTGGACGTCGGAGTTGACGGCGAGGCCCATGTTGCCGCCGGGCGGGTGGACGACGGCTGCCGCTCCCAGCCACACGGTCGGCGCTGTCAACAGTTGTCGCCGTGCCTGCAGTGGGACCTCCCACCGTACGCGGGGCGGTGTCGACCGTTGTGGCGGCGATGGCGGGGTCGGTTGTCGTGACAACGGTGGCGGGGTCGATTGTCATGGCGTGCTCGCCAGCGTTCGCCGCCATCGCGCCCGCATCGCCATCCATGCCCACGGCTGCCGACGCCGAAGCCCTAGTGTTGACGCGAGACTCCGTCGCTCCCGCCTTCTTCTTCTTCACCGCCGACACTGGAGCTTTCTTCGGTGCCATCCTTCTTCGGATCCTAAGGCCTGCTCTCCGTCCCTCCCCACGGACAGCGCCAATTGTTGTGGCTACAGACCAAACAGAGAGAGAGAAAGTATGGTAGTGGAGAGTTAGGTGAGCAAGTGCTTAGGGTTTCCCCATGGCTAGTATGATATATATATATATATATATCCACATGGGGAGTGTTTTTACAGCAATGCCCTTACATTTGAGTATCCCTCTCAGGGGCATTTATGTCATTACACATATCCCATTTTGAGCCCTATAACTCTCTTAGCAGGCCGGATGGGCTTAGGTGGGGGCCACCCCTACAACACCACTCAATTCATCAAGCATATCATTTAACCTAGGAATAGGATGACGATACCTAATAGTGATATTATTAATCACTCTACAATCAACACACATACACTAAGATCCATATTTCTTACGAACTAAAATCACAGGAACAGTACAAGGACTAAGGCTTTCATGTATGTACCCTTTTTCAAGCAAGTCTTGTACTTGACGCTAAATTTCCTTAGCTCCTCCGGATTAGTACTATATGGTGCCAGGTTTGGCAAGGAAGCTCCCAAGATCAAGTCAATTTGATGCTCAATTCCTCTAACAGGTGGCAGCCCTGGGGGTATTTCAGATGGAAACACATCATTAAACTCCTGCAATAGATTAGTGACAGAAGGAGGCAAAGATGGGGGCAAATCCTCAAGTGAAAATAAAGCATCTTTGCAAAGTAAGGCATAGCAAATAGAATTTTCCACTTCCAAGTCATTGAAATCAGATTTAGTAGCTAATAGAATAGCACCTTTCAATTTAATTTCATTCTTTTTAGCATTTGATTCTTTTTGCTTCTTTTTTTAGGTGGAAAGCATTTTTTAGCTATTATCTGGTTCTCACTTTTAGAATTCTCCTTGTTCTCATGTTCGGATCGTTCAATTTCATCTTTAATAATAGCTTCAAGAGACATTGGGTGTAAAACAATTTTCTTGCCCTTATGCATGAGAGTATATTGATTAGTTCTACCATGATGAGTGGAATCCTTATCAAATTACCATGGCCTACCTAAAAGTAAGGAGCATGCTTGCATAGGTACAACATCGCAATCAACATAATCATGATATGAACCAAGCAAAAATTATACTCTCACTGTTTTGATTACCTTCAACTTACCACATGAGTTGAACCATTGGATGTAGTAAGGACATGGGTGTGGACTTGTGGTCAAGCCAAGCTTCTCGACCATCTCCAAGCTAGCCAAGTTGTTGCAACTTCCTCCATCGATGATGGCACGACACAAACGTTCCTTAATGACAAACTTGGTTTGAAACAAATTGTGTCATTTGTCCTGTTCAGCACTCTCCATTTGTGCACTAAGCACACGCTTCACTGTAAGGCTCATGTACTTGTTTGAAGCTTCAACACTCAAGTGTTCTTCTTGTTCATCACCAGTGTCAATCTCATCATCTGCATAATCATTTACAACAAGTGTATATTCTTCATCAATTTCACTAACTGAAGTATACTCACCATCTTCTCTCACAATAAGAGCTCGTTGACTTGGGCACTCTCTCATGAAATGCCCAAAACCTTTGCACTTATGATATTGGATGTCTCTTGTACATCTAGTGGAAGCAACTAAAGATGCACTCTTTGTTGGAGCAGATTTGGTGGGAGCTTGAATGGTTATAGCCTTTTTTGCTTTGGGTGCATGTGAGGGCATGGAAGTAGAAGTAGAATGCCCTCGGCTTAGTGTAGATGGAAGGGGCGCCCTTGCTGTTCCAGTACTTGATTTGGAGGAAGAAGAACCCACAAAATGACACCTGGTTCTCATGTATCGCCCTTGTACTTCCCTTTCAGCTTTGCAAGCAAGATGAAATAAACGTGTAACAGAATTGTATTCCATATAGTCAAGTATGTCCTGAATTTCCCAGTTAAGCCCTCCCAAAATTCTAGCCATTTTAGTTTCTTTAGTTTCTTCTAAACCACAATGCAATAGACTAATTTGCAATTCTTGATAGTATTCCTCTACTGACCTATTGCCTTGTTTTAAGCATTGCAATTTATTTAACATGTCACGTGAAAAATATGAAGGCACAAATCTAGCTTCATGACTCTTTTCAAAGCATCCCAAGTTCTAGGTACATGTGACAGTGTACACTATTTTTAGGAAAATCATGGCATGCAAATTTTTGATCTAATTATAATTTCCAATCAAAATAAGCTTCAGGGTCATATCTACCAGCACATATGGGAATTGTAAACTTGAGTTTAGAGAATGCATCATCATTGTGTACCTCTCTTTGTAACCTATCCATGCCTCGTCTATTTTGCTTGCGTCGACGACGGTCGCGATCATTGGGGCCCTCAACTTCAGTGTCGGCATCACTGTTGTTCTCTTCGACATCATGATCCTCACCAGCCGAACAGTGAGGGGGGAATAAAGCACGTCGAGCAGCTGGTGGTGGTGGACGTTGCTTAAGGTTCTCAACTCTGTTGTTGATGGTGTTGAGGGTGTCATTGAGCCGATCCAACATGTTGTAGATCTCCTCCATTCTCTTATTGACCTCATGGTTGAAGTGTTGCACAAGCATCCTTGTGCGAGGAGTGAGAGGTCCAACACTCTGAAGTTCAAAAAATTGGTCATCATTCTTGCCACTATGTTTTGAATTTTGTGAACCTGCCATTGTTAGTAGAGCATAAGAAACTCATAAAAAAATTTGTTAATTCCCTGTCAACTACTAGGTGCTGCAGGCTTTAGAAGTCTCACACTCCCAAGCTCTTATCAAATGCTTACAAGATTCTTACCAAGCAAAACAAGTATTACAACTGGTGGCTGGTTCGTGGTAACTTGACTAGAGTGATGAGTATAGCGATTGCCGATACGTCAAGTCATGTTCGGTTAGTAGTATGTGGAGCTTGCATAGGAAATATATAAGTAGCAAAGGAATGTCAATATTCAATTTCAGAATTACACAAGCTATTGTGCCCCTCGCCGGCCGCTGCCGTGCCGCCGTTCACCGGCGACCCTCGGGTCCTGAGCACCCTCCTGGCCTGCGAGCCACGTCAGCACCCGAGACCCTTACGACTGCTAGTTGCGACTAGATACTTGTGGTCGTAACTTCGAGTGCACGTACATGACAACGTGGTTGTAGCTCCGAGTGGTCGTAAACAACTTCATAGTCGTAAGCTCGACTGCGTGGTTGTAAGCTCGACTGCGTGGTCGTAAGTTCGACTGCGTGGTCGTAAGTTGTTCTGTGTGGTCGTAAGTTTGACTGCGTGGTTGTAACGAGTATCAGGTACTCTTAGTCGTGGGACTGGGCTTCAACAAGTGCGGCCACATCAGCAAATTTTCCTAGTCACCTGCCATGTCAGCACCATATCACCCTCGCTGCCACCTTAGCCATTCCTGTGGTCCATGGACTCGGTCCACGTGAACTAGGCCCACTGGTCAGTCTCAGTCAACAAGGCTGATGTCATCCTGACATCATAAATCTGATTTGCTAGTAGAAAAATAATTTGTCCGAAAAAGAAATTCCCTACAAACGTCATAATTCCAATTTCCTTTAGAAAATTAATTCAAGAAAAATCCAATTTATTCTTTTTCTCTGATTTTAAACTTCGAAAAGCTCGTTCTCCTTCGTCCTAACTCCGATTGAACCCGTTCAAATTCCTAAATCCATTAAAAATTCCAATCTATCCATTTTTGCTCTCATTTTATTTATTTGAATTTATTTGAATTTAGTGGGTTAATTTCACGTGTAGACTGCGACAATTTGGAATAATTCTTCAACAACGATTCACATCAATTCGTGGAGCAAGGCAAGTCACACATCTTGATCATATTGATCCCAGTTTGCAAATAAAATTATGTTGATTTAAATTATATTGCATGCATATGTTTATTCAAGTATTTCAATTCCAATTTTAAACTTAGTTAATCCCCAATTGTTATTGACCCCTTTGATATTGTGCAACATTATACCTTGTCACCCTAGAATAAAACTCTAGTTAGTACACTAGTATGGACTAGAGAATGTATATATCAAATGCTTAGACCTGCTTAGACATAATCTTTATTGGGATAACTTTTTCAATAAAATGATAAGCTTTTCAAGTGTATTCTTGACTTCAGTGAGTCAAGAAGGATTCTGAAATATTTTGAAATGAAATATAAAATCTGGTTTAGTCTTAGGCTAATATTTAGGTGGTGGGTACAGGCATGCACTGTTGTTCGGTGACAGTGTTGATTGTCGGGCACAAGGGGTATGTGGTTGAGCCTAAGTCAAATTAAGGATCAGTCTGTGAGCTACTATTGTAAAGCCCTATCGTAGTACCACAAGGCTGGTATGAGATAATTCTGGCTGACTAATTTATGGGTTCCAACCTGAGTCTAGTCGTAGGTTCAAAGTGAGCGTGGCGTAGGCCATGAGAAGTCTCAGTCAGCTCAAGAGGGGGTCTCGGTCTGGTGGATTCCTTACTCGGGTGAAACCTTAGAGTTGGCTTGGCAGGTTGAAGGCTTTGCATTGTAAAGGCCTTGTTATGATCTCTCGCTGCACACCTAAGGAAGTGTGTTAATCGCGTGGCAATATGGGATGACCATGTCTTATGGGTAAAGCTATACAACCTCTGCAGAGTGTATAATCTATCCTAGATAGCCAGACACATGGTCATGGGCATGCTGAGTAAAGTTTTTCACAAATTAGACTTTGTTTTTCAAAATAGTTTATGAAATTCTTATGGATGGATGGAAAAGATGATCCAGGTGGGAACGCAAAGACGAATGAACATTTATGGCCATGGATGGGAGGCATGGGGTGCGGGCAAGGAGGGGAAGTCGAGGCGGCAGTTTGGGAAGAGAGACCGATGAAATGGACCTTCGGACGTGGCGGCCATGGCGGTCGGCTAGAGGAAGAAGAAAGAGAGGAAGGAGAAGGGCCTAACAGGCGGGGCCCGCGTGTCGGCAAGAGAGAAGAGAAGAGGGGAGAGGCAGATAGATGGATGACGGTCATGTGTCGGGGAGTGAATCGGGCCCATCAGATTAAAAGATGAAGGGGTTAGTGGGAGCGGGTGGCTAGGATTAGATCGGGCGACGATGATTAAATCTAGGCCGTTGGCAAGGAACGAAGGGGTAAGTGAAGGCGGGTAGCTAAGATTAAACTAGGAGGCAGAGGATTTGATCTAGGTATGACACGTGTCAAGCTGTGGAGAGAGAGGGGTTTAATTCCATTTTTAATTTTCAGAAATACTAGGAAGCTTCAAAAACTTTTAGAAAGTACGAAATAAAGACTAAAAATTTCAAAACATTCATAGAAATTCCTGGAACTATTTTAGACTTAGAAAAAATATTTCCAACTTAAAGCTGGTTTTTAAATTTTTACAAAATTACTTTTTAGCTTTGCAATTGATTTTAAAATCCTAGAAAATCACAGAAAATCCAAATAAAAGCCAAATGCTTTAAAATAATTAATTTGAAATAGTACTTCTACAAAAATTCAATATAACCTTTATTTAATAATATTTTTTTTAGTTAAATTATTTTTTAAAAGCCTTTTTTAAAGCTAAAAATAGGCAAATAAAAATTCTAAAATTCAAGCAACCAAATAACACTTGATTTTATTTTAAAATAAATTAATTTTTATTTTTTTTGATAATATTGAAATAAACAGATGGGCTATTACAACCGGTAAGGACTAGTTACAGTGTGTTCCCCATTTCTCTTTTAAAGTACACGCTAACAACCTCTCCCATCTAACCACAGTTCCCGAAACTGCTATGTGGTTACCACAAATTGATTGATCTAGAGATCCACCCATATGACTAGTGGGCTCTCGACTTCGAGGAGTGGGATATCAAAAGAGCCTCCGAGATCTGGGAGGAGGAGCTCCGCAATGACGAGCAAACTGAGTGTATACGTCAGGAGACGAAATCTCATCTTGATGCGTGCACGCGCAGGGAGCGCAAGGCTAGTGAGAGGGAGCACGAGAAAAAGAGGGAAACGGTGGCCAAGGCAAAAGAGGCCACCGAGTAGTTCAACGCCAAGCTCGCAAGAAAGGGAAAATGGCCCCGATCCACGCAGTAAGTTAGGCCATCCCGCAATAACTAGTCCTCTGAAGGTCGAATTTAGTTCCATTCCAAAAATGCACATATGTATCATAGGCGCATTTCGGTTTGTTGAATTGTGCATGAAGTCATTCTTATGCATGTTACCAAACCCTACGCGTCGTGTTACTCCCAACCTTAATATGAAGTTTATTTTAATTTGGACAAGCATATTTCCTCGTCTTTTCCCATGCAATTATTCGCGTAGCAAGTCATCGAAAAACATTGACAAACAAGTTCTCCTCCATGTACGAATTTCCGGTGTCATCACAATATCACTTACCTTTGTACTTACCAATCGTTGTTATTTCAATCATTCTCAAAAAAATTTTACGAAATTGTTTGCACTACAACAACATACGACGATCATAAACTGTTATTGCGAATCGAATAGATTATCTACCATTCATAATCTACAAAAATCACAAATGGATCCACCGACATTGCCTCATAGCTCCCTCAGGAATGACTCCTTTGCGATCATTGAAGCGATAGCGATCGCAAATGTAGTCGCCAATTGCTAAGGCGACAGCTCGCCGCTCAACAGCTCGGCGACTAGAACCTATCATCCAAGAGCCTACGGACAGCTTGCGCGTCATGCTTCCATTGGATGATAGGTTCCAGTCGCCCAACGGTTCAGCGACTGAAAGCCATTTCTGTAAAAAAATATTCGCGTGGTTATATTTCTGTTATTTCTAATAAAATATGAATTATTTATAAAAAAATTCTCGGTGACACATGCTCCGCTATTTGCAATAATTAATCAATTTCTGGACATACAGAAAATGGTATAGATATTACTAATTCACCCAATGAAGTATGTATAATGAAAAATAACGGTAATTCTCGATGAAATAATCTTTAGATTATCTGGACTTGAGGAGTAATCAGGGTAACCTCTCCATCAGAATCCTCACGCCCTTTCTGCCACCCTTATGCCTCCACTCCCCGACATCGGCACTGACCGGATTCAAGACACCTGCGACCAGATCCGGTGGAATCTAGAATTTTTTGTACGGATAATCCATTTTTTATTTGAAATTACATAAATATACCCGCGGGAATTTTTTTTACAAAAATAGGCTCCAGTCGCCTAATGGTTGGGCGACTGGAGCCTTTCGCCCAACCAGACCACGACATTTAATGAATCTACCAACCGTTCAGCGATTAATTGCAGTCGCCCAACCGTTCGACGACTGCAATCCTGTCGCCGAACCGTTGGGCGACTGCAATCCTGTCGCTGAACCGGTGGGCGACTAAATGCCATATAAGACCGCTCGGTGGCGTCGGCGTGTAATCAAGTTTCCATTCGGCCGAGCGCGCAGAGGCGAGGAAGAGGAAGAGAGGAAGGAAGACGAGAAGGGGGAGAGAAGGAGAGGGAGAGCGTGATTTTCAGGTATTTTGTTGTGTTATAATTTTTGATAGTGTTAGAAATTTAGGTTACAATTTTAGTTTAGAAAATATAGTTTAGAAATTTAGGTTAGAAAATTAGTTTAGAAATTTAGTTTAGAAAATGTAGTTTAGAAATTTAGTTTAGAAAATATAGTTTAGAAATTTTTTAGAAATTTAGTTTAGAAAATGTAGTTTAGAAATGTAGTTTAGAAATTTAGTTTAGAAAATGTAGTTTAGAAATGTAGTTTAGAAATTTAGTTTAGAAAATGTAGTTTAGAAATGTAGTTTAGAAATTTAGTTTAGAAAATGTAGTTTAGAAATTTAGTTTAGAAAATATAGTTTAGAAAATGTAGTTTAGAAATTTAGTTTAGAAATTTAATTTAGAAAATGTAGTTTAGAAATGTAGTTTAGAAATTTAGTTTAGAAAATTTAGTTTAGAAAATGTAGTTTAGAAATTTAGTTTAGAAAATGTAGTTTAGAAATTTAGTTTAGAAATTTAGTTTAGAAAATGTAGTTTAGAAATTTAGTTTGCAATTGTAGTTTAGAAATGTAGTTTAGAAATTTAGTTTGCAATTGTAGTTTAGAAATGTAGTTTAGAAATTAGTTTAGAAAATTTAGTTTGCAATTGTAGTTTAGAAATGTAGTTTAGAAATTCAGTTTACAAAATTAGTTTAGAAAATTAGTTTAGAAATTAGTTTAGAAATTCAGTTTAGAAAATGTAGTTTTAGAAATTAGTTTAGAAATTTAGATGTCCACAATTTAATGTTGAAAGTATTGCACAAATTTTGCAGATATGACTCGTGCTGGACGTGACTCCGAGTGGCAGTACGAGCTGTTGGACGAGCATGTGGACCGCGTGCATCGCGCTTCCCGTCCTGTGACGCCACCGGGGGGCATGGACGAGCCGCCTGAGCTGGGAAAGGTCCGGACACGCACACCTCGCGTGGCCTGGGGACTCGACCCCCGTTGGACTGCCAGGTTTGCACTACGTCAACGTTTAGTCCGACCATAAGAATGTTCCGTGCTGACCTTCACTTTGTTTGCAGGCTGCGGGATGCCGGGCTACTCCCTCTTGCCCGGATGGTGCAGGCCACGGAGGAGGATGGAGCCGCCTTGGCCGCGGGCGGGGACGAGGCGGGCGGTGAGCAATCACGATGCTTCCCGTTCGACCGTTCCCTGCTGACGGCTTTGGTGGACCGTTGGCGGCCCGAGACGCACACTTTCCACCTCCCATGCGGGGAGATGACGCTGACCCTGCAGGATGTGGCACTGCTCCTTGGGCTTCCGATCGCGGGAGACGCTGCCTTCCTACCGGAGGCCCCGGCCGACTGGCGCGCTGACCTGCTCGGTAGATTCGATGGGGTCGTTCCACCGGGCGATCACCACCACATCTTCGAGGTGGATCAGACCCATGGGCCGACGCTGAGGTGGCTCTCACAGTACCGGGTACGTCATACTTACAATTGATCGTGTCTTATTTGTGGTATTACATACTAATAACAACTTATTTGCATTCAGGTGGAGCGCATGGCTCAGCAGGCAAACGATTACCAGGTATCGCGGCACTTGGAGGCGTATGTGCTGTGGCTGTTTGGTTGGGTGCTTTTCACCACCAGCCACGGCAACTCGGTGGATGCGCGCCTTATCGCTTATGTGAGGGCGATCGCTGATGGCGAGCCCCACCAGGTCAGCTGGGGATCGGCCGCACTTGCCACGACGTACCGCGCCCTGTGCGATGTGTGCATGAGGACCAAGGCGAACTCGATCCTCACGGGCTGTCCCCTCCTGCTACAGTTGTGGTCGTTCGAGCGCTTCAGCCTCGGATGACCTGTGCTAGATGACATGGGTCCGTACGGGCCCGAGATGTACCCAGGGGGAGACGTCGACCGGCCGACGATGGGTTCTCTCTGGTGCCGTCGTCGAGTAAGTATTACCAAAGTCAACTATTTATTTCGTATTGACGATCGTCACACTAAACAATTTATCTTTGTTGTAGGTACAGTTTGCGCACGTGTAGGTCACGCGGGCGTACGCACCCTTTGTGGAGCAGTTCGACCGCATCACAGCCGACGACGTGCGCTGGGAGCCGTACGCAGATACGGCAGTGCAGGCCCGTGCTCCTGGCGGGCTGTCCACACTTTGCTTCCGTGACCGGGCTTTCTGGCTCACCCGCCGAAAGCTCGTGTATTATATCTACGTTGAGGACTACACGCCCCAGAGAGTCATGCGCCAGTTTGGGCTACGCCAGGCGGTTCCTGTACCATTCGGACCATCGCTTCCGTGGAACGTGCACGCGTGAGTGATCGTTCGTGCTAAATACGTACATACTTACTATTGTGTTCGCAAATACTCACATTTTGTAATGTTTCTATACGCAGGCATAGCGCGAAGGGAGTTAAAAGAGGCACGGACTGGTCGTCGAGGATGCAGCCCTGGGTGGAGCAGTGGGAGGGTGCGCTCGAGGACCGCGTGGAGGAGGACCGCCCGTACGACAGCAGGGAGTACGCGGAGTACCTGCGCTGGTACCAAGTGCGGACCCGTACCAGGCTCGTACATGTCGTAGACCCGCCTGCCACACACGTCGCCGCTCCGACGACACGCGTTCGCGCACCTCGCGCGACGCTCACATCGCGATGCGTTACATGTCATTTCAAAGATTTCCAAATGGTAATGTTATTTCGATGATCGACCATTTCATGTCTTTGTGTTGGTGCCGACGGTTGTCGCCCTATGGGCGACTCCGCTCACTCATCGGAGAGAGTCGCCATCGTGCGCGGTGACCCATGAGGAGGGCGTCAGCTTTGCGCGTCGGTTGCACGACGGGTGTAGACGTATTGTTAGCCTACTGTCCTGCACAAGGCTACCGGCGGTCTCCACGCCACCGCTCCGATCGCTCGACCACGGTGCCACCCGACCAGCGTGGCACTACTCCGGAGGTAGTACGTGGACACGTCCTCCACCACCTCACCCGGAGCAGCCAGGGGGTTCAGCCTGGGCACAGGCTCCTACACCACCTCACTTCACGCATCCTCAGCACATCCCCTTCCACACACAGGGGGTGCACGCCCCTCCTCCTACCTCGATGGCGCCAGCGTCAGCTACGGGTACGCATCGTCTGATCTGGTTTTTATCCCAAGACGACATGCAACGAACTAACGATATTACTATTGCAGGTACTTACCAGCAGCACGGCGTCTCCCCCGGGCAAGACGATGTGGACCAGTTTTTCGCGGAGTGGTCCGGACAGTTCTCCGACGCTGCACCGGAGGTTCTCTCTGGCAGTGCCCTCCCCGGTGCACCGGAGGCCACACAGCCAGAGGTGCACCTGACTCCACCAGCGCAGGGGCGGGATAGACACCCTCCTGCTCGTTTTACCTTTTCGGATCGTCCTAACCCGTTGAATCGGAGGAGGGCCAAGCGAGGCCGTATGGGAGGACGTGGGCGCGGTGACGGGGCACACCAGGGTGACGAGTGAGGCGTGCTGCAGATGCTATATATGTTATGCATATAAAGAAAAAATATGCGGCATGTTACTCACAGTTACATTGTAAAGTTTATTTAAATTTACATAAGTCTATCATCTCTTCTCCGCACATAAACTATCTCACTTAACAGTGTATGTATCGATCGTTCTCTACTCAATCTTTCATAAAAAAAAGTTTCTAAAACTTTTTACGCACCTACAATATACAATGAATATAAACTTTTATTACAACTTCATATTTTTTACTGGCTGAACATTACAAAATTCACAAAATCTAAAACAACCACGGGGACTACATGAAGTCGCCTAACGGGATGGCGACTGCATGTTAGTCGCCTAACGAAATGGCGACAACATATAAGTCGCCTTACGGATGAGCGACTGCATGTAGTCGCTCCACTATGCAGCGACAGATATTGTGTCGCGGTCTAGTTGGGCGAAAGGCTCCAGTCGCCCAACCATTAGGCGACTGGAGCCTATTTTTGTAAAAAAAATTCCGCGGGTATATTTATGTAATTTCGAATAAAAAATAAATTATCCGTACAAAAATTCTGGAATCTAAGCCGCTGGCTCTCGGATCCATCATATGTGAAGGTGGCATCCTGGCGTAAGGCGACGGCAGGCGCGGGATCGCCGTTAGGCGCGGCAAGGCGGCGATACAGCGTTGTGACGTGGCTGCTCGTCGTCCAGACGCTGCGGCAGCATGTCGTCTTGGCGTAGAGCCCAACTGGCTCCTTTTCCCAATCAGTAGGCCACACAAAACACATGATCGAGATATTTATGCCTACCAATTCACCTTGTTGTAGCAATGGTTCTTGTGTTCTCTCACCACATAGGGAAAAAAATCTGAGGTGGAAAAAATAAGATATAGCTGATGTTACTGCACTGTGGATGCCCTAATGCAAGCTTTCACGTATGTTTATGCGCACGTGTTTGTGGTGAAATCAAATGATATTAGGGGATAAGTTCATCTTTAAATAGTTAAGAATACATTTCATAAAGCTAGCCAAAAAGTGGCGCATGAACTTCATGTGTAGTTCAAGCCAACAAGGCCATAAGCTGGATGTCCTCCATATTTGGTTGTTATCCGATTTTTTTGCTTGATTCCAGGTTTATATGGGTGTAGATCATGAGTGAAATTGCCTGTAAAAGTTAACACAGCCTTCGATAATTGTTTAGCAACAATCTGTTAGTCGCAACCAAGGCATTTTCCATGGAAGATATATATACCTCCAATTCCAACAACATGAACTCTCCGTCCAATTTTTATCAGTAGAGTAAAATGCATGGAGAGTATAACTGAATTTGTTTATAAGCAGAGGCGGAGCTGGGCCTCGGGCCGCTCGGGCCATGGCCCGAGGCCCAGCTGAAAAATCTCATGCATTTTACTGTAGCATGTAATAGTAAATGGTTTGGAATTTTTTTTGCAATGGGCTGGGCCCGAGGTTTTGCAGTGGGCTGGCTATGCCCCTGTTTATAAGTGTCATCTAGGTCACTGTATTTTCAAAATGGGACTAACTAGCACCCGTACATCTGATGAGAGACTTCTCATCAGACACACTGGAGCAATATCGGCTAACAATCTTTGCAACATTCATAACCAATATATACAACTAATTGTATAATAACAGTGGAATGTTGAGAAAAAAATTAAAAAAATATTACCTTCTCAACAAAAAGAATTGATTTCCTATGAATGTAGAACTTAGCTAAGTGTTAAAACATGATCAAAAATTCCAAACAATAAATTTGTAACCTTGCAACATTGCAACATTTATAGTAAGGTGATTGAACATCCTGAAGTCCCAAACCCAACATTTTAAAATTTTATTGCAACAATAAAAAACAAATAGATAAAATATCTCAAAATTCTTATTGCAACAATTCAAACAACATATTGCAACATCTCATATGTTTGCAGGGATGAGCTTTTCTTCTTCATCAACCATGGCCACGTCGTTCATGGAGTACATACTCCAAACCCACCTACGATGGAGCATGGCTGGCTTAGATGGTGCTCGTGAGCACAAGCGGTAGCAACCTCGAAAAGGGAAGGGTATCCACGCGGGGTTCCGACCACGAGTGGCGAGAGAGGGAGGGAGGAGGAGCACGCATGCTCCTACCAACCATGGCCATGGCGATAGAGATGGAAAGATAGAGAGAGGGGAAAGGGAAGATAGAAGCTTTAGTCTAATGTTATACCTCATTAGTTAGAGAAGAGATTAGAAGGAGTATTATCACCTAGGCATAGAAAGCATCCGATGCTTTAATGGGTTGAAGTGTTTTGAGTGGTTGGAGTGTGCGTTTGATGCATTGGACGTCTAGACCATAGAGATTTCCTTTTAAAATACACATCTAGGTTATTGATGTGACATAAGTGGGTCATAGTCCATCTTAGCTATCCACAGTGGCATATTTTGTATGTGTGGCATACCACATAAGATTAGCCGAACGTTTGCAGAAAAACCCTAGGTATTATTTTCTTCCATTTAGCCCCTTCGAATCCATGTTCCAATCAGATCGCATCTATGCGTATCAACCAAGATCATGGCATTATCATGGATTCATGGTTCATTAGCAATAACACTACATCATCGATAATTACATTCACATAGTAGCATTTGCACTACATGATGGCATTATCACTGCATCACTCAAAAGCATCAGAACACTACACCAGCCAAACGAATCATCACTGCATTGGTGTTTCTTGATACTTTTTGCGAGGATTCACTGTTCTTGAGGTCTCACATGACAAGATGTAGGATGAGGTGTGGAAACACTATGCAGAAAAGTCCCAAGTAATAACTATTTGCTATTCTCATCTTACTTGACATGAACAAAATTATACATACAGGTTCCTCGCACATCACTGCATTGCTCGTCTAGTATCCAGTCCCTAAAAATATACTCGCTGTATTACATGGATGAGATAGTAGCTGCCGTAATCCTTGTTGTCCATATTGAGAAACCGCCTAATAGCACCGACGACAACTCCAAACACCAAGAACCCCGACAGCGACACTCGGACCGGGAGCGAAGAAGGTGAAGGGCGACCAGGGTCTTGTTGCACTCCGCCGCCGTCGCCACACTCCGCCACCTCCTCGGGTTTAGTCGCAATCGCAAGATGATTGACAAGGAGGACTCGGTCAAGACTTGCTCGAGTGGATAAGGTCTAATAATTTGATCCAATTATGATAGGCATGTGGGTAGAGTTAAACGGGAAAGATAATGCCCAGAGGTTTTCTACAAATATTCGGCCAACTGCATTGAATCTGAGATTCTGAGGTGTTATGTCACACGTGAAATATACTAGCATAGACAGCTAGGATGTACCAATAATCTACTTATATCACATCAGTGATCGTTATCTAGATATGTATTTTGAAAGTACAGTGACCTGGATAATACACACTCATAGATTGAATGACTCTTCATGCATTTTACTCTATGAGGAACTTAAAAGGTGGTTTTTGGTACACATAGAAGAAAACTTTCATTTTGTACAGACAGTGCAATTTGGGGCTAGTTAATTTGGTTGCACTCTACGAAGCCAAATGCACACTTGTATTATTTTTGGAAGTACACCATCTTAAAACTTTTAAAAATATGATTCAAAAAAGAAAATTTATTCTTTTTGCGAGTAAAAAATTAAAAACATTAAAAACTCAGTTAAGAAAAATCAATTCAAAACAAATTTAGTTGAGAACAAAATTTATTAAAAAAATTCAATTGAGAAAAAATTCTATAAAAACAAATAATTTGGAAAAAATCACGCACCTCCTCAGATCCAGTGGCGGCACTAGAATGGCACCTCTATGGAGCTGACACTACTACAAAAGAGGCTATACTGGACGGCTACATCACAGACGGTTCATACGGAACCGTTGTGATTAAACTGTCACAGCCGGTTTATACTGGCAACCGTCTGTGATATTTTCACAGTCGGTTATTAACACAAACCGTCTGTGTTGTCCAGATTATCACAGACGATTCGTATTAAGAACCGTCTGTGAAAGTTCACAGACGGTTCTTAAGAACCGTCTGTGATGTCTCAATTATTACAGACGGTTTGTGTTAATAACCGTCTGTGAAACTATCACAGACGGTTCTTAATACGAACCGTCTGTGGTAAACCTAACAGACCGTTGTCGTATGAACTACATAAGCTAAACTGAGACGAGAGTCAAATTCAAGGCAATTTTATTACAAAAGTGCAAAAAAAAGGGATTCCCAGATTTGAATCTTCTGGGCTTCATATGCTTCTTCATCGACTTCTGGAGTTGGAGGATCAGCCGCTGTGTTCTCGAATGCCGTCAAGATTGTCCTTGCCCTCTCCACTTCATCCTCAAGCCTAGACAAATCATTAGCATGTTCCATAATCTCAAACAGAATGCCATGATAAGCTTCCTCAGAATCGGCCGATTCTGCTTGATCAGCAAGGTTATCCATGTGTGTCTGCACTGCTGCATGATCTTCCTCCGTTTTGCGCACATTGTAGAGAAGAACGAGGCTGAGGGCGGTTTCCCTATCCTGAGTGGCAACGAGACACCTCCATCGATGGCGGATGATGAGGTCCAGCTGACGGATGGAAGCAAGTCAAGGAAGGAGAGTAGGGCGTGAGCGGAGGAGCTGCTCCAGACGTAAATTGTTGGCCGCCTGTGTAAGGTTGCGTCCGAACAACTCATGATGGATAGATGAGAGGAAGGAGATCAAAAGAATTTTAGATGTCATTATTGAGAAATGTGGTGATGAAGAAAATGAGAGGACGTACAGTGTGTAGAAGAGCAGGATTAGGGCGCGCATATTTAAGCATTAACACAGATGGATCGTATTCCAAACCATCTCTAATATTAATATCACAGACGGTTCATATTCCAAACCGTCTCTGATCTATCATAGACGGTTGGTATTACAAACCGTCTGTGATATTATGGACACCACTGACGGTTCATGTTAATAACATTCTGTGATGATTACATCCCACCGATAATTAGCATATACCCAGGATTTGATCTCACTCGTCCATTCTCTCCACATCGAATGGCAGGCAGCAGTTTCTCCCACGGCTCAGCCCTTATTAATAACCCCATCTACCTTTCCACCGGTACTAGTCACGCGTGAGTTCATCCACTAGCTAGCTTCCTGCATGCATCTCCCCTCCGCTGTGAGCTAGCGCCTCCGTCGCGGCACGACGGGAGGCTGGACAACACACTCTTGCCGTAAGTGTCGTAAGTGTGTCTTGTTCAGACTCACCGTCGTGCCATGAAGGGTTCGTTAGCTTGTTATCCTATAATAGATCTGAATGTGTTGTTGTGCTTGCCTCTGTATTTGCTTGTTCCTCCACAACGCCGACTACTACCGTGAGCTAGCGCCTCCGTTGTGGCACGGCGAGAAACTAGACAACACACTTTTGTCGTAAGTATCGTAAGTGTGTCTTGTTTAGTTTCAATGCCGTGCCATGAAGGGCTCGTTAGCTGTAATAGATCTGAATGTGTTGTTGTGCTTGCGTTTGTATTTGCTTGTTTTCAAAGACCATGGGACATTATTTAATTTCTTGAGGCTAGCCAAAAAAAATGAAAAAATTAAGCCGCGTCCCGAGCCATGGAAGTTCATTCTAGGAGTGTCGTTGGTGCCCGAGTCACAATTACCCCGGCTTTGTTTGATTTGCAATCACTAAGCTAATCACCAAGGCACAACTCATGGCCTTAACCATTGACTGAATAATGTACAAGTGTCTATATCTAGTGCAAAGAAACTTGTATTGAGTCATCAACCGACCATTAACAGACATCTCACCTATGGTCAATCAAAAGAGTCATAGCCTTCAAACTCATATTCAAGAATTGGAAGGGCCTATGGCTGAAATACTCGAACATATGTTTGAGGCAAAATTGTTTGCAGACATAGCATTACTTTCTGGAAAGAAAGCTTCTCAACTGTTTTGACATCAGATAAAATGGAAATATAAATATGTAATGAGTAAATTTCAAAAAAATATATAATGAGTTATTACAATTGACAAATGACACATTTAGAGGATTCATAAAGTAGGTTTTAGGACCAACTCAACAAACAGATCATACAGATCCAATTGACCAATTAGACAAAATCAATACAAGAGAAAGCACGCAGTGTTGTGAAGTAAGCATCATTTAGTCCAACCGTGTTAGTAGCAAAAATCAAAGTAATCAGATTAGGAAACCATATAGTCACTGCAATAGCTTGGGTATTTTGATTTGTAAAATGGTAGGCTGAAGGAACAACATTACGAGGATGAGGTATAGTGGTACTAATGCAACTAAAACAAGAAGGCACCTAATAATGGTTCTGCTTAACCCATCAACCACAACAATTCATGTTATTAACAAGTCCATACACTTCACCAAACATAAAATTCAATCTTTGGTCCATTTTTACTGCAACCTCTTAGGCAGCTTCTGTAAGAGAAGGCAAGTCTAAAAATTTTCTGTTCTAGATAAAACAAACAACTTAAACCTGTAATCTGAAGGTAAAAAGTCCTCACTACAAATGGAACAAAATTAACCAGTCCAAAGTGACTACCGGATATTTCGAGATATAATAGCGGTTGCATAATACCAAGATCAGATAATGCATTGCATGCAATTCCACATTTCATCATAGTCGGTGCAGCTATATTATCAGCTCAGAATTTGAAGTTCCAATATACGAATATAATTCGTCACCAAATGAGCAAAGAAGATGAACATTCGTAATAAAACTTGAACTCATAATCAAAACTGTTACCCTATCAGTCATATAAGTTGCAGCTTGTTCCGAATCAAGATACTAAGACACAGTCTAAATTAAAATAGGATGAAATAGTTGCGCTCAAAGTGCCACACTTACCTTGTCATTTACATCGCAAAATTTCAACCTCTCCGTGAAGATGGAGTCGCCATTGCTCACCTTAAACTGGTGCGAACCAATCTGCAAGAAGAAGTGACAGCCGCACATAGTCACGCACCAGTCCACGCCCATAGCCAAACCCTAGCACAAAAATGAAAGATTCGGGCCAAATGGAGGAGACGTTTCTGGTTGGTTGGTGGATCACCTGCGAGTCACGGAGGAGGTGTGGATAGGCCCGATGAGAGGAAAGGAACCCAGCGTCTCATCTCTGCCCGAGATTTCCGGATCTAAGCCCCGGTGGCGATGGCATGAGGCGTGGGGAAGGGGAGGTGGAGGCGCGGGGTGGGGAGGAGGCGGCGGAGCGGAGGGGTGGGGAGGAGGAGGCGGCGGAGCGGAGGAGCGGGGGAGGAGGCGGCGGCGGAGTGGAGGAGCGGGGGAGGAGGCGGCGGAGGAGGGGGAGGAGGAGGCGGCGGCGGAGCGGAGAAGTGGGGGGAGGAGGAGGCGGCGGCGGCGCGGGGTGGGGAGGAGTAGGCGAGGGCGGAGCGGCGGATGAGGGAGGGGAGGAGGCGAGGGCGGAGGAGGGAGGGGAGGAGGCGGCACGGAGAAAAGCGGAGAACGGGTGGAGACGCAGAGAACGTGGGGGAGACGGGGGAGAAGTGGGAGGGAGATTCGGTGGAAGGAACGGTTCCGTGAGACCGGGTGGGAGGGCCACACATCTGCTAGCAAATTTTTTTTTTGAAAAAGAGTAGAAGAGGCCGGACCAACCACCAACTCCTTCTTTTAAGTAGTAAAGATAAAGATAGTAAAGATTTTATTTTCTCTCCTGCTTGCTCCCCTAAATTTCTGTATTTATTTATTTATTTATTTTAGCTTTAATATTGTAGATACCACTTTCATATTATGCATAGTTGTATGCATATATATACATATGTTTATATTTGTTAACATTTTTATTTTGTTTACCCCTTTACTATTTATTCCATTATTTTTAAAGATGAGATTTCATGGTTAAACCAAATATTCTCCTTTACCTTTATGGATCATCTTTTCATATTCTTATTTTAGGTTTTATCTTTCTATTATTTAAACAGGTTTGTTTCTTCTTGATTCTTTTTATCTTTTGGAACCTTCAACCAAATTTTTCAGAGAAATGCCATAAACTCCAAATTCAAATAAATTATATTGCAAAAATAATTCAAGAGCTTTAAATTTTTAAATTCAAATTTTCATGATGTTACACTAGGTATGGACGTACGGTGTTGGGCGGCCACGTACAATATGCCTGGCCCACAATAATCTATTGCCACGGAAAATTTTCATATTTTGCAACAAATTTATTGTGTGGCATAAAAACTTGTTTCATGCACAGTATAGAGTATCCTTTTGCAACGCAATCCAAAACTATAACTACCCAACAAGACCATGGCAAAATTGTCAGCCATTTGCAACGAAATTCTATATCGTGGCAATACCCCATAACTAATGCAACGCAAATCAATATTATTGCAACACAGGAATATCATGGCAATAAAGTTATACTTCTTGCAACCGTTTTCTAAATAGTGGCGAAAGATCACCTTATTGCAACGAATTAAGGTGACTATCGCAACACCATATTTAAGTAGCAATATGTGCGCATATTGCCCTGATTTTGGACATAGGTTGCAATAACAGGTACCTATAGCAACTAATTTTGTGTCGTTGCAATGCATTTCGTGGCCAAAGACCCGAAATCTAGTAGTGTAGTGCTCGCCCATACCGTACCCATGACCCCGATTTACGCCCACGGGCATACCCGCGAAGGACCACTGGTAAAAAATCTCGCCCATACCCGTCGCCCGCAGGTACCCGTCGCCCGCGGGCATACCCATTTACCCGCGAACTGAGTGCATCATATTCAAACATCACCATGCATCACACATTCAACAACAACAATAGAAATACAAATTGGCATAATTACAAATATTTCAAAATCTACATGTACCCACAGATTCGCATTAAAATGCATAAACCATCACAATCAAAGGACAATTCTAGGTGCAAAATCTGCTCAATGACATTGTTATTGGTCAGAGGAATCCTCTACTTGTTGAGCTTCCCATAACCCCTCTTGTAGATCAATTCTCTGACACTCTTCAGGTTCGGGTACCTGATGGTAAATAGAATCATCGATTTAGCCAAGTTCAATACGTAAAAAAGCACCAACAATAAGAGAAATCAAAAGCTGTACATCAAGTCACTAAGATAATCCTTCGCAGCAATTAGACCACAGGACTATATCTCGCTGTGGACAGCTCAACATGGTGACAATTTGCTCAAACCATCACCTGAATTGGGTTGGGGCTGAATACATTTGGTAAAGGTTTTAGGCCTGTGAGTAATCACTAATCCTGGCAGAGTTTACACAAATTGTTGGTCCACAAACAGGTCTACTGGTAGCTTATAGTGAAATAGACGAAGTGAATTGACCAAACAAGTATACCTATTATTCATTCCAAACTTGGAACAAACGAGCACAAATGAATAAAAGAAAGATGGAACAAGAATGACAGTAGGTCTTGAAACTTGTTTGCAAAAACAGTATCATAATCTCACAAAATCACAGTATAAAATAGGCAAAACCTATAAATAATCATACAAGTTTACATCAATCAAAATTGATATTACGTTACATTAGCATACAATGCAGCACAGTCATTGTATTATAGCAAAGATTAGAAATTATAGTATTAGGTGGGAAAGGTGGCAATACAAGTATCCAACTAGTTATCTATGGATTACAGACTGCAATACAATCATACAAGTGTGATTCGATATAGTTAAATACATAAACAGAACATGCACTCAGAGCAGCTAGAGATTTGAACTTACCCATATGCAACATATGGCTCAATCCTGCGCAGCATGTTAATGGTTGCCTTTCATGATTCTCACAAAGAAAAAAAGAGAAGATTATGAGCTAGTACAATTTACTTCATATGGAATAATGGGCCGGTGGGGGCGGAGGAGGATGATGGAGGAGGAGGCCGGCGGCCGGGTGGGGGCGGAGGAGGAGGATGAAGGAGGAGGCGATCTGGGGGCGGACTGGCGGAGGAGGAGGCCGGCGGCCGGTTGGGGGCGGAGGAGGAGGACGAGGAGGCGGCGGATCTGGGGGCGGACTGGCGGAGGAGTAGGCCAGCGGCCGAGTGGGGTCGGAGGAGGAGGACGAGGAGGTGGCGGATCTGGGGGCGGACTAGCGGAGGAGGAGGCCGGTGGCCGGGTGGGGTCGGAGGAGGCGGATGAAGGACGACTACGAGGCCAAGTGCGTGAGAGGGGGCAGATCTGGAGGACGGAGTGCTAGGGGGGCGGATCTAGAGGGCGGAGTGCGCGAGTGGCGGGCGGATCTGGAGGGCCGCGAGCCAGCGAGAGTGTGCGAGAGGCGGGCAGGTCTAGAGGCGGTTTGAGGGCGGATGAGATCTAGGGTTTATTATTTTTGTCATATTATTTCACTGGTAAACGGGCGAGACGGGTACGGGTAGAGCTAACCCATACCCGTACCCGTTTACCCGATGGGCAGAGATTGCCATCCCTACTCGACACTATGGTGCCCCATTTCAGCGTTACACACACAAACACACAACACACACATATATACATATATATACACATATATATACATATATACACACACACTCCCGGGTGTAGTTACCCTCACCCATAATATATCATCTAAATGAATTTTAACATACTTCTTTATCACATTAGGTATACTCATATACTAATTTTAAGATACTTCAATGCCAACCACATAAAAAAATTATAGGGGGCACATAGTTTTAGGCACATAATGTTTTTCGCACTTTGTGAACGGTTAAAAATATGTTCAATTCGCAAATCATTTGGTGCAGGCTGTCTCGATGCGAAAAACGCAAATGGACCAACCATTCCACCACACTATAATTTACCTCTGTATGTACGAGTCATTCAGAGCTCAATCGTCCCTACAAATTTCTTCCGAAAATTAACCGCACTATAACATCGTACAGCAATCGTACCATTGAGAACCTACGAAAATCGCAAACAGACCAGCCTACCTATATTGTCTGTCATTCTATTTCGAAAAAATAACAATCTAAAAAAACATTTCGTACATGTATCATCTACACTGCGTAACGAGTTTTCAAACTATTTTTCATAATATTTTGCACCTCCTCTACTATATTACAAAGTTGCTGCTAACTCCAATCAAAATAAACTACAAATGAATATGCATAATATTTATAAATACAAACAATTTGCACAACTAATCTACACAAAAATACAAAATTTAAACCTCATTACAACCACACAAACTCACGCAACAGTTAATCCAAAATGCCACTGTACAAAGCCAAGTCGTGCGGTCTGGGATCACACGACTCGGATGAACAGTAGTCATGCGGTCGGGATTAGTATATGAACAGTAATCGTGCGGTCCCCGACCGCGCGATTAGTACGTGAACAGTGGTCGTACGGTCGAGACCGCATGATCTGCTACGTGTCAGCTCCAAGAAAATCATGCAGTCGGGAGGGGCCTAGATATGGAAATCCTATTGTTTAGGGGCTATAATTAGAATTCTGGTGATCAACAGTGCCATATCTTTACTATTATAAAAAACGAGTTGGTGGTTGTACGTCCATTCTTCTCCAACTGCTTTATTTCCTTAACTTTTACTATTCTTCACTTTCCAACCGATAAACGTAACTCTCTTTTATAGCACGATTCTTTATATATTCAATGAGTTTCATTGTAACATATGGGTACATAACTAATATGTCCAAAAGAAAATAATTTCATGGTTCGGGGCAGGCCTTGTTCGGCCTAGTCGTGTTCGGGCGCCGCCTTTCAAGGGGTTGCTTCTTCAGGCCTGGCCGGCCCAGGCCATGAATCTGGCCATGGCAGGTCTACGTGGAGCCGTATCCACCCGTTTTCGTCATCCCTGCGTAAAACTTCCTTGCATACAGGATCTGGTTCCGCCGAAAGGCCGAAGCCAGCCTGACCGATAGCCGTCACGCGTGAAGCGCCGATGGAACCTTCGCGCAGCGGAAACCGAACCTACCGGCACCATACATCCTCCCATCACTGACAGTCGGGCCGGAAACAGTCTGGGCCTACATGCCAGTCTCCTTTACGGAGAATCGTTCCCTACCGCAAATTCCCCACCGCCTTCCCCCGGCGGTACTCTCCCTACATAAACAAGAGACGCCGAAGAGAGAGAGAGAGACAGAGAGTCCTTCGTGTCGTCGCCGAGGTTTCTCGGGCGGAAGCCAGGGCAGGGCTGGGCAAGGCGAGGAAGCAGCAAGGATGACTCATATCCTCCCCTATCTCAATTAGATCTGTACGTCTCTTGCTATTGTCTTCTTGCCCCTGTCGTTTGCTCTTGCGTGGTGGTGTTCTTTGTTCCTGCTCTTCTTGCTCTGTTTCTTCCTTGACTTCGTGGGCGGCGGGCGCACGCGGCAACCAGAGGGACCGCGACCGCGAGCGCGCGCAGGCGCGGAAGCCCAACGGCAAGGGCCCGCAGGACGGCCTCACCCCAGAGCAGCGCCGCGAGAGGTGCGTCTCGCTTTCCACGATCTCCGATTCGATCCGGCACGGCCAAATCTTGGCTGCGCGGTCTGACACGGCTCCGATCCTGTTCCTGGATCTTTGTTGGCGCAGGGACAAGAAGGCGCTGGAGGAGAAGGCCGCCAAGAAGGCGGCGCAGGCCGCGGCTGGCGGAGGCGGCGGGACCTCGACGGACAAGAATAAGGCCGGCGGCGGCAAGAAGTAGGCGGCACCGGCGCCGCCGACGGAGGCCCCACCTGTGTACGATTATTAATTAATGCCATAAGATTTGTACCTTTGCATCTGCGGATCCGTGTGCGTTAATTCTGGTTAAGCTGTTGTTAGATGCCATATTTGTTGGGGGTCATAATCATGTCATCTGCAAGCGCCAAATATTCTGAAATCATGAATTGATGATAATAATATACGGTGTTCCGGTTTGGTTGGCTATATTATGCTTCTATGTGCAATTTTGTGGCATGTACTTTGTGGGCAATTTTTTGAACTTGTGGGAAATTTTAAAGGTCTATGCTAGCTACGATAAAGGAAAGGGAAAAATCTATACTAACCAGTGGAAATTGGGATGGAAATGTTCTATATTGCTACCTTTTCTTTCATTACATCGATAGTGCTAACTAAGTTAAGTTGTTATGCAGTACTAAAGTAAACCGATATTTTAGTAGTTCTACAGAATTAAGTTTTAATGTTTCACATAGCATTCCTACACAAATAGCCTCTTTCCTTTGAAATTATAAAAATAGTCAAATATCAACTGGAATTTTAGATATATGCCATTGCAAAGTAACTACTTCAGAGATATGTCACTGCAAAGTTTCACTTCAAAGTCACATTGTTCACAAAAATGCCACTCGTATAGACATTGCCCCAAATAAGACTATATTGCACTGCAGTAATAAAGTAAACCGATATTGTAGTAGTTCTACAGAATTAAGTTTTAATGTTTCACATATCATTCCTACATAAATAGCCGCTTTCCTTAGAAATTATAAAAATAGTCAAATATCAACAGGAATTTTAGATATATGCCATTGCAAAGTGATTACTTCAGAGATATGCCACTGCAAAGTTTCACTTCGAAGTCACATTGTTAACAAAAATGCCACTCATATACACATATTGCCCGTTTCTTCTGCCCCTTGTTCCCTTGTTGACCTGTCCTCCATGGCCACCGGCCACCACGACGACTAGGATGTTGCATTTGAGAGATGTGTTAAGGGTATTTAAGTCATTTCCTATTGTCTATGGTTTGGGTGCTTGTGTGTCTCATGTACTATATATGCCCTATGGGCCTCTTTGCAATACAAGCTTCTTCCTTTGCAACAGTTTTCACTACCTAACAGTGTGAATTATGATAAAGGAAAGGAAATTCTTTACTAACCAGTGGAAAATTGGAAAGGCGATAATGCTATTGCTGCCTTTTATGTTTTCCTTTCATATATCACATTGATAATGCTAACCAAGTTAATCTGTATTGCCTTGCAGTAGTAAACCGATATTATGGTAATTCTACAACATTAATTTTTAAGGTTTCACGTTTTATTCCTACACTAGTAGCCTCTTTCGTTAGAAATTATGTAAATAGCCAAATAACAAAATCTGCTGGCCATGTCATGTATTGAAATTGGAGCTTTCCAATAATTTCAGAGTTCTAACTGGCATTCTCATGAAATTCCATGCTACCAACATGAGTGCTATTATTGAGTTTTATTGATTTGCCAACTGACAGATAATGTCAAATATCAGATATTATGACTAGCTATTAATTTATTATATGAATTATAAAATCATCTTGTGTCAATTTTAAATTTGGAAACTTGGCACTTTAAACACCACATACTTAAAACATGTAGAACAAAAGAGAAAGGTGTGGCATAAAAAGTTAGTATTACAGTAGTTTTTGCAAATGGACTGAGCACTTTGTGATGACAACTAGTTTGTTGAGTTATTTTTTGTTGAATAGAGTGCATAGGCAATGCATGCGGTTATTTATAGGCAGAAAAGTCATGGTATTCATTATCATGTATTACCTAAAGCATTGTCTTTGCCTGGTGGAGATCATAATACATGCCAGTACGGTAGTTGGTTAGTTAGTGTGACTTGAATTTTTTGGTTTTATATTCAATTCTAATCTATGTATTTTAGTTAGGCACTGTTAGTCTGCTTGTCAGGCTTGATCACCTGTTTGGTATAATTGAAGAAAAAATTAATCGGTTTGTGTGGAAATAAAGAAATATGTTAGGCTAAAGTTCTGTTTATTTGACAGAACACTTAATCAGTTTGTATATTTGGTTAATTGATATGTGTAGTAGTGCTGAGCTGACAGTCCCATTCGTGAGTTTGATGCACTTCTATGCATGGTTACATACTTGATCAGATGCTGAACTTCATTCCCATGGTTTAATAGTTGCTACACTAGGTTTTACCTCTGTGTGCAGTTTTCTTCTGCTACTTCAGTTGTCCTTGAGGCCTAATTTAAGATATTTCTAGGTTGATAGTGCATCCTTAAGGCAAATGTAATGCAGCTTTTAATACAACCCCAATGTCAGTCTTAATATAATTTCCTTGGCTGCGTTGAATATAGTTGTTCAGTTCACGTAGCAGTTTCCAGTATACCTCTAGCTTCAAGTGCTCTACTCATGTTATTTAGCTTAGCCGCAGACTTGAAAGATGACCAGTTATGCATTGGTTCAAAAATTACCTGTTTAATGGCCTCCGCTTGTTAGTTCAGATAGAATTGCTCAATTGCCTCCAGTTATTAGTCCAGCACTTCGAATGTTACTCTTATTACTGGTGCCACTTAGTCATTTGAGCATAGTGCTTAATCTATTTCTTATGGAGAACTTGCTTTCAACTATCCTACCCTTATTATGTTTTTAACCAGAGCTAGTAGTGTTTGTTCACTTCTGAATTTGTAATATTTTTACTATTATAAAAAATATGAGGTGGTGATCGTCGGTCCGTTCTTTCTCCTCTCTTCTCAGTTGTCCGATCAAAGATCAGCTGTCCAAATTCATATGTAGGTAGTTCTTCCGCTCTTCGTAGAAAAGGCCGGGTCGATGCGTGGGCAGCGCTCCTTCTTTTCTCTTCCCCCACATCCTCCGCCTCCCGTAACCACTCCACCTCCCGCAACCGCCGCCTACTTCTCTCTTCCGAACCCTCGTGCTGAGCCTCCTCCTCAGCACCACCACCAATTCTTTTCCCGTACGACAACATCTGGTCGCAGCCCCCAACTTCCCCAGCAGTGTCGCACCCCCTCGCTGCTGCCTCCCCAACATATTTGCACATCGCCTCCTCTCCCCATTTGCCCATCGCCACCTTCCCACACCACCTCCTGCAACCGCCGCCTCCTCCGCCGATCCCTCGTGCAACACCCCCTCCTCGACATCATGGTCGAAGGGGGTCGTGGTCGAAAGGGGAAGTGATCAACGTCGAAGGGTCGTGGTCGGAAGGGACAGTGGTTGAAGAGGGCAGTGGTCGAAGTCGAAAGGGGCAATGGTCAAAGTCAAAGGGGGCAGTGGTCGAAATCTGGGTGTGGTCGAAGTCGAAGGGGGCAGTGGTCGAAATATGGGCGTGGTCGAAGTCGAGGTTGAGTAGGCTGGCGCCGACAGTCGGGCAACAGGGCACAAGCGCACTCGAGGCCTGCCAACGTACGACCACTAGCGATAGTCGACCGCTCCTGACCTACGATCACGCGCGATGGTCGACGGTTTCTAACTTACTACCACAAGGTGTGATTGACAGCTTCTAATTTACGACCATGAACACTAGTCAATGTATTTCAACTTACGATCATGAGGTGTGGTCGATGTCTTCTGACTTACAACTACGAGCGCTGGTCGATGTGTTCCGACTTACAACCACAAGGTATCCTCGATGGCTTTCAACTTACGACCACAAACGATGGTCGTCGGCTTCTGATATACGACCATGAGCCATTGTCAAAGACTCGATTTAGGACCACGATCGATCGTCGATCGCTGCCAACTTACGATCACCAGCGATGGTTGACTGCTCCCGACCTACGACCACGCGCAATGGTCGACGACTTCCAACTTACGACGACGAGGTGTGCTCGAGGGCTCCGACCTACGACCACGAGGTGTGGTCGATGTCTTTCGACTTATAACCACGAGGTGTAATCGATGGCTTTTGAATTACTTAACGGATTTAAAAACTTTAGAACATGTTTGTATGTATATTCTAACAATTTTTACTACTGTGAGTTTTAAAACATATAGTATGATAAATTTTAAAAATTCGTAGCAATGTTCGGATATTCAACTAGTTAGCTAAGAAACTGATCTGCCTGTTCGTGCAAGACAATGTCGTTTGACGTAGTTGACCTCTTTGTTATGTTGCTAGTCTCTATTTGTATGCTCACTTATTTCAGTAATGCTTCGTCGGTCTGCTGTCCTTTTTCATCTGTGAACTGTTTCTGTAGACTCCCCCTTTGCTTCTCGTGATCGCATCGTCCCTAGTACCTACTACCCAGTGGTCGATATATATGGAATTTTTAAATAATACATTTTTTATTAATATTACAAAAATATACCACCATTTCAAAAATTACAAAAATAATTCTGTCGTCAATTGAAATGGCGACAGAGTCTCTATCGCTATTTGAATTATCGATAGAGGTCACTATTTCAGATGGGGCAGAAGTTCTGTCGTCGTCGAACGAATGGATGACGGAGTGCCTGTAGGACTCAGATTTTACAATCTGAAATCCTCTGTGATTCCACTGCACTATTCTCTGGATCAGTAGATAGTGCTCACAGATACAGTACTGGTCATCAAAATACATATCATACGGAAGTATAAATATATTAGTAGACTTACTCACGGGCTGATCAGGCCGAAATCATTAAATGGCAGCAGCGGAAAAACGAAGCACACAGGTGGAACCCTTAGGACGTGCCCACAAGCAGCCAACTAGGGGTTCGCGACCTAGTTCTTGATATCATCGTCTTCTTCATCCTCATGGTTAGGTAATATGCATGGCTTATCAAAGGAAGGCTCGGGTTATTTTATTTTCCACAGATTGCATTTAAAATACAATACATAGAAATTTCCGAGACCTAACAGTTTGAACTAAAACGTAGTGTGTGAAAGAATGCAGTAGTAATAGCGATCCAAATTCCATCCACCGTTACATTGTTTCTGCACCATATGCTAACCTTTCAATGTTATAGCCGCTTACATTATCACTGGAACGACACATAGGGCAACACAAATCAGGGCTTTCCACTGCCCTCCACTTTTCCAATTCCACCCACCAAGTTGTTTTTGAAATAGAACTATATCTAGTTAAGTTCCCTTGTCCGCCCATGACCGTAGGCATGGCTATTCGAATAGTTTTGACTTAGCAAAGTTTGCACACTTTACCCACAAGAGACAGTTCGCCCGTTGCCCCCACACGATTTCTTAGTCGTGCAGTTGAGTGAACCATCACAGTAACCGTTCAAAATATCTTGCCCCTTCCATCATCTCACCCCTATGGGCTGGCCCGCTTGCGGCAGGTCCCATAGGTTGTGTAGGATATTCTTCTTCTGAACGGCTAGTAGCTGGCTACCCACACTACTAGCACACCACAGAAAACTTCACCCTCTACAAGTGTCCCATTCAACCGTCCGCAGACCAGCCACTTGCACTACCTCACCTCCTCCACTTATGATGATGACTTTCGGGGTCCGGTAAATCTACTAAGCCAAGTTGTAATTTGCAGACTTGTGGTTGTACTTGTTTTACACAGGAGGTCATGACAAGATTCAGTCCTTAGGGTTATCTGGACGGTTCTACCACTAACCACACTTTCGTGCACCGCTGCATTATACCCCCGAACCATCTGCCCAGATAGATAAACAATTTAGGGTTCTTGGGAGCATAAAATAATCATTCCAACATATACCATTCATTACCACCATGACTGCCCAAACCAGTTTCTCTTTAATAAAGTGATACTTGGGGCACTTTTAGTACCCTCGGATATCTAACCAATACTAAGCAGGGCGATATACCATAGACTTATTTTCGAAAGCTATAATATTATAGTTTTCACTAAGATGACAAGGCTCAGATAATCAAGGGTTTCAAATGAGAGTAATACTAACAAGATCATTAATAGGTATATAACTAGCAACTTGAAATCGAACATAAATTTGCACATAAAATAACGGCATGCAATCTAATAATTTAAACAAAAGTAATTTGCAGAAAATGTAGGTTCAACATGATCAAAGTATTGACTCGCCTGGCGTGGTTTACCGTGGTCTTGAGCTCACTCATAGCTTTCTTATTTGATGGTTTTGAGTTCCTGGTCTTCGTCTTTGTCTAGATCTTGTTCTCGCTTGATCTAATGATTCTTCAGGATTCCAATTCTAGTTACGCGCTAAATAACTGAATTCAAATAAATGAAAATAACTCAAAAGATCCCCATAAATCCAAATAAACTCAATTTAACTTTATTATGAGTTAATGGGTGATTCAGGTGATTTGAGGCAAAGTCGGTGTTAGAATACGATGACTCGATCTTTTTATTAATAACCTCTTTTATTATTTTTTATTTATCAAGGAAGTTTCATGAGTCAGGTTAGACCTATGAGTCGGTGTACAAGTCTAGCTGGGTATTATTTTGTCGAGCGCTAGTATTCAGGGCATATGTTATATATAAGCAATGTATATAATTTTTAGTTTACCGAATTAATCTTAGGGTCAGGTTTTATAGCATTTTGTGGTACAACGTTTTATGTATCCTTAGTTATCACTAGGCTTAGTTTAATTTGAATTAGGATCTATTTATACGGGTCCTAGCTTGCTATATCCAATCATGCTCAATATTATTATTTACTAAATCTAACATTAAGATTTAATTTATGGCACATTATCATTTTGTTCATACTTCAATTATTATTAGGCTTAGCTTTATTTTAATTTAAATTTATTTATCTAGCAAGGCTTGTTATACGGGTTCATATTTTAATATAGCTATTAATTAAATCTACCAAGGAGATTTGTTTTAATGACAATATGTTAAGGCACATATTTTAATTATAATTTGAACATTTAACCAAAGTTGTTTTTCTTTATCTATGTCTTTATTTCATAATTAGTCTTTTAGATAATTATTCAAACCATATTAATTAATCATATATGAACTAACCCAAATGGTAGCTGGCGATGGCCGGGGAGGCTGGCGTAACCGGTAAAATGGGTTGCTCGGAGGAGGAGGAAACTAGGGGTGGCGGTGCGGTGGCCAGAGCGGCGGCGAGGCGGGCAGGCGGCAGCCCAGAGCGGCCGGCGACGAGGTAGCCATGGGGCGACGGCGCCGGAGAGGATGGGGAATAAAATTAGCAGGAGCATGAGCGAGAGAGAGTAGCAGTGAGCCTTACCGAGCTGGCTGCAGATGTGGAGGTGCGGCGAGCAGCTCCGGCAACGTGAGCCTGCGGTGGTGCCCGAGGGTCGACGGCGCCGGTGAGCTAGAGTGGGCGGGAGTTCAAATTGACCGTGTGGGGAGCTAAGAGGGGCTGCAAGAGTGCTCCTCCCGAGAGGAATTGGCCGGAGCTCTTGCAGTGAAGATGTGGCAGTTGCGGCTACGCTTTTCGGCGGGACGCGGGGAAGAAGGTAATGTGCGAGCTCCAGTGCACGAAACTCCAATTAATTTGGAAAGAGAGTAGAGGGGGAGCGGGTGTATGCCGTGACGCGACCGGATTGGCGGGGAATGCACCGAGGTGCTAGAACGGCAAGGAGGCTGTAACAGCCCAGATTTTTAGTAAAATAAAAATAATTAAATAAGTAAATGAAAATCAATTAAAATAAAATTTAAACTAAAATAAGTATTTTTGTTGCCTAAATTTTAAATTTGGATTTGCCCTGAATTTCTGTGTCTAAAAAAGCTGGATTTAAAAAGTATTTTAAATAAAAACCTGAAATTATTAATAAATAAAATAATATTTTGATTTTATATGAAAATCCTAATTCAAATTAATTATTTGGAGTTATTTGGCTTTTATTTGGTTTCCTGGATTTTCTGGAGTTTAAAAATGTATTTTTGAAATTAAAAAGTATTTTAAGTATAAAAATTAAATACCAACATTAGTTGGGAATATTTGTTTTAAATCCAAAAAGTGTCCAGGAGATTCTCTGAATTTTTTGGGAATTTTTGGAGGTATTTTTGTATTTTTCTGAGGCTAAATGAATTTTCTGTGCTTTTCTCAAAATCTAGAAATCAAAAATGAAATTCAAAATCCCCTCCTTTCCCTCCGGCCGCCACGTGGACGGCCGGATGACTGCCGACGTCGCCTCTCCCGGCCCATCTCCACCCTTCGCTCCACCCCGCCTACCCCCTCCCGATGGTCGCCACGTCGCCCCCAACTCATCCGCCCCGTTCGCCTCCTCCTTCCTCCCCGGGCCACCCGATTCTCCCCTCGGCCACGCGGCGCCATCCCAGCCGCCCGCGCCTCTCCTCCCCTCCTCTCTCTGCGCCTCCGGCCCCACCTGTCGGTGCGCCTTTCCCCCGCCTCCGTCTCTCTGCCCGTGGGCACCGCCCGTCGGCCACTCGCCCCTCCTCTCTCTCTCTGTTGCCCGGGCCCGTGTGTCAGGCCGTCCCCTACCCCACACCTCCTCCTTCCTTGCGCCGCCGCCGCCCACAACCGGCGGCTCCGCCCTACCCGGCGCCCCCTCTCCTCCTGCGCACGTCGCCCGGCCCCTTCGTGCGCCGCACGCCCTGCCTCCCCCACGACCTGCTCCCCTCGCCCCACCTCCTCCCCCAATTCCGCGCCGGCCTCCCGCAACCGCCGCCACGACCCCACCTCCTCCGGCGAGAAATTTCCGGCACCTCCCTCCTCCCCGCCCCCTATAAAACCCGCCCCGAGCGCCACCTCTCCTCGCTCCATTTCCCCCTCCGCTCCCCGTTCCTCCTCCGCCACCGAGAGCGCTCGCGCCGTGCGGCATCTCCCCGAGCGTCGGCGAAAGCAACGGCGAGCAATCGCCGCCGTCTCCGGCCTCCCCGCGCCACGCCGTCGCCTCCCTCGGCTTCCTCACCTCGCCGCGAAGCCCCTTCGCCTCTCCGCCGTGCTCCGGCCACCGAGCACCACCGCGCCGTTGGACCCAGCGCGCCGCCGCGCCGGCTTCGCCGCCGTCGTCGCCGTAAGGCCGCGCCACCGCGCAATCCTCGGCCTCCTCTCCCGCTCGCGCCTCGCGCGCCTTGCCGCGCCGCGCTTCGCCGGCGATGTCCCGTCCCCGTCGCGCGCGGGGCTGCCGCTTGTGCCAGCGTGGACGCCACGTGGCCGCTAGGTGGCAGCCGTGTTGACCCCTTCTGCCCCGTCAGCGCCACGTGCGCACACGCCCTCTCCCGTGCCACCTCAGCTCCCAAATGGCGTGGACGATGCTCGTGGACCAAGGGCCCTTGTCGATCAAACCCCTCATGGCTGACGCAATGCTGACGCCATAAATGGCTTTTTCTTCAGAAAAATAATCCAGCCAAAATTAAATCCTCTGCTGACGTCATAATTCCCAATTTCCTTTATAAAAATTATTCCAAAAAAATCCCTTTTTCCATTTTCTCTCTTTTCAAACTTCCCGGAGCCCGTTCTCCTTCGTCCTAACTCCGATTTAGCCCATTCAAATTTCTAAATTCATCAAAAATTCCTCTCTATCCATTTCTGGCCTCAATTCAAATTTTTGAAGTCAATTTGAATTTATTTTAAATTTATTTGGATTTCATGGGTTATTTTAACGTGTAGACTTCGACGAAGATTCAAGCCAAGTTGAAGGGCAAGGCAAGTCACACTCCTTGATCATGTTGATCCCAGATTTCAAAATAAAACTATGTTGTTTTAAATTATTCTGCATGCATATTTTTATTCAACGTATTTCAATTCAGTTTTAAATTTAGATATTGCCTACTTGTTAATCCCTCCATTGAATTTGAACTCCCCAATACCTTGTCACCCTAGATTCAAACTCTAGTTAATACATTAGTGTTGGCTAGAGAGTTTAATCAAATGCTTAGTCCTGTTTAGTTATATTATTTGTTTTTGGGATACCTTTTCACATAAAATGATGAACTTTTCACATAAAATGATATGCTTTTGATATGTACTCTTGACTTTGGTGAGTCAAGGAGGTTTATGAATTATTTTGAAAACAAAATATCAAACTTGGTTTAGACTTAGGCAATTGGTTAGAGTGGTGGGTGCAGGCATGCCCTGTTGGTTGGAGCCGCAGTGGTTAATTGTCGTGCACAGGGGTATGTGGTTAGGCCTAAGTCAGATTAAGGACCGGCTCGTGAGCTCTTTGTTGCAAAGTCCTAATCGTACTACCACATGGTGGTATGGGACAGCCCCGGTGAATAATTTGTGAAGTCCCAACCTGAGTCAAGTTGTAGGTTGAAAGTGAGCGTGGTTGGTGCCATGTGAAGTCTCACTTGGGCGAGCATGGTTAAGCCATGAGAAGTCTCGTCTAGGCTCAAGAGGGGGTCCCGGTCTGGTGGATTCCTTACTGGGGTGAAACCTTAGAGTTAGCTTGGCCAGGTTGAAGGCTTTGCATTGTAAAGGCCTTGTCACGACTCCTCGCTGCACACCTAAGGAAGTGTGTAATCGCGTGGCAATATGGGATGATCGTGTCTTGTGGGTAAAGCTGTACAACCTCTGCAGAGTGTATAATCTATCCTGGATAGCCGTGCCCACGGTCATGGGCATGTTGAGTAAAAGTTTTTCATGGATTAGATTTTGTTGGATGGAATCCACGAGAGATGAAAACCTTGCGGATGGATGGAATCCGTGAGAGATTGAAACCTGGTGGATGGATGGAATCCATCAGAGTTGCGCAGTGCAAGCGTGTGGATAGATGGAATCCATACGTGAGCTTTTGGAAAAGATGGTCCGGGTGGGATGCCCGTGAATAGGTTGGTGTTTGGTCGGAGCCTGCACTGACGGTATTATTTTCTATCACCAGTATTGTTTTTACTTACTGTATTATATTCCGCAATTTCAATCTACTTATTGTATTTCTTAAATATTGTTTTATGCAAACTAACCCTATAAGCCTTCCATTGAAGCATTTTATCATTATGGTGCATTTTCCGTGTGACTTGCGGAGTACAAGTTTGTACTCACCTTGCTTTTTCCACACAGAGGAAGATGTCGTCGACTACGGTGAAGATCTGGACGAATAGGCCGCGTCTTACTGTTGTTTGCCTGTGGGCAGGCTCAGTGGGCTTCTTCCGCTTCGGTTTTTCTTCCGCTGCTTATTACTTAATTTTGGCGTATGTGCCGTTGATGTAAACTTTGGCATTCATGCCTGTTGTAGGGGTGGCCCAACCCCCCGTGTCTGGGCCGTGCAACTAGTCAAACATGTAATAGGCCCAATAGTGTAGAGGAATATAACAGTGTAAATATACCAGTGTACCCCCATCCTTTGTAAAATACTAAGGGGTAGAATGGGGATTTCCCATTCTACCCCACACACATATATATAAGCCCCCAGGAGGGGCAAAGGGGGGGGATCTCCTTCATTCCCACCACCTCTCCAGATCTGGCTCTCTTCCTCTCCTATCGATCCCCCTCTCTTCCTGTCTAGTCTGTAGCTACAACAGATGGCGCCGACCGTGGGGACCGAGTGAGAAGCTGCGCAAGGATCACAGATAAGTTCATCTTGTCGCTAGCCTGTTCGTGTGGGGTGCAGGTATACACACCTCATTAGATATGGCAGAAGTGTGGTGAGCTCATTTTTTGTCTAGATCCAGAGTTGGCAGATCTGATCGGATAAGGTGTTCGTGTAGGGAAGCAGTGCCTCGGACAACGTAGCGGCAGGATTTTTCCGGCCAGGGTGGTATCTCCAGAGCTCCCGAGCACCTCCGCGCCGAGCTCCCGAGCACATTCGCGCTGAGGCCCCGAGAGCCTCCGCACAACGTTGCGTCTCCATTTCATGGGCTCCGCGTCAAGCCTCCGCGAAGCGTCGCCGAGCCCCGCCGTCACGGAGTAGCGTGCAGCCGTGATGCATCGCATGTACGTATGCAGCCATCTCCACGCGCGTGTAGGCACTCATTTCCTCCGGGCGTGTACATGACGTGTACACTGCGGCGGCTCCGCGCGCTCTCACGGGCCTCTGACCTTGGCTCCGCGCGGCATCGAGTCTCCGCGCCGAGTCTCCGCGCGACATCAGCCTCCGCGAATACGTAGGTACGGACTCCGTGCTTAAAAGTATCTGCATGCAACCACTCACGCATGCATGATTCCAGAGTATACATCCATCTCCCATCCATGCATGCATCCCTTCACGTAGCATCACGTATGCATGTCTCCGGAGTATACATGGCCGAGGCAGCTCTGGTCTCGCAACGCCACAACGACGGCCGACTGCAGCACTCCGACTCCTTCGCCCGGACCTCGCATGCACGACGGGGGACTCCGCGGGCGAAGCGTTGACCTCCGCTCGGTGCTGCGCGTAGGCCTCGCTTCCGGTCACGGCATCCATACCCGACTTCGCATGCACTGTAGGCTCCGGGGCGACGAAGCCGGTCTTCATTTGCACCCAGCCCGGCGCGTCATCCGTTGGCATACAGGTTCATAGCCCAGGCATACACGAGGTCTCCGGCGAGGGGCGCTGCGCGGCCTGGCGCGCGGCAGCAAGCCATTATGACGCTGCGGTGCATGCATGCGTTGGTGCGCTCTTCGGCGCGCGTGCGCAACCAGCGGCTGCGCTTCTCGCAGGAGTCCGTGTCCGCCGCCGCGCCCTGCAGCAGCAGCAAATCCTCTTACAGCGCCAACCACTCCACCTTCTGGGCCTCTAGGTACGGCGGCGGTGATGGAGTCGGCCAAGGCGCGTGCGCGGTCCCAGAGCGCGCCGCGGCAACGTCCCACCACCGGGGTGCCTTCGGCACGGACATGCGAGCGGTCGTGCAGCAGTGGATAGCCGAGGGCATCCGTGCAGATCCGGGGAGGTCTTCGATAGCGCGGAGACGAGCGACGGCGGAGCTGGTCTTCGATAAGCGCGAGAGCGAGCGGCGAGCTGGTCTTCGGCAGCGAGACGAGCGGCGAGCCGGCTTCGGCGGCCGCGAGTCGGCGATTGCGAATCCGCCCAAGGCGGGCTGGTCCACCGCTGCGGCCTCCTCGTCGAACGGCCTCGCCACCGCGGAGGCTGCAACGATTAACGTGGACATCCATGCACACTGAGATCGGGGCGCCACCAGGGAGCCCGTCGTGCAAGCATGGTCGAGCGCGCAAACTGCAGAGCGAAGGTCCGGGCGGCGCCTGCGCAGCCCCGCTCACAAAGGTGACTTCCCCGCGCTGCTGCCTGTAGTGTCTTGTAAATTCCTCGGCAGGGCGCGCGGACATTACGGCGAGGACCGTGGCACGAGGGTTAACTCGCCGTCGCAGACGCCAGGCGGGCCGACAGTAGACGCAGGAGTAAACCCATGCAGGCGTACGCGAAGCTCCGCGGAGGCCGCTGCTCCGACGCCGTCTTCGACAGGCTCGCCCAGCTGCAGGCGTTGGTACGCAACCACAACGTGCAGAAGCAAGCCATCATGACGCTGCGGTGCATCTATGCGCTGGTGCGCGTGCCGCCTCGCCAGCGATACCAAGCCATGCATCCGGGAGACGCACACAGGACCCAACGCAGGCGAAGTTGTGGCTCCGCATCGTCGAAGTCTCCCCAGCTGCCTCGGCACCGTCGAAGGTTGCCGAGCCTCCGTACCACCGCCTCTCGCGCCCGAGCCAACATGCGGGCGTGCGGCGGCAACGTGACCACGCGGAGGCGGCGTCGGCTCGCCATCGCTTCTCGCGAGGACTCCCGGCGCCCGGCGTAAGCCTGCGGCCTCAAGCGCGAAGCTCCAGCTGCCTCGTAGACAAAACACGTCAAAGTCTCCGCACTGGGAGTGCGCCCGCCGACACCGCCTCGCTGATACGCATCTTGCACGGGATTACGTGCGAGGCCTCAATAATCCTTGCTGCATCTTGCGCCGCATGGCTTTAAGAAAGCGGTGGTCCATCATATCATTCAGCGTGGCTGCAGATTGCGCTTGAGAGCGTTTGATTTGGCCGCATTTGCTTCTCGGTTTGACTGCTTTGGGGCTTCCGTAGCATCTAATGCTTTTCGATCGCACTGGAGCATTTTGTTGTTGCAAGCCTTCGCCTTTTCTTTGATGCCTCTGTTTTGGTCCTCGATTTTGGTTTAAATCGCGACGACGGCTTTGCGCCTCGGCGTAGTCCACGGACTCTAAATAAGACGTAGCGTCGAGCCTAGCTCCGCACGCGCGAGTCTCCGGACTATAAAGAAGGCGTCGCATCGAGCTCTGCTCTGCGCGCCATAGTCCACGGACTCTAAATAAGACGTAGCGTCGAGCCTAGCTCCGCACGCGCGAGTCTCCGGACTATAAAGAAGGCGCGATCGAGCTCGCTCTGCGCGCCATAGTCCACGGACTCTAAATAAGGCGTGGCGTCGAGCCTAGCTCGCACGCGCGAGTCTCGGACTATAAAGAAGGCGTCGCATCGAGCTGCGCTCTGCGCGCCATAGTCCACGGACTCTAAATAAGGCGTGGCGTCGAGCTAGCTCGCGCGCGAGTCTCGGACTATAAAGAAGGCGCGCGATCGAGCTCGCTCTGCGCGCCATAGTCCACGGACTCTAAATAAGGCGTGGCGTCGAGCCTAGCTCGCACGCGCGAGTCTCGGACTATAAAGAAGGCGCCGATCGAGCTCGCTCTGCGCGCCATAGTCCACGGACTCTAAATAAGGCGTGGCGTTGAGCCTAGCTCGCACGCGCGAGTCTCGGACTATAAAGAAGGCGTCGCGATCGAGCTCGCTCTGCGCGCCATAGTCCACGGACTCTAAATAAGGCGTCGAGCTAGCTCGAGCCTAGCTCGGACTAAAGAAGGCGCGCGCGAGTCTCTGCGCGACGGACTCTAAATAAGGCGTCCGATCGAGCGAGTCGCTATAAAGAAGGCGTCGCGAGCGCGCATAGTCCACGGACTCTAAATAAGGCGTGGCGTCGAGCCTAGCCGAGCCTAGCTCCACACGCACTCTCACGGAGTATAAATAAGACGCAGCGGGGACGCCCGCGCACTCACGGAGTATAAAGAAGGCGTGGCGCCGAGCCTAGCTCGCGCGCGCAATAGTCCACGGACTCTAAATAAGGCGAAGCGTCGAGCCTAGCTCGCACGCGTGAGTCTACGGACTATAAAGAAGGCGTCGCGATCGAGCTCGCTCTGCGCGCCATAGTCCACGGACTCTAAATAAGACGTAGCGCCGAGCCTAGCTCGCACGCGCGAGTCTCCGGACTATAAAGAAGGCGTCGATCGAGCTCGCTCTGCGCGCCATAGTCCACGGACTCTAAATAAGGCGAAGCGTCGAGCCTAGCTCGCACGCGCGAGTCTCGGACTATAAAGAAGGCGTCGATCGAGCTCTGCTCTGCGCGCCATAGTCCACGGACTCTAAATAAGACGTAGCGTCGAGCCTAGCTCCGCACGCACTCTACGGAGTATAAATAAGACGCAGCGGGGACGCGCCGCGCACTCTACGGAGTATAAAGAAGACGAAGCGCCGAGCCTAGCTCGCACGCAATAGTCCACGGACTCTAAATAAGGCGTGGCGCCGAGCCCAGCTCGCACGCCGCGAGTCTCACGGACTATAAAGAAGGCGTCGCGATCGAGCTCGCTCTGCGCGCCATAGTCCACGGACTCTAAATAAGGCGAAGCGCCGAGCCTAGCTCGCGCGCGAAGTCTCACGGACTATAAAGAAGGCGTCGATCGAGCTCTGCTCTGCGCGCCATAGTCCACGGACTCTAAATAAGACGTAGCGTCGAGCCTAGCTCCGCACGCGCGAGTCTCCGGACTATAAATCGACGTCCGCCGAGGTCCGCCTCCGCACGCGCGAGTCTCCGGACTATAAAGGAAGTCGAAGGCGTCGAGGTTCGCCTCCGCACGCACCGGTTATCCTCACGCACTCCACGGAGTATAAAATTGCGCAATGGCCGAGACACTAGGGAGTGCCTCGCCTTCGTGATGCGGCACCCGGATGTCGCACCTTCGAGCGCGTGGCACCAGGAGTGTATCACTCCGCTTTGAAGGTAGGGGCGGCGGTCTCGCCTCCCTACCTCGGCGTGCGCGTGCGTGCGCGTCGGCTGCGCTCCAAGCGCCCGCTCTCGCGGGCACTCCGTTTTGAAGGTAGGGGAACGGCGGTCTTGCCTCCCTACCTCGGCGTGCGTAGTGCCCTCGGCCTACGCCCCAAGCGCCCGCTATCCGCGGCCACTCCTTTTTGAAGGTAGGGGAACGGCGGTCCCGCCTCCCTACCTCGGCGTGCGTAGTGCCCTCGGCCTACGCCCCAAGCGCCCGCTATCCGCGGCCACTCCTTTTTGAAGGTAGGAGAACGGCGGTCCCGCCTCCCTACCTCGGCGTGCGTAGTGCCGTCGGCCTACGCCCCAAGCGCCCGCTATCCGCGGGCACTCCGTTTTGAAGGTAGGGGAACAGCGGTCCCGCCTCCCTACCTCGGCGTGCGAGTGCCTTCGGCCTCGCCCCAGCGCCCGCTCCGCGGGCACTCCGCTTTGAAGGTAGAGGCGGCGGTCTCGCCTCCCTACCTCGGCGCGGCGCTTTGAAGGTGCGCGCCGCCCTACGACCCAGCGCCGCGCTCCGCGGGCACTCCGTTTGAAGGTAGGGAAGCGGTCCCGCCTCTCCTACCTCGGCGTGCGAGTGCCGTCGGCCTACGCCCCAAGCGCCCGCTATCCGCGGGCACTCCGTTTGAAGGTAGGGAGCGCGGTCTCGCCTCCCTACCTCGGCGTGTGTAGTGCCTTCGCCTACGCTCCAGCGCCCGCTCTCGCGGGCACTCCGTTTGAAGGTAGGGGCGGCGGTCTCGCCTCCCTACCTCGGCGTGCGCGAGTGCCTTCGGCCTACGCGCGCCAGCGCCCGCTCTCGCGGGCACTCCGCTTTGAAGGTAGGGAGCGGCGGTCTCGCTCGCCCTACCTCGGCGTGCGTAGTGCCGTCGGCCCTCGCTTCCCAGCGCCCGCTATCCGCGGCACTCCTTTTGAAGGTAGGGGAACGCGCGGTCCCGCCTCCGCGAGTACCTCGGCATGCGTAGTGCGGCGTCGTCGGCCTCGCCCCAGCCCGCTATCGCGGGCACTCCGCTTTGAAGGTAGGGAACGCGGTCTCGCCTCCCTACCTCGGCGCGCGTAGTGCCTTCGTAGGCCTACGCTCCAGCGCCCGCTCTCGCGGGCACTCCGTTTGAAGGTAGGGGCGGCGGTCTCGCCTCCCTACCTCGGTGTGCGTAGTGCCGCCTCGCCCCAGCGCCGCTCCCGCGGCACTCCGTTTGAAGGTAGGGAAGGCGGTCCCGCTGCCTACCTCGGCGTGCGAGTGCCGTCGGCCTCTACGCCCAGCGCCCGCTATCGCGGGCACTCCGTTTGAAGGTAGGGAACGGCGGTCTCGTCTCCCTACCTCGGCGTGCGTAGTGCCTTCGCCCTACGCTCCAGCGCCCGCTCTCGCGGGCACTCCGTTTGAAGGTAGGGAACGGCGGTCTCGCCTCCCTACCTCGGCGTGCGTGAGTGCCGGCCTACGCGCGCCAGCGCCCGCTCTCGCGGGCACTCCGTTTGATGGTAGAGGCGGCGGTCTCGCCTCCCTACCTCGGCGTCGCGTAGTGCCGTCGGCCTCGCCCCAGCGCCCGCTATCGCGGGCACTCCGTTTGAAGGTAGGGGCGGCGGTCTCGCCTCCCTACCTCGGCGTGCGTAGTGCCGTCGGCTGCGCCCAGCGCCGCTTTCGCGGGCACTCCTTTGAAGGTAGGAGGCGGCGGTCCCGCCTCCCTACCTCGGCGTGCGAGTGCCTTCGCCTACGCTCCAGCGCCCGGTCTCGCGGGCCTCCTTTCGGTAGGAGAACAACGGTGTCGGACGCGTCTTGGCGCTCGACTCCGCCGTCGCCTCGTAGGCATCGCCTCGGCGGGGCACGCGTCTTGGCGTTCGGCGGCGCGTCTTGGCGCTCGACCGCCGTCCGCTGGTAGGCATCCTCGGCGGGGCGGCACGTCTTGGCGCTTCGACTCGCCGTCGCCTCGTAGGCATCGCCTCGGCGGGGCGGCGCGTCTTGGCGCTCGGCGACGCGCCGGTCTCGACTCCGCCGTCCGCCTCGTAGGTATCGCCGGTGGGGCGGCACGTCTTCGGCGCTCGACTCCGCCGTCGCCTCGTAAGGCATCGCCTCGGCGGGGCGGCACGTCTTCGGCGCTCGGCAGCGCGTCTTGGCGCTCGACCGCGTCGCCTTGTAGGCATCGCCTCGGCGGGGCGACACGTCTTCGGCGCGCGACTCCGCCGTCGCCTCGTAGGCATCGCCTCGGCGGGGCGGCACATCTTGGCGCTTCGGCAGCGCGTCTTGGCGCTTCGGCGACACGCGCCGGTCTCGACTCCGCCGTCGCCTCGTAGGCATCGCCCGGTGGGGCAGACGCGTCTTCGGCGCTTCGACTCCGCCGTCGCCTCGTAGGCATCGCCTCGGCGGGGCGGACGCGTCTTCGGCGCTTCGGCGGCACGTCTTGGCGCTCGACTCCGCCCGCCTTGTAGGCATCGCCCGGCGAGGCGACACGTCTTGGCGTTCGACAACACGTCTTGGCGTTCGACAACACGTCTTGGCGCTCGACTCCGCCGTCGCCTCGTAGGCATCGCCTCGGTGGGGCGGCGCGTCTTCGACGCTTCGGCGACACGTCTTGGCGCTCGGCAGCGCGCGCCGGTCTCGACTCCGCCGTCGCCTCGTAGGCATCGCGCCGGTGGGGCGGCGCGTCTTCGGCGCTTCGACTCCCGCCGTCGCCTCGTAGGCATCGCCTCGGCGGGCGGCACGTCTTCGGCGCTCGGCGGCACGTCTTGGCGCTTCGACTCGCCGTCGCTGTTAGGCATCGCCTCGGCGGGGCGGCACGTCTTCGGCGCTCAACGACGCGTCTCGGCGCTTCACGATTCCTTCTAGGGTCTGCGAGCTATCGGTTGCATCGGCACCCTCATGCTTCTTTGTCGAGGAGCGGGGTGGGGTGGTTGATCGCGTCGGCTCGCCCATCGGGACCTCGCCGCTTCGCCGAGGAGTATCTTGTTGTAGGGGTGGCTCAACCCCCCGTGTCTGGGCCGTGCAACTAGTCAAACATGTAATAGGCCCAATAGTGTAGAGGAATATAACAGTGTAAATATACCAGTGTACCCCCATCCTTTGTAAAATACTAAGGGGTAGAATGGGGATTTCCCATTCTACCCCACTCACATATATATAAGCCCCCAGGAGGGGCAAAGGGTGGATCTCCTTCATTCCCACCACCTCTCCAGATCTGGCTCTCTTCCTCTCCTATCGATCCCCCTCTCTTCCTGTCTAGTCTGTAGCTACGACAATGCCCATATTCAGTTAATAAATGTCATTATTGTTGATATTTATCTTTGTTGTATGCTGTGTGCACTAGCTGATCCTGGACTAGTGCGATTTACACAGAGGATCCAGGAGTCATTACTCCGGGTTCTGACAGAGGCAGTGGTGGCGGGCTCTTGGGAGAAAATGAGAGAAGAAATAGGGGAGAAAAGGGGAGGAGCCAGGGGAAGCAATGGGGCGGCAGGGCTACTTATAGCAGCGGAGAGGGACTGCGGTGGCAACGGTGGTAGACACTGTGGGCGGTGGTGGGAGAAACCGTGGGCGGCAGAGGCGGGCGAGGCGCATAGTGAGGTGACGCGACGGAGGCACAGGGCGATGGAGATATGAGACGGTGATGGGGCAAGTGCGGCGCATGGCAAAGAGCGGCGCAGTGCAGACTGCCACGGGGAAGCGAGGCAGGTGCGGAGCAGAGTGAAGAGGGAGAAGGAAAAAGGGAGGGAGGCGGGGAGGAAAAGAAAGAAAGGAGGGAGGAGGCAGGGCGCTCGGTAGAGGGAGGGAACAGGGAAGGGGGCCCACGGGCAGAGGGGGAGAAGAGGGAGAGAGAGAGAGAGAAAGGGATTGGCCCACTTGTAAGAGAAAGAGAGGGGAGAAAATGAAGAAAAAGGAGGAAAAAGGTTTAAACAGAATTTTGGAAGTTAGACTTTTAATTTAAATTTTAAATTTTTATAAGGATTCTTTGATTCTTGGAGTTTTGCAAAATTTTAAAATTCAAAATTGAAATTTCCAGTTCAATTATTTAGATGCAAGTGTTTGCTTCTTGGTTCGAGTTTAAATTCCAAAATTTGGTTTTGGATTTAGATGTAATTTAAAAATTAGTTTAAAATTTGTAATTTCCTTGTATTAAATTATTTCCATAACTTCCAGTATTTACATAATAAGGATTTGCACTTGGGATTATTTTTGGTTATTAATTTGCACGCCATAAAACTCAAAAAGATTTCAAATAATTATTCAATAGAAATTTTGAATGCCAACAAAATACAAGAAATATAAAAAATCTCCATATTTTTGAACAACCAAATTTTGGGGATGTTACAGTGCCATATCGGCGTTATGGATTCTGTCTCTATTTCAATTGGCGACACAGAGATCAATCATTAATTGAAATAACGATAGAGACCCCCGCATCCTCTGTTGACCAATTGAGAAATGGCGACAGAGACCTGCACGTTGGCGCAGGACTCTATGTAGGATTATCGCCAATTGAAATAGCGATGGAGATTTGTCGCCATCTGGAATGGTGGTAATAGATTATTTCTGTAAATTTATAAGCGATGGTATATTTATGTAATATTAATAAAAAAATTTAAAAATGATATATATGCTGGTACCAAGTGTCTGATTTTTGCCCCGCCACCTGCGGTTGCTAGATGAAACTCTTGCGTATCACCTATTTGCCTGCACTATTGATTTTACGCTATTTGGGTTGCTGCATTGCGCTACGGAGATCTTTGCTATTACGGGAATATATATACCCAATATCAACAATACCCATTTGGCCTCATATTATCCAAACTTAATGACAATCCGGTATATCCAATGGGTTTAGGCATACCTATGGGTATTGTGTTAGAAATAGGCCTATATAAATGATGCTTATTTTCTACAATTCTAAAGAATGTATGGTTTAATACTATATTGCTAAGGTAAAATGGAGGAGACTAATTTATAAGATAGAGCACACTCTTTGAAACATGTGACACATAGCTAGGGATAGCATGAGTGTTTTGACTAAATTCACACACATGTACGCATGTGCATGCGTATTCATATATTTTCACATGGAAAATCGCATGACTTGTGACGCGCAAATATGCTGTGACGTGACGTGCCACTTGACCAAGTACACCTTATTTTTGCTGATCCATGCATCTCTCTCTGTTTGCATTTGAGGCTTTATTAGGTGTTGATGATAGGCAGTTATCAATGGGTAAATGGCTGGTTAAATGTGTCAGTTACCAGTGGATAAATGATTGATAATTATGTCGGTGTGTATATATATAATTACTATTATGCGCACAGGTGTAAAATTCATGCTAGAAAGTTACTGTCGTGTACGAGTGAAGTTACTGTCAAACACATGTATAGTTACTGTCAATTGCAACACTACACAACAGGCAGTAACTCTACATGTATTTGGCAGTAACTTCACTCACGCACAACAGTAACTTTCCGTCGCGTGCAAGTGCAGAATAGTGCAGCCATGTGTCTATATATGCACATACGAGCGCGTGCATGCACGCTACGCGTGGGTTATTGGCTGCGCGTGCTACCTGGCTTCCTAGTGTGGTGGTCTCTTGTGTTGGATGATTACAGTCTGACACATGCATCCATGCAGTAGAAAAGAGAAGAGAATAAGTGTATCTGACTTGTGATTTTTTTCTTTTTTTTACAAGCTAAAAAATAAAATAATTTTCACCAAAAGTTCAATCTGTGATCCGTTTGCATAATTATGTTCGAAATTACGAGCTTAACAAAACAAGATCCATGTTGAATATGTTTCGACACTGCGAAATTTGTGTCATTTTTACTACCAGTCAAAAATAACTTTGTTGTCAATAACTAGTAACTTTATTATTAAAAGCTATTAACTTTTCTTCCAATAGTAAATAACTTTGTTGTCAATAGCAAATAACTCGTATGGATATATAATGTTCTTGTCGTGCGTAAGTGAAGTTACTCTTAAATACATGTAGACTTACTGCCAGTTTTATAGTATTACAACTAACAACAAATCTACATGTGTTTGGCAGTAACTTTACTCACACACGGTAGTAATTTTCTGTACCGGTTATTTGATATTAACACCAAAGTTACTTGTGATTTACAAAAAAAAATAAATTTCGCAGTGTCAAAACATATTCAACATGCATTTTATTTTTTTTAAGCTCGTAATTTCGAACAGAATGGCACAAACAGATTGCACATTAGACTTTCCATGAAAGAGTTATTTTATTTTATTTTTAACTTGTAAATAAGATAAAAATTCACATGTCAACAGTATTTATTCTCTTCTGTGTTGCATGTATGCATGTTTCACCATGTGTAGCTTATTCTATATGTATGTATATATATATATATATATATATATATATATATATATATATATATATATATATATATATATATATATATATATATATATATATATATATATATATATATATATATATATATATATATATATATACTAATTACTCGTAGGTGTAGTGTGTGTATATATATATAGAGAGAGAGAGAGAGTTTGCTATATGATCTTGTAAATATATTTTCCCTTCTCCTATTTCATGTCCTAAGAAATTAATTTTTTCTTTACAGATTCTCATTTTTCATTTGGATAATATTAACCCATTTTGCTCTACCTTTCTGAAAAATACTTCTAAATGAGCAATATGTTCTTTATATGTTTTTGAAAATATCAATAGATCGTCTATGTAAACTAATATGAATTCTTGATTTTCGTTAAATATATTTTGCATTTTTCTTTGGAATAATGCTGGTGCATTTTTTAGTCCTAAAGGCATTACTAGCCATTCAAAATGACCTTGTGGACAAGTAAAAGCTGTCCATTCTATAGATTCTTCTGCCATTTTAACTTGCCAAAATCCGGCTTTTAAGTCAAATTTAGAAAAATACCTGCTTCCTTGTATTACCAATATATACCGAAAGATAGAAAATACTTAAGAAGATGCTAAATTACTTATTCAAATGCTAATAAATGACTATTTAATGCTAAAATTCTGGTCACTATTTTAATGAATTTGAATAGTAATATTCCACTTGTGACTAGTATTGTGAATAGTATTTGTGCACTAGATGGTGGGTATACTATTTAGTTACTATTCTGATTACTATTCACTGAAATGGATGTTTCTCTTACGATGAATATGATTAATTTTGAATAGTAATTTTAATATGATTAATTTTGAACAGTAATTTTTTTCAGGATCTTGCAGGTTGGCGAAACCAACAAGACAGCCGAAGTGCTTTCAGTGGTGTAAAAATCCTACTCGGTACTCACCATACTTCTCGCTAATTTGCTTCAGGAGTAGCTAGACCGTTTCCTTGAAATTTAAAGTCAAGATCATATGAGACAATTTTTTATCGTCTCCCCAGGCAGTTCCACCCAAAGGGAACACTTCTCTAAGGCCTCAACATTCTCCTTAGCCAAGCTCAGGTTCAGCAGAGAATTGCCAAAGAGGTTTCTCCTATAGGGTCCCTAGCATAAAACCTTGCTCCGTATGATCAGACTTAGAACAACCAAGGAACTGAAGAAGAACTACTTCATTTCCACAAACAAGTTTACATATGGTTTTCCCTTTCGGGAACCCCGAAAGTTACTTACACAAAGATAGAAAATATACCTTACACAGCAGTATTACAACACACTTCAGATGGATATTTTATAGTGGATATGCTAGAACTAAACTATTACAAAGGTGGAGCTCTTGAAAACTATGAAGCTGAGTGTTGCTCTCAATTTCTTCGATGCTCTTCATCTGCGGAGTACCCCTCCTTATATAGCAGAAGGATATGGGTTATTAATTAGGCCTAAGGCCTTAGGGTAGGTCTGCATGCGCACCATGAGCACCTTTCCTTCTTTATTCAATACTTCTGGCCTTATGCTTCAGAGTGGCTCATATTATTGGAGAATCTTTCCTGTGTTGGCAACCATCTTCTGAGAGTGGCTCATATAATTAGAGAGTCTTTCATGTGTTGGCAACTCTTGTCTTGTCCGTTCTGCATATTCGCGCTTATCTGTACTGTCCTTTAGTATATTTTATCTTCCGCGCCTCAATAATTGATAGTATTCTATCAATATTAACATCCTTTATAGGGGTAACTCTAGATATTCCTTTACCTTTTTAAGATTCTTTCTATTTGTAGACATGTTGATTCATCATACCTTTTTATTTTATATTTTGCCCATGACCGGCAATATCCATTATGTCATCGTCGGATAACGATATGTCAAATTTATCATCATATTCCTTTTTCATGGCTTCAAATTTGCTATTTATTTCTATTCTTAATTCTTTTAAAATTTCTTCCTTTATATCATTTTTCAATTGAGGAGTTATGGATTCGAACTTTTCATCTATTTTCCAGTCTAAGTATGACCCATCTAATGGGTCTACTCCTTTTATTAAGCATTCTTTATAGGTAGGTTTCTTTTGAGTTCCTTCTTCTTCCTTTATATTCGTTGAGGATGACGCTACTAGAGCCTTCTTATTTTTTGCTTTTTTAAATTTTTGAATATATTCTTTTGTAGCTGGTTCCATATAGTAATTAACACCTAGTATTTTTCGTGCTTGCGTTAAGGCTTCTTCTATATTTACATATTTTTTCCAAGATATTCCTCCAGCTAATTTGGAGTCTATTTTTTGAGCTATAATTTCTTCAAATGATATGTATATTCCTGGCATTTTACCTTCAAACACCACATATAATGGTTTGGGCTCTATGAATTCAGGATTATCTGGTATAGGCATTAATTCATTCATCATATGAAAATATTCAGCAAGGCTATTTAATATTGACAGCATATATCCCTTCTCTTCTCTTTTATTATTGTACTGATACCAGAAATTATCTAATATGCATTCCTGAACTTCATCAATAATTATATGATCCTTCGGCTTGAATTTATATGAATTTGGTGGGAATATCTTTAGCTTATTTTCTGTCCCAAAGCTGAAGAATTCGCTCCCATTATAATTCATGGATCTCTTCATTCCTGCAAAATAGAAGATCGAGACAATAAATCAGGTAATTTATTATCTTTTCCTTTTATGTGTTCAAATATAACTTTGTATCCATTTCCTGTAATAATATCTTCAAATAAAACCCATCTTCTAGTAGAACTTTTCTTACTATTTATTTGGTTGTGATATCTACATATGGCCTCACAGTCAGTTCTTACTGTGAATTCTTTAAAGCCTAAATATAGTCTGAAAGAGTTTATTGCATTGATTATTGCTAAAATTTCTCTGTCAGTATTGTTTACTGTTTTTAGTTTATAACTTCCTGAAGCATATCTGCATATTTTCTCTTCTGTTTTTGAAGAATACTTATTGGGTTTTTGTTTTAATATCGCTCCCCATCCTATCTGAGAAGCATCAGTTTCAATGATAAAATAATTATCATCTAATGGTAATTCTAGTGGTTTCAATTCTCTGACTTTCTCTTTTATTATTCTAACTAATTTAACATCTTCATAATTAAAGTATTTTTGACCATTTTTTCTTAATTTAGCATATAATGGTCCAGCTAGTTTCGCTAGGTTTTCTATATAATTTTGTGCATAGTTAACAATACCAAGGAATTGTTGTAGTGTCTTTTTATCGTTCATAGTATCAGGGAATTGTAGAATCTTTTTTGCTATATGATCTTGTAAATATATTTTCCCTTCTCCTATTTCATGTCCTAAGAAATTAATTTTTTCTTTACAGATTTTCATTTTTCTTTTGGATAATATTAACCCATTTTGCTCTACCTTTCTGAAAAATACTTCTAAATGAGCAATATGTTCTTTATATGTTTTTGAAAATATCAATAGATTGTCTATGTAAACTAATACGAATTCTTGATTTTCATTAAATATATTTTGCATTTTTCTTTGGAATAATGCTGGTGCATTTTTTTAGTCCTAAAGGCATTACTAGCCATTCAAAATGACCTTGTGGACAAGTAAAAGCTGTCCATTCTATAGATTCTTCTGCCATTTTAACTTGCCAAAATCCGGCTTTTAAGTCAAATTTAGAAAAATACCTGCTTCCTTGTATTCTGTTGATCCATTCTTGTTTATTGGGAATGTTGTAGGCATCTTCTACGGTATTATCATTTAGTATTTTATAATTAATTACCATCCTTGACTTTCCTCTTGCAATTTCAGCATGATTTCTTACTATAAAAGCGGTTGATCTATGAGGGCTTTTGCTTTCTCTTATAGCTTTTAGTTTTAATAATTTCTCTATATGCATTTTGAACTCTTCTATATCTTTAGGAGTGGCTTCTATAGGGCATGTCTTTATTATGTATTCAGGGTTTATTATGTTTAATTTACATACAATAGAGTTTTTATCCCAATGTTTCATAGGGATTTCTCCAATGATTTGAATATCTTCTAACCTTTGAACAATCCTTTCTATATCCTTTTTAGATTTTATGTCTCTATACCAATTTGGTGCGAATGATTGCAGCCCTATACATTCTACACAAGAATTTGATGTATAATATTCTTCTATATTTTCACTAAGTTCATCTATTTTTGTTTCAGGGTATGTATTGTCATCTTGTGCATCAAGATTTGAAATTTTTTGGGGAGTTCCACCACGCTTTCGTACTTCTGAGATATAAGGAACATTATCTTGATATGGAATAAATGTGATACCAAGTTCATGTATAATTGTGGTCTGTACTGATTGTTGTAAGAATCTTAAACCAATTATCATTTCGTCATTTATCATGGATAAATCTCTTATTGTAATTTCATCTATTATATATTTTGTACCATTTATGTACATTTCAATATTATATGCTAGTTGATTATGGATCTTTTTTATTCCTGACATATCTGTAGATATTTCTGCCTTACTATCTTCTATTGTGTGGACTATCTCAGGACATTTTATAAAATATTTATCATGGATAATATTCTTAGTACATCCTGTATCTACTAATGCTAATATTTTATAAGAGATGTTTGGTTTTAATTTTATCTTTACTGGAATTCTTATTCCTAATATTTCTTTGAAAGGTACCTTGACTATATATTTATTTCCAAAACTAGTTATAGCTTCTTTTAACTGAATTAACTTAGTCCCTTTACTTTCTTTTGAGGTTATAGCTTGTACCATAAACTCAGTATTTTCTATGACTTTATCTTTTATGACTTTATCTTCTTGAGGCTCTTTAGAATCTAATTGATATTTAAGTTCTTTTAATTCTACCTCCAGCTTATTCATCCTATTTTCTAATGTTCTAACTCTACTAGATAATATCTTTTCTTCTGGTTCAAATTCTATTTCCTTTCGCCAACTATGACCTTTTGCCTTTAAGCATTCTGAACAGGCTTGCTTTAGACATAGATTGCAGGTGGCTCTATTTTCTTGGCTTGGGTAATATATACAGAATGTGCATTTTATATTATAATCTCCTTTTCCTCTAATCCAATCATGTTCACATATTGTTTGATTCATCATTTCAATTTTTAAACCAGCTAACTCATCTATTAACTCTGTCTCATCATTACTTGATTCATATTGCTAGAACTAAACTATTACAAAGGTGGAGCTCTTGAAAACTATGAAGCTGAGTGTTGCTCTCAATTTCTTCGATGCTCTTCATCTGCGGAGTACCCCTCCTTATATAGCAGAAGGATATGGGTTATTAATTAGGCCTAAGGCCTTAGGGTAGGTCTGCATGCGCACCATGAGCACCTTTCCTTCTTTATTCAATACTTCTGGCCTTATGCTTATACAATGCCACTACTGCTAAACAAGGATACAATATAGGCATTGTAGAAAGGTATTTTAATAAAGGTACTGAATAAATAAATATATATATAGAGAGAGAGAGAGAGGAAAATACTAATTACTCGTAGGTGTAGTGTATATATATATATATAGAGAGAGAGAGAGAGGAAAAATACTAATTACTCATAGGTGTAGTTACTCCTGTTAGATCCACCGCTTGCTCTGCTCCAAGATACATGCGGCCTTATTAGTTATTTGAAGCGTATGTCATCCGATTATATTTTGGAATCTAACCCGTAGTGAACAACAACTCCTATAATCATGGATCTCTCGGTTTGAATGTGTGCAGGTTGACCATACTCTTTTCAAATACTTTCCTTTGTGTATATCCTATTTCCTGGTGAGTGTGCTTCTCTTTTTTAAGTATCTGCAGTATAGTTTTGTTTCTCTTGTGTGTATATACGCACTTCCGAATATACTTCTTTTCCAAGCATTTGTATTATACTTCTTTGATCTCTTGTAATATACCCTTTTTCATCGTGAGTCGTGGCCATACTTGTTTTTAATTCTTGGCAAATCTGCATAGCCTCTTTCATGACGAACATACAAAGACATAGATGTCCATCGTGTGATTAGGTTGTCTAATTTGCAAGGGCGGAGAATTAATAAAAAATTGATGCATATGGACGAGAGCCATCAACATACTCCCTAAGTACATTCATACTAACATTCTCTTGAGATATACATACTACCTAAGTACATGTAACAAATACTCCCTAAGTACATCATACTAACATACTCTCGAGGTATACATACTACCAAAATACATGTACTAACATACTAGCTAAGCACATGTAAAGAATACTCCCTAAGTACATTTGTACTAACATACTCTCAAGGTACACATACTACCGAAGTACATGTACTAACATACTACCTAAGTACATGTAACAAATACTCCCTTAGGTATACGTACTATGTACGTACACATGCACGTATGATCGGTTAGAGCCATCTTGATCCTTGCCATCTTGAAACCCATGTAAATATGTTGTTTCATACTCCAGCCGATCACTTCTGTATGGAAGGTTGAGCATTAGCTCTTAATGAATTCGATGTCTACATGACTTCAGTAATCATCCTACAAGATTCCTAGAAGAATTCACCTACGTGAGTGTGATTGTGAGGCCTCATTCAAAGAAAAATAAGGGTATACTTTCTTAAGCACTCATAAACTAGATACAGGGACATGACCGTAACATCCTAACCCGAGAGGAAAAGAGCAAGACGCCTGTCGGGACCCCGGATTTTCAAACCCGGACCCTCTGTGTATTACAGCACTAGTCCCAGATCAAAGCTAGTGCACACAGTTAAACAGAAATGATTCATAACCAACAACGTCTTATTACAATATTAAAGAGTACTGACCGGAAGGTCTCATTATTACAAAGGAGGTTTCAAGACCTCGCACACACAAAACACAGCGGAAGCAAGATAAATTCAGCGGAGACCCATCAATACGCCACAGGCAATTGATTGGGGAAGCGCGACCTAGAATTCCTGGAATCCTTCGTCGAATCCACCTGCGAAGTAGTCGTAGTCTCCTTCTTGGGCTTTGTATTCCTCTGAATATTATTTTTGAGTGCAGCATGTGAGTACATAAAGTACTCCGCAAGTCTTGGGAAAATGCAATAGATGCAAGGCTTGACAAAGGAAGGCTATATGGTTCTTTTGCACAAAGCAATGTTTTAATTTCAATTACTACTAATTATTTTCGAAAGCATCAATTTAATAAAGTAAATGTTTTAACAGAACTATCGTTAACTTTATAGTGAAGGTTCCATCTACCAATACTAGCTAACCAAATACAATTGATCAAGTTTAAAACTGCGGGTTCCATCCACCCTCTCTGGCTCCAACTGCCAGGATACCCTTCCGAGAGTTCCCTCCGCCCTCGGAATACAAAAACTTTGATTTTAAAACCAAAACCAAAAATCTACCATGTGAATGCATTCCTTGCCCGCCCTTGACCGTGGGCACGGCTATTCGAATAGTTTGACACTCTGCAGAGGTTGTACAACTTTACACCTAAGAGACAAATTATCTTAACAGTCACCACGCTTCCTTTGGCATGAGACACAGATAAATTATCACAAAGCCTTTACCTCACTCTAGACTAGCTAGACACCACCCGCTAAGGTTTCACCGCAGAAGGGTTAAATCTGCCCAATCCGAAGCCCCCTCTTGCGCCTTATGAGTACAGTAAATCCCTGTCCCTCACTGTGAATAACCAGTAAATCCCTGGCACCCACTTTCCACTGGTGGCACCTAAACTAGACTATCATGAGTTACTCAGCTAGGTCGTATCCATATAGACTTAGGGTTGTATGGTAGTGCTCAGTCTGGACAAACACAAGTGTCGGTCCTTAGTTGACTAGGGTGGAACATACACTTTACAAGATCTCGTGCTTGCCGCACCAACCCAAACCAACCATCCACCCTAATCTAAACCAATTTCCACATTTTATTTTATTCTAAAAGATCAGTGGCAACTCCAATCACCACTAGACTTATAAACACAAGGTTATTACAACAAATCATAATTTCCCATTTTCAAGATTTCAAAAGTTAAATAGCATGACTAAGCATTATACTACCATTCTATTATTCACAAATAATTATAATACTCTCATTATTGAGACAAAGGAAATTCTAGGGTTACAAAGGTACATGGCATTCAACTTCAATTGAGGGTATAACAAAGTTGGATTAACTCATGCCTTAGGATTTGAACTAATGTTTTATATAAATAGCAATGCACATAATTTGAAATAATTAAAACATTTCAAAATCATAGGTACAATATGATCAAAGGAGACTTGCCTTCTTGCACGCTCTCTGGGTCTTCCTGCTGCGGAGTAGAGAGATCTTCGACAACGTTGGACTCTACGCGCGAAAAGACAGAGCAACAAAACAAATAAATGCAAATAAAATTCAAAAATTCAAATAGAGGCCATATTTGGATAGATTATGATTTTAGACGAATTTAGAAATTTGAATGGCTGAATTTGGATTTAAAATGAGAAAGTTATGCTCATTTGAAATTCTCAGTTTGAATAAATCCAGAAATTATGAAATTTCTGACAGGTGGGGCCCATTGGCAGGATTTACTTTTTAATCTTTTATTTCATTGCTTTATTCTGAGTCTATGATAGGTGGGACCCACTTGACAGTGAGCCCACTGGCCCTGCCTCTGACATGTGGGACCCCTCTGGGCTCTGGGCCCAGATGTCAGTGGGGAGCGTAGACGGGTGGCCGCTGACGGGTGGGGCCCGACTGTCAGAGCGGAATTAAAAGAAATGGCTCAACCTCAGCGTGCGGAGCCGGGGGCTCGAACGCGCGCCGAGGGAGCCAAGGGGGGAGAAGAGAGTTAGCGCTGCTAGCCAGTCGGTCGGGGAGGCGTTGCCTACCCATAAAGGGTAGGTAAACCCTTTGAGGGGTACCTGCTGGAGGGGGCGGGCAGAGGTGGCCGGAGGCGACGGTGCCGGCGGCGAGGGAAGGCCGGAGGGGTTCGGGTGAGGTCCAAAATGGGGTCCCGGTGCGAAGTTGGGTCTGACGGAGGGGTCGGCGGGGTCCGGTGACGAGCGGGGACGGCCGGCGACGAGGAAGAGCGGCGTCGCAGCTCGGGTCCTTCGGTGCGACGGCGATCTAGCGGCGGGGAGGCTTGCCCGAGGGGTCGGGGAGGTTCGCCGACGCACGGGGAGGCTGTGGGTGGCGGCGACGAGCTCCGGGGAGGACCGAGGCGGCGGCGATTGCTTGCCGGAGTGTGGCGGAGCTCGGGGAGGGAGGGAGCACGGTGGCGGGGCGTTGCGGAGCTCGGGAGGGGCAGAGAGAGGTGGAGGGAAGTTGTACGGAGAGAGGCGGAGCCGATGGGGCTATTTGTAGGAGCGGAGGGGGGCACAGGCGCGGCAATTGCTCGCCGGTGCTAGCGGCCGGAAAAGGAAGGGGAGGGGGAGGGAAGGAAATAGGGGCCGCAGAAGGAAGGAGAGACACGGGGGTTTGGGGATTTGATCGCGCTGGCGCTCGGGGCTTCCAAAACCGGCGGGAGGCGGGGAAGGCATGGCCGGGATCGGCTCGGATTTGGTCGGCCGGCGCAAAGAAGGAAAGAGGGGGAGAAAGAAGGAAGGTGGCGCGGGGTAGACAGACGGATCGACAGCGGGGCCCGGTGGCGGCGGAGCGGGCGCAGCGCTAACGGACGGGGCCCGGGGCGCGAGAGGAGAGAGAGAGAGAGCGGCGGTGGATGGCCGCGCGGTGGCGTGGCGCGCATCGAGTGGCCACTTGCCGCCCGAGGAGGAAGCGGGGTGGCCGACGGCCGGCCCGCCATGCGGAGAGAGAGTGTGGCTGGATTGGGCGGGTGGCGGCGTGGGCGGATCTATGCCGTCCACGCGTCGGCCAGAGGGAGGGGATGGATTATTGTTTTTAGAATTTGATTTTTATTTTCAGAAAAGGCTAGGAAATTATTTAGGCCTCAGAAAAATATGAAAATACCTCCAACAATTCCAGAAAAATTCACAGAAGCTCCTGGAGATATTTTGGACTTAATAAAATTATTTCCAACTAATGTTGGTATTTAATTTTCATACTTTAAAATACTTTTTAAATTTTAAAAATAGGTTTTAAACTCCAGAAAATCCAGAAAATCAGATAAAAGCCAAATAAAATTTAATTACTTTAAAATAATTAATTTGAATTTAAATTTTTCCAGAAAGCAAATTTTGGGATGTTACAACGCCCAGTATAGAATGTGACTTGGGCGAAAATTCTCACACCAAGTCATTGGATCAAGGCGAAGTCTTCCTTTGTCTGTCCATAGTCGTAGTCCTTGTCGCTAGGCTTTGAATTCAAACTCGCAAAGTACCCATCGTCGAACAGCTGTATATTAAACAAGACGTTGATCATCTTTTATCAATTGATAAATTGGTGCGGATTGTTGATTTCTGTGAGGGCATTTTGGTAATTTCCCAATTGAAAAGAAGAAAAGAAAGGGAGAGGTAGGGCCCACCTATCAGTGGGCCGACCGAGGAGATAAGGGGAGGAGATTGCGTCTCCCATTCCCATGCACGTGCGCGTTTGCGTCCGCCTGTCGTCTCACATGCGGGTGGAGCGGCGGCGTCCGTGTCGTCTAGGGCAACCGAGTCTGGTGGCGGCAGCGATGGAGGCATCACCGGTGTGGGCACCTCGGCGCCAGTTGTGGCTGCAGCCCACCGGCCTCCGCCTCGCTCCCCTATATATAGCGACTCCCCTCTCTGTGGTGACCGAATGTAATAGTAAGTTCTCCACTCTCCGATATCAAATCTCTCTCAGTGGTTCTTCGATTTTGAGTCTTGAGAGCCGCCGACTGGGTTTTCTCCTGTCGCCGTTGGCTGAGGAGCGCAAATCACCGATCTAGGGTTTTCCCTGTGCTGTTTCCTTGAACCTTTTCTTGGATTTGGCCGAGAGAAAAGGTGTGGGGTTTACCTCTAGAGGTTGATTTGGCTCGGACTTGTGCTGAGTTTTGTGGGAGATTTGTGACTTGTTCTTGGTGTTCACGAGCGTTTTCGGCCGGAGCATTCGTTGGTCTTGTGCGGCATCACCCCGACCTTCGTCTCCAGCGTCGACTACCCGAGGTTGGAATGGACATTGTATCTCCGTCTACCACACTCTTCTTCTACGACAGCACAGAGGGGTGCTAGGTTTTCTAGGACAGCGCCGTGAGCGTGCCTTGCCTCTTTTGATTTTCTTTACGGTGATTTTGAGTATCACCACTACTATGAGTATACTGGCTATTTATTCTTTGCAATTTCATGATATACTTCAAATATCAGTGAGTCTCATTAGCACGAAATTTGCAAAGAAGATTGCTGTGGGCTGATTGCTCTGTGATGAAATGACGTAATATTGAGATTATATATGAATGTGATGGTAGATTGGTCTTAAGCTTTCAGTTAAATCTGTTATTTTACTGATCATTGAGTTTGATGTTCATTCCTTGAGATCTCTGTATTAGGTCTGTGCTGTGGTTAGCTTTGATCTTTGCCGAATCTTATTATCATATTGAATCAATAGAATTCTCTTTGTATGAATGGAAGATTGATTTTAAGGATATTTTTGTACTATCCAGCAAACTGTTTTCTTGATCTGTTAGTCTTTGGTAGTAGCAAGATTTAATTTTAGCTCAAGATCTAATCTATAACTGTCATATATAATCAAGATTAGATTTTGTCATGGCAGAGATAGCCAAGATTACATCTTGTGCAACTAGCCTTTTAAGAGCACTTAAGAAAACACAATTTGTTGATCATATGCTGAATCTGGTCATATATATTAAATCTTTGTTGAGAGTAGCATTTCTATGCACTTGTGTACATGAGGTTATGCTAGTCTTGAACTCCTATATGGCATTTATATTGGGCATATGTATTCTTTGCAATAACTTACCAGATTCATATGATTATGTGTTGATTAAGTCATTTCTATGCCGTTTGTGTCATGCTTATATATGTATCTATTATGCTTGAATTAAAAATGAATATTTGCTAATTCCGCACAATTTACAACACTATTAATCAATGATACATTATTGTGGAACGCATGCCATGTTATCTGAATGAACAGGTGAATTTCTTGAGCAAGCTGGTTGCTCTCAAACCTGGGAAAGCATTGGAGAGGATGTTACGTGCGTGGTTACTGTAGTGGTACTATTCACCATGAGTACTGTAGCGCCGCTTGTATTAGACATGATTTGTTATTTAGAAATCTATCTATTAGATGTTTAGTATTATCTATTAGTTAGACAGGTTATTATTAGATAAGATTGTTAGAGATAAGTTTCCTTATAAATTATTTCTTAGGAGTTAAGTCGGGTTGTCCCCATAAAAAGGATAGTATGTATCTATTATGAAGAAAACAAAGATGAATAAACAAGTCCCTAGTCCCTAAAGTCCAGCTATGGTCATTCTCTTAACCAGCGATTCTAGATCTATTCATCTCTCAATCAGTGCCATCTTCATCTAGCGCTGTTCTATTTCAAGTCGTCGCCATCCGATCTCTTTCCGACGGATGATTACCCCCTTGTTATGCTAGTTCATAATAATTAGTATCAGAACCGCTCATCGTAGCTTCCGATACCACACTATCTCTCTTGGAGAAGTTGAAGACTAACAACGAAGAATAGAAGGTCTTCAACGATGGCCACCACCGCAACTCGAGGGCGAGCTGCCTCATCGGGAGAGGTGTAATGTTACGTGCGTTGTTATTGTAGCTATACTGTTCACCGCGAGTACTGAAGTGCCGTTTGTATTAGACGTGGTTTGTTATTTAGAAATCTACCTATTAGGTGTTTGGTATTATCTATTAGTTAGGCAAATTATTATTAGATTGGATTGTTATAGATAAGTTTTTTATAGATTATTTCTTATGAGTCAAGTAGGATAGTCCCTATAAAAAAGATAGTATGTATCCATTATGATGAAAGCAAGGATGAATAAATAAGTCCCTAGTCCTTAAAGTCCAACTGTAGTCGTTCTTTTGACCAGCTATTCTAGATCTATTCCTCTCTCAGTCGGTACTCTCTTCACCTAGCACTGTTCTACTTCAAGTCATTGCCATCTGACCTTTCTCCAACGGATGATTACCCCTTTATTATGCTAGTTCACAACAGAGGATGGTTAGGGATATTATGCATGGCAAAGGGGAAGATGCTGACAACATTGAAAGTGCTACTGAATCGAATTCTGAACTGGAGCCTCTAACTGGGATATCTGGAAGGGTAAGCTTTGGATACAACTTGGATAATTGTTATCTTCACAAATTCTCACATAACATGCATCAACCAGACTATTGACTGCACATGGTTACATGAACATCAGGGAAGTGTAACGGGGCGCAAGCCACGGCCAGTCGACCCAGGAATGTTCCTTGAGACGGTTTCTAAGGAATTTTGCTGATTGGTAAAACACATCTTTTCTTTTGAAAGAGCATGTTCTCTCCTTTTAAGTATGTGTGGTTTAATTTTCCGCCATTCAAGTTGTTCTACTTGTGGTGAGGTCCTAGGTGGCGTATATGCAACTAACACATCTGGCATTACAGCACAACATCTAGAATGGGTGAGCAGCTTGATTCGTTCTTTGCAATGATCATTTGCCTTCTATTCCGCTCTTGTCTGGAACATGATGTGGTTTACCCATTTTTCCTGTCATAGGTGCATGAAACAACAATGAAAATTCCTCAGGAAATGGCCTTCTAGTGTTGTTATGACTTAGTGGTCCCATTCGCTTGTTCTTGGTAAATATATGGAATGCATGAGCATCTTTGGCCTTGTCAGCACATCATTTTGAAGCCTTGCGCACACAAGGATCGTGGTAGACCACTTGTGGACCTTGTTCTCCCGACTGATCTTTACTTGTGTGTGATCAGTGGTTTAAAGATTTACAGCGCAGGTGGTCATGAATTGTTTGGCTGAGAAGTGAAGCAGAAGAAATAATGACCGGGCACCTAAAGACCAATTATCACTTCTGGTAAGAAAGCGGTATCATTACGTGCAGTCCAGAATTAACATACAAGCTTGAAAAGGCGTACAATGAAACGGTTAACACGATCTTGAGTATAGCTTTCTTCAAGTAGTGCTGACAGATCTGCACCTGGTTGCACTAGCCAAGTGAACAAATAACTACTGGACCAAAAAGGGTGTAGAAGCATAACGTTCGCTTAGATAGTAGTTTGATTGTGTTATTTCGTAGCCTGTAACTTCGTATTTGCACATATGGTCGTTTATTCATGAGTATCACCTGCCTACATGAAGGTACCAATAAGCGCACTTAATCCGTGAAAAACATGAAACGAATGATCTGAATAGAACCATATTTTGTATCTCCTGAGTCCTGATTAAAATATCTATGTAAATGTGGCATGATACTGCTTCACACCTTCTAGAGAACAATTAATCTGCTCATCGATGCCCTCACATATTTGTTTTGTCGACTTAATAACCAACTTGAAAGTGCACTTGGCGCTAACAGAGTTCTGCTGTTCAGAATTACTACCGCTATTTTCCCTAAGTTCAGGCGCAGACGAGTGGGTGCCCTGATGTCAGTAGATAGGCTAGCTACTAAGTGTCGTTTACAAGGCATTTCAGTAATTTCTTAATTGAAAAAAGAAAAAAGAAAGAGAGGTGGGGCCCACCTGTCAGTGGGCCGGACGAGGAGATAAGGGGAGGAAACTGTGTCTCCTCCCGTTCCCGTGCGCATGTGCGTGCACGATCGGCCGACTTCTCCCGTGCGGCACAGAGCAGCTTCGACCCAACCGAGTCTAGTGGCGGCGGCCAAGATCTAATCTATGACTGTCGTATATAATCAATATTAGATTTTGTCATGGCGGAGATGACCAAGATTAAGTCTTATGCAACTAGCTTTTTGAGAGCAACAAATAAAATTCAACTTGTTGATAATATGCTGAATCTCGTCGTATATGTTAAGTTTTTGTTGACATTAGCATTTCAATGCACTTGTATACATGAGGTTATGCTAGTCTTGAACTCTTATATGGGGTATTTATATTGGGTATATGTTTTTTTGCAATGACTTAAGATTCATATGTTTATATGTTGATCAAGTTATTTCTATGCCATTTGAGTCATACTTGTGTGTTTATTATTTTTTGCTGGAATTAAAAATAAATATTTGCTAAATCCGCACTATTTACAACACTAAGTCCTTTCTTATCCTATATGCATTGAGCTAAAACGGCTGGATGTTACATTAGGACCCTGATCAACTCGGCTTCGGTTTCTGGCTTATTTTTCACTATTCATAAGTTTCGTCTTTTTCTGAACTTTTGACTTTTTGTTGAGCTTTTTTGTCGGTTCTTTTTTTCTCCATATTTGTTTGTATTATATGTAATGGGCTAACATATTTTTTTATTTTTAAATTTTTTTAAATTTAATTATGCTAAATAAGCCTCTGTCAGCTACCGTGCTTTTTTCAGCCAGCTATAGTGTTTTCAGCCATAAGCCACGAGCTTTTCAGCCGAACCGATCAGCACCTGATGAATCTAAGAAAATTCATAGCCCTCCAGATCATCAGAAAAGTAAAATTCGAATAGAGGAAACATGATACACCAAAAAGAATCAACTGCCAAAGACAATTATGCAAGTAGCAAGAAATCAAATCCAGATAAACTTCAACACCCATTAATTTACGTAAGTAATAGTACTAACTCATTACTGGAAAAGCACAGTATGAAAAGTACACGTACATTTCACCACTCAATAGTAATTTGCACACCCACAACGCAACAGCACTCACAATAAGATTCTTACGGTAGGAAGCCCCTTAGCGCGTACATACGTACGCATACGTACGACTCGCCGCTACAGCAGTACGCAGGGCACGCGGATACGGCCGCAAACAGATACTGGCCGTATACATTGCCCCATGTCTACGGCTCAGCAAGCCAATCTGCAAAACAACACCAGAAGCATTGCGTGTATTAACTGCGCCGGTGAGCACCTATGCGCTCTCTGCGGCCGGCGACACCTCCTCTGCGGCGGCGGCCGGCGTCGCCTCCTCCTTGGCCGGAGCAGGCTCGGCAGCTGCCTCCTCTGCCGGCGCCTCCGGCTGGGCTGGCTTGGCTTCCTCCGTCAGCTCAGTCGCTACCGGTTCGGCGGCTGCGGGCTCCTCAGCGGCTTCCTTCTTCTCCGTCGGCTCGGCCGGTGGCTCGGTCGCTTCTGGCTCAGCCTCCGGGGCCTTTACCTCCACCGGGGGCTCTTCTTTAACCGCCGACTCATCGGCGGCAGGAACCTGGGCAGCGGCGGGCTCGGCCTCAGCAGGTGCGTCCTCGGCTTTGACAACCTCGGCGGGAGCCTCCGCGGCCGGGACCTCAACAGCGGGAGCCTCGACGGGCGGTGCAGTTTCTACCTGTGACACGGAAACATTTTATTAGACAGAGCATGTATGTACATCGGTGCATGCAATATACGTATACTATGTAGGTGTAACTGGTGCCAGCTGGTATATATAAGCCCGTTCAAAATAGCTTTAGCTTTTGCTAGTGCATATTAACTATTACTATTAGTTTTTTTATTAAAATAGATACTGTAGCTGCGATTAGTTTTTTAACTAGAGCATTCAATTAGAAATAAATTGAAAAAAAGGAGAAAAATTTATAAACACTTTATATCTCTACAGACAGACAGTGTAAAGAAAAAAACACGATAAAAAACCATCGTATTTAAAATAACTTACAACTTCCAAAACTTAAAGCCAAAATTCAAAAGCCTTTTTGATCGGGCCACAGTGTTGTTCTCATAATATATAGATTGTAATGAAATGATCAAGTGTAAAGTTGTATGGACACAGCGACTGAGGAAGAGAACAAAAGGAACCAGAAGCTAGAAAAGCGAATAGATCAGCTAGAAAAAAGTGTAGATCTATGTGTTGTTTTCCTTTGTTAGTTTAGCTCGAGTGAGAAAGAACGGAAAGCTAGAAAAGCGAATAGATCAGCTAGAAAAAAGTGTAGATCTATGTGTTGTTTTCCTTTGTTAGCTTAGCTCGAGTGAGAGAACGGAACGTATAGACAAGGCCACTGAAACATCTAATCGTATACTAGTTTTTGCAGACCCACAGCTGGGAAGTCCCACAGAAGTTAACACAAGCTAGATAGAGGAAAACAAGAATCAAAAAGAGACCCAGATCATAAATAGATCGTTGAGGTATCGCTAGCGAGCCATATATGCAGTTTCTTGCCCAAGAATGATCTGTTTGGTTTGGTTTTGTGATCTGATTGATCACCAGCCACTGAAGACTGCTGACTAGTACCAAGCCGTGTCCTCAAACCATGGCAAGAATCAAAGGTTCGTATATATGGCGTTCAAAAAGAAAAGTTCATATAAACAACAAAAATAACTATATGGTGATCGTCTTCGATGTTCGATCCTCAGCAGCTTCTTTCGTACATAACCACGGAAGGGATAGAATAACGCTGGAACTTTAGACCTCACCTCAGTGGAAGCCATGAGATCTTCGAACTGTTGATAGGAGAAGAGGAGTTTCGAAGTGCTATTCACAGGGTGACAAGGTGATGGGCACAATGGTGTGATAAACTGCTAGTAGCTAGTGGGATGAGATGGAAGAGCTTGGAAGAGGCGTCTTGCAGCTCGGGGGCTATTTATAGTGAAGAGCTATATTTTAGTACACACTCATCCGTAGGCACTGTAACTGCAGTCGGCATCGCACAGGCTGGCTGGAAGGCCAGCTAATTCGGTTGTATTATTGGGCTTAATGAGGTGGCTACCTGAGAACAGCTACCATGCTGGCAGCTAGCTATTGGGGCCGTGCGATGATCTTCCTTTTTCCTCCTGATTCTTTCTGTCAAACAAAGGTTTGTGAATTGTGATTTACCAGGAAAGGTTTCACGTCCGGATTAGATGGCCCACCTTCCGCTGCTCCCACCACCACCGCCCTCGCCCTTCCCCTTCCCTCGCCCAATCCTGCCAGCCACTACTTCGGTACCAGTAGCCTCTTTCTGCCCCCACTTTCCACCGCTTCACCATCCCCTTGACGGGATACAGATAGATTATATTAATATAGATTACATTTTCTGCCGTATAAACCAAAAAGAAATATGAATAAGAGATCATAGTAGAATTGAAATGGCCGGTTCAACGTAGCATTTAGCGATATAGTGGAAGTAGTCGATCGTCCTCTAGTCACTATCTCCTCCTCGTGATCATCCCGACCATAACAGCGTCTCTACTAAAGTCCACACGTTCAGAAATGGAACCCTATATGCCGGTGTGTTAGCACCAGCATACACAGCAGGGGTTTTGAGAGTTGGTGGCTAGGGTTTCAATAAGTTTGTCTTAGGATTTCTTTCTCAGACCCGTACCTCTCTTTATATATAGCCTCCAATCGAATCCTTATCCCATACGATCAGATATCGTATCCAACTTAGAAAGCATCTGACTGGATCTTTATTCAATACGAGTTGAGATTATATCCCACTCGAAGTCTATCATCTGAACCCTTATCGTTCTAACCTGTAAGTGTATGACCCTGTAGCTTCATGTATATTCAGCTATGGGCCGAAAACTTCTTTTTGGTACATACGTCAGTAGCGATCCCTAGTAAGACAAAATGACTCCCAAATATATATAAAGATCATGTCGGACAAAACTATATAGTGCTTATGTACTGATTCTTTTGCCTCACAATACTATATCGAACTCAAGGCGAGAAGCGTGACATCCCATGGTAACTTGATCCTTTACTCAAATATATAGTGGATTACTCAGTTTGTGATTGACTTCTCATCCACATTCAGTATGGCCATGTAGTTTCTTAATCCAACCATATCGAGAGGCCCAGAAATATATATCCCGTTATATAGAAGAGGCAAATTTTATCTTAATCGCTCACATTCATCTGCATATTTTACCTGAAAGATATATTTATAACTACCAAGTTACAAAGTAGAGTTTAGTGACCCATAAGTAAGCTATTTACATATGTAGGAAACTATAATGTTCTTAGCACTTAGGATCCTAAATACTATTCCTTCCATTCATTTTTAAGTGATGTTTTTTTCCATGATCTACGAGATACAGTTTTGATCATTACTTTTTCTAATTTGTCTAATTATATAATAATAAAATTATAATATATATTATGAAAGTACACTTTATCTAATTATATAATAATAAAATTAATATACATATATTATAAAAGTATTTTTGTTGATAAATCTATTGATAAAAGCCCCGCTCATTTCAGCTTGAGCTTCTGGCTTATTTTTCACTATTCCTAAATTTCGTCTATTTTTAGCTTTTTGGCTTTTTTTGAACTTTTTTTGCCGGTTCTTTTTCTCCCGTATTTGTTTGTATTTCCCATGAAGGGTTAACCTGTTTTTTTCTATTTTTAAATTTGTTACGTCAAATAAGCCATCATCAGTTACAATGTAATTTCAGCCAGCTATAGTGCAATTTCAACCATAAGCCAGTTTATTTCAACCCAATCGAGCGGCACAAGAGTTTTTTATATAGTCAAATTATATAGTTTTAAATATATTAGTAAAATATTTGACGCCACGGACCGTAGACTATCACTAAAAGGAACAGAAGTAGTTTTCGGGTTGCAAACTCTAACTAGCTAGTTAGATTAACGCTAGGTGAAGGTAAGAGTTTTTTATTTAATGAAAATGCTAATTAGTGAGTACACGCTAGCTGTTATACCTGTTCTAGATGGTTCAATGATACAGACACTTTATCTAAACGAAGTCTATTAGAAAACAACCGGTCACGAGACCTATTAAGTAGTTTAGTCTTATATTGTTTATTCTATTGGAAAGATACCTCGTCTCCCCCTACATAAGAAGAGGCAGAGGCTGCATATTGTACACACAAGTCTACAGACAAAAAAAAGATCAATAAGATAGAAGGCTAAGACTATATCTTGTGTTATTGTCTACTTTTAATTCTTATTTGTGAATTGAGAGCTTCGTTCGTTGTTGGCAACACGCAACCGTGAATATACAATACTAGCCAGTGGTAATAGAGTTGGCTGTCACCTTGCTGTCCCATGGGGAATTAAGGCATGGAGTACTTAGGTCATTGTCGATGTCGGTTTAAATATATATCAAGTAGTTAAGGAACAGATGATTTTTTTTCTCCAATACAGATCCTACTCAAATTGTAGGCGCACCCATGTTATATTAGGAAAAAGAAAAGAAATAAACATCTCCCCAATAGCTGTTTCTCTCTCCCTCTTCGAATTCTTCGATGCCCTCCTCCCGCTCACCTCCACCCCGCCTCAGTCACCGTTGTTCACCTCCTATCCCCTCCGTAGACGTTGCTACCAGCTCTTGGCACCACTTCCGCGTCGCCCTAGTCGCCACCGACACTGCTAGCTCCAAGCACCAGGCCCTCCGCCCCAACTGCGGCCTCCACCACCGCCAATAGCTCCTGCCATCACCCCCTTCCCGCAGCTTTACAAGATCGAGGTGGAGGCGATGACTTCGACGACCAACAACCAATGGATCTAGAGATAGCAACTTCGGAGCCAACAGATCTAGAAGAGTCAGCAACCAATCTCATCATTCAACACCCATCAAGAATCCTCCTTGCGTCCTGTGATGACCCTGGCGACGGTCTACGGCAACATAGTGCCCGGGTGTGTTGGCCTCGATGATGGCATGCAACAACATCGACAACGGCACACTTACGGTAATGACAACCTCATGTTGAGGGCTTGGTGCTGGTCATTTTTTTATTTCTTGGATTTCATTCAAGACGAGGGTTCGATTCTAGGGTTTTTTGTTGAACCAATTACGATGGCCCCAACGACGGCCTATGCCGACAGAGAGCTCGACGTGTTGGTCTCGATGACAGCATGCAATAACGTCAACATCGGCACGCTTACGGTAATGACAACCTCATGATGGGGGGCTTGGTGCTAGTCTTTTTTATTTCTTGGATTTGATTCAAGATGAGGGTTCGGTTCTAGGATTTTTTTTGTTAGAACCGACAGCAATAGCCTCGACGATAGCCTACAGTACATTGACGATCGCGCGCGTACGGTAACAACAACCTCATGCTGGGGGCTTGGTGCTGATCATTTTTTTTCTTGGATTGGATGCAAGACGAGGGTTCAGTTCCAATGGATTTTTCTTATTTGAACTGATAGATTCGACGTATTGAGTCGATTCAATGGTCTCTCTCCTTTATTTGAATTGGCTTAAACACACATTACATATAGCCTTAGCAGTGGCCTAATGGTGGATGGCGGTCAAACGAAAAGGCAGTGAGGGCACCACTGCTGCGGGATTGTCAACGAACATACAGCGAAGATCCAGACTCGAGGTTGGTTTTAGGGGTGATGGTTGGAGTGACAACAGTGATGAGAGGACATACACAAGTTTTTCCTAATTGTACATATATGTATAGATACTTTTTGAATTAGTGAAAAACATATTGTGCAATTTAGTTTCTAAATTTTAGCTAGCTATTTTGGCCTCAGCTTTGAACAAAATCATGGACAGAAAAACAAACCTTTTATAGTCCTTGATCAATAAGGTTTGTGTGCCGCATGCAACTAGCAGTTAGCACAGTAGGGTGAACACGACACACCGAAAGCAACGGCAGATGGGGGAGTGCACGACCGTGGGTCCCAGGAATCTTGATCATCTCACTTGACAAATTGATGGCACCAGCTGAGCTGGCCCGTACTTTTGAACGACGGGAGAACAATCCCAAGCCGGCTCGATCGGAGGCTCGGAGCCGACTGAGCCTTCGCTTGCTCCGAAAGCTACCACTTGCCAGACGCGCGCGCCTCGCTTTCCATCGCACCCTAAGCCTTCGCGCCTCACGAGATATTCTCGCACACGTGGCCTCACACGATTCGGTGGCCGTCCTGTGCAGGTACCGGCACCTTGGCCTCACCTGGAAAGCAGAGGCCGCGGGGCCCAGGGCGGTGGAGACGGACCTGGGCAAGGCGTGGAGTGTGGGCCCCGGTGGGTCCAACACTGATGTGGCAAATGATGGGGACTGGCCGAGTGACAGGCCGGGGTACGTAAGGCATCCAGGGTGGTAAAAGCTGGTACCCACATATAGATGGTAAGTTTATTATAATTTTCTCTAATATAATGGGATTACTAGTAAGACATTTATATATTGCAATAGAGTATCAAATGAGAGTGATTTATATTATCAAACGATGATTCTAAACTAAACATTGAACATCAATTTTATCTTTAAAAAAACATGTATCAAGCAAAGCACATATATACAAATTCATAAATGAATGAAATTGGAAGTAGATATTCATATTTAGTAGCTAATATCGTTTCTCGTACAATATGATCAAAAACAGAATACATAAGATATTTAAGATGTAAGGACATCTTTGTAGACAATATTTTTGGTAATGTACCAGCAGAATTAAAGTACTGACCGTCTTACTATAGCTACGACCGTGGCTTCGACCACGCATAGACTATGCCTTCGACCGTGGCTTCGACCACAACCAGTGCACACATCGCTACAGCGATCACCGACTCTGCTTCTTTGACCACGGCTTCGACTGTGCCTTGTCGACCACAACACCGACCAAGGCTTATCGACCACAGCACCTCAATTGCATCTCTGACCACATAGGTCTTCCAGTAGTGACTATCGACTGTAGCTATGACCATCAACCACTGTGGCTATGACTACAGACCATCGACCACTGTAACTACGACTATCGACCATCGACATTGTAGCTATGACTATTGACCATCAACCACTACATAGTTTTCTTGAAAATGCCTGGCATCGGGATCTGCACTCGACCAGAGCCTGCAGATTTATGGTGTTGGCTCTGGGTTCGATGGCCTGATTTCACCATTTCAGTAGTAGAACCCCTTTGACTCATACTGGAACTTCTTCGCGCTGCAGTGCATGTAGTCTGGCTCAGGCTTCAACACGTGCATGCTATCGGGTATGTTGCTATATACACAATCATAGGGATCTAGGATGTTTGATACCGTGGGAAAGGCATCAGCTGCCTCATCAAAATCTGTGTCTTCCATTGCGTTGTCATGTGGAAGGATTTAAAGGGAAGAGGTGATGATAGGTGGGATTCGATAGATAGGAGAGACAAATGATGTTTCAAATACCTCCACCAGCGAACATGTAGTACTCCTCATCCATATCGTCCTCAACGATGGTTTCTAGACCACCTGTCATTTTGCACGAGTAGGATAATAATGGTTCTATAGCCGGGAAGATAAATATAAATGTAGATATTACCATCATCCATAATAAATGACTGCATTGGGAGATCAACAGTAGTGAAGCTATGCGAGATCGATGATGGATTGTTCACTGATGAAGCTTCTAAATGTGGGCATTACATTGCAATTAATTCAATGCATGGGGTGTCTCTCCTAGTTGCGTAGCTTGCATTACGTTCATAAAGCAATGCTTGCCTCTCCTTAGACGTAATGCTTTGCCTAGCTGATCTTCGACGAACATTAATCTCACCCCCCTCCTCGACTGTTAAACTTTGGGCACATGCTCTACGTTGTGCATTTATAGCCTACCTCTCTTTGGGTGCCAAACTTCGACTATGTGCTAGCGCTCTTTGGCAGTTATTAATCTCTTCCCTTTGTTCAGGTCTTAAACTTTGACATCATGCACTTTCATTTTCTCGTCTTGCTAGCCTTTTCTCTGGTGTAAGAGCTACATACCTAGCATTTTGTCGATCATGCCTTTATGGTATTTCTTCTTCTCTAAGGGTTGCATTCCTTGCGTTGTGTCCATCATGCCCCGCTCCTTTTTGCTCTGATATAATGTGAGCCTCTGCTTGATCATGACTTGGTTGTGTTTGCTCTGGTGGTATGGTAGCAGAACTCGCTGTCACATCATGGTCACGATTTCTACCTAAAGTGTGCAGGTCATGTAATTAATTAATAGAATGTGCAACAAAGTGCATACCATTAGAACATGTGTGCAAAAAACAACATACCATTTGATCAATCGCCTTGTAGCATTATGCCTATCATGATGGTACTACAAGATGGAAACGTACACAACGTATGTATTTGATTAGGCACATCTTCATCATCTGACGACAAAAAACTCTAGCATGCAGCGTTGGATGTGTCACGTATAAATAATCTAGTTGGGGCATGTGGTATATTATTGGTGTGCGGTCTATTTGGACCAGGATGTCCACCCACCACTGTTTCCACAATAATTCATTAAAAAAGCGCACACAATTTTATTTAGGGCCTGTTTGGGGGGAGCTGGAGATTCTGAGTAGCTAGCTGGTCTGAGTAGCTAGCTGGCTAGGCTGAGTAGCTGGCTAGTCTAAGTAGCAGCTGGTCTGAGTAGCTAGCCTATTTGGCATCCTGGATTCTAGCTGTGCAGCTGGTATCCTGATAGATGTATTGACTGAAATACCCTTAGGTGAGTTGATGTCCTGATTATGTATTGATAGAAGAGATATCCATGCTGTAAATTTGTAGTACTTAGTTCAAACATTGAAAAACTAATATTAAAATTTCATGACAATAAATTTGACTCCAAATCATAATTTTAAATATTAATATGGATAACTACCATGTCTCCATACAAAAGGAACGTACAAAATATGTTCATAGGCATATAAGGCGCACATATCACCATCAAAAGGAACTTCTATGGTACTATCTATATTCTTGAAGACATCAAGCCGTTAGCTATGGAATCACGAAAGGCACACATATCACCATCATCTTGTGTCGTGCCAATGTAACCACCTCCTGTGTTTGAATCAACATGTGGCATGCACTCTTCATCATCATCACACCTCTCAAAGAGATGGTCACTCAAAGCACTGTCTCGAATGAAATTATGAAGTGCCATACAAACAATGATGATCTTCTTTTGCCTCTCAACCTTATAGCTTGGCATATGCAATAGAATTCACCACATCATCTTTAGCACGCCAAACGCACGTTCAATCACACTACGAAGAGAGGAGTGAGCATGATTGAAGACCTCCTTCTGGCCACTTGGGTGCCCTCCCCGTTGAAACTCCGGCAAGTGATACTTTTGCCCTTTGTACGGAGCGAGGTATCCCTTTCTATTAGGATAACCGGCATCAACTAGACAAAATTTCCCTACAAGAATCAAATCGGATTAATGACAATGTATAAAATGAGAGATAGAAATAGATAATTGTATTACCATCTTCAGGGTGTGGGAAATATTCCGAAGTGCAGAGATAGAGTGTCATTGAATATACGAGTCATGGGCGGATCCCAGCCATCCAAAGAACAACAAAAATGAATCTCATATCAAAGTCGCAAATCACCATAACATTTTGAGTAGGATACCCATGACGATCAATGTGTGCAATTTGATTCTTGGCTGGCACTACAACTGGGATATGTGTGCCCCTTCTCGTGTGCTCGCCGTCAGCTAGGCGTCACGTTCTGCTCACTCACTGGGCAATCTCGCTTGGATGAGAGCTCGAGGAGACGGAGAGTGGAGGAGAGGGAGTAATGGGTGTACCGTGCGCGGGGGGGATCCGAGGGGAGGGGGCGGGGCGAGGGATGCGCTGGGCGGATCTCGGGAGGGGCATGGGGCGGAGGGGCGGTGGGGATCCGGGAGGCGGGGGAGGAGGGTACGAGGCGGCGGGGAGGGGCGATGGGGTGGCGGGGCGGATGGGGGAGGGCGGGGGGGGAGGCGGCGGGGCGGTGGGGCGGCGGTGGGGATCCGGGAGGCGGGGGGGGAGGAGGCGGAGGCGCGGGGATCGGGGGGGGGAGGGGCGGGGAGGGGTGCGGGGCGGGGAGTTTTATCCAGTGGCATTTGCGGGTAAATAACTTCAACTTTAAGTGGTATTAGCCCGCAGAATCTGTGAGAAGCACGGCTATTGCAGCTACTCGGTCCCAGTACAATTGTGCCTTCCCAGATTTTCTGATTCTCAGTAGCTGGCCCAAAAGCTGGACTGTTTGGGAGAGTTTTTGGCTACTAGAAGTAGCTATCTTGCCTAGAATCCGAAACAAACAGGCCCTTAGTACACTCGACTGTTATAATATAGGCAATATTAAAAGGCCTAGTAAAATTGCAACCTTCTTTTCCTTTTTGCGATGATTGGTTTGGATGATGCGACATCTTCACCAAAATCCTTTATGATCTATAGAGAAATCAATGTGAGCTCGAAGAAAATATCATTGCCATCAACTTGGTCAATCGATATTTGACCAAATTAGGAAATTACTACTTTCATATGTTGTGCTTACTGTTTAGGAAATTTCAGCTATACTTTTAGTTCAACAAAGTGTTCTGTTCATCACACACTGAAAAGATCTTTACATTTCATTACAACTGAAAAGATCATTACATTTTAGGTATGCATTTAAATCATGCAACATTTGAAAAGATCATTCCATTTACATTCGTTCATCACATATTTCATCAATACTGTTCCAAGTATTATAGTCAAAACATGAAAACACAAAGAATAAAGGACAAGAACTCAAGGTAAATAAGCATTGTGAAATGAGTAGAACCTGAATTATACCACAAAGGTCAAGGCATCCAAGTTGTAGTCGATTGAGAACCAATTCTGTCCAAACTCAATTATGTTAGAAGTACATAGAGATATATCAAGAACAGTGGAATTTTATCATCAGTATCCTAATAATAAGTTAAAAGAGAACAAAAGATGTGCAGGGTGCCTGCTAACCATCACTCAATAGTGCTACTATTTTGACAAGCACTGGTTCGTTGCAAAAAATTACCTTAGTGTATAATCCTCTCTCTTTACTGCTTCACCTCCTCGTAATAGTTGTAGTAATCACATAACCAGGATAGACACAAAAAGCAATGTAATGCCCAAATGAATAATAATCTATGCACAAGGAAATCCCAGAAAATATAATATCAGCGCAACATTACATGTGTTGCTATTTTACACATCCCCAATACATGGTAGATTCAGGGTTCTACTGAATTACTTAAAAAGGGATTCAACTGAAAGTAAAGATAGACGAAAATTAAAGCATATTGAAATATGAGACTCCTCAAGTATAGTGCGAAGGATGTTTGACCACTGAGTACATATATCGTAACTACTTAGCATTACAAACTGGAAAATATACTGCTTAGCAGTACACACTCTCTATGCATAGCTGATATACCTTCTACATGAATTTCCCACAGCAATCATGGGTGAATCATGACATTCGCATGAGTCTATAGTAACCCTCATTGTGACACATCAATCAACAAAATATTACTCCAAAACATGAGAAATTCAACCTAAATTTGCATAATGTGGTACCCAAAGTGGAGAAAACACGAACCAAGCATCAAACAACTAAACCTAAAATGACTTTTAAAAAAGTGAAGAAAGCTTACATGTTGCAGATCTCTCGACAGGGTGCACTGATGGAGAGCTACATGCTGCTATTTGATTGGGCAATTGCATCATGTGGAAAGGCAAGAGGAAAACACATGCCTCTTTGCTTTTCGACAATTCATTATAGAAAACCCAATAGTAAAAAGAAAAGGTTTTATGAAATAGCAGCTGAAATGTATTATTCTCACTATATAGATAAAAAACAATGCAAACGAAGGCATCATTGCTCACTGCTGGTCTCCCACTCACATCATGTACATTAAATGGAAGCAATTTGAGCATGAATAAGCTAGGCCAACCAATTACTCATAATCATAGGATAAACTGGAAGAAGTACTTGAGGAAAAAGTTAGCATCCTCTTGGGTTGATGCTTACTGTGATCTCCCTCCTCTTTCCTCACTTATTTTCTTTTATTCCCTTTGAAAGCTTTGCAGTAAAAATAATAAAGACGCATATCAACAACTGGGATGTGCTTTTTTCTTCTATGAATCATGTACAACATGAGATAGTTAATAGCATAAAGAATTTCCTTTGTTCCATCCACCATATGCAGCGTACAATAATAGGTTAGAATTCTCGCACAGTTGCTTCTCAGAAAGTCATATGAAGCAGAGTTTATAGTTTATACCAAGAGCAAATATTCAAGAACCATAGATTTAAAAAGTGGAGAAATTTAAGAATAATATAAGCATTTAATAGACTGAAAAAGAGTAAATGGATCACAAGACATAACACGAGATGACCATTTTATAAACAAACCATAATCTAATTCACTGACATGAAAGCATATCCTTCCCTAATCAAAGACATAATAGGTTCATTCCATGCATTTTTTATTGCATGCTCGGATTGGATATCATATAACCATATATGGTCTTCATGGATGTTTCCCACCTATTTTTCTCACACAGTATATAGAGGATGACAACATCAATTGAAGATTAAAGCTACAAACACAAGCAAGAAACTTGTGTCAAATGACTTCTCTGCATTTTTACACATGTTCTATCATCCTATAAACAAAAGAAACATAGGTAGTAATTCATTAGGCTATGCAAATGCTTTTCAATAGAAACTGGTGTGAAATGACTTCTCTGCATTTGAAAACACAAAATTACAAGCATAAGTCTGCACTGGAAAACAGAAATCGCAAGCATTGCACTCACAAAATTACAAGCATCGTACTCACAGACAAGCATTGGACTCCAAGAATACATGAACAGAACAAGAAGAGCATAAAGAGTTTATTTTGTCTAACCTGAGAACCAGTTTGTGTGCAAGGAATCCAATTGGCCCGACGAGGAAATGTAGAATAGTAGAAGGAGAAGTGAAAGATTAGGAGAAGGAGAAGTAGTTCAAAGAACACATGAACAAAACATAAGAACATTAGAGTTTATTTTGCCTAACCTGAATCGACTAAAGGAGGAGGCATAGAAGGGTAGTAGAAGGAGAAGTGCAAGATTAGGAGAAGGAGCAGCAATTGAAAATGAGTAGTAGTTGTACCTCTTTTATCTTTGATGGAGCAACCATTTTGCGAACACGTTCCTTCTCACTATCATTCTTGCAACCGCACCGTAACCTGGGCCCAGTCTGCAACCATAGCAGCAGGCCCTGCATCTTCGCACTGGCCTCACTTCCATGTCAACTAGCTTGCGGATGACCACTGTGGAGGCCCTGAATGCCAACGGTGGCTCCATCACCGGGGTAGCGCTGGTGACGACCCGCTTAAAGTGGAAGTGCCAGGGAAGGGGAGTCCATGTTGGGCTGCATCACTGGGGTAGCGTGCGATGGTGCATCTCTAGAGGTAGCACACGGGGGGTTGACCATTGATCGTGGTCATAAATTGGGAGCCTTCGACCATGGCTCATGGTTGTAAGTTGGAAGTCGACGACCATCACTTGTGGTCGTAAGTCAGAATCCGTCAACCATCGCTCGTGGTAGTAAGTCAGAAGCCATCGACCATCACTCATGGACATAAGTCGGAAGAGTGGGAGCAAAAGTGACAGCCGTGCAGGGGCGAGTTGATCGAGACATCGACCACACCTCTCGCTCTGGTCGTACATTCAAAGACCTCAACCATCACGCGTGGTCGTAGGTTGGAAGCTGTCGACTATCGCTCGGGTTTATACGTCAGAAGCCATCAATCACACCTCATGGTCGTAAGTCGGAAGTTATCGATCACACCTCATGGTCATAAGTCGGAAGCCATCGATCACACCTCGTGGTTGTTAGTCAGAAGCCCTCGACCATCACTCACGGTCATACAGCGGAAGACATCGACCACACCTCTCGCTTGTTGTTGTAAGTCGGAAGACCTCGATCATTGTGTGTGGTCGTAGGTCAGAAGCCGTCGACCATCGCTCGGGGTCGTACATCGGAAGCCATCGAGCACACCTCATGGTCGTAAGTCGAAAGCCATCGAGCATACCTTGTGGTCGTACGTTGAAAGCCATCGAGCACACCTCGTGGTCGTAAGTCGGAAGACGTCGACCATCATGCGTGATCGTAGATCGGGAGCCATCGACCATCACGCGTGATTGTAGGTCGGTAGCGGTCGACCATCACCCGTAATCGTAGGTTAGGAGCGGTTGACCATCGCTAGTGATCGTAAGTTGGCAGCGGTCAACCATCGATCGTCGTCCTAAATCTAGAGCCTTCGACCGGGGCTCGTGTTCATAGAACATTTTTGTATACAAACATGTTCTATGACCACGGCCATGACTCTACGACTACAACCATGACCGCTACGACCATAGCTACGGGCACTACGAATACGACCATGACTGCTACGACCACTGCCTCGTGCGCACGACTACGACCATGACTACTACAACCATGGCCACAAGCGCTACGACTACGACCACGGCTACTCCTTGTAATGACTACACACAAATTGTGGTCAATCTGACCACACACACAAGTCCTAACAACTTAACACACACTGGTCATAGCGACCGCATACACAAACTGGTCATAACGACCACAATGCATCAACTTGAAGCTTCGACCACAGTGCATCTCATCAACTAGAAGTTTCGACCATGGCGCATCATCTCGATGCTTTGACAACGGCTTCTCGCTTACTCGGAATGTTCAACTGTGACTACCGCTGATTCGACTGTTGCTACGATCATGGCTTTAGGGACTCTTCGATCGTGCCTTCAAGTGTGGCTTTGACCACTTACAAATCATCAAGATTAACAAAAACTTCACTTGGCAAACACACACCAGAGCACAAAGGAATCATCAGGACCGTTGCAACAAAGTCACAAGGCATATGCTCCGAGTAGCTAGCTGATCGAAAGAGGGAAAAAATCTACGATGCGCCACCGATTCCCCACACAGCGGATAGATCTACTTAGGGTTGACCAAGGTCGCGGTGCGGGTCTCTCCAAGCAGAGAGACGACTAGCTTGGGAGACCAAAATCACCAGATAGCGTGACGGGCTCTGAGCGAAGAGCAGGAGGAGATAGAGAGGCTCACCGGACGCCGCTGCGTAGTACCGAGCAACAGCAGTAGTAGGGGGTGGGTGAGGCAGGGGGAGGAGAACCGTGGTGACCACGGGGGGCGGGGTGAGGAGGGAGCAGGGGCGGCCATCGGATCCAATGGTCGCCGTCTACGAGCGCCCATCTCTCGGATCCACTGACCGCCATCGATCGCTGCCTTCTACATCCACCGGCTGCTATCGCCGAGCATGCCTCTCGGATCCACTGGGCGCCATCGCCGAGCGCCTTTCTCTCTGATACACTGGCCGCTGTCGTCGAGTGTCGTGCCGCCTCACGGTTCCCACCAGTCTGGTCGCCGTCTTGACTGAAATTGCTTCACCATACTGTTATTGTAGCGAAAAATCTTGGTTGAGGGGCGATGGGAGATGGGGCGGTGGCGGTGGGGAGATGCCTGGTGGCCAGTGAGGAGGGAGAGGGGAGATGGGGTGGTAGTGGGGAGATACCCGATGGACGGCGAGGAGGGAGAGGGGAGATGAGGTGACGGGTCAGTGGGGTATGGCCATCTGCGAGAGAGAGAGCATGTGGGAAAGAATCGGAGAAAATGAGAGAACAGAATAACTGAAGGTAGAAGTGGAGAGGAGAGACAATTAGCGCGCGAGAGAAGATATAGATGGTCAAGATTTCTATGTTTAAATCGGACAGCTAAGAAGAAAGGAGGAAGAATGGACCAACGACCATTAACTCATAATTTTTAGGAGTAGGGATTACTATTTCTAAGTTGGTCCCTAAAACCGTAATAAAAATGAAAAAAAATTCATTACTCCCAACTGCTTTCCATTCCATACCCCCATATTCCCTGTCCCGATCCTCACCCACCTACATCCGATCCCCCTCTAGCGACAAAATCGCCAGCATCTGATCCCTCTCCTTTGTCCGTGAGCTTTCCTCCGACGGAGGCTCCTTACTTCTCCGGCTAGATCCGGCCAAGAGAACCCAAGCCACGACGACAGCTCAGGAAACCCAAGCGGCGACAGTGACTCAGGCGACGACGACATTGAAGTCGACCCGAAGGAAGACGGCAGCTAGATCTGGCTTTTCTAACTCCTGCGTGACCAAATCTCGCTTCCCAACTCTGGTCAACCGAGGGCAACGACGGCTCGTGGTGGAAGGAGATGGACGAGGCTCAGCAACTTCACCACCAACTTTGCCATTTGCAGGTGGGATACACGATTTGTTTATTGGGTAGAGATAGCCTCCAACCTGGAGTCGTTGCTATATGATTTTACTTGGAGGCTCTACCTCGCAGTGTCTAGCATCTTCTCCAAACTCACACACTCCTTAAAGGTCAAAATGGTTGCTCTAAGAGCAACTCCAAGAGATAGGTTAAAACATCCCCTAAAACAAATTTTGATGATTAGTGAAAAAACCCCTCCAAAAGATCCTCAAAACCACCTCTAAAAATTTTAACACTCCCAATATCTCACCCCACCGGAGCCAAATTTGACCTCACCCCACGCGTCCCCAATCACTGTTGCCGCACGCGAGTAGGCGATTCCGCGCCCAATTTTTTTCCTTCGCGTTGCAGATAAAATAAATTTTAGGCTCCAACTAGCTAGCTAGTTCACATGCACGTGGAGATTATAGTAAGAGCAGTGGCGTTCGTGGAGATTACCGTGATAAAATAAATAGAGGAGCAGGTTGGTTGAAATGGGCGGCGCTATGAAGAACGAACAGGGGCGGCACTAGAAGGAATAAACAGGGCGGCGCTGCAAGGGCATGAACAGGGGCGGCACTTGGTGGTGAACAGGCTCAGCAGCTGGGCCGATTTATAACTAATATGGCACATAAGCCCATGTAGCAGATTTAAAATATTTAGGGGACTAATTTTGGGGATGACTGTTAGAGCATCTCCAACAAATCTTCTAAAGTGCTTATATCCCCTATATTTTAGAAGAAAAGGTAAAAAAAGGGCTCCAACAGATCCCCTAAGTGGTACCCAAAAATATAGAGGACTCCATCCCTGATTTTTCGTCTCCCATATATGGAGGACGCACACCATCCCCTAAATCGGTCCCAACGCTCCTGCGCCGTCCGATCCCCTAAATTCTTTGGTTGGTAGTTTTTGTTGACCCAGATTTTAATTTAGGGGACCATATTTAGAGGACTTGTTGGAGGTTACATATTTTTAGTCTTCTATATTCTAGATTGTGTCCTCTAAAAAGTGATTTAGGGGATGAGATTTAGAGGACATTGTTGGAGATGCTAGCAAAGGAGTTATATTGATCCCCAATTTTTTGGCATGTCCTCTAAAATGAGATTATAGGGGATCAAATTTAGCCCATCTTTTGGAGCTGCTCTAAGGGGCCGCATCGTCAGTGTCCACATGGTCGTGCTACAAACCGCTTGTTTGATATTGCACTGGGGCTTGGGATTTTTAGTTCTAGGATTCTCCCCGCAGCAAAGGAGGTTCCGTACTATAGTTTCACCTTGGAAGTGTTAATCATATAGCAATGGCAAATTCAAAATAAGGGTTACCATACACATCGGACCATGTTTCCGAAAATCAAATCCAAAATGAGGGTTACCATACACATCGGCTCATGTTCCCGAAAATCAAAATAAATAGAACGGCATTGAAACATATTCTCTCGAAAACTTTTCGAGTCTAAAATTGTATGCATCGTCTACGTCAGTGTCTCTTCCGTCTACTATCATCTTAAAAAGTACAGCAAAAAATCATTGGCTAAGGAAAATAAAGCCGACATCATCACAGACGATGGCACTAGGCGATAGGGGCGGTGGGGCCAGGGTGATGAGTTGGTGACCTCAGTCTCTGGCAGTTGGATCACCGAACGACTAGGTGAGTGAGCAACGATGATGCTAACGGTTAAGGGTGGCACTAACAGCTATGTTGTTAGTCAGCGGCCATGGCTTGCTAGCAGACTTCATCGGTGCTGGTGTTGGGATACGGGTATGCCACACTAGTGCAGATTAAAATTGTTTACCATGTAAATCAGGAATCCATAAATCGTTACTATTGTAGGGGTGGCCCTCACCTAAGCCCGTCCGATCTGCTAGGAAGTTGTAAAGCCTATAATGGAACATGTGTAATAACATAGATACCTGAAAACATCTAGGCCTATAAAATGGTTTTGGTAATTAATGAATTTATGTGAATATAGGACTAACATGTTTAATGAGTATGTAAAGGTTAAGTCCAAAAGTGGTTGACAAGATGCAAGCCAAAGGATGAATGCGAAGATCAAAAATGGTTCAAAGCAAAGGTATACTTAGAATAAGATCCCTTTTCATTTTACCGGTCTTAAGGAAAAAAAGGTGGAAGACCGGATTATAGGCTAGATAATCGTACCTCTTTGGCAAGTAGCTTGATAGCAAAAATTATGTGCCATTTGGATCAAAGTAGAAGCATGCATTCATTAAAAATCAGCTTTAAAACCAAAATTATGCTCTGTCTGGAAGAGCAGTAGTACCGCAGATTTCAATGTCGGAACTACAGGCGAAATCAGTACTACCGGCGACCGGAAGCTCCAAAACCCAAGCGGAGCCTTTTTTCCAGAGAGCACTCTCCGGATGCAATTTGAGATTTCGCGGATCGGAAGTATCGGCGATTTCAATGCCGAAACTACCGCAAAGTGCGGTAGTTCCGCTATCCGGAGCCCGGAAGCTCCGGAGGATGAGCAGAGCCTTTTTTTCCAGAGAGCGCCAAGTTTGGGACTTTTGGGAGTTCGGCTCAAGCGGTAGTACCGTGCCGACTTTGCGGAACTACCACAGAGCGGTAGTACCAGAAGTTACAACGGTGGTAGTACCGCGCCGACTTTCCAACGGTCACTACAGAGTCTCTGACATAGCCGTTCTACCGCGCCAGATAGGGGAGCGGTACTATCGGCCTCAGACCAGTGGTAGTTCCGCTCGCCCTGATTTTTCTGGAATTTGTTCCAAACGGCTAGTTTTGGTAGGTGAAAGGTATAAATACCCGTACCACTGCTCTAGGATAGCAAGAAGAGACCCATTGAACATTTCTTGAGCATAGAGCATTCACTCCACCCCTAGTTTACACATTGAGCATTAAATTTGAGGTGGTTGGGCAAATTATTGCATTGCATTCATTAGTTGATCCTTGACACTCATTTGCAAATCAAGTGAAGCCCTGATTTGTTACTCTTGGTGCTTGCCGGCACCTGGACGATTGGGTAGATGATTGATCGGTGAACTTCTCAAAGGAGATTGTGAAAAGACCCGACGTTCGTGTGAAGATTGGAGCTCATCTACCCAGAGCGGGGAAGAGCTACCACTAGCGATTGAGGTGCTTCGGCTTAATTCGTGGAGCCAGTCCAATTTGTTCGGGCTAACCTCAACGTGGATTAGGGGAACCGGCAAGTTTCCGAACACCACGGTAAAATATCGATTGTGTACATCTCTTACTTGTTTTTTCTTCTAGCTCTTATTCATTAATATTGTTGTGATCATTTACTTGTTTAGAGCTAGCTTTGGTATCTCTTGACTAGAATTGTGTAGGGTTAAGTGCTTTACATTCTTGCTCTTAAAATTGTAGAGAATTAATTAAGTAGATAAGAAAAATTTTAAAACCTCCTATTCACCCCCCTCTAGTCGGTATCCTTGATCCTACAATACCTCTAGGGAGGGCACTCGCATGTAAACGCAGGATAGTAAAATATGTTTCATGGAAATATATATACACGCCCTAGACGTAGGGAAGGGGCAAGCATTGTCCATCCATCTCACTTGTTCCACTACTCTCCTACTTTACTGTTTGGCCAGTAGCCACAACAGTTACCATTAGACACACAGTGCAGCAGAAGTAGAGTTGAAGTAGCTGATTTAACAAAGAGCGTGTCGGTGTAATGGTAGTACTCAATCGTCCTCTGGCCAACCATTTCCTCCTCGCAATCATCCCGATCAACGCCGCAATTGCAGCAATGCTTCTACTAGGTCCACACATCCAAGAATGGAACACCATACGTTGGCGTGCTAGATTAGTGCGCACGGCAGGGGTAATGAGAGGTAGCCGATAGGGTTTCGACGGGTGTATTTTGGGGATATCTCCCAAAGTCCCACACCTCTCTTTATATAGCCTCTAATCGGATCCTTATCTGATACTAGTAGAGATCGTGTCCCACTCAGAGACTATCATCAGGACTCTTATTGTTCTAGCCCCATTAAGTGTATGACTCTGTAGGTTTATGTATATTTGTCCATAGACCGAAAAGTCCTTTCCGAGCTATAAATTGGTAGCGGTCCCTAGCAGGACATAATGACTCCTAAACATACATAAATATCATATTAGATGAATATATATAGTGCTTATGTACCAATCCTTTTGCCTCATGATACTAGATCGAATTCAAGGTAAGAAGCGTACTATCCTATGATAGCTCGATCCTTCACTTGAACCCATAGTGGATTTCTCAGTTGTGATTAACTCCTCAACCACATTCGGTATGGCATGCAGTTTCTTAATCCAACCACATTGAGGGGCCCAAAAATATCTCTCCTATTATATAGAGGGGTAAATTCCATCTTGGTTGCTTATAATTATCCGCATGTTTCATAGTAAACCCGAAAACTAACTCTATGATTACCTAGTCACGGAATAGAGTTTGGTAACCCCTAAGTAAACTATTACATATGTAGAAAAAATGACAATCTCAGGTCTATGGATCCTACATATACTATGTATGAGACCAACTGATAACACTTCAGAATATAATAATTACCACAGTATCTCATTGTCGGTCAATCCACCATCCTGTTCTCTAACATGTGTCTACATTATTGATTTGATATCATATATCCATGATCCGTAAAATATAATCATCAATCAATACATGTGCTGATATATAAATAATCATTATCCTACATAATAATATAAGATCAGCGATAATTTAGAATAATATCAAAATATAAATAAAAAATTCCACGAACAAGCCATATACAAGCTATATACTTATTGATTAATACGAAAGATATTTATTTAAGGGATAAAATAATATATTATTTAAAAGTTTATAAATATAGAAATAATATAATCATCTTTATGATTATCTCTAATAGCTGGTACGGTGGCTCATACGGAAGAGGATAGTGGCGATGCCGGGAGAGGCGCTGTGGTTTGGATTGGCGTATGGGAGGGTAAGAGTAAGCATGACTGCACGAGACGAGGAGATCCTGAGCATGGATAATGTGATAATTTTGAGCTTATACCTTTTTCTAAGAGCAAACACAGTTTATACTAGTCACATAGAAATCTTGTAGACTTTTATTTCAACATTCTTTCTCATATTTGGACTCTCCTAGATCTAAAAATATGGAATAAAAGTGAACTATAGTTATATTTTTAATTGTGTCAACAGATTTTGAATTCAAGATCTTTTGACTCTGATAGCATATTAAGTTGTATATACCAAATTCGTTCACATAAAAGGCTAACTAACAAAAAAAAGACAAACGATTTACTTATACTCCTACATATTAATGCCCTAATTATTAGAGTTTCTGCTTCAAATTTTTTACTTTCGTCTTTTTCTGATGATATAGTTTTTTGCTTTTTGTCTTTCTTAATTTCCATGATAATTTAATTTGTTTGTTTTGAAATTTAATTATACTAAAAAAATTAATAGCAGTTATAGTATATTTTTAACTGATATAGTATAAAATAGTTATAAATCGAAACTTTTAAGTCTAAGTCCAGATAAACACAGCCTAAAAAAGGCCGCATTTTGGTTACAGTGCTCGCTCTATGCCATTCCATTCAGAATATACAATAGAGGACACAAACAACATATATGACATGTCAGCATGTTTCAGATCCTTGACACGTTGGATGGTTCTAGAGACCGGGGAGCAGCCTCCCATGAGGCCATGACCAATGGTGTCGTGAAACGGTCCACGCTAAGCTAAGGTCAGGTAGCAATCAGTCATGGGATCCATCGCACGCCTGTACGGGCCATCTTGCTCCCGGGCCCACCGTCGAATTTGGTGCGTCGGCCGAGCTGCTTTACGTGTAGCCCCGGGCCCCACGAGGACATCGACCTACCTCCCGTATCTAAAAAATTCGAGCATCGTAGGCGCCGTCGGATCCATACCGGACGGACGACGTCGATCACCAGGAAAAGCTGCAGTGTTGAATCTGTCAATCACCGTACGACACCATGCTCATGCCTTTTCCCGTACACATTCTTTTACTTTTCTCCCTTTCGTTTCGATGAACGAGGTGGTGCAGCGATGTGATGATAGCGTCATACTGTAATGGTAATAATAGGAGGGACCGGCCCGGCCGGGCGGTCTGGCTGATAGGAGCCACAGCCCACGAGGTAGTTTTTTTTTTCAATTTTGGTTTTTATTCTTTTATAAAAATTACCCTTAAGAAAACTAATTTTAAAAATGCCCTTTTTAACGCACAAGTATGAACGATGCAAACAATTAATGTCTCAGCGCTATCATTCATGGCACGGAGGGTTGGTGCCACCTCAACCATCGAGGCCAACATGGCTAGGTGCAGACCTGCATAATTCAGCACCACTAATTATCTACCCTACTCTATAATACATTAAAATTTTCTTTACTAAATCCACCCCCCTCAACCATCCCCACAGTCATGCCTAATCTAAGTCCACCCAGATTTGTGTACCAAAGTAATCCAACTTCATACGAATGAATGGTCTGGATCTCTCCTTAAACCTTCTTCTCTTACTCATTGAAGATCCTAAGGCCAAAATCATCCGAATCATGCACATCATCATTTTACCTGGAAATCCACCCCACGCTGCCGCCGCCACCTCCCGCTACGTCCCCTGTGCCCCCGCTCGACCTGCGCTACCCCCTCCATCCGCCTCCCCGCGCCTCCCCTCATCCCCCCGCGCCCCCCTCCGCCTCCCCCATCCTCCCCGCGCCTCCTCCCTCCGCCCCGTCTCGCCTCCGCATCTCCCCGGTTCTCGCGCGCCTCCCCCTTCGTCCTCCGCCTCGCCTCGTCCCCTCCTCATCCGCCGCTCGCCTCGCCTACTCCTCCCCACCCCGCGCCGCCGCCTCCTCCTCCTCCTCCTCCCCCCACTTCTTCGCTCTGCCGCCGCCTCCTTCGCATGGCCCGCATCGCCCCGCCTCGTCGTCCTGCCGCTTCACCCGCTGCTCCCTCCTAAACACCCCTCCGCCCCCACCCGGAGCGGCGTCCCCGTCTCGCCTCGCGGCCGCGCCACCCCCTCCCCGGCGGCCGACGCGGTTCATGCGTCGGAACGGCCCCGATGTCGAGTGCTTCGTCGACCGCCCGGACTCGGGAGCCAATCCCCTCTTCGCGCGGCCCCCCGAGGCAGAGGAGGGGGACGAGGAGGGTGTCTCGGCGGCGCTCGTGGGGAGGGAGTGGGTGTCGCCCTTCTTCTTCTTCTGGGGCACAGCCATGGTGGCCATGAAGGGGGTCATACCCAAGACCGGGCCCTTCTTCGTCGCCGCGGGAAGCAGCCCTCTGGTTGGGCAGCCTGGGCCGTCGTTGCCGCCTTCGGCCTTGTTGACGCCACATGCTTCCAGGTAATTTAAAAATGTGAGCTTTAGCGTGTCTTAGCGTCAAGACGGTGGACGAGGTCTGGCGGGACTTCGTGCGGGAGGCGCCGACGGGGACGGCCGACGGCGGCGGGGAGGCGCCGCAGCCCAGGAGGCAGCCGACGTTCAGGGAGATGACGCTGGAGGGGTTCCTTGTCAGGGCTGGGGTCGTACGGGAGAACCCCATCTGCGTGGCTGCGCCACGCGCGCCGTGGCTCTGTGGCGATTCAAAGCGAGGAATATATAGACTATATTGTTTTGGCCCTTGTTAAGAATATATAGACTATATTGTTTTTGGCCCTTGTTAAGAATCTTATTCTTCGAGTTACCAGTGCTAGACATGTGTAAGTTCTTGATGTGTGTGAGCTTGTTAGCTTATGTTTGATATTTAATTGCTTGTTAGATTAAATGCGATCGATGTTGTATGCTCGCACGCTATCTCGCCCCTTAGTCATGCAAGCCATGTCAATGGTCCCTTCATATTGTACATACTATCGTACCAAGGGACCATCAAGATAATCACTTTCATTTTTGCACGAATGCACTGTAAAAACTGCTGAATGAAATATTTATTATTAATTAGCTTCCATGCCATGTCAACTGGTCCTCAGTCTACTAGATGTCGTGTTAACTGGTCCCTTCACATATACACACTATTAAGGAGCAATCAAGATGTTCACTTTCGCCTTTACATGGACAAACTGTAGAAGTTGCTGAATGGAATCTTATTGACTAGCATCCCAACTCTTAAGAATGTCGTGTTAACTGGTCCCTTCACATATACACACTATTACTTGCTTATATTTTCCTTGTTTTACTCTAATTTTTGGAATAAAATATTTTCACAAGGTATGAGAAATATCATGGATATTATCAGTGGCAGAGGACGGGGAAATGGGGCGGATCGCCGCCGCCCACCCGCCGCCCGCCGCCGCCGCCTCCGCCGCGCGCCGCCCGCCTCCGCCTCCCCGCCTCCCCGCCCGCCTCCCGCCGGCCGCCCGCCTCCGCCGCTTTGCCGCCGCCCGCCGGCCGCATCAAGGTCAGTGCACGCGGACCTTGCCCTATCGGGTCCTCCGCCACTGGATATTATGGAGGGAAGGAGGAAGCAAGGAAGTCCAACTACACTGATATGGTAATAATCATCTTATTTTGAAGACGGTTATCTTGTATGTAGTATTTTGGTAAATTTGATGCCTACCTACTCAAGTTATTTATGTGCAATGTTTTTCTATGAAAATTTGTCTGCAATGTTTAGTTGTACAATGAGAAGACTATAACTGTGTAGTTAGCTTCAATGAATGCAAACGAAATGTTGTTAGCTTGCAATTCGCTTTACTAAATATCCGTGTCGCTAATGTTCTTCAAAAGATGATTAAAAGTCGCATTTCTCATATAGTTGGGATGATGGTTGAAGTTAGAAACACATATGCAAGCTCTATGTTCTGCTGTTTACAATCTTTGTGGCTACATATTAATTATTTCATTAAATATCCTAAACATATATTTTTGAATATTGCCTCTTTCTTGTCTGTTTGGAAGAATGAAATCTCCAATGTTACAAATTGAGAGCATCGACATATGTTCATTGTCTTTGCATTATCCCATGGTCCATGATAGTGGGAGACTGTTTTGGCCCATTAGGTGTTGAATATTAGCAACTCATACTATGTTCCTTATCACTCAATAAGTACTATGATCTTGCTACTAGCTTCTATGAGTATGGTGGGGTGAATCCTTCCACTTTGCTCACGGTGAGGACCCTCTTGTGGAAATAAAAATAATTGATCTTTCATTTTGCGAAAAATATCATGTTGTGCTTATTCTAAGGAAATGTGAAAAAGTAATATTGGTTTTGTTTGTCACCTGGTTCATAGTGAGTGAACTATACTTGCCATGTGCAACAATATTTTAGATGGAGCGGAGAATCTTTACGGGAAAGCATCAAGCGACACGAGCACTTTCGGCCCTACACTGACAGGTTGAAACCGGGAATGAAGGTCGATTTTCTTATTAAACCTAATAGCCTATTTCAGAATGGTTTTGTTGCTCTTGCTACAGCAATACGTAAATATGAAACATTAATAACTAGATATTGTTTGCTTCACTTGTTGGGTGTAGGTTTTGGGCGTGGGTGTGGAATAGGCGGACCATTAAGAGAAATTGCAAGATTTAGGTTTGTTTCTTGGGCCATGACCCTTCATGCTTGTGATGCATTGAGTTCAAACGTTTCATATGCATGACAAATGTATCAGAATTTATCAATCTTTATCACTTATAAAATTGTAAACTGGTAGTCATTTGATTTTGGAGAGATGGTCGCAGGAAAGCATCATGGACAATTGACCTTTTCAAGTTCACCTATCATGTTTTTTTGGAAGTAACATGTGCCTTTTCTTTGGGAAGAGAAAAACTTAGCTCATAGTTTACTTGAAACATTATTTTCGTTTTTTGATATATCATCGTCGATCCATCCCATGCAAGGAAGATGCATAACAGAATGTCTTTGTTAGTTAGATAAGGGATTATTGATTCTGTCATCTTTCAGTATCAATATATTACTTGGAGGTAGAAATAACTGACTGGCAATGGTTCCTGGCAGCTCCACTTCAGTTACTGGATTAAACAACAATGAATACCAGATATCTAGGGGAAAGGTTATTTGACACCACACTCCCATATCTAATTTGGTTAATTCTGCTGCTGATTTTGATTCAGAACTTGAGTTAAATATGCAGCTTTTAATGTCACACTGGTTATCACAATACTCTTCTGTTAACATGAGATTTTAATATTCAGGAGCTCAATCGGTTGGCAGGAGTAGGTGGAACTTGCAATTTTGTGAAGGTATGTTGGCTTACCTACTAGACTACTAGAGCACATTTCCTTCTTGGCTTAGCTCATTTGTTTGCTTTGCTGTTCTTTCTTTCCTCCTTTTTGTAAGCATACATGTCTTTGCAGTTGCTTTGCTGCATAAAAATGTTATCAGCCCTCTTTTTAGTAAAAATGTTAAAAATGTATAAAGACAAAAGTTCTTACACAAACAAGTCGCTGCAATTGCTTGGCTGTATAAAAATGTTAAAAGATTGATGCTTTACTTGGAGTTTTTTGATATTTTAAATAAGGTAAATGATATTACTTACATTACCTACATATTGGTCTGTACTACAGGCAGACTTCATGAACATGCCATTTCTCGATAACAGATTTCGATCTTTGTTTATGCCATTGAAGCAACATGCCATGCGCTGATCCGTAGGACTTCAAATTGTCACTTATGTGGAAAGATTTGTCATCACTTTTAATACCTTCTAGAATTACAAAACTGAATTGATTTTATTTTGTTGCAAAGGTTGGTGCTATAAGGAGATCTACCGTGTATTGAAGCCAGTCGGTGTTTTTTGTATATGAGTGGTGCATTACCGATCACTATGATCCAAACAATGCAACACACAATAGGATTAAGGATGAAATCGAGCTCGTAATGGCTCGCAGATATTCAAGCACTCAGCAATGTCTTCAAGTCATTAAAGATCTTGGCTTTGAGGTAAGATATTATACTTTCCCTTTTTTGTTTAATTATGTGCTTCTAGGATTTACAGGGCAAATCCATTTCTGAAAAAAAATATACTACAAGTATTTGTTTCTTCTCAATATCATGGAGTTTCATTTGATCTCCAATGGATATAATTTTTTCTTCATGAAGGTTATTTGGGATAAGGATCTTGCTGAAGATTCTCGGTGCCTTGGTACTTGCCCTTGGATCCAAGCCGATTGTCCTTGAGTAGCTTCCGTTTGACTTACGTGGGGCGAATGATTACTCGCAATATGGTGAGGAAATAGTTACTTCTTTTGTTATTGTTGCTATCATTTTCATTCTGCACAATCAAATGAAATTACTATTTTCTCTCCTAGGAATCTGCATTAGGTCAACATATTGTTTAGCAGTTCTACAAATTCCTCCCTGTGATTTGAATTCTATGTGAGTTGTGCACATGGTTTTAAGATTTTATCATGAGAGGAACCATGACAGTAATTTTGTATCGAATTAGATAGAAATAAGAAAAATATTACTTTCACCACTTGCAATTAGAGCAAAAATAGACTATTAACTATAGTTGAGATGGTCTCAAATGATAATTCGGATGCCCTGCATAGCTTAAAACTTGTCTGCAAGGGGGAAAAACCATGCAACAGTTTATGTAACATCAGAAACCATCCAAATTATATCAGGATCAGTTACCAACACTGTCATGTCAATAACTATTTTTTCACCTAATTTAACAATTGTGTACTATTGGATTTAAATTTGGCTTTTGGAGGTGGAGGAAGTGCGTGGGGATCTGGTACAAATTTTATCTTGTTTTGTATGTTACCGTAGCGTTAGCACGGGCACACTACTAGTGGTGCTAACGTCTAAACCCCATGTTTAGCACTTTTCTTTAATGAATCATGGATGAGTTATTTAGGAGGGTTTGATTATTGATAGACATATTATTTTTTATTTGAACAGGGTTTAGGGCTAGGGTTTAAAGAGATATATCCTCAACTATGTGCACATGGGTATAAGGCGATAATCAGCATACAGTCTATGCAAATATGACATAATTATATCCGAACATTAGTTGGATGTAGTTGAACAACAAAAAAGGGATATACATGGTGCGTGTGGTGTTCGTAAGTGCATATGTTGTTCGGCTATTATTCTATGGTACGTATGGCAACAAGCTCGAAATAACCACATGAACTACAATTACGGTACATATGCATATTTTAGAAATTAAACAACACAGTGGATTTAGATGTACTTTGGTCATGCGCACTTACGCCCTAAGGCAAAAATGACACACTGTTGGGCACCCACATGGAGTGTCAAGTGCAATTGCAGGTTGGGTTGGTGCAACAGTAATGTGGGTGGTAGTGACTGCTGAGGTGGATCTTCTCCTCGTTATTCCTCTCCCTGTTCCTCTGCCTATAGAGCTCATTGTTATTGATCCTCTCGGTCTAGAGCTCCTCCAGCAACTCGTGTATGTGGATCTAGAGAGTATGGATGTAAACCTAGAAAGGTATTGGATACATGCTATCCACTCACTCAGTGAACTTACAATCCACAATCTGCAAAGAAGACGAGGTGATAAATGATACATGCGTGGAAATGCAGATAAGAAATGAGCTACTTACCATGAACAGAGGATAGTGAAAGAATCAATGTATTGGGTTCCCCTCATCATCAGAAACCTGGACTAACCACGTCGAGTTTGTGCTTGCATAGCGGCCAAGGCTTGAGAGGGTGTGGGTAGTCACGGAGGGGATTTCTAGTGGTATAGGACTCTCTAATTTTAAGCAGAACTCGAGGCTTGGGGGTTCGGAGTCTAAAGGACCATAGATGTGCATGTCTTCTAGGCAAGGGTCGTGGCCTCGTCTCCCAATCCTTGCGTGCTCTCCCCTTATGCGCCTTGAGCTATCCACCCTATTGGCCATGGTGTTGAATGAGTAGTGTGGTAGTGCCTATCTTGTGTGCGACGAGGTAGTGTAGTGTTTCATAGGTGCAACCAAACTTGAGCCGTAGACTTTAGCCTCGAATTTCCTTCATGGACTCTAAGGCCAGACTTCAGCTGAGAGTTGTAATGCTATGAGCTGGGCAGGCCTATAGAATGTGCCTTAGCTAGTAGGTTAGTACAAAGGGGGGGGGTGAGTGATGCGTCGTGTCATGTAGTGGAAAGACTGACATCCAAGGCATGCAGGGATAGGTGGTGGGTGGTTCAGTCAATAGTGGTAGGATGCTATGGTATGCACGTGGATGTAGCACTTCATTTATGACACAATAGTGACAACTCCATTGGTGCATATGCTAAGTAATTGCATTGAAACGAAGGTTGAAGCCCAATATAGAGTAGTTAACACGCGAGTTACATGGTGTTTCCTATGACAAAACCCAAACGAAATTGGATTATTAGGGGTGGCTTTGGAGGTGGGAGTACTAAGGTGTACCCTGTCGATTCATGTCCTAGGGCTGAGGTTGGGTGCGAATGGCCACTCGTAGATCAACAAATCTGGTGTGTCCCTTCCACGCTAGGATATCTGGCGTCAGAACCCTATGCCACTCTGCCAACACTCGGCCAAGGATAGAGATGGGTCCTACCCCTGCCCATGACCGAGTGCTAGTACGGGAGGCACAATGATCTTGCACTGACATATCTGGCATGTCATTTCCACCTCCGACTCCAGAACTGCTAGCGCCAAATGGCTGTGCCATCGTGCCAGCGCTCGATCAAGGACAAAGAAGCCCTCTATCCCTCCCCTCGACCGAGTGCTAGCTCCAGTGCTCCCGTGCTTGCTGGCATGGAAACTTCTTCAAGTCCTTGTACTTTGGCTTGAAGATCCTTGGCTCATTCACCATACACAAATGCCTAAGGTCCTTCATGTCTTTCTTGGTAACACCGGAAAAATTTGTAGCAAAGTGCCGCATGCACCAATGGTGACGCAACTGACGGTACCTTGGGATTTCTTTCTCCATTGCATTCATGGTACCAATGTGCTATTCCAAGATGACACAACTCTCTCGGTCTGGTCATGTGACCTCAACCCTCACAAGATGCATGAACCACTCCTAGTTAGAGACGTTCTCCTGTTCCACAAGTGTGAAAGCTAAGGGAACAAGGTGGTCATCGGCATCAACCCCAATGGAGACCAAAATGATGCCCTTGTGCTTGCTAGTTAGGAGGGTGTCATCCACACTTAGAACCAGTCTACAATGCCAGAAGGCCTACATATAAGGCCTAAATGTCCAAAATGCACGACCAAATACCCTTCTCGTCATACCTCCCACGATCTCAACCTTTCGTTCATGGGGATCTACATTGTACACCATTGTCGGGTTGTTGGACTTCATGCCATGCATAAAAGTTTGTAGGCTAGCATAGGACTCAGCTCAATCATTGTACAACATCTTCATGGGGCTTGCTTAGCCCTCCAACCTTCTTATACTTAACCCGATACCCAAAAATCTTGAATATGAACTCCACGAGAGCTGTAGATGAAATGGTTGGCTATTGCTTCATGGCATTGCAAAGATGGTTGGCGATGAAGTATGATGTGAGCTGTTGATGCTTGCCTGAGAGCTGTGCTTCGCTGCATGTGTGTGCCACACTCATCACCTTCCACTGATCACGAGGTGTTTTTTTAGCACAGGCCTTCTAGGAGCACTTCCTATCCTTCTATCTCATCATGTAACGCTTCCTCAAGCTTGAGTACACCACACGATGTGGCCGATGGTGCCAAACCAAGTACTCCTCGAGCCATAGCTTCATGGATAGCATGTTGGGAAACAACATGCCCTTTTAGATCTACCTCGCAGATGTGGACGGTACGAGCTCAACATTCTCACTGCCATCAAGAACAACCCCACCTGCTAGATGTAGATCCTGAATTATGAGATATGGGGATCATGCCAATCACCTTCCAAAAGACATCAGCATCCTCCCCCGTCAACACCATGTCGGGACAGTCCTTGTACTAGTTGGATGCATACTGCTTCTCATAAGGCTCATCACCAACAGACCTCTCACTAAAGACCTGAGCATCCAACTCATCGGAGACTCTTACCCCATCAAAACGAGCAATGAGTGGGGCTACCGCTCACTCAGGACTCTGCTATGCCACCGATGGGGCTACCGTTGCCTTAGGACTCAACTGTGCTAAAGGCTTTGGTGGGTTGTCCCACATGGCATACACATACAGAAGGTCATTTCCATCACGCACAACATCGAGTGATAGATACCTCGCTTTCATGTCATCCTCATCACCTCGCGGAGATTGGTTCAAATCGATGGTGACCTCATGCGGTTCACTTTCCTCAACCTTCACCGCCACCACACCGAGGGACTTGAGTTGGGAGCTGGCAACCAACTCCCCGTATGTGTCCCATCAAGGTCACAAAAAATTGGCAACATCAATAGCGATCGTGCCCCAACACTAATATCATACCTTCCCTCCAATCGAACATCCACTTCGTGTTTCATCCACCCTAAATTCCCTTTCACGCTTGCAACCAACTCAGCGAATAGGGATGCACGGTGTACACCAACATGCTCAATGCGCTCACAGATGACAGACATCGACACTGCCACTTCAGGCCTCTACCACCTCCTATAGCAATTGTTGGTTTTTGCTGCTGGCTCTCCTTTATCAACACTATCTCACCGTGCCTCATCCTGTCAGCTACTGGCAACTAATTGGAATGATCGATGCCACCCGTGTCTCTGTTTGCCACCTCCCATCCCCAACTTCCTCCACCTCACCGGACGACACAACCAGTCTGCTACTACACCCTCCTCTTTGCCCTCTCTTGTTGTTGTGGCCGCCCTCAACTTCGTTTTTGACACTACTGCCCACCAATGCTGCCCATTGCCCCTTCAGGGCCACAACCCATGGAGGCATGACGTCGCTACCAACCTCCCTAGGTCTATTGTTAGGGAGCCTTGCGAATCCTTTAGTAGAACGATGTACGGCCACGACAATGCTGTTGGCAGTCAGTTGCTACTCATTGCAACTGTCATCTCATCACCCTACCATTATATATTAGCTTCTAAAAGCTGTTTTTCTTCAGTAAATGACTTTTTTACATTACCTATTTTTCAAATAGAGTGTCTTTTCAAGCAGGGTCCACTAATTGATTGTAGTACATGCTGTAGTGACTTCATTTATATCGTCCAAAATCGTACGTGTCTCTCTCTACAAGCTTATCTACAAGCTGTTACTATCTATTAGCTAAAGTTAAAAGCCATCAGTAAAAACCAATATAAATGCCTCCTGTATCAATGGACGTGTTTTGATCGTCGCTAGTATGCTGCAGATACAGATGACTGCACAATAGCCATTCCTTTTTTTTAGGAAGCCATTCCATATATCTGAAGCCCTGTAGAAACTCGTCTAAACAAAACTGTAGAAACTAAACAAGAATTTTCGGTTCTGTCCTAGGACAGGTTTAAAGCTGAGCTGGGTTTGTTTTTGTGGCCCATTCAGAATCGAGTTTGGGAATGGGCGGGCTCATCCTTGCCGGCTTGAAAATGTTCTTCGGGCCTACAAAGTAAATTAGGATCGGTGGTCTGTTCATGAAACAGTTTTGGGCCTCTCAAATAATGAAACAGCTTTGGGGTGTTTGGTCCGAGAAATGGGTTAGTTTTTTTTTTTTTCTGTTTAACGTGTGAAATTTCATCTACCATTGATCAATTCGACCGCAGCGACAATGTGCCTGCACTGCAGCACACAATCTCTAGCGATGATAGGTTGACAATTCTGAACAAGGCTAATGATCAGCTGGAACGCACGAATTTCACAGAAATTTCATAGGAAACAGTTCTATTCTTGTATGAATCAAAGAAAATTCTTGTGTTCAAATAGGTCCTAAAGCTTCCAACAGAGCTGCTGTTTAACACCAATGGGATTTTATTATTCTTCGATCTATCCTGGTCGACAAGAAGTTTATTCTGACTTTTATCTAAGTTTCTTCGGATACAATTGTACCTCAGGTGCCTTCGGTTGGGCTTATAGTTTATGTTATAGTAACTAGTTTTTAAATAATGTATTTTTTAAAACAGGATCAACAGGAAGATTATAATAAAAAGTGTACTGAATTCAGTTGTATAAGTCAAAATTATATGTGACTATTTTTCTCTACGTATTGCCTCTTGCGAACAGTTAGAATTAATCCATAAGCTACAGCCCAAAAGAACATACCCAATGCTCTTGATTGGATCTGCCTCTACAAGCAGAGTGTCTTTGTAAGATTGAAAAAAGGACACAATGTTTGAAAGAAGGACACAATGTCAATGCCACGAAATATTTTCGCAAAAAAGTGATGTTTTTTGAAGGCCTTACGAGCTTCCATGATTTTGAGTATTGAAATTTATGAAAGTAGCAAGAATAGTTGCATAAGACCGATTTAAGTAGACATGTTGTTTAATGTACTCCATTGATATTATTTTTTAACAATTTTACGAACATATTATTATAAAAATTAATAGTAAAATTTGTACCTTGTATTATGGAGTACTAATAGTCAGCTGTGATTATGAATCGCAGAGGATACCATTTTTTTTTGTTTTGAGGGAATGTTATATTCATACGGTTCTACTTCTAGTTATCTATTAATGTGAGAATTTCTTTAGAGTCTGCTATTTGTATAAAGATATAGATCTTTTAGGTAGGAAATGTGCTCGCAATGGATCAAATTATGCTCAGTAACACCGAAGCAAAGACAAGCAAGGTCTGAGCAACATAATACATGCAAAAAGTGCACTTTTTGTGCCAAGGGCAACTAGTGTCCCCGTTAGCGAATCCTTGCCGTGTTTTAAAAAGGGAGAATAGCCAATTTAGTCCTCAAAGTTTCCTCTCAGATTCAATTTCGTCTCTCAACTCTGAAAAAGACCAAACATGTCCTTAAACTTCTCTTTTCAGACCAAAGAGGGACCTCGGTCCATATGACATGCCAGATCGACAATATAAGTGGCATCATAATGTATGGAAATGAGTAGGCCAATAGGGAAAGCCATTTTTGCCCCTCCATCCATTCCACTGTTATACTCCACTTTGAGTTCTACCCGATTTCTTTCCACCCCTTTATTTCATTCCGATGGAGGCCTGAATTCTTTCCTCCCCTTGATTTTGTTCAGATGGAGGCTTGAACACTAGTGTAGGCGATTATATGTGACACGGGGTGGCAAGCAGGTGGCATGGTGGCCAGAGCAATGTTATTAATTCTATTATGGTACCAGCCGAAATGGCTGGAACGTGCCATATCATCACCCAAAACACATAGAAGAGGTTGCATCCCGATCAGCCTTGATTTCAGCCATTCGAGTTGAAATCATGTGTTTCGTCGATTCCGGTATTAGGAGATGGAGTTGAGGATGGGAAGGGGGAAGAAGATAGATGAGGACGATGGTGGAATCTTCTAGGTAGGGGAGAAAGATTATGGTGATGGGTGATGTACCTCCAAGCCATAGATGGTTGTACACAGCGGCGGTTCACTGGAGACGGTGAAGAAGGCCACCGCTCATGGATCTTAATGGAAGTGGCACGATTGAAGGGGATTACTGAAGGTGGTAGTGTGGTGGCCGTCGAATTTGAGTGGAGATGGTGGTCAGCGGCACTCATCCCAAGTGGAGATGGTGGTCGGCGGCACTCAAGCTGGGATGGTGCCCCCCTCCCCGCCGCCCCATGTTCGGTGGTATGAGCTCAAGTTGATGGGAAAATTGAATATATATGACCAAGTTGAGAGTGCTTTGGTAAAATAGGATCAAGTTATTTGTGCTTGTAAATATAGGACTGAGTTGAGCACCTTCTTGAAAATATGGTATTTTTCCCATTTTAATTTCATTTTCATTTTCCAGCCCTTTTTCTCTACGCGAAATGACTCTTTTGCCCCTTCCTCCCTCGCCTGGCCCGCTGCAGGCCGCTCCCTTGCCCGCGCGCGCCGCCTCCTCGCCGCGCCGCCCCTGGAGCGAGGGGGAGGCGGCACGCGCGCAGAGAGCGCCTGCAGCGGGAGGAAGGGGCAAAAGAGTCATTTCGCGTAGAGAAAAAGGCTGGAAAATGAAAATGAAATTAAAATAGGAAAAATACCATATTTTCAAGAAGGTACTCAACTCAGTCCTATATTTACAAGCACAAATAACTTGGTCCTATTTTACCAAAGCACTCTCAACTTGGTCCTATATATTCAATTTTCCCAAGTTGATTAATGGCGGTGCTGGAATGCTATCAATTTAGGTTGTTGTGTTGGCTTGGTAATTTTACAGTTTAGTCTATTTATTGATATGATCTTCCACTAAAGGAATTCTTCCATTTTGAACCTTCGTTCTTCTGTTTTAGTGCTGTTAAATCCCATATACATATATAAAATTATTATTAATAATAAGGCCGGAACGGTACATGGAATGGCCACTGGAACAAAATTAACAAGTATGGGCTAGAGGCAGCAGTGCATGGTGTGCAGATGCATTGCATGATGTCAAGAGGTGAGGGCGAGGCATTCAACGAGCAGATGTGGTGCAGTGGCCAGAGACGATGACGATGGCCAGAGAGAGCATGGAAGGGCTAGTATGAAGATGATGCTGTTCCTGATCTGCTTCGAGATTCCAACAACAAATATTTGGATGTCGTTTATGAAGATCGATGGAGGGGAAAAACTTCTTTTTCTATTGGCTTACCTCTATGCATGGCATGCTTATAGCTATATTTACTAGATTTTAACTGCCTGACGTAGAATTGCAAAGTGGAACAACCGAGCTTCCAAAAATGGCATCCCTTATCATACGGACAACCAGCCTTCAAATGGCTTCTGTTTCTGATTTTTCTGGCTTTTAATTTATTTAATTTAGAAGACATTTAAAACATATCGGCTTCTAATTTCGTTTTTAATTTTTTGTGATTTTTTTTAGATAAAGGATATAAAATCCGGCCTCTATATCCACGAGGGATATACACAGCCAACAGATACACGAGCTCTTAGGCTCAATTCCTCAAAACCTGAGGAGCATACAACAACAAGAAATAAAGCTAAAGGACTATAAACAAAGCTAAAAAGACTAAGCTTCATAACTTCTTCTCCGTCCTTATTCTCAACCAATCCCCTATCCTTTTCCGACCGTGCCCTCTAACCTTGGTCATCGTGCGTGAAGAAGAACCTCCAAGGCGACGCCTCCAAGGAGGCGACGAGAGTCGCCGACGCCGCCCGCCTCACCGAGGCAAGGTTTTCACCTGGAGATCAAGTAAACATGAGGGCTATGGGGCACCATGACAACACCTCCAGGAAGGAAAATGGCGCCCGAAGGCGTCATTGTTGTCGAGACCGGTAAGATCACCGGTAAGGCTTTCGCCAGCACCCAGCACCTCACGTACTACCCACTCACAAAATAGACTGCCACCAACCCACCGGGGATCTGCGCGCCTCAAGGCCATGGCATAGCCACCCTTGAACTCTACGACGAGTCGCTCCCTACAAAGACCGCCACTGAAGAAACCACAAAGCGACGCCTATGCGCCACCATTGATCAAATCGTTGCCTCGCCCGGCGGGCACCCCTACTCCTTCCATGACCGCATCATCCGCCCAGCGTCCTCTATCTTCCCTGCCTTACACAGAGACGAGAGCAGGACCGTGAAGATCTTCACACTGGGCACGATCTCTTCTTGAGCATTTCGTCGAACATCTTTTGCTTTTGCTTTCTTTTTTCTTTGCATTGTCCGTAGAGAGACAATGGTGTTTTCAATTTTTTTTTTCAAATTTTCTTTATTTTTCGTTAATTGAATGACTTTGAAAAAATAACAGTTGCTACAGTATAATTTTAACTAAAAACCAATAATGATAAAATACTATAAGCTTAACCTCTTTGAGCGGTCCGGCGAGCAGTTACAACGTACAGAGCCCTCGGACAGCCAGATCCACGCCAATACGGGCAAACCATACGTGCAACCAGAAATGTCACAACAAACAAGCAAACGCAACAACCAACCCAGGCAGGCAGCGCTGGCGAGGCCGTTGGGTAATTCCCGGCCGCGGCTTCCTTTCCCCAATCTGTTCTTCTCCTCCGTTCATCCCCGACTCAATTGGAATCCAGCGGCAAGTGCGCACGCGCTCGCGCATTGGTTACAACGATTTTTTCTCTGTCCCCTGACGATTTCGTCTCGTTCCATTCTTGAATAGAAGTGGCAATCGTTTCAGATTAGTCGAAGCTTCAAGGCGCGTTCAGTTGCATTGCTTATTTCGTTATTTCTTCCAGGATTGCTCCTGATGATCACGTGATAATTCCTTGTCCTTGACTTCAGGTGCTCAAACGAAGGTAGGGGAATCTGGCGTGAGAGCAACTGATTTTAGATGGAGGAACAGATCTGAATTTCACACGCGCGAGAGACCTAGCATTTGGTTGGCATTGACGTGCGTGCGCGATGGCGTCGTCTCTGTCGTCGGCGCTGAGCTCCATGGAGGTGATGCTGGACGCGCTCATGCAGAGAGGGATAGGGAAGCCGGAAGAGAAGCCTAAAGATGAGGCGCCGCCGGCGCTGCCAACCCGTCCCACGGTGAGAGGCAGGCTTCCTTCGTTGCAGAAGCCCGGCGGCCCGGCTCCGTGGATTCACGGGCCACCGCCGTCCCCACTTCCTCCACCGCAGGTTCCAGCACCCCTCCGTTTATACATTTTGCTGCATGTTATGTTATCATCGTGGCATAGATGGAAATGATTGGCCTGTGGATGTCAGGAAGAAGAGGAGGAGAAATGTTCAGTTAATTTGGAGCTGGAGAGAAGGGCTGTGAAGGCAGAGGAGGAGGCGAAGCAGAAAGACGACGAGGTGAGACACAGAGAGGAGGAGATTGCCGCGTTGCGACAACAGGTTGAGCATTACGAATCCAGGCTCTCGGAGTGCGAGGTCAAGATGAAGTCCGTGGAGGACGAGCTGCAGAAACAAATCACTGCGTTGCAGGTAACCGAAAGCCGTCATCTTCTTGCCTCATTTCTCAGTTCCAATCCACTGCGAATTCTGAACGCAAGAATGCGGTGCACCTGTGTGTTGCATTGAAGATGGCTCAAAGCGCCGGGGGAAGGACAGGTGGATCAACGACACACCATCACCGAGAATTATCTGGCGGTGGCGCGCCGGCTCAGTCTCCGGCCAGGAGAGCCGAGGAAGCATCGGTGAGTCGACCGCGTGGTTGCGAGCCCGTCGTTGACGAGAGGCACACCGAGGTGAGCCGCCTGGCCAAGGAGTTCTGGCAGCAGAGCCAGGCGTTTGAGCACGGCGCGCGGGCGGCGGTCGAGGCAAGGCCGAGCACCAAGTCCGTCGACGAGCTTAAGAGGCTGAAGCGACAGTTCGGCGCATGGAAGAAGGAGTACGAGGCCCGGCTGCGTAAGACGAAAGCAGAGCTCAAGAAGCTCGCCCACTCGGAGAAGAGTCACGGCCCCGGCCCCAGCCATCGCCACGGCCAGCCGAGCCGGTGTAGCTGGTGGAGGATAAAGGCGCCCAAATGCAAGCCGCCCAAGTGTTGCACCATCAAGTTTCCAAGCATTACCTCTTGCTGCTTCTGCTCCTGCTTCCGCCGCTGCTGCTAGTCATGCAGATGCTGGACGAGAATTCATGGGAGTTCAAAATGACCGCGAAGAAAACGAAGTGCTTGTTTCCATGCTGACAATGGTCTGTTCTGTTCACCGTATGAAGCCATATGCATGTGCAGTGTTCCTGATTGGATTTTTGGTTCATACAGGCAATGCAAGTGAACAATATTTCTCGGTGTAAGTTATTTAGAAGGAACTACACGTGTATCCTGTGGCAATGAAGGACCGGCATGGTAATAGAGAAGATAAATAGTTACTTCAAATTTTTTCTTAATTATTCGCCGATTTTTTACTTCAATAGCTATGAGAAACTACGAAGATCAAGAAACAAAAATTCCAAAATTTTACTATGCTATAGTAAAATCACTCGGTAAACAGTAAGAACATCACTATTTCAAATCTAAAAATCCGTATAACTTTTGATATGTATATCCGAAAGAATTGAAACTTGAACCAATGCTATCATGACTGTAAAAACCTATCCCAATAGAAAATCTTGAAATACCTTGAGAGAATTGAAATCTTTCGGTTCATGAAACTTTGTTGTACCAAAACTAGGCTAAAACAATAAACTAAGCAAATTCTCAAACCAAGATTCTAAATCATTTAAAATTTGGTATGCACATTCTCTAGGATGTCAGAAACCTATTCCAATCAACGATAAAGAAAATTGTTGCCAACGTTCCGACCATTTTCCGTTAGAAGGAAGGTTGCAATAAAACCGGGTAAAAACTAAAAATGATGAATATGGCTTGATCGTAGGTGAATAATGTCCAAGATAGATTTAGATATGTCCCATATATCATAGCAAGCTAGAACACCTAAGTAATCAAGGCAAAACTAACTGGATCAAGAAATCACTTAGAGAGGACAAATCAAGAAAAAAGCAAACAATATCAAGAACTTTCCAAATCCGATAGCTAGATAAATGGAAATTGATTTTTAAGGTAATCTCCATCACTCATCCTTGACATCCACAAGACTAAGAAAGGGAAGAGGCAAAATCAAAACCAAGCAAAATAAGATCAAATCATCTAAAACAAGAGGGATTCATAAGCAGTGGTGAAGCTAAGATTAAAATTGAGGGTGGGCTGAAGTATTTGTCGGATTAAACTAAGTTGACACAAATATAGTCTTATACTCTTATAGAATTTCAAATTCAAATAGAAATTATACAGTTGGAATCTTGGAGACAAACAACGAAAAATAGAGAAATACAATGTACGTACCTCGACAATAGAAAGCGCATACCCAATAATATATAATTATTCTGCTGTGAGTACAGAGTAAAAATAAATCACCTGTGCATGAAACATATGAAAATAAGTTATATAATAGAAAATTGTGAATAATAATGAAAATTTAGTTCATATGAATTATGAAACATACCGCAAATAAACTAATTTGAACGACGAGACAAATTTGAATCACAGGGTAAATGCATTCTACGCGACTTCATGCCTTGGAAACGGTATATGATTTTATCATCATCAATGGTTTTAAAGATCTCTCGCTCAATGTAGCACACCATCAAGTCATTGAGCCACTCATCCGTTACCTTATTGCGCAAATCTATTTTGATAATATTCATTGATGAAAATATTCTCTCAACAGATGCCGTTGCCACAGGAAGTATCAATGTCAACTCCATGAGGCGATATACCAACGGGAAGGTTTTATCTTTTCTTGTTTGAACCATCAATTGAGCAAGTTTTGATATATCACGACATCCATTAAATTCTTCATTTCTTCTAATGTTGAGAATGAAGGTTTGAAGCTGACTTCTCAACAAAAGCCGATCAACACCCGTGAAATTATTAGCATAAATCTTAGCAAGCCGAACAAGTTTATCAACATCAAACTTAGAGAAGGAGTCGCTTGGATCAAGACAAGACATGCATACTAATAACTCCGAGGAAACTTCATTGAATCGATGATTAATCTCATTCATAACTGCATCAATAGCAACATTAAAAATGTTAACTTTGTAATAATGATGTTGAGTCACTTTATGCTTCTGGCGTACTGATTTACCCATAACTCCAATAGGATCTTTCATATTTGACACATCAATCTCATATGTTTCACAAAAACGTTTGACTTGGTTGAACAATGGCTCCCACCCATTGTCCCTCATATCATAAAATCGTTGTTTGACATCCTGTAACAAGCCCATAGCTTCAACAATATCTTGATGCTTCCTTTGCAAAGAAAGTGATAGCTCATTTGTAATGCTCAACATGGTTCTTAAGAAATGCATGATGAATACAAATTCAAAACATTCCATCTTTTTTAGCAAACCTGCTGCTCCACCATGACTTGAGTTTTGACAAGCATCTTCACTTATAAGCTCAAGCACATCCACTACTGCTTCCCACATTTGGTATATGTGAAGCAAAGTTTTAAGATGTGAGCCCCACTGAGTATCTCTAGGTCTAGCAAGTCTAGCTTCCTGATGCAATCCTGTCCTAGCTGAAACCAAACCACTCTTTAGCTTCTCCAACAAGACCTCATAATGTTTTTTTTAATCAAGGCATCTTTTTTTTACAAGATGAACTCATAGCAGTCACTATCAAGGGAACATAGTTAAAGAAATCTGCAATAGCTCTACTACAACTTGCCACAGTGACAACTACCAACTGTAACTAGTTGGCGAAACAATGAACATAGAAAGCATTTGGATTATCATCCCGAATAAGTTTTTGCAATCCATTAAATCCACCTCTCATATTTGAAACTCCGTCGTAGCCCTGCCCACGCAGCCTTGAAATAGGCAAGCCATGTCGAGTAAGCAATCCAACCAAAGCTCAATGACAAGAAACCTTTCCATCACTTTCCCTTGATTATTCACAAATCTGCATAAATGATATGATTATAAAATGTAAACTTTAAAGGTAGAACAAAACAATGAAGCATAAATGATATGAAACTATAACTAACCTCACAATCACCGCCATTTGCTCCTTTATTGATACATCTCTGGACTCATCAATAAGGACTGCAAAATTTCTGTCTTCAATCTCACCTTTGATCACTTCTGTGACCTCTTGTGCACAACATTTACAAAGCTCTTTTTGAATATCTGGAGAAATCATAACTGCATGCCCTGGAGCTGAATGCCACCTTCACTTCCTCCTTTTTATCTTTATACCAATCCAATAACTCTTTGAAATTCCCCTTGTTGATGGAAGTAGAGGATTCATTATGTCCTAGAAAAGCTTCACCTTGAGCTATAAGATATCTTGCACAATCTAAAGATGCAGTTAAACGAATTTTGTATGCAATTCCGGCCTCCTTGCTATAAGTATTGATTTTGCTAGACACACTTAACCTTTGATTTTTAAAGTCGTCGTAAAGACCCCTTGCAATATTGTGGGAACTATTTGTACTACCAACATGTTTATTGAAAGCTTGTAAAGCAATCTTCCAATGAGAAAACCCAACTTTCGTAAATACATCACTTCCAAATGTATTGGGTTGTGCCGGTTTCTTGAAAATAAAACAATAGAAACAAAAGGCGGCATCCTTTTCCACACTATATTCCAACCAATCAAATTTATTATACCATGATTCTTGAAAGGACCAAGACTGTTTGCCATCTAATGTCTGTGGAAATGAATATCCAATTGCTCGGGTGGGGCCATTCAATAAATATGCTCTTCTCACTTGATCTCTAATTTTGTTAGCATAATCTTCAATTGGTATGCACAACGTCAGATCGGCAATTATTTCATTTAGATTAAATTCTAGTCGAAGCTTCTTTGGTTGAGTTCTCATCGGTTGGACGAGAACCACTTGAATTACTTGCGAAATAGTTGCACAAAGTTCATTTCTCCATTATAGCAAAATCTATAAATAAATTATTAGTCTAAAATTTAAACTCTAAAATGCTAAATTCATAAAAAAAGTATAGAAAAATTACCCTGAAGCAGTGAAGCCGTCGGCCGCACCTAATTCCCTACCCTCCTCAATTCTCTGTTGATCACCTGATCTGTTCACTATGGACACTCGTCGGACCAGAATTAATCCGCCCGACCGACCGCACTCGCGCAGGCAGCAGGCTCGTCGTAGCTTCACCTTTATTATCTTCAATTCGGCCCCGCAGCTCTTTTATTCGCCTGCAGGCCGCAGCTCAGCTCCTCAACCCCCTCTTCACAGCCTCACTCACTCTCTCTCTCTCTCTCTCTCTCTCTCACTTCTCACTTCTCAGATCTGAGATCTCGCTCGCTGCCTCGCCTCACTCCTCGGCTCCTCCGCAGCTCCGCTCCTCTCCAGCTCACCTCACTCGGAGTCCGCCTCACCTCGCTCCTCTCCTCCGTAGCTCCACTCCTCACCTCGCTTGGAGTCCGCCGTCCAAGACTCACCGGCGGCGCCTCGACCCTCGCCACCCTAGTCCGGCTCCCACTGCCTCGGCTCGGCCCCCTCGTCGCCCCGCTCTGACTCCTCCTGCCGAGTCGCCGCGGCGCCGCCAGATCTGGCCTGAGATTTGGGAAGTGAATGTGCTATTGTGCTTTGTGAATGTCTGAGTTCTGCCGCCGCCTGGTGAATGTGCTTTGTTGGATGTTTTGGTGGGCCAATAAGAAAATTTGTTGGGCCTCTGGGCTGCCACTTGAAGTTTAAGTTTTTTGTTGTTTGTTGCTTGTTGGGCTTAAAGCCTTTGTGATTGTCGTCGTCGGCTGGCTGCCGCGGGCGCTCGCCGGTGGGGTGGGGGGTCCGCTACTGTGTGGAGGTGAGGCTCGAGCCTTACTAAGCCTGCCCCGGGCTTTGCCCCTTTCATAAGGGATGAACAAAGTTGATACATTGCTACTTGAGGATGAAGGTATTATAGACACTGCACCTGGAGAAAAACAGAGCATACCACAGTACTCACACTTCTTAAACCCAAACCCTAGAACACTTGTCTTCAAAGAGTAAAGTTAGGATGGTTAACTTGCAAGTCTCCATCCCAACCTATTAAATAGATAAAACAACCAAACTATCTAACCTTAATGAATACTATCCACTTGGCACAAATGGGAGAAACCATTTTCAAAGCACAAATGGATACTACCTGCGCAACATGGGTTTTACTCACGCACTACAATTATGCACGTTTTTTAAAGCACATAAGCCTAAATCTACTAAGTCTTTAGCCTTTAATCCATTTGATCATCTCAGCTCATCCGTGACCTAAACTGCCTTTTCAAGTGCCATAGTTTTGTTCCAAGGTGGTTTTCAGTATTTTGATCAACTTACCAGAATACTCTTTCTTGACCTAGTCTTCATCTTCTATTGCAAGTAATCGCTATGCTTGTCACGTATAGATGCACTACTAGCTTGTCATGCATCGGCAAGTCTTCTCCATTCTGGTTCCATCGGACCACACCTCATTTAGACAGATCAAGCCACATGGTGCAAACCTGTCACTAGAACTTCTCCTCAACATTTCCCGCTTTCCTTGTGCCATGCTTGAGCTTGGCCATCTCATCCAACATCCTTAATCGTTCTGGACCTTGCTCCCCAATGAACTAAGACCCGATCCTCGTTGTTGACCATAGTTGACTCTAAGCATCCCTACACATCCAAACACCAAGAAATCGTTTTGGAAAAGTTCTTCACAACTTGACCCACCTTAGCTGGAACATGCATCATGCCATACATATGCACTGAGCTAGGCCAAACTCAATCATCCCATGACTCAAATTTCTCACCCATTTCGACTGAAGCAACACAAGCTAGCTAATTAGACAACCACCTCTGCAAGCCGTCCAAAAAAACTGCAAATCTACAAAATAAAAATTTTCACTTCTCCAAAATGGCAATGGTTCATCATAAAATAACCTTAGACCTTCTCACATGGTTCTTCAATCTTCACCTTGATGAACCCGTTGACAATTTCTCAAAAATGCAAATAGGAGGTAATTTAGAATAAAAGAGGGAATTTTGCAAAAAGAGACTAAAAATGACCATATGAGTTAGAAATAGAGTGAAGCTACTGAAAATAACAAAATTTTCACAAAAGCTTCAAATCCACCAAAATATTGGGAAATCTCGCTCTAGATTCATATGAAAGAATAATTATTTTATTTGACCTTGGTCATGGTGAGAAGAAATAAAAAATCAAAAGAATCACAATAAAACATTAAAACTCTAACTTAGTAAACATTTACACAAAAACTCCAAATCATGTTCTAGATATACATTTTTACCAATTTTTCCGCTGACTTTGACAATGGAATAATCAAGTTATATGGAACAAGATAGAGCATGAATGAAGTGAAGTGGTTGCATTTTATTCAATTTTAGCTTATGAAGCCATGAAAATTATCCAAAGTGTACTACGCGTATTACACAAAGCCATACTATGTGAAGTATCTATCTAGATCATGGCAAAACATATAGCAAAGCTAAACCATTCAAGCAAGAATATGAAATTAAATGAATGTTTACCATGTCAAGTCACTCAAGGTCATAATTTAGCTAAAGTTATCTAAAAATGAGCTAAGACATGTCAATAAATTAAATGGATTAAAAAGTTACAATTGAGTCTATTTAGAGTGCTACAAGTTTAGAATTGAATCATTTTGTTTAAGCACTTAGAATTAAGCATAATTAGAACATTCGATAATTTTTGAAACACATTTTGGTCTTATCTTAGTAAAACAAGTCCTGAATCAGGAGTCATCCACAACTGCCTCGTAAGTTTTAATTATTTTTCATATTTTTTGCTTTCTTAGTTATATGCTAGATGTCAAGTCTTACTATGACCATTCCACGCAAGAAATTTAAAAGAGTGCTCTTGATCATCCAAAACCCCCTGAGTTCATGCTTAGTGCAATGGTATGTTGTTTCATGAGAAAGAATTAGTGAGATCAGTTTTTTCGAAACAAAAAGAGATCATTTTTAAGTTTTTATTTTTAGTTTAAGAACAATGAGTTACCCCTTAATCCGTAAGCTATACCCAACCCCAACTACAAAAGGCTAGGAGAAGTAAACTCATGCTTTAACAAAGAACTAGCATAGCTTGATCTAAAGTTCAATTTATACATAAGACTCAACTTAGCCTATTTAACATGGTATGAATTACGAGAGGATCATTAAAGCAAAACTAGTTATAAGATCCAATAAGACATGATTTAGTTCAAGTTTCTCACATTTAATAGAGATAGCATGGCAAGAGCTAAGCTACGAATAGAAAAAACATGATAAATGTAGCAAACTAGCATAAGACATAGCAAAATACCATGTCACATAAGGATAATAGTGAAAGCTCCATATAATATTATACAATGCAAGTTGCTAAAATTAGATAAGAAATATGTTACGATGGATGAAAAAGGAGTCAAACTCTCCCTCAAAACAGGCCAAAATGACTAATAACTCTCACACCCCCCGGCAAAGAAACAAAATATGAAGAATCAAGAGCCTTAGTGAAATGTATGTAACCTAATGCTTTGACTCTATAAAGTGAAGCACAAAATCACCCTTCTCTCCATGTTTTCTAAGAAAATGGTATCTAATATCGATGTGCTTGGTTATAGAGTATTGCACTGGGTTTTTGGCAACATTTATGGTACTAGTGTTGTCACAGAAGAGGAGAATACTATTTAAGGCCAACATATAGTCCTGTAGAGTAGATAAGATCTAGATAATTTGAGAGTAATTACTAGCAGTAGATACATACTTCCCCTTGGCAATAGACTGTGCAATAGAGGACCACTTCATAGAAGACCAAGAGATAAGAGATGTGGCTAGGAAATGATAAGTGCTAGAGGTACTCTTCCTATCCTTCCAACATCCCGTAAAATCAGCATGAGAAAAAGTGCGAACATAGAGTGCAAAATCAGAAGAATACTAGAGTTCAAAGTCAAGATTGTCCTAAAAATACCTAAAGATGTGATGCACTGAATGATAATGTGAGGCACGAGGGGAAGCCTAAAATCGAGCACACAGACACATAGCAAACTGTATGTCCGATGTCGAAGCCGTGGGTAAAGGAGGGGGCCGTTCATATTGCGATACTCCTTCTAGTCCACAGGCTCTCCATCCTCATTAGGATCCAACACGGTAAAAGTGGCAATTGAAGTAGACATTGGCTTGCTGATTCCCATGTCAAAGCTCCGAAGAAGTTCTTTGTGTACTTGCTTTGATGAATGAAAGTCCCTTCCTTCAATTGCTTGACTTAAAGACTGAGGAAGAAAGTCAGCTCGCCCATCATACTCATTTAGAATTTCCTGCTCACAGAATTGAAAAATCTGGACACCAAAGCATGAGAAAAACTGTTGAATATAATGTTATCTACATAAATCTGAACAAGTAAGAAGTCACTGCCATATCTGAGAGTGAACAATGTTTTATCTACCATTCCTATTTTAAAATTATTTTTAGGCAAAAAACACTTAAGCCAATCATACCAAGCTCGAAGGGCTTTTTTTTCAATCCATACAAGACTTTGAAGAGCTTACACACATAGTTTGAAAACTTGGGATTTTCAAAATCAGAAGATTGTTTGACAATGACCTCTTCTTCTATAAAACCATTTAGAAATGCACCCTTGACATCTATTTAAAAAAAGCTTAAAGCCCATAGACGTAGTAAATGCTAACAATATAAGAATGACTTCTAATTTAGCTACAAATGCAAAGGTTTCTTCAAAGTCTAAGCCTTCTACCTAAAAAAAACTTGAGCTACAAAGCCTAGCCTTGTTGTGAACTACCAACCCATCTTAACTTTGCTTATTTTTGAAACCTATTTTGTTTTAATTATATTATGATTAGGTGGAGGTTCAACTAAAGTTTAGCCTTGATTTCTTTCAAATTTCTCAAGTTCTTCATGTATAACATTGACCCAAGAGGAATCAAATAAAGTATGGGTGATATCTCGGGGTTCAAAAGACACAACAAAAGTATAATGTGCATGAGAATATAGAGAGATAAACCTGAAGTGAATAACTCACCCATGTAGATCCCCAATTATCTGCTCCTGAGGGTGTCATCGCTAAATATGTAGAGGAGGTCCTGGTGCAGATGTGGCATCGATCTCATGGGCTGTGGTGGTAGGAGCAGCGCCATTTGAAGCATCGGTGAAGGTGGGAGGAGGTTGTTTTGTTGAAGGTGGGGTAGTAGTAGCAAGCTCTCTAACCAACTCAGGAGTGACTAGAGGAGTGATTGGGTCCTCATTCTCTAGGTCAGGGTCATCATCGATAAAGATGCTCTCCTGATCACGGTGTACTTGTATACCTGCACTATTGGGTCTAGTACCAAGATTATCCGTATCAAAGGTGACTTCACAAGTAGTAATAATTTTGTTAGTATCTAAATTAAATACACGAAAGCTATGAGAATGAGCAAGATATACAAGAAAAATACCATCATAACATCTAGATTAAAATTTATCCAAGTTGCCATGTTTAAGAATGAAGCACTTGTAATCAAATATCTTGAAATGAGAGACACTAGGCCTATGACCAAATCTAAGCTCAAAATAAGTCTTGCCTATGGATGATCTCAAGAAAACCCTATTGCAGACATAGCAAGTAGTAGAAACTTCCTCAGCCTAAAATCTCCTAGGAGTGGTATGCTCATCTAGCATGGTCCTATCCATCTCTATAAGGGTTCTATTCTATTCTTTCTCTCAAAAGAAGTCTTGCCTATAGACAATCTCAAGAAAACCCTATTGGACATATAGCAAATAGTAGACATTTCCTCAGCCTAAAACCTCCTAGGAGTGCTATGCTCATCTAGCATTGTTCTATCCATCTCTACAAGGGTTCTTTTCTTTCTCTCTATAACTTTATTCTAGTGGGGAAGGTGAAGAGAACTGGTGCTCTAAACCTCTCTCAGTGTAGAAAGTGGCAAAAGATGAGTTCTTAATTTTTGTGCCATTGTCACTCTTAATGGCTCTCAAAGCTCCCAGAAGGTAAACAACTAATTTAAGAGCCAACTCTCTAAAACAACCAAAGATCTCATTCTTAGAAATCAGAAAATACACCCAAGAATACCTGGAGAAGTCATTTATAATGACAAGTACATACAACTTCGATCTTACATACTGGACTCTAAAAGGGCCAACTGTGTCTAAGTGTAAGAGTTGTCCAGGGCCATCAGTCATTACTAATGTAAGAGGAGGATGAGAAGCACAAACCATCTTACCATATCTACAGGATGTGCAAACTAGATCCTTGCAACTCTTAAACCTAGGAAATCCTCTAATAAGGTCCTTACTATCGAGTCTACTCAAGTGATCGAAGCCTATATATCCAAGCCTATGATACCACAACATTAGATCTGAAGAATCAGAAGTCACAAGACACCTAGGGCCAGAGATAAAAGAGACACTGAAATCAGCACTAAAGATACTCTCAAATCTAGAGATCCCAAGATAAACTCACCCGAGGAATCTAGAACTCTACACTCTTCGCTCTTGAATATCACTTCTAGACTCTCATCAAGAAGCTGAGAAACAAATAGTAGATTATACCTCAGCATCCTCAAACATGATCAACTCATTACCAGAAGCATGAGTGAGGGAGAAGAGCCATCAAGAATCTTCAGTTATGTGTCATGAGCATCCGGAGTGAATAATCCATACATCCTTCTTCCTCGCTCGATGGACCTACAGGGCATAAGCAGGAAACATCTATACCTCGGTATTAGGGTTATTAATGAAAGACTTGGGAATCTAGTACTAAGCCACAAGATGTCTAGGAATAGCAATAGAAGTAAGAATAAAATAGTTAGCAAGATAATTGTCAGACCCGGATTTTTCCATCCGAATCTACTGTGTTTTACTGCACTAATCCCTGGATCAGTAGTTAGTGCACACAGGTACATTGCTGAATCATGTCATACATCGCACAGATAATAATATTACAGAGTTTAAGCTACACCACGCCGGGTGACAGTTTACAAAAGGGCCGATTAGGCCAAATGTCTTCATTACAAACAAGCAGCGGAAACAGAAGCAAAAGTAATTCCATAACCACAGGCAAGCGACTGGAAGGGTAATGTGTGCAATATATATATCACCGGGAATCCGATAATATACGTGCACACAAAGCCAAGGGTCAACTTGTCTATGTCTAACCAACGGGGCCTACGCCTTAGTTTCCTTCGTTGTCCTCCTTCTCCGTAGCAGGAGCATCCTCGTAGGCATAAGGATCCTGTGATCCTGTCTCTGTGTTGTGTAATGCGAGTGTGAGCACAAACCACCGTGCCCGCGAGCCAACACACAGAATGCAACATAATACATGCTAGGCTTAACAAGGAAGGCTCGGGTTTATTTTGTTTTGCAAGGAGTGCTTTTGAATACAATTAATTAAAAATCCCTATGACCTAGCAGTTTTACAAATCGTGACTGGTTTTAGGACATACGATAATAGTTCATTTTAGCACAGAAGCCATCCACCGTTACATGGCTTCTGTACTACATAATTTCTTTCAGCGTTATAGCCGCTTAATTCACCACTGGGACGACACCCAGGACAACTCAAATTAGGGCGGTCCTTTGCCCTACAGTTTCCCAATCCCATTTCCAACTCATTTTCAAATAGAACTATATCTAGTTAAGTTCCCATGTCTGCCCTTGACCGTGGGCACGGCTATTCGAATAGTTTTGACTCTGCAGAGTTTGCACACTTTACCCACAAGAGACAGTTTACTCGTTGCCCCACACGATTCCTTAGCCGTGCGGTTGAGCAAACCATCACAGTAACCGTTCAAAGTACCTCGCCCCTCCCATCATCTCACCCTATGGGTTGCTCCCACTTGCGGTGGGTCCCATTCGTTGTGCGGGATGTTCCCCTACTAAGCGCCTAGCAGCCGGTTACCCACGCTACTAGCACGCTGCAGAAGAACTTCACCCTCAAGCCTGCCACCCAGGCCGCCACTTGAGGGTGTCCCATTCAAGCCTGCCACCCAGGCCGCCACTTGCACTACTGCCATGATGATGACTTTCAGGGTCCGGTAAATTTACTAAGTCCAGTTGTACTTTACAGACTTGTGGTTGTACTTGTTTTACACAGGAGGTCATGACAAGATTCGGTCCTTAGGGTTATCCGGGCGGGTCTATCACTACCCACTTTGTGCTTCCACTGCACCACTTTGATCCGCCCAGAAAATTAAGCAATCTTGAGGTTTTTGGGAGCATAAAATACCCATAACCAAATATACCAGTCATTTCCACCATGACTGCCCAAACCAATTTCTCATGATTCAAAGTGATGCTTTGGGGTATTTTTGGTGCCCGATTATCTAAATGATTCTAAGCATGGCGTATAATTAGGGACATATTTTGAAAGGTTACTATTATAACTTTGCTAGGACGACAAGGCTTAGATATTCAAATGTTTCGAAGGAGGTATAATACTAGCAAGTCGATTAATGGGTATATAACTAGAATCTTCAAACAAACATATATTTGCATATGAAATAACACATGCAATTTGATAATTTAAAACAAAGTAATTTGCGAAAACATAGGATCAACATGATCAAAGTATTGACTCGCCTTGGTCACAGTGGGTGTTTTCGGGTTGTCAAGCTTCTAGCACTGCTGCCTCTGCCTCCTCCTCTTGTGCCTCGTAAGCTATTTTTAACGCGTGAAAATTTGGATAAAAGGAAAAGGCAAACAACAAACCAAGAAGCATTTACCAAAAGACCCAAACAACTTCAATACCAAATTTCTAGTTTCATTTGTTTGATTGCTATAGTAGTCCCATTTTGAGTAGCTAAGTTTAAAAATTTTCATTGTAATATACTGCCTTCTATAATTATATTTAGATGTCATGGCCTAAGTTATTGACAATATCATACAACCTATATTGTTAACAGTTTGTTTCTACACCCTTTTGTTTAATAAGTTATTATTTTATGTGAGCAATCACCCTAATCACACTAGTACTAAATCCTCTCTTTTGACAAGAAGCTAGAATAACTACTCATGGTACATCTATACCCAAGTGTTACCTTCCAACATATATATCCATACTCAAGAGTACCTAAATACCCTTAGCTTTAATCTGTAGAGATTAATACACAAGGTTAACATGCAAGATGATTGCTATTACATGTGCCATTTTAAATTACATTCAATCATTCATGCTATTTACTTGCTAAAGATTAAACAAAGTTATTTATTATATATGTTATATGTGCACACATGGATATGTGTGTGTGTGTGTGTGTGTGTGTATATATATATATATATATATATATATATATATATATATATATATATATATATATATATATATATATATATATATATATATATATATATATATATATATATATATATATATATATATATATACACACACACACCATTTCTGCCCAAGCTATCTGTTCATGCTAAAGGATTTAGTATACGCCCTAACAAATCTTGTATTACTCATCAATTAATTTATTTAATTTTCTATTGAATTTCCCTTCATCGCTTCTACTCGGCAAAAATATTAGCTAAAACCTAATCTAAACATCACAGAGGGAATCGAACTCAAAGCGTCGATGGGAGCAGCAGCGCTAGCCATCAGCCTTGGGTCTTACTTGACCGAGATGGGGCGGAAGGCTATTTGAGTCGAGTAGAAGCCGGAGCGAAGGAAACTTCGGTGGCGGCGGCGCGCGCGGCGGGACGACCGAGTGGAGTCGGGGCGGCAAATGGAACCATGAGGAAGCCGTCGGTGGGGCGGCGGCGGACGGAAGGCGCCGAGTACGGCCGGCAGCGTCGCGGTGGCGGCGGTCTTGAGAAGGCTCGTTGCGGCGAGCTACAAGGGCGGGAGGCTCGGCGGACCGCTCGGTTGACTTCACGACATCACGGAGAGGGTGTAGGTGATAGGAATCAAGAAATGGTGGGGCGGTGAGGGAGATGGCTCGGCGGCCGGACTTGGGGAAGAGGGGGGGATTCCGGCGAGGATAAGAGAAGGAAGGCCGATTGCTCTGGCGAGGAGTGAAAGGGGAGTGCGAGGAAGGGGTTGGTGGACTTGGCTGCCTTTGTATCTGCACGGTTGGAGCTAGCACCGGAGGCTCGCCGCCCGCCCTGTCGGCAAACGGCGGAGCAGCAGTGGTGCAGAGCAGGGGCATGATTCCGCTGCGCCGCTCGAGGAATGGCAGGGAGCTCGAGCCATGCGCCTGGAGGGGCTGCTCGGCTGCGCGGGGAGGAAAAAGAGAGCTGGCGGCAGTGGGATGGAACCGGGCATGGTGAGCAAGAAAAAGAGGCGGTGGCAGCGCGGGGAGAAAAAGAGCGGGCGAGCCTTGGCGCGGCGGACCAATGGGCGAGGCAGGCGACGTGGAGGCAGCTCGGCGCAAGAACGAAAGAGAAGGAAGGAGGAAGAAAAACAGCGCTGGGGGAGGCGCTCGGGCAGAAGGGGTGGAAGGCGGCCGCGCGCTGAGAGAAGGGGAGAGCGGGGAGTTGGGCTGGGCTGGCTTGGTCTGGCCTGACTCCCCCCCCCCAATATTTTTTTTGCTTCATCACATTTATATGAACATATACACATATGCTCATGGGTTTAGGTACATGTAATTGCACTCTTCATTTACAGGTTTATTTCCTTATGTGCCTTTTCCATGTAGCCCAAGGTTGTGTGCGCACATATATATATAATCGTATGTCGACCCATTTTATTTTTGTAGATGACATTTTATGCTTAATTACATTTCTCTCCTTACATTTTATGGATCATCTTTTCAGATTCTTAATTTAGATTTTCAAATCTCTACTATTCAAACATATTTGTTTCTTTTTGGATCCTTTTAACTCTTAAATCCTTTTGCCAAATGTTTGGAAAACATTCTAACTCCAATTACAAATGGAATTACATTGCAAAATAATCGAAACTCCATAGTTTAAAATTTTAAAATTTTCAGGATGTTACAAACCTACCCCTTAAAAGAATCTCGACCAGAGATTCACCTAAGCTATGAATAAATCACGGTGATCCTCATTAGCTGGTCTTCACGCTCCCAGTGGCCCTTTTCTTGGTACGATGGTCCCATTGAGCTCGGCATAAGTGGATAGTCGACTCTAATCTCTTTTCTACCGTATCTAAAATCTTGATATGTAATTCTTTGTTAGTCGAGTCACTCTCGAGCTCAACTGCTTCCTCTGGGTTGGATCCTCGGGTACTCGAAGGCATTTCCTCGGTGGGATACTTGGAATATATTGTGTACATCTGCTAGACTTGCGGTAGTTTTAGCTGGGAGCTACTTCTCCTAGTGGCGCATTACTATTCCTTGGTGCCTTGCTAGCCGTCTACTATAGGTATGATGCCCAGGGTCTGGGTGGGTTACACTATTAGGTGTTGATGTTATTAGCAGGCGGGTTAAGTGACAGTGGCTCCTTAGAAAGGTATTGTGGATAGCCCAAGCTTATCCACAAGTCTTTTGACCCTAAATGAATGTGAAACCCCCATATTTCAAAAGAACATGTGCTGGTATTGAAATGACAGAGAGCGTACCCAGCAAAACTCCTACGGCCTCTTGAGCCTCTTCTGCAGTAATGTAGTTGATTCTCCCTTGGTTTGGTGCTGGGGCAGTCTTGTTGACTTGCGGGGTATGGCTCCCTTGGTGAAATCGGCGCTTGTCCTCTGTTCGGAGTGGGGTCTAGATTGAATTTTACTGGAATAGTCTGCCGTTGTGGGCATTGACTGATGAAGTGCCCCGTTTCCCCACATCCGTAACAGGTTCTACCAGAGGTAGAGCTTGTCCTGGCGGACTGGCCTGGGGGGCGCGGCGTCTGAAAAGAGCTGTCATTTGGACGTAGGGTCAGGAAGGAACTCATAGACTGGGTTGATCCTGAGAAGGAGGGATTGTTGAAGAGCTTCTGGATAAACCTCCCTTGAGGTTCTTTGAGCTACTTGCTTGTGCTTGCGGCTGGCTTCCAGGTTCTTCTTCTCATTTTCCAAAATCAAAGCCTTGTTTACCAGCTGGTGGAAGCTGGCAAAATCTTGGATAATCAACTGTACCCTTAATTCTTCGCTCATCCCTTCAAAGAATCTATCAATCTTTTCCTCTTCCTCCTCTACATCTTTCGGGGCATAACGGGCTAGCTGGGTAAACTTGGTAAGGTATTCATTTCTTGACATATGTCCTTGCTTCAAAGTGCGAAACTCGTTCTTCTTCATTCTCATCACTCCTGCTGGAACGAAGTTAGCCTTGAAAGTTGTCTTGAACTCTGACCAAGGGATGGCTTCTGTGGTATTTCCTATGGTGGCATCTTCTTGGCCCCTGGCGGCCAAGTAGTTTTCCCACCATCTTCTTTGCGGCACCTTGAAGGCGATGTGCAGCAAATACCACCTTGTCTTCATCGGTGCTCTTGGCCAATCGCAGCTTTCTTTCGTGTCCGAAGCCAATCTTCGGCCGAGTGGCTCATTCGCTGATGCAAAGGTAAGTGGCGCGTCCTTTGAAAATCAGCCAAGTCGCTCTATGTGCTGGAACTTCCTTGTCATCCCGGCGTAAATGGCACCTGTGATTGTGTCTGCTGTGCCATCACTTGGGCCATCGTGGGGTTGGTGGAGGATCGGTAAGTTGTCATCGCCTTGGTTTTGCCCTACTGAGCAAGGCTCCTGGCTGAGTCCACCTCGGTTTGGTTGAGGTTAGCATTGGCCTGAGCCCTTGTGATCCTTTGACTAGCCATCTGCAGTTAGTGCTTCGCAACTTAGTACTAATGCTAAGCAGATAAGGAGAAAATGATACCCTCCCATGTCATAATAGAAAACAACAAGACAACGGCAAAGTAAATCCCAACATAAGGCCTATATTTGGCCGAACATTAAGCACACAAACATCCACATAGCCAGCTTTTATGCTGGACTTATAGACACATCAACATAGCTAATATACAACATGACGATAGCTACAGTACTAAGGGCTAATACACCATACCATGGGTACAGGGACTAGTACTTGTACTTCATACGGCAATTACGACAGTACTCTACTCCTCCATAAACCCGACACTTTGGGCATGTGGGGCTGTAATCCAGGGACTGAGAGTGGGACCTACTACCGCTAAACTCTGATGGATCGGTGTCGGAGTGGGAGCGGGATCTGTTGCGGCTGCGGCGAGGCCCTGCCCATCGAAGGGCTGATTGAGGTCCTGGGGACCGCATGCTCATGCGCGCGGTGCATTTAGTATGGGAGCCTCCTGCTCCCTAATCGGGTGGTGGCAGTGCTGCAAGCGGTGTGGTGGCTGCTTTGGTCTTTGGCGCGGACGATCGCTGTCTCCGCTTTGGCTTCGCTTTTCGCCTTTGGCGAAGTTGCTCTCGAGTGTCGCCACCTCGGTGTGTCTAGAGACCAGGTGCTGCCGGAGAGTGGTGATCTCTTCCAAGGCGTCAGTGTGAGCTACTCCCTTATAAACTCCATGGGCTAGGAAATCCCAGTTGGCTTCGTCTGCCATCTGTAGATTAAATTCTAGTGCTAGTAAATTTTCAAAAATATTAATGAAAGGTAGAGTGGAGTAGATCTAAGAAGGATACGAAAAGAGGTAGTATGCTATATTTTCAAATTCATTTTTATAAGTTCTTCAAATATTGAGATCCTATACCCATCCTAAGGCTTTTTACCCTACAGTCGTATGCTCTGATACCAGCTCTGTCAGACCCGGATTTTTCCATCCGAATCTACTGTGTTTTACTGCACTAATCCCTGGATCACTAGTTAGTGCACACAGGTACATTGCTGAATCATGTCATACATCGCACAGATAATAATATTACAGAGTTTAAGCTACACCACGCTGGGTGACAGTTTACAAAAGGGCCGATTAGGCCAAATGTCTTCATTACAAACAAGCAGCGGAAACAGAAGCAAAAGTAATTCCATAACCACAGGCAAGCGACTGGAAGGGTAATATGTGCAATATATATCACCGGGAATCCGATAATATACGTGCACACAAAGCCAAGGGTCAACTTGTCTATGTCTAACCAACGGGGCCTACGCCTTAGTTTCCTTCGTTGTCCTCCTTCTCCGTAGCAGGAGCATCCTCGTAGGCATAATGATCCTGTGATCTGTCTCGTGTTGTGTAATGCAGTGTGAGCACAAACCACCGTGCTCGCGAGCCAACACACGAATGCAACATAATACATACTAGGCTTAACAAGGAAGGCTCGGGTTTATTTTGTTTTGCAAGGAGTGCTTTTGAATACAATTAATTAAAAATCCCTATGACCTAGCAGTTTTACAAATCGTGACTGGTTTTAGGACATACGATAATAGTTCATTTTAGCACAGAAGCCATCCACCGTTACATGGCTTCAGACTACATAATTTCTTTCAGCGTTATAGCCGCTTAATTCACCATGGGGCGACACCGGGACAACTCAAATTAGGCGGTCCTTTGCCCTACAGTTTCCCAATCCCATTTCCAACTCATTTTCAAATAGAACTATATCTAGTTAAGTTCCCATGTCTGCCCTTGACCGTGGGCACGGCTATTCGAATAGTTTTGACTCTGCAGAGTTTGCACACTTTACCCACAAGAGACAGTTTACTCGTTGCCCCACACGATTCCTTAGCCGTGCGGTTGAGCAAACCATCACAGTAACCGTTCAAAGTACCTCGCCCCTCCCATCATCTCACCCTATGGGTTGCTCCCACTTGCGGTGGGTCCCATTCGTTGTGCGGGATGTTCCCCTACTAAGCGCCTAGTAGCCGGTTACCCACGCTACTAGCACGCCGCAGAAGAACTTCACCTCAAGCACGCCACCCGTGCCGCCACTTGAGGGTGTCCCATTCAAGCCTGCCACCCAGGCCGCCACTTGCACTACTGCCATGATGATGACTTTCAGGGTCCGGTAAATTTACTAAGTCCAGTTGTACTTTACAGACTTGTGGTTGTACTTGTTTTACACAGGAGGTCATGACAAGATTCGGTCCTTAGGGTTATCCGGGCGGGTCTATCACTACCCACTTTGTGCTTCCACTGCACCACTTTGATCCGCCCAGAAAATTAAGCAATCTTGAGGTTTTTGGGAGCATAAAATACCCATAACCAAATATACCAGTCATTTCCACCATGGCTGCCCAAACCAATTTCTCATGATTCAAAGTGATGCTTTGGGGTATTTTTGGTGCCCCGATTATCTAAACAGTTCTAAGCATGGCGTATAATTAGGGACATATTTTCGAAAGGTTACTATTATAACTTTGCTAGGGCGACAAGGCTTAGATATTCAAATGTTTCCGAAGGAGGTATAATACTAGCAAGTCGATTAATGGGTATATAACTAGAATCTTCAAACAAACATATATTTGCATATGAAATAACAACATGCAATTTGATAATTTAAAACAAAGTAATTTGCAGAAAACATAGGATCAACATGATCAAAGTATTGACTCGCCTTGGTCACGAGTGGGTGTTTTAGGTTGTGCAAGCTTCTAGCACTGCTGCCTCTGCCTCCTCCTCTTGTGCCTCGTAAGCTATTTTTAACGCGCGTGAAAATTTGGATAAAAAGGAAAAAGGCAAACAACAAACCAGTAAGCATTTACCAAAAGACCCAAACAACTTCAATACCAAATTTCTAGTTTCATTTGTTTCGGTGCTATAGTAGTCCCATTTTGAGTAGCTAAGTTTAAAAATTTTCATTGTAATATACTGCCTTCTATAATTATATTTAGATGTCATGGCCTAAGTTATTGACAATATCATACAACCTATATTGTTAACAGTTTGTTTCTACACCCTTTTGTTTAATAAGTTATTATTTTATGTGAGCAATCACCCTAATCACACTAGTACTAAATCCTCTCTTTTGACAAGAAGCTAGAATAACTACTCATGGTACATCTATACCCAAGTGTTACCTTCCAACATATATATCCATACTCAAGAGTACCTAAATACCCTTAGCTTTAATCTGTAGAGATTAATACACAAGGTTAACATGCAAGATGATTGCTATTACATGTGCCATTTTAAATTACATTCAATCATTCATGCTATTTACTTGCTAAAGATTAAACAAAGTTATTTATTATATATGCTTATATGTGCACACATGGATATGTGTGTGTGTGTGTATATATATATATATATATATATATATATATATATATATATATATATATATATATATATATATATATATATATATATATATATATATATATATATATATATACACACACACACACACACACCATTTCTGCCCAAGCTATCTGTTCATGCTAAAGGATTTAGTATACGCCCTAACAAATCTTGTATTACTCATCAATTAATTTATTTAATTTTCTATTGAATTTCCCTTATCGCTTCTACTCGGCAAAAATATTAGCTAAAACCTAATCTAAACATCACGAGGGAATCGAACTCAGTGCGTCGATGGGAGCGGCGGCGCTAGCCATCGAGCCTTCGGGTCTTACTTGACCGAGATGGGGCGGAAGGCTATTTGAGTCGAGTAGAAACCGGAGCGATGGAAACTTCGGTGGCGGCGCGCGCGGCGAGGGACGACCGGAGTGGAGTCGGGCGCAAAATGGAACCACGAGGAAGCCGTCGGTGGGGCGGCGGGCGGACGGCGCGCCGAGTACGGCGGCGGCGTGCGTGGCGGCGGTCTTGAGGAAGGCTCGTTGCCGGCGAGCTACAAGGCCGGGGAGGCTCGGCGGACCGCTCGGTTGACTTCACGACATCACGGAGAGGGTGTAGGTGATAGGAATCAAGAAATGGTGGGGCGGTGAGGGAGATGGCTCGGCGGCCGGACTTGGGGAAGAGGGGGGATTCCGGCGAGGATAAGAGAAGGAAGGCCGATTGCTCTGGCGAGGAGTGAAAGGGGAGTGCGAGGAAGGGGTTGGTGGACTTGGCTGCCTTTGTATCTGCACGGTTGGAGCTAGCACCGGGAGGCTCGCCCGCCCCGTCCTGTCGGCAAACGGCGGAGCAGCAGTGGTGCAGAGCAGGGGCATGATTCCGCTGCGCCGCTCGAGGAATGGCAGGGAGCTCGAGCCATGCGCCTGGAGGGGCTGCTCGGCTGCGCGGGGAGGAAAAAGAGAGCTGGCGGCAGTGGGATGGAACCGGGCATGGTGAGCAAGAAAAAGAGGCGGTGGCAGCGCGGGGGAGAAAAAGAGAGCGGGCGAGCCTTGCGCGGCGGACCAATGGGCGGCGGGCGCACGCGTGGAGGCAGCTCGGCCGCGCAACGGAAAGAGAAGGAAGGAGGAAGAAAAACAGCGCTGGGGGAGGCGCTCGGGCAGAAGGGGTGGAAGGCGGCCGCGCGCTGAGAGAAGGGGAGAGCGGGGAGTTGGGCTGGGCTGGCTTGGTCTGGCCTGACTCCCCCCCCCAATATTTTTTTTGCTTCATCACATTTATATGAACATATACACATATGCTCATGGGTTTAGGTACATGTAATTGCACTCTTCATTTACAGGTTTATTTCCTTATGTGCCTTTTCCATGTAGCCCAAGGTTGTGTGCGCACATATATATATAATCGTATGTCGACCCATTTTATTTTTGTAGATGACATTTTATGCTTAATTACATTTCTCTCCTTACATTTTATGGATCATCTTTTCAGATTCTTAATTTAGATTTTCAAATCTCTACTATTCAAACATATTTGTTTCTTTTTGGATCCTTTTAACTCTTAAATCCTTTTGCCAAATGTTTGGAAAACATTCTAACTCCAATTACAAATGGAATTACATTGCAAAATAATCAGAAACTCCATAGTTTAAAATTTTAAAATTTTCAGGATGTTACAATAATCATGAGAATGCACATGAGAATCACCTAGACCTCTTTGAATCAGCCTACCAAAAGGCCGGTACTCCCCTTGTCTAGATGCTATCCGTGGTCTACCCTTATGATATCCGAACCCAAGTGTTGTGTAGAACCGCTAAATGAGTCAAAGAAGTTATCTATAAATCAAGACCTATTCCTGAAGGAAAGACATGAGGCCTGGCTCTAGAAACACTCATAGATAAAGAAACACCTCTAATGGACCTCATAGCATGCATCATCTCTTTTCTCTCAATCTTGACTCTATGGAAGTAGAACTCAATAGTATGGACATCCTTCTTGCAGAAAGTGCAATGGTACTTAAACTTTTGAGTGGTCTGGCCTACTGAAGGATAAGCACTTGACCTGCTAGGAGTTTAGGCGAACCTGCTGACCTAAAAACAATCTTGTATGGCTCAGGGGGTTTGACCTCAATCTTGCCACTCTTAACAACTCTCACAACCGTAGATGGCTAGTTCTTGGAATACTATAGAAAAGTAAATCCTAGGCCTCACTTCTTCACACTCACCTTAGATTGGTCAAGGGTTATGTTGAGGTTCTTCTTCTCCCAAGAAAATCCTTAAGAGTCTTTTTGAGGTAGTCATTTTCTTAGGCTAGGTTTTCACATATGACACACACAGTGGTTTTGGTTGCCCTAGTATATTTCTCTTTATGACCAATTACCTCTAGTTTTAAAGCCTCACAAGACACATAAGGGGAATTTCTAACCATATCCAACTGTTCATTATATTTGACTCTAAAAGCGTCATGCACCTCATCTAAATTAGTCCCAATTTTAGCACAAAATGCACAAGAAATAAAATCCATAACTTTCTTAGATGCAAGCATGGACATGGAATTGTCAATTTTATATTCCTCCTCAAGTGTTTTGCTAAGAGCATCAATCTCAATTGTGACTCTAGGACAATTTTCACAAGATTCAGTCCTAGAATGAAGAAGCATTTAAGTCATTGCTTTCACTTTTTGTTTGCTATCCTTACAATGAGAACAAGTATGATCAGGATTAAATTTAAGAAATTCCTTAGTAGCATTATCTAGTTTTAGTTCAAGCAAAGCATAACTTGAGCATGATGAAGGGATAGTATATAAAGAAATCACATCCTAGATAACAGCAGTCAAGCAATCATAATCATCACTAGACTTGAGTATTATAGTTCATCTAGAGCATCTTTTAGTTAATTAACAATAGAGGAAGGGGCAATTTTTAGATTAGTCATTTGATCATACAAGCATAAACAAGATTAACAATTTTCATCAACAAGATTCATGGATTTGAGCCTAACTACCTCTAGGTCAAGTTGTCAATCATGATGGCCTGGTTTTTAATTAACTTAGCTTGTTTCTTTATTTTTTTGTTTAACAACAAGAAGAGCATATATCATCTCTTTATAGGAGAGGCATGCCTCGTCTGGGTCACTGTAAGGCTCATCATAAGAGGAGTCATGTCGATGCTGCCCTTGGCTATGAAGTACATATCGATGAAGTCCTTGTTCTTCTTCTTGCTATGGAAATCATCCTTTTTGTCCTCCCTTTCTAAGTCCACATCACTCATGTTGACGTTCTCAAAAGCAGCAAAGACCCAGTTAACGAACTTGCGGTAGTTGGCATCTTGGACTTTGTGTCACAAGCTTGAGGATGCCCTCGGAAGTTTTTCTCCTCCTTTCCCTTCAACTTAGGGCACTTGGACCAAATGTGGTTCGGTTGACCACACTCAAAGCAAGTGAGTAATTTAGTAGATAGGAGGGCTAACTCATCCTTAGGAAGCCTCTTTAGCTGCTTATCACTCAAAGAGTGCAAGGTGGATAATGAAAATTCAAAAAAGTCAAAATCCAAAGAACTTCAAAAACTACTCATCCTTAGGAAGCCTCTTTAGCTGCTTATCGCAAGTCTTCGACCGTTTCTTTTATGCCTTTGTTTTGGTCCTCTTTTTGACTTAAATCGCTCGATGGCCTTGCACCTCGGCGTACTCTACGGAGAATAAATAAGACATGCGGTCTCCGCGCGCACTCTTCGTGAGTATAAATAAGACACACGGTCTCCACGCGCACTCTTCGTGAGTATAAATAAGACATGCGGTCTCCACGCGCACTCTTCGTTAGTATAAATAAGACACGCGGTCTCCGCGCGCACTCTTCGTGAGTATAAATAAGACACGCGGTCTCCACACGCACTCTTCGTGAGTATAAATAAGACACGCAGTCTTCGCGCGCACTCTTCGTGAGTATAAATAAGACACACGATCTCCGCGTGCACTCTTCGTGAGTATAAATAAGACACGCGGTCTCCGCGCACACTCTTCGTGAGTATAAATAAGACACGCGGCCTCCGCACGCACTCTTCGCAAGTATAAATAGGCCTCCGTGTGCACCCTTCGTGAGTATAAATAAGACGCGCGGCCTCCGCGTGCACTCTTCGTGAGTATAAATAAGATGCGCGGCTTCTGCGTGCACTCTTCGGAGTATAAATAAGACGTACGGCCTCCGTGTGCACTTTTCGTGAGTATAAATAAGACACACGGCCTCCGTATGCGCTCTTCGCGAGTATAAATAAGACGCACGGCCTCTGCGTGCACTCTACGTGAGTATAAACAAGACGCGCAGCTTCCGTGTGCACTCTTTGGAGTATAAATAAGACGTGCGGCCTCCGCGTGCACTCTTCAGAGTATAAATAAGACGCGTGGCCTCCGCGTGCAGTCTACGGAGTATAAATAAGATGTGCGGACTCCGTGTGCAATCTACGGAGTATAAATAAGACGCACGGAGGCGAGCCTCCGCATGCATCCTTCGAGTATAAATAAGACGTGTGGAGGCTGAGGCACCAGGGAGTGCATCACTTTAGCACGCACCACCTGGATATCGCGCCTTTGGGTGCCGCATCAGGGAGTGCATCGCTTTAGCGGCGCACCACTTGGATATCACGCCTTCGCGCGCACCGCATTAGGGAGTGCACCGCTTTAGCAGCGCACCATCTGGATATTGCGCCTTCATGCGCGTCCCACCAGGGCGTGCATCGCTTTAGCGGCACATCTCCTGGATAACGCGTCTTGGCGTGTGTTGCGCCCGAGAGTGCATCATTTTAGCGGCACACCGCCTACGTCGTTTGCGCCCGCCCTCCACGTGCATAGTTTTTTGAAGGTAGGGAAACAACAGTTTTGCCTCCCTGCCTCTGTGTGTGTAGCGCCCTCGGCCTACGCCGCTCGCGCCCGCCCTCCTTGGGCATCATTTTTGAAGGTAGGGGAACGGCGGCTCTGCCTCCCTGCCTCCGCGTGCGTAGTGCCCTTGACCTACGCCGCTCGCGCCCGCCCTCTGTGGGCACTATTTTTGAAGGTAGGGGAATGGCGGCTCCGCCTCCCTGCCTCCGCGTGCGTAGCGCCCTCGGCCAACGCTGCTTGCGCCTGCTCTCCGCGGGCACCATTTTTGAAGGTAGGGGAACGGCAGTTTCGCCTCCCTGTCTCTGCGTATGTAGCGCCCTCGGCCTACACCGCTCGTGCCCACCCTCCGCGGGTGTAGTTTTTTGAAGGTAGGGGAATGACAGTTTTGTCTCCCTGCCTCTGTGTGCGTAGCGCCCTCGGCCTACGCCGCTCGCGCCCGCCCTCCGCGGGCACCGTTTTTGAAGGTAGGGGAACAGCGGCTCCGCCTCCCTGCCTCCGTGTGCGTAGCACCCTCAGCGTACACCGTTCGCACCCGCCCTCCGCGGGCACTATTTTTGAAGGTAGGGGAACGGCGGCTCCTTCTCCCTGCCTCCGCGTGCGTAGCGCCGTCGGCCTACGCCGCTTGCACCTGCTCTCCGCGGCACCGTTTTTGAAGGTAGGGGAACGACAGTTTCGCCTCCCTGCCTCTGCGTATATGTAGTGCCCTCGGCCTACACCGCTCGTGCCCGCCCTCCGCGGGCGTAGTTTTTTGAAGGTAGGGGAATGACAGTTTCGCCTCCCTGCCTCTGCGTGCGTAGCGCCCTCGGCCTACGCCGCTCACGCCCGCCCTCCGCGGGCATTGTTTTTGAAGGTAGGGGAACAGCAGCTCCACCCCCTGCCTCCGCGTGCGTAGCGCCCTCGGCCTACGCCGCTCTCACCCACCCTCCACGGGCATTATTTTTGAAGGTAGGGGAACGGCGGCTCCGCCTCCCTACCTCCGCGTGCGTAGCGCCCTCGGCCTACGCTGCTTGCGCCCGCTCTCCGCGGGCACCTTTTTGAAGGTAGGGGAATGGCAGTTTCGCCTCCCTGCCTCTGCGTGCGTACCGCCCTCGGCCTACACCGCTCGTGCCCGCCCTCCTCGGGCGTAGTTTTTTGAAGGTAGGGGAATGACAGTTTCGCCTCCCTGCCTCTACGTGCGTAGCTTCCTCGGCCTACGCCGCTCGTGCCCGCCCTCCGCGGGCACCGTTTTTGAAGGTAGAGGAATAGCGGCTTCGCCTCCCTGCCTCCACGTGTGTAGCGCCCTCGGCCTACGCCGCTCGTACCCACCCTCCGCGGGCACTATTTTTGAAGGTAGGGGAACGGCGGCTCCGCCTCCCTGCCTCCGCGTGCGTAGCGCCCTCGGCCTACGCGGCTTGCGCCCGCTCTCCGCGGGCACCATTTTTGAAGGTAGGGGAACGGTAATTTTGCCTCCCTGCCTCTGTGTGCATAGCGCCCTCGGCCTAAGCCGCTCGCCCCGCCCTCCGTGGGCACCATTTTTGAAGGTAGGGGAACGGCAGTTTCGCCTCCCTGCCTTCGCGTGCGTAGCGCCCTTGGCCTACGCCGCTCGTGCTCGCCCTCCGCGGGTACTATTTTTGAAGGTAGGGAAACGACGGCTCCGCCTCCTTGCCTCCGCCGGCGTAGGCTACGCAGCGCCCTTGGCCTACGCCGCTTGCGCCCGCTCTCCGCTGGCACCATTTTTGAAGGTAGGGAAATGACAGTTTCACCTCCCTGCCTCTGCATACGTGGCGCCCTCGGCCTACGCCGCTCGCGCCCGCCCTCTGCGCGCACGGTTTTTTGAAGGTAGGGGAATGGCGGCTCCCCCTCCCGCCTCTACGTGGGATGGCCCGGCTCCAGCGCAGGGCTTCGCTGTGCGCCTCGTAGGCATCGCTTCGGCAGGGCGGCAGTACTTCGTCCGCCTCGGCGAGACGGCTCGGGTTCGGCGTAGGACTTCGTCGTTCACCTTGTAGGCATTGCCTCGGTGGGACGGCTCGGCTCCGACGCAGGACTTCATCATCCGCCTTGTAGGCATTGCCTCGGTGGGATAGCCCGGCTTTGAAACTGGGCTTCGTCATTCACCTTGTAGACATCGCCTCGGTGGGGCGGCACGACTTCGCCGTCCGCCTTGTAGGCATTGCCTCAGTGGGACGGCCTGGCTTCGGAACTGGGCTTCGCCGCCCGCCTTGTAGGCATCGCCTCGGTGGGGCGGCGCGACTTCGCCGTCCGCCTTTTTGGCATTGCCTCGCGGGGCGGTGCAACTTCGCCGTCCGCCTTGTAGGCATCGCCTCGGTGGGGTGTCAAGGCGTCGTCGTCCGCCTTTGTAGGCATCGCTTCGGCAGGGCGGCAAGCTACTAGTTGTGGGGGTGCAATCTACTAGTTGCATCGGCTCGCCAGTCGGCACCCTCGCGCTTGCCATCGGGGAACAGGGGGCTGGGATAGTTTGTCACGTCAGCTCGCCCATCGGGACCTCTACGCTTGCTGTCGAGGGAGTATTGTTGTGGGGGTGGCCCAACCCCCGTGACCGGGCCTTGCAACTGGCCCAATATATAATAGCCCCAATAGTGTAGAGGAATATACCAATGTACCATTATCCTTTGTAAGTAGTAAGGGGTAGGAGGGGAATTTCCCATCCTACCCCACTCATGTATATAAACCCCTAAGAGGGGCAGGAGGTGGGGATCCTCTCATGATTTACTCACTCACTGTCCACATGTCTTCTCTGTGTTGGCTCTCCTCTTCTTCTACTAGTCCCTTCCTTTATTGTTTGGTCCATGGCCACAACAGGGATATTTTGGTTAGTGAAGATTTGCTGCACCAAAATTAAGTCAAAACCATAAATTGAGCAAACTCTCAAACCAATACTTTAAATTACTTGAAATTTGGAATGATCTTCTCTAGGATGTTAAGAACATATTCCAATCAGTGATAAAAAAAATCATGCCAAAGTTCTGATATATTTTTGTTTGAAGGAAGGTTATACTAAATTCAGGCAAAAATAAAAAGGTGAATATGACTTACTCATGGGTGGATGATGGCCAAGATGGCTCTAGATGTATTTTCTACATGCATATTTTTATTCAATGTATTTCAATTCAGTTTTAAATTTAGTTAATACCTGTTTGTTATTACCTCCTTTGACATTGCAAATCCTTATACCTTGTCACCCTAGAATAAAGCTCTAGTTAGTACACTACTATTGGCTAGAGAGTCTTATATCAAATGCTTAGACCTGTTTAGACATAATCTTGTTTTGGGATAACTTTTTCACATAAAATGATAAGCTTTTCAAGTGTATTATTGACTTCGGTGAGTCAAGAAGGATTATGAAATATTTTGAAATAAAATATAAAAACTGGTTTAGACTTAGGCTAATGGTTATGTGGTGGGTGCAGGCATGTACCGTTGTTCGGAGACACAGTGTTGATTGTCGGGCACAGAGGGTATGCGATTTAACAGAGGGTTTCGGAGTTGTTGCTTCGGGATCTGACACTAAGTCTAAACCAAGTTTTATAATTTTATTTTATCAAAATTTCATAGACTTTCTTGACTCATTGAAGTCAAGAATAGGTTTTACAAATTATCATTTCATGTGAAACAATTCTTCCCACCTAAATTATTCTAAGGATAGCTAAGTAATTCTATAAAATTTTCAGATAATACTAATGTACTAACTAAGTTTTCATCTAGGGTGATAAGGCATGATTGTTCAGAGTCAAATTCGACTATACACAAATTGTATTTAAACTAGATTGAATAATAGTACACATGCATAATAATTTTAAAAACAACATAATTAATTTAAATTACTAGGAGCAACATGATCAAAGGTGTAATTTGCCTTACTCGAAGTCCTAGTGCGAGTGTCGAAGGAAAACTCTCCGGATTCGTCGAAATCTATGCGCGAAGAACCAAAACAAATTCAAACAAAATTCAAAATTTAGAATTTGAATGGGTCAAATCCGAGTTAAAATGAAGAAATACGGGTTTCTAGAAGTTTGAATTTTTGTACTGGAAATTTGATTTATGACATCAGCATTGTATTTTATTTTGTGGCTGAAATATCTTTCTGCTGGAAGAGGGAATTATGGTGTCATGATGACATCAGCAACAGAATTTAATTTCTAGCTGAATTAAATTTCTAAAGAAAAAGGATATTATTTTACTAACAGGTGGGACCGGCTTTGGTGGACTAGGTTCATGGACCGGGGATGCAGCTGAGGTGGCACGTGGCTGGCGTGGCTACTGACCGGGCGAGCAAGCTCTGGCATGACATCGTCTAGGCCACTGACGTGGCCAGACCAGCCGGGGCGACGCTCGAGACCCTATGGTCGCCGGAGCTCTGGTGCTCGACGGTAGCCAGCGAGGGGTGAAAATGAGAGAGGGAGCCACCGGGATCTTTATGGTACCTGGCGTGGTGCTCGAGGATGCTCGGAGGGTGGTCGGCGACGACAGAGAAGTGTCGGCGGTGCATGGCTCTGGTGGTGAGGGTTCTCTGGTGGGGCTGGGAGAAGTAATAGTCGAGCATGACCTCGCCAAAGTGAAGACGATTGGAAACAGACGCGACGGCGGTTAGCAGACTTTATAACGGGCAGAGTGAAGGCGGAGTGAAGAGGGCACTCAGACGGCGCATTTGCTCGGGACTTAAATGAAAAGAAATGGCCGAATTAAAAGTTTGGGGAGGCCGGCCATGGCGGCAGACGGAGGAGAAGAAGGGAGGGGAGAAGAAAGAGCTAACATGCAGGGCCCGTATGCCGGCGAGAGGGAGAGGAGAAGAGGAGAGAGGCGGGTGGCCAAATGAACGCCATGTGTCACGGAGTGAATCAGGGTCGTTGGACTTAAAATGAAGGGGTAAGTAGAGGTGGGTGGCTGAGATTAAACCGGATGAGGATGGATTGCGCCAGGGAGTGACACGTGTCGACTAGAGGAGGTTTTGGTTTCAGAATTTGTTTTTGATTTCAGAAACATTGTGAAGGTTTAAAAATACTTAGAAAATATCAAATAAAGTCTAAAAATTCCAGAAAAATTCTCAAACATTCCTGGAGATGTTTTGGACTTAGGAAAAATATTTACAACTTAAATTTGGTCTTTTAGTTTTTACAAAAATACTTTTTAGCATTGAAATTGATTTTTAAAATTCAGAAAATTCTCAAAAATACTGTAAATCAAGGAGAACTTAGGAAAAATAAACTAAACTCCTTTTGGCTTTAATAAATGCTTAAATTAAATTTTCTTACTCTAGGTTTTGAAATAAAATCTAGATAAATCCAAATAAATTCCAGAAAACTAATAAAATGCAATTAAAATTTTGGGATGTTACAAACAAAAACCATCAATTGGAGTAAAAAATCATAAGGTACGGACCAAAAGAACATTGTAATTAGAGCTAGTACCACGAACGAGATTATTTTATCTACCTTAGTACCACAAACCAAACACTCTTCTAAGCTAACGTTCAGCCCATTTTGAGATTTAGAGCTGGGCTGAACTATACAAATCCCACTATCCGAGTGGAGAATTTCCCGCTATTCGACAACTGGTCCAACGGCCACTCCAAGACTTGTTAGACTTGATTTTTGCAACTCAGATTGTTGTGCTCAGTTTGGCTTATATAAAGCCGGTTTATGGTTTTTTGTATTGTAGCTGTTAATGATTTTTTTGGTATAATTAAATTTTAAAAAAAGATAGACCATCATAGATAATACAAATGAATAAGAAAAAAGAAAAGACAAAAAATCCTAAAAAACTAGAAAAAAAGAAAATTAAGAAATAATAAACTAGAAACTAAAAGTCAGGAAGTGAACCCGAAACGAGCGAAGCGAACTCATTGTACTTTTTTTTTGCAATTCCATTTCCTCGGCCTGAGAACCCAGATCAACCCATGCCGCCCTAACTGTACGAAATCACGTGGACTCGCCACCTATTCTCCTCCTAACCCCACGATGCCACTTAACGCATGCAATGCTTGCTTCCGGTGACTAGAATGGAAACAGATCGGATACGATCGAATAGTCTCAAATATAAATATGAATTCATATTTTTAAAATAAATACGAATACAAATTCGAATATTCTCAAATATGGATACGAATATTCTCGAATATGAATACAGATATTTTCGAATACAGATTTTCTCGGATATGAATATCGGATAAAACGGTTTCCTAGCGGTTTTGACCGGTTTTTGACCGGTTATCGGTTTGAAACCGTATAAATTCAAATTTTGAATTACAAAATTCGTACGGATTTTTCATTGGTTCTAGAAACAGATCGAATAGTCTCAAATACGAATACGAACATTCTCGAATACGAATATTCTCAAATATGGATACGAATATTCTCGAATACGAATACGAACATTTTCGAATATAGATTTTGCTTACCACATTCATGTTTTCTCGGATACGAATATCGGATAAAACGAATTACCGTTACTATTTTCCACCCCCTACCGGTGACAACTGCTACGGGCGGCCAAGTGTTAAAATATCCGATAAAACTGGGAAATGGAATTAATTAAGTCTCAACATCAAATTTACCAAGAGTTAGAATGCCTTCTTTTAGACTGCAGTTTATAGCTTTTAGTCATAATTTATTAGTCTAATAAATAGTAATTATTAAGAGAAGTCAAAAAATCAAAGATGTTAATATACTAGATCACATGACTGTCGGCGCTGCGAAACACGAAATGAGATTCTCTCCAGTCGCGTACGGCGACTGTAGAGTGAATTCGCGAATCTCAGCCGTCCGATTAGAAAGAGCGGAGCAGATCAGTTTGCTACAGTAAATTTACTGTAGCTACAGTAAAAATTTACTGTAGTTGTAGCCAAACTGATCTGATCCGCTCTTTTCCCGATCGAACGGCTGAGATTCGCGAATTCACTCGACTGTAGAGAATCCGATTCCGCGAAACACACCACGCCCCGCGGTGCCCCCCTCCCCAAGTTTCTCCAATCTCTCGAGTGGACCCCACCATTACCTTCCTTACTAAGCACACAACACTATTCTCTACAAATACGCCCTGCCACCTTGCCAAGCCATTCATTTCAACTCTTGTGAAGCAAGTCTTGTTCGACACACACCATCTCTCCCTCGAGCGCGCACACTCTCGATCGGCTCTTTCACCGGCATACTGCCCAAGATCAATGCAGGTAAGCACACATGTTAGTGCACATACCTACAAGATGATCGAGCTACTGTTTTGATCTCTAACGTAGTAGCGTGCAAAGCTCTGGTTGCCATGCTGCATCTGGCTCTGATTGTTTCCTTGATGCTTATGAATCTCACATAGATGGCGAGGAGGATGAAGTGCCGGATACCGGCGTTCGGGGAGTGGAACTACCTCGACGCCGACGCTGACGACGAGGATTGGTCCGTGACCCAGCGCTTCGACTCTGCTATGGGGCCCCCACTTCCCGCTCACAAACCCATCAAGGTATCAAGTACTGCCAGCTAATAATTACTGTATCAGTGTTACCATGTATGAAGTAACAAGACGATGTTGCCCTGAGAGCTCAAAATTTAGAACGCAGTCATGTTTTAGTCATTCGGGTTTTGCCGGGCTTGCTTACGACCGAAACTACACATATATGAATTGTTATGAAATATGCTCCCTCCAGCTGCAAAAGAATATTATTTTAGTACATATGATTAAACCTTTTAAACTTTAGCTAACATAATCTTTTTCAATATTTAGATCAAGCATCTAAAAATAGTACACATAGATTTGTCTCCAAAGGGACTTTAACAATGTTATAATTTTATTAAATTTTATAAATCTATTATAATAGAAATTAGTGGTTAGCATTGCTTTAGAAAACTTGTAAATGCTCAAAACGATGTTTAACACCTCTAAAGATTCTGTATGCCAACTCTTTATATCGTAATAGACTGATGGTAACACCTCTTGAGAATTCCTGCGCCAGAAGATAACATGAAAACATGTCAAGTAGTTACACTCCTCAGCAGTCAACACAACAGTCAACTGATAGCGCCCCGCAGACCAGAGCGCGCGTGGCCCCACGTTCCCCCAAGTCTCCACGCCCATGGTGGGTCCCACCATAAGCCTTCCTTACCAAGCACACCACCCTGCTCTGATTCTGTGCTAAGCAAGGAACAACACCCCGGGTCACCCCTCTCTCGCTTCCCCCCTCCTCTCTGACCAAGAACAATGGAGGTAAGCACGCGTGCATCTTTGTCTACGGCACACAAGCTGTCCAAGCACCAACTCTGCAGTCTGGAGTTCAAAAAAAAAAAAAAACTCTGCAGTCTGCACGACCTTCCTTCTTCCCGTGTATACTTCTTCAGCTCTAGCTTTTCATCTTTGGTGCCTGCGTATGTAGAGGGCGAGGGCGAGGCGCAGGCGCATCCCGGCGTTTGGCCAGTGGAACATGGACAGCCACGGCGACGGCGGCGGAGTCTGGCCGGCGGCCGTCAACCAGTGCTTCGAGTTCAAGCCCGCCATGGCACACAAACCACTCGACAAGGTACACGCATGTGAACTGACGGAACAAAGCCGTATTATGTCATGGTCAAGCAGCGGCTAGACTAGATTCATATAGGCGTTGATTAATGATGTGTTTCGGTCAGTTTTAAGTCTTGTGGCTTCCTGAATCCTCCAGGTGAGAAGGGACGGCAATGGCGCCGCTATGGGGAAGCAGCACAACGTGAAGGTCCAGAGCAGGGTGGCTGACCCTGGGGCCCACGCGGGGAGGGAGCCCTTCTCCTTCACGGCGGTCAAAGCTGTTGACAATGACCTGTACAGGGTCCCACCTGACATGCTCTGCCACAAGCCAACCGGGGTATGTTATTGTTTGTGTTTACGATAATCTTCGCACCACAAGCAGCAATGTCAATCAAATGCAGGTTATCCGTTGTATCTAGCGTATGAATCCGGACTATTCAATTTATATTCGATATTAACCGCAAGGCAGTAGCTAGCACAATTACTTCAAAAAAAAAAAGCTAGCAAAAGGACAATTTGAATTGCAACCTCTAAGGCCAATTTAGAGCAGAAATCCACGGAATTTTGCAGGAGCAGCAATCCTATGTACAAAATGAGCTAAAGTTTTTTTTGTGGCTGCGTGTGTTACCACTCATTCACGTACTGCCGTTCGATTGGGCAAGGATGCTAGGATGTTATGTGGGTGTTTCTCGAAAGAAGATACTAATCGGTTTTGCTATTTATAAGTTGTATTATTAATTTTTTTAACTCTTAAGTCAATATTCCTAAACTCTAGATTAGTTTTGAAATGTGTACTTGTCTGATTTTAATTTATATTAAATGGTTCATAAATGTGACTTGTACTTAAAAAGGAATAAACCAGGTTGTAAATAGACATCTCCATTACTAATTTGTGCCATGTTTATAAGTTATATTTTCTCTTGGTATATATAACAAAGAGATAGTGAAAATAACTAGATTATTCATAATAATTATCTTTAAGCACTATATATATATATATATATATATATATATATATATATATATATATATATATATATATATATATATATAGAGAGAGAGAGAGAGAGAGAGAGAGATATTAAACAAAGATACATATTTATAAAAGATATAAAGGAAACATCACACTAATTTTATATTATTATATGAAATACATTCTATATTTATGAATAAAATTATTTAAAAATATGTTTTATAAATTTAGATAGAGAGAATATTTGTATAACTTATAAATTTGGACGGAGGAATATTTGTCTAGATATAGACAATTTTTTTTTTGTTAAATATGACTTGGACATCAAAAAGAATAAGTCGTCTTTATTAATTATTTTTGTTAATTCTAATTCAAAATTCCCCATTACTCTCATGTATGATGTATCTACGACTGTATGATATACGTTGCAGAAGGGTGGGAGGTGGCTGAGGAGCTTGGTTATGGGGTGCGTCGGCCTCAACTGCATCGCCTAATGGCCGGAGGACATACCGAGCACCGATTTGTTTTTGTTCTTTGTGTGTGTCGAAGGAGAGACACGGGCATGACGCCATGCATACGGTCATATGGCCCATATCTCTGCATTCCTCTTGCATGCCGCCCCGTGCTAGTCAGGGCTCACACTTTCGTGCTCTCTGTCTCTGCACAAATGTCTTGGCTTTTGGTACACTTTTTGATCGATGGAACGGATGGGTGGATGGACGGTACGAAGCAATATGTCGTGCGTGGATTTGTACGCGCGACGCGCTGGCTCTTTCTCAATGGGAAAGTGGATGTTTTTTGAAAATAAACATTAATGGTCGAAAGATGCTATTTTTAATCGGCAAGAGGTGAACGGTGAGAAGAATAAGAGTCCCTGGGTATTAGCTTTAGTTTTTGATTTATGTTTAGAGATATCAAAACTAATAGGAATATCTCAACTTCTATAAATCGTTTCTATCAGTCACTACTATAAATTAGGTTATAACACACTATATGTCTCATTATATCACAATTCTGTAAGTTACATGCCAGTTTAAATGTTATGTCTTTTATTGTATTGTCGTTTGCTTTTTTACATAACACACTTAGCAAAAAAACTAAAAGCTATAAGGCAATAAAACATTCTAGTTTCTATAAGCCGCTTTTATCAGTTACTACTATTTATCAGTCAAAATCAAAAGTCATCAACAAAAGCTAATACGAAGGCCATGTCGGAGAGATACATGTGCGAGATAGAAGTGAAAGGATTAGGGTGCGTGATATGTCTATGACCTTATATCTTATTTTTGAAATGAGACGAAAGTTTGAAGGAAATTATAAATCATAAGCTGAAAATAACTCGGCTATTGAACGGACAATTCTACTAAATCTGTAAGATCTGTTTAACTTTTGCCAAAACTAAGATATACAGGTTTTCAATTTGACTCTGTATGCGTAGTACACGCAGCATTGTTAGTTGTTACGTTACCTTGCCCATCCGACTATTGGCAAGACAGAAAAAAATACCATCGATCTGATTTTTCTCAAAGAAAAACAGGAGGAAGAAAATACAGACCTGACCAAGATTTGCGTGACAGCGTGGGATACATCAATCCGGGGGCTGCAAACGCATTATTATCATGCTATCGGTCGTTATCTCGAAACCAAAGGGATTACGGCGAAGGAGTCTGGCCGGTTGCTCCCATGCGCGCTTCCGCTCCTTGCGCCTGACGCCTGCGCCGGTCGCTGCTCAGCGCCTGCATGAGAGTGACGTGCGCCGCCGCCACAGCCCACAGGGAGAGCGAGAAGAGTTAGGGCGTTGCTTGCTTGGGACTTGGTCACAGGCCACTTGGTCTGTTGGTTGTTGCTTGGGCCTCGAGAGTGTGGGATGGGCTGAAAAAGTGGCGCTTGAAATAGGTAGTTTTGAGTCCAGTTATTAATACACACACCTAATATATCTACTACATATTGCACTATACCCATGTTCCAATGTAGATCCGCCCCTGTAGCGCAGCAGCCACCAAAGCGCGGCAGAATTCGTTCAGACTGCAGCAGGTGGCTTGATCCGTAGACTTGCTGTAACACCCCAGCCATACCATAGCCTGGAATGCTACCTAACTAAGTAATGAAACAAAGACAAACTATATTCATCTCACCAAAATTTCGGCAGAACCTCCTTTGTGTAGTTACCTAGGTCGGAATTTTCAACAAACAGTTCTATTAAATAAAGATAAATCAAATGGTAATGTAATCAAGACCTAATCAAAACTGATTATTCGTTGGTACGACATCCATAGCAATTAACATCTAAGGTATAAATCATGAGCATCCTGAATCTTCTTATCGTTTATTACAGCTTACTTCTAGCAAGCTATAGTCATAAAAGTACTAAAAGTAATTTATTCATCTACTAATTAATTTTTCCTTTCTTTCCATTGTGGGTAGATCGTGCAAAAGTGCAACAAGACTAATCTTTTTTCCTCATGCATGCCGATTTCATAAAGTTACCTAAAACACAACAAACAACAAGGGTGAGTCCAAAGACTCAGCAAATATAATAAACGGTAGCAATAATACACATGAACACAACTCCATAAGAAACACCCAACAATTGCTTTACAAACACATGCTATGCAATATGCTCAACAAGATCTTTATCTTTTCTCTTTCTCTTTTGCATTTTACCGGTAATGCAAAGTGTGCATCCGTCGATGCACACCCATGCTTGTACCATCTGGTATAGGGACCAATTGCCCATACTCCGCAAGTATGGGGACCCAAGCCCATGCTCTTCAAGCATGGTGACGTTTAGCCTGTCATCAACATGACGGGGACCTCAGCAACTGCTTGGTCATCACATGACCAAGACTTCAAAAGGCCAACATGAAGCATATGTATGAAAGTCTCAGTTTAATAAAAACGTGCATTCACAACAACTTTGCACAAGGAAGACCTAATCATACTACAATGTTCACACTCATGAACTTCATAACTTTCAAGCAACCATGAACATTACCAAATACGCCTTCATCACAATCATGAACACACAATTGCTCATAATATATATCAAACATTGACATTCTATAACATCTATTATATCCATCATTATACTTGCCTCTACCGAAGGAGCGAAGGGATCAAGCACGGTCAGGAGCGAAGCCACCTATTCACAAAGCACCACTCAGTACAAAACCATAATACAATATTCACAACTGAGAAGTAAACGCCTCTACGCCCAAAACCCACAACTCCCTCTCAAGCAATTTGTTCCCATACTGTTCTCTCTGTGGCGCTACTTGTCTTTTCCGTATCTTTTAATCTACTAATCAAACAACAACAAAACTAACATATTTGAAATCTTAAGAACAAAAGCTAAAAATTTCATGAAGACACCATAATTTTATTATGTCATTTAGAGGGCATAATTCTCACTAGAAAACAGAGAATAGGCCTTTGAGTTTTGTCCAGCAACTTCCATAGACCACCACCGACAGCCCACTGCTCCAAAAATTATAAAATTATACCAGAAGCTAGTTCTAGATGTTATCTAACACTTTCATTATTATGAGTTAATTCATAAAATTCATTAGGACCTCTGAATCAGTCCACGATCAAAAATTGGATTCTGAATCCAGCTCTGTTGCTCAGTCGACTTCAATCCCCTGTTGCACCCAAACCCCGCATCCACAAATTCTGAAAAAATTACAGAAACTAGATCTCTGCATCCTCTACAACTTTCTTGTTCAAGGGTTCCTAGGAAAAATCATTTTGACCTCCTAAACCACCCAAACAGACACGCTGCCCAATCTGACTACGCGCATAACACTGATTAATCGCTAATCGACGGTTTTCCCTTAGATCATCCCCTTCTAACGACGAACCAAAAGTCCTAAGATCATCCTAAAAATAGAGATGAAAGGTGGGGATTACAAACCTAGGTTGCCCATGCGAGAAATCTTTTCCTCCTTTCTCCTTCCTCTCCTCTCCTCTCCTCCCTTCCCTTCTTCTTGTCCTTCCCTCCCTTGTCCTTCCTTCCCCTTCTTCTTTTCTTTTCAGCAGTGCAGCAAGGGAGCCAGGAGGGTGGGGGTGCGACTTGGGGGTGGGGGGTGGCGGCCAAGGGGGGAGAGAGGGCCTAGGGTTAGGAGGGCCAAGGGGGAGCGGCTGGGCCTCAGGGGCTGACTTGGGCCCAAGGTGGGAGGTGGAAAATCCTGGCCTCCATCTCTGGACAGCTCACCAACTCTCTCTTTTATTTATTTACTTTAGACAAACCCACAACCCAAACTCGCCTTCACGATTCAATGGAAGAAAAAAAATCTCCGCGGATCCGATAAAACTTCCGTAAACACTGAAACGATGTCGAGGGCATTACACTTGCTATGCTTTGCACCACGGTGGCAGCGGAGCCCACAGACCTTTCATGCTCAGGTACCACAACAAGTGCTTGCTGTGCTTGGGGCAGCATGATACATTGCCTGCTATCGAACCTACTACACCGATGCTTACTATCGTGGTGCCATCAACACTGTTGAAGAAAAGGTCATCACAGACGTTTTAAAAATGTCATCACAGACGGTTTTGTGAGCTGCCTAAATTTATGAGTCAGTAATGACATGTGGTCATCACATACAGTTTTTAAACCATCTGTGAGTGGTAACAACATAGATGGTTTTTTAAAATAATCATCTGTTATGTGTACTTACAATGGACAGTTTTTACAAATAATCATCTGTGATTATTAAGTATTACAGACGGTTTTAAATATAACCATATGTGATATCTACATACCACATACAATTAATAAACAAAACCATCTATGATATTACTAATCACCATTATTGGTTTTCCATATCTTCCTCATTCACTAGAAGCAGTACATATATATTTCATGATAACACTAACATATGTAATTTGACACACTATAATTTAAATGAGCTAAAGACAGTGTGTGGTTTGCTTCATGCCTTTTGAAGCCCAAGTGTGATAGGGGATCTGACTTTGTCTCTACCTCCTAATATCACCCTTGGGTTTCAAAGGGCATGATGTAAATCACACACTAGATTCAATGTGTTATTTGCTTTATGCCCTTTGAAGCACAAGTGTGATATGGGATTGACTTTATCTCTATCTCATTTAAATTGTGGGGTGTACAAGATTACATATCTTGGTGTTACTATGAAATATACATACTGCTTTCAATGCATGGGGAAGATATGGAAAACCAAGGTGGTGATTAGTAATGGTAATAGATGGTTCTTTAGTGTAGGTTGGTGATATCTGAAGTAGAAAAATAAATACACAACACACACCAAGTATATCTTACATAATTAGGAATGAATTAATATGGCCATGTACTGTGCGACAAGAGTGCTCTTGAAGTTCTTTCATGCTTTTCCCATCGCGAGGAGCACCTGCTGTTGCACGAGTCCCTGTACTTCTACTGGGATCTCGAACGAATTTGTTATTTCCTCCCACAGCTGATTTTTCTGATCCTTTACCAAATCTTTCCAGTTTGCTATGGTGATGGGGACCCATTGCCTTCTAATTATCCTGTAGGTAATCTGAAATGCTACCGTTGCTTTCTTCGGTTGCAGAGGGACCCCATCCGGAGAGACCACTGTGATGGTCATTTGGCCCTCTGGCCTTTTCGATACTCCTCGGCCACGCTTAGTTATCCCAATCTTAGGAGCATGAGACCCAGATGACGACGACGATGACTGTGTGGATGTCATCTCTCTTATAAGAAAAAACTAACTGCAGTGAGCTATGAGCATAAACAAATTAAATTCTATGATTCGAATTACACACACCAGTGTCTCAAGTTTATTAAACCTAACACACTAGAGTGTGTAATTTGCTTCATGCCCTTTGAAGGTCTATGTGGCATATACTATTGCTACAAGGTCCCTTTGGAATAGTAACATACCATTCCAAATAGATCTTGTAGCTAACAAGTGAAGCATATATCATAAAGTACTAAAGGTCATAAAACAAATTAGCCAACTACTGAAGATCACAAAATAAATTAGCCAACTATTGAGATAAACCACAAGATTGACAAATGCAGTAATAGTAAAAATTTAGAGCTCAAGCTTGAATATCCAATTTTAGTATTAGATCTTGTAGCTAACAAGTGAAGCATACACCATGAAGTACTAAAGGTCATAAAACAAATTAGCCAACTACTGAAGATCACAAACAAATTAGCCAACTATTGAGATAGACCAGAAGATTGACAAATGATAGTAATAGTAATAATTTAGAGTTTAAGCTTGACTATTGAATTTTAGTATTAGATTTTGTAGCTAACAAGTGAAGAATATATCATGAAGTACTAAATATCACAAAATAAATTAGCCAACTACTGAAGACCATAAAACAAATTAGCCAACTATTGAGACAGACAGCAAGATTAACAAATGATAGTAATAGTAATAATTTAGAGTTCAAGCTTGAATATTCAATTTTAGCATTAGATCTTGTAGCTAACAAGTGAAGCATATATCATGAAGTACTAAAGATCACTGTTGTGGTTACAGACCAAACAGAGAGAGATGTGGTAGTGGAGAGTTGGGAGAGAGTGATGCCCTCTCTCCTAGCCTTCCCTTGTATATATATTCATATGGGCTGTGCTTTTACAATCGTGCCCTTACATCGATACCTCCCTGTCAGGGGTATTTAAGCCATTACACATGTCCCATTTTGGGCCCTATAACCATCTAACAGGCCTGCTGGGTTTAGGTGGGGGCCACCCCTACAACAGGAGCCTCTCATGGTGAAGGGCTTCACAGGGCCGAAGCCATGTTGCCGAGTCCTTTGGCCCCCTCCGTCCCTGCGGCCTATGAACTTCTTCGAATTTGCGGAGCATTGGTGTGAAGCGGGTCTCGGGGTTTGAGGCCGTAGCTGAAGCCGATGCCCAGATTGGTAGCTGAGGTAGACGCGCGAGAGCTTCGTCCCGAGCTGGCGCCTAGCCGAAGTAGACGCGCGCGCGCTCCGTCCCCTACCCTTCGAACGGGTGGCGCGAGGGGCGCGCTGCGGCCGTCGGCGCGGCGCCGTCCCCTACCCGCCGAATGGGTGGCGGCGGGCTGGCGCCTAGCCGGTAAACGCGCGGCGCTCCGTCCCCTACCCTTGAGCGGGTGGCGGTGGGTGGCGCCTGGCCGAAGGCAGCGCGCGCTCCGTCCCCTACCCTTGAGCGGGTGGCGCGAGCTGGCGCCTAGCCGGCAGACGCGCGAGCATTCCGTCCCCTACCCTTGAGCGGTGGCGGCGGGTGGCGCCTAGCCAATGAGACGCGCGGCGCTCCGTCCCCTACCCTTGAGCGGGTGGCGCGGGCTGGCGCCTAGCCGTAGACGCGCGCGGCGCTCCGTCCCCTACCTTTGAGCGGGTGGCGGCGGCGGGCGCTAGCCGGCAGTGACACGCGGCGCTCGTCCCTACCCTTGAGCGGGTGGCGCGGGTGGCGCCTGGCTGAAAGTGAACAAGCGCGCTCCGTCCCCTACCCTTGAGCCGAGGTGGCGGTGAGTGGCGCTTAGCCGGCGTAGGCGTCGCGCGCGCTCCGTCCCCTACCCTTCGAAGTGGGGGTAGCCTCTGGCGTACCTCGTAGTCTGCATGCGCGCCCTCGCTGGGGCCAGCCTCTGGTGCGCTACACCGCTATTTCTTGAAGCTCTCGAAATTAGGTTTCCATAGCTTGCCTTCGTACGTTTCCCGTGGTGCGCGAAGACGAGCCTCGACGCTCTGAGGGGTGGATTGACGGCCGCGCAAGGTTCGCGCCACGTTTGCGTTTTGCCGAGTGCGCCGTGCCTTATTTATACTCCGGGGAGTATGCACAAGGACGATGTCCATGGCATGCGCGGAGTTCGCGTCTTGTTTATGCTCCGTAGAGTGCACAGGGAGAACATCCGCGTCTTATTTATACTCCAGGGAGTATGCGCAAGGACGACGTCCATGGCATGCGCGGAATTCGCGTCTTGTTTATACTCCGTAGAGTGTGCAGGGAGAACATCCGTGTCTTATTTATACTCCGTAGAGTGCGTAGGGAGAACATCCGCGTCTTATTTATACTCCGGGGAGTATGCGCAAGGACGACGTCCATGGCATGCGCGGAATTCGCGTCTTGTTTATACTCCGTAGAGTGCGCAGGGAGAACATCCGCGTCTTATTTATACTCCGTAGAGTGCGTGCAGAGGCATCCCCCACACGTCTTTGTTTATACTCATGCCCGTGTCTTCGACGGAGAGTGCACACGCGAACGTGCGTCTTCGTTTATACTCATACCCGTTTCTTTGACGGAGAGTGCACACGCGAACGTGCGTCTTTGGTTTATACTCATACCCGTGTCTTTGACGGAGAATGCACACGCAAACGTGCGTCTTTGGTTTATACTCATACCCGTGTCTTTGACGGGAGTGCACGCGACGTCGTCTTTGGTTTATACTCATACCCGTACCACGGCTATGGAGAGTGCACACGCGTACGTGCGTCTTTGGTTTATACTCATACCCGTACCCCTGGCTACGGAGAGTGCACACGCGAACGTGCGTCTTTGGTTTATACTCATACCCGTACCCCTGGCTACGGAGAGTGCACATGCGAACGTGCGTCTTTGGTTTATACTACGGGAGCCCGCGCGTCGGTGGGGCCTCCGCGCGCTCTCGCCGCACATTTATACACAACAACAAGAGGTTGGCGACAAACGAAACTCTATTACATTCCCGTTTGTGCGGGTGAGCGATTACAATGGGCGGGGGTACTAACCACTTGTCTTTGGCGCGGCCGGAGCCTCTAGTAGTTGCACTATCTGTAGGGCTTGTCGAGCCGTCCCCGGATGATGCCATGGGTCCCCGCGCTGCGATGCCGATTCTAAGCGTGCCGTTGAGTGTCGCGACGGGGGTATCGGGTGCCGTACTCGATGCGCTGAGCCATATCCTGGTCGCCACGAACGGTAATGATGGCCCGCGGCCCCGAGAGCTTCATGCATAAATAGTCGTGATGTGGCACCGCTCCGAAGGAGTTGAGGATTGGGCGCCCCAGTATGGCATTGTAGGGGTAGAGGAGATCGACGACATCAAATGTGGCATCTTCGACCCTTTCATTGTCGTCCCGGCCGAAGGAGACCTGAAGGCATATTTGGCCGCGCGCCGTGGGGTTGTCCTCGAAGCCTTGCGGCGGAATTCCGATGGGCGAGGCGACCGGGGATGCCCATCTGATCGAAGGCTGCCGCAAACAGGATGTTCGCGGAGCTGCCGCCGTCAACTAGGGCACATCCCACGTCGCATCCCGCTATAACGACCCGGACGACTAGGGGGTCTTGGTGAGGAAGTTCAACGCCACAGGCATCGGCGGGTGTGAGCGTGACCTCGTCTTGTGCCCGATCCCGCGGTGTCTGCGCTGGTACGCTGCTACATGGTGTAGCCTCGGACGTAGGCCTTCCGCTGCCGTCGAGGCGAACTCCGCGCGAGCCTCCAGAGATGACATTGATAACCACGTGGTGGGCTGCCTCGGAGCTGCGGTGCAGGAGGCCCTCCCGAGGCTGCTGCACATGGGCCTGAATTCGCAACGGACCCTCATGGGGCTGCGTCCCTTGCGCCTGGATGTGCATGGGGGCTTCGTATGGGTGCTGGACGTGGGCCACCATAGGCGGGCGTGCCTCCGGGTTCCTATCCCTGGCGACGCTTTGGTGGAGCGCCGCTATGGAGGTGCACGCGTGCGTGTCGTGGGTGCCGTGACCGTGGACTTCGCACCACAGCCCATGGTGCTGGTCATCATAATCTCCACGGCCTTTATCCTCGCGACCCCGGCCGCGGCTGCGTCCCCGGCCTCGGCGCCCCTGACGGCCACGACCAGCGGAAGCGTTTTCTTCGGAGCCACCTTCGATGTCGAAGATATACCGGCCTCGTCGTGACTTCTGCTGGCTGTGCTTGGGCCTATCGGACGGCTCCTTGTGCGGGGCGTCCTTGCGTTCGGACGCGTCCTTGGACGACTCCTGCTTGCGTTTTCCCTTCGAAGAACCGTCCTTCGGTGGATCTTCGGTTTTCGCCGAGCCACCGGCCTGGTTGGTGTCGGAGTCGTCACCTTGTCTTCGCCGTGCGTCCTCTTCCGCCCTGGCGTATTCCTCCGTTTTGTCGAAGAGTTTCGTCACTGTTTTGATTGGCTTCCGTGCGTTGTACTCGGCCATCGGGCCCGGGCGAAGGCCCTGTATGACTGCATTGACAACGGTGGTTTCGTTAACGTCTTTGACTTGACAGCGTATCTTCGCGAAGCGTTTGAACTAGTCCCGGAGCTTCTCTGAGGGTTTCTGCTTTACGGCGAAGAGCTGGTCCTTGTCGACCCGCTCAACATAGTTTCCTTGAAAGTTGTTGTGAAGGCGGTCGCGGATCTGCTCCCACGCGTAGATGGACTTTGGCTCTATGGTAAAAAACCAGGAAAGCGCCACTCCTTGCAGCGCGAGGGGGAGCCCCTTCGCCTTTGTGGTGTCATCTCCCCCCGCGGCCTCGATTGCGGTTTCGTACATGCGCACGAACTCGCGGGGGTCCGTCTCGCCTTTGTAAGGCTCGATGACACTGGGGAATTTGAAGTCTTCGGGCCACGCCGCCTGCTGTAGTCCTGCCGAAAGCGGGGACTCTGGATCGACGCGTCGCAGGGGCTGGATGTGGGGGCGTCGCGGCTGTCTGCCCTTACCGGCGCGGGCTATGGCGCGACCACTGGCGCGGCTTGCTGGCTCCGAGCCTCTTGCATGTCTCGGACAGCCCCGCGAAGATCCCCTAGCTCCCGTTGGAACGCGTTGAGGGCCGCCAGCAGGGCGCTCTCCACCGCTGTGCGGGCGGGGCCGGCGGCACGCTCGGCGGATGGGTCGGCACGGGTACGATCGCCTCGCGAGCTCCCGAGCTGCCGGTCGCTCCGTTGTGGCTATCTCCGATCGCCCGGTCCGCGCTACTGGCGAGCGTTGCGGCGAGGGTGGCGGGGTTGGTCGCTGTCGCGTCGGTGGCAGGGTTGGTCACTGTCGCAGCGGTGGTGGCGGGGTCGGTCGTCGCAGCGCCGGTGGCGGGGTCGGTCGTCACAGTGCGAGCGTCAACGTCCGCGACCACCACGCCCGCGCCGTCACCCGCGCCCACGGCAGCCGATGCCGAAGCCCTGGTACCCACGCGACGCTCCGGCCCAGCCGCCTTCTTTCCCTTCACCGCCGTCGACGAAGCTTTTTTCGGTGCCATCCTTCTTTGGATCTCAGGCTTGCTCCTGTCCTCCTCACGGACGGCGCCAACTGTTGTGGTTACAGACCAAACAGAGAGAGATGTGGTAGTGGAGAGTTGGGAGAGAGTGATGCCCTCTCTCCTAGCCTTCCCTTGTATATATATATTCATATGGGCTGTGCTTTTACAATCGTGCCCTTACATCGATACCTCCCTGTCAGGGGTATTTAAGCCATTACACATGTCCCATTTTGGGCCCTATAACTTTCTAACAGGCCTGCTGGGTTTAGGTGGGGGCCACCTCTACAACAATCACAAAACAAATTAGCCAACTATTGAGATTAGATCTTGTAGCTAACAAGAGAAGCATATATCGTGAAGTACCATATATCATGAAGTATTAGACAAGTATAAACATCGAGCTAATATCCGAACCCACTATGGGATTTGGGTTTTGTACCATAGGGAAGGAGAGGTGGTCGACGTCAGGAAGGAGAGGCGGCATCGTGAGGGAGAGGTGGCCGGCATCAGGAGGGAGAGGCAGCCGGCGTCGGGAGGGAGAGGCAGTAGGTGTCGGGAGGGAGAGGCGGCCAGCGTCGAGAGGGAGAGGTGGCCGGCGTAGGGAGGGAGAGGCGGCCGGCGTCGGGAGGGAGAGGCAAATAGCGACGGGAGGGAGAGGCGGTGTCGGGAGGGAGAGGTGGCGTCAAGAGGGAAATGTGGCATCGCGCGTGAGTGAGTAGTCAGATATAGCAAAACCTAGAAAGGGTGGTGGAGACCAAGTGCTTGAGTGAGAACTCTGCGAGTAGAACCTATCCTGGGGGTATATTTATAGAGTAACTATTACGAATGGTTCTATTATGGAACTGTCTGTGATAATACTATCACAGACGATTCTTTTATGGAACCGTCTGTGATAATACTATCACAGAAGGTTTGTTCCAAAAAACCGCCTGTGATAGTTCGCTCCATCTAGCCACAAGAAAAGCATGCTGGCCATGCAATATGAAAAATGCAAGCATAATCATAAATATAACTATTTTTAGTTACTGAATCAATTATAATTATAATGGAATATAGTTCCTGTAGGATCGGAAACGGCAACAGAGGGGGGGGTGAATGGTGCCTTTTAAAAATGCCCCAAAGTATCCACAAAATCTTCTCCACTAGCCATGGAAGCTATGAAGAAAACATGTTCATGCTTATTGGCAACCAGAGAAGAAATGGCAAACAAATTGATCAAATGAAGCTGACAGCAGAGAAGAACTCAAAGCAATCAGGCCAAGCCAGTCAGACCGTCGGTTCATGGCCGGTCATACCGCCTACCTTCGGCCAGTCAGACCGCCCATGCGACACCGGTCGGACCGTAGGTGTCCACCCGGTCTGACCGCTAGGGTTAGTGGTCGGACCAACATGGGTGAACCGGTCTAACCGCTGGTATAAAACCGGTCAGACCGCCCCTTGGTTCAGGCAAATGCGCAGCCTGACAACAGAGCGGGGAAAGCTGAAACAATTGGAAATCACAGAAATTCCTGCAAGCTGGCTATTCCCTTTTTGATCAAATAGACAGGACAAGAAATTAAATAGCAGAGAGACCTCAGAAAGGAGAAATTGCAGGCACAAACTCAAACACAACAGAAAAATCTGATTTTTTCTGAAAAACAAGCTGCAGGAGAGACAAAGTGCCAATTTCTCATGATTCTATAGTCTTTTGCATATGCACCTTTGAATCTCAACTGAGAAGATCTCACACCATGAATGCACTGATTTGAAGTCACCTCATGAAGGGAAATCAGGAGCGACAACCATGCTCTGTCTCCAAACCCTAGACTAAAGTAAACAGAGGAAATTGAGCGAAGCATAGTGAAAAGATAGAAATCATTGAATCCTCCATTTGCTCTTGGGAATTGAATGGCCAAATGGTCTAGAGTATTTTCCCATCACAGAGCATCTCATTTTGCAGCTTCTCAACGAAGATCAAGTTCAATGCAAAAGAAACATCAGAAAGAGCCAAAGAACAGACTGAAATCAAAATCCATCACAGAGAGACAAACACATAGATGGATTCATTGGCATGAATGATTACGTAGGAGATACAACCAACTCACTACGTCCCCATACGCAGTTGAGAAGAAATACCACTCATCTCACTACATGCTTACACACCCGAGGACACACTCCCTCAGCTCAAGCACATAGAGAGCACTCAACCACTGCTTGCTTTCTTGCTTGACTTGCTATCTAGAGCCTCCTCCACACCACATATGAAGGCAAGAGCTCACCCTCTAATAGCAAATCAAGAAAGGTCAGCCCAAACCCACTCCATACCTCACACACAAATGAGGCAACAGTCAAAGCTCAAGAATTGGAGGGAAAAACAGCCCCTCCACTCATGGCTTGAGTCAATTCTCCAAATTGCACCTCAAGCACTTTCCTGAAGCTTTCCGTAACCAGTACCTTGACCATCTGGACCTCGACTCCTCCCTGAGTCTAGTCCCGGTCCGCTTCGCTGCACACAACCGCACCCGGCATCCTGACCGTCTGGACCTCCGACTCCACCTGAATCTAGTCCCGGTCCACCTCGCCGCTGCCCGTCGTGTCCACCCGACTCCAATCGACTGGACCTCTGACTCCACCTAAGTCTAGTCCTGGTCTGTTCTGTTGCACATGACCGCAATTGACATCCAACCATCTGGACCTCCTACTCCTCCCTGAGCCTAGTCCCAGTCCACTCATCGTTGCCCATTGTGTCCTCCACCGGTAGCTCCAGCTTCGGTTCCTCGTCTCCCGACTCGCAACCACCTCAGCAGCCTCGATCATCTTCGGCATCCCTGACCGTCTGGACCTCAACACCTCCTGTGCCTAGTCCCGGTTCTCCTCGTCTCACCATGACCTAGCTCCGAAGTCCTGCAGTCACACAGACAAGCAAACTGTCACATAGCACTGCACGAAACAACATAATCAACAATAGCATTAGTAAAAGGTACTCAACCCTAGAATACCCAAAACAAACTCAAACTCCAATATTCTCCAATATTGGCTTCATGGCTCCCAAAAATTGGCTTTTTCTCTAATATTCTCCCCCTTTTGGCAATAGAGTCATCAAGATGCTTGGAGGAAAATAAATCATGATATGGATGAAATGGCTGAATTTTATTCAATCTAAGCAAGTAGAGCCATGAAGATTATCCAAAATGACTATTGGAGTATTACACCAAGGTATAACGCATATGAATGATATCAAGTTCATGACAAGATATGCATAATCAAGCCAAGCCACATAAGTAACAATCTGAATATTAGATGAATTTCTTAGCATGTCAAGCCATTCAAGAGTAAAGTGTAGCTAAAGGTATCCACAGATGATGCAAGCCATGTCAATAATCTAAGTGGAACCAAGAAGCTAGAATTGAGTCAAATTAGAGTGCTACAAGTTCAAGGATGAATCAATTGTTCAGGTACTTTAGTCTTTTGTATGATTAAGCAAATGTAGCACAATTGACATGTTTTTCTTTTGAAACATATGGTCGTTTCCAACCAAAATTTTAGTCATGTGCTAGATCTCAAGCCTTATGCGACCACTCCAAGCAAAAAGCTTAAGGAGATGATCTTGATCATCCAAAACTCCCCCCTGAGTTCATGCCTAGTGCAATGACAAGCAGTCTCATGAGAGAGAATTGGTGAGATCAGTTCTTTCGCACAAAAAAGATCATTTTGCTTGTACTGAATTTGGTTCAAGAACAAGAAATAACTCATGCTGCATAAAAGAACTAACATAGCTCAGTCTAACGCTCAAAATAGATTCAAGGCTCAACTTAGCCTATTTGACATGGCATGAATCATAAAAGGATAACTAAAAACAGACTAGTCTCAAAAGCTAACATGACATATCTTAATTCAAGTTGGTGCAATGTTAATCAACCTATCAATGGCAAAGGCTTGATGACACATATAAAGTTATGATAAATCTAGCAAGTAGGCACAAATCATGGCAAGATGTAAAGCACTGTAAACATGTCATATAAGGATAATAGTCAAGGCTCCATGTAGTTATATTACAATGTAGAATGCTGAAATGCAAGAAAATCCAACTCCCCTTCAACATGAGATGCACTTTTAGTTCAAGTTGAGTTAAGTCAATATTAGGCTCCAGAAGCTCCCAAATGAACTCCCCCTGAACCAAAGTTATAAACCGAGAAGCTGGCAAAGAAATCAGAAAAGACAGTCCTTAAAGCATAGACAAGATATAGAGGATACTATAGCTCAGACTGACTCTCATTTACCCCATATGACACTAGGACTATCAGCTGCCCATCTAACACACTAAGGAGCAAACACATTCCCTATCTACCCAAGGGTGGCCCAACCCTTGCTAGAACCTATAAAAAGTGAGTGAGCTCAACCTAGTGAGAAGAGAGACAGCTAATAAGTAGCATCTTAGAACCACAAGATGAGAGGAAGAAATCTAAGCAACTAGACAAGAGAACCACTCTAATCTATGCTAGGAGAACTAACCCAATGCACCCATATGCAATGCAACAAAATGAGAACAGGAGCATAATAGATAGAATAAAACAGTAAAGCACAAAGCTCCCCCCTCACTACAGTCCATAAGGACAAACCACCCCAAGCTCTCCCCGCAAGGTTGAAAACCTAGAGCTATCCAAAGGCTTGGTAAAAATATCAGCCAACTGGTGGTCACACTCCACAAACTGAAGCACTATATCACTCTTCTCTAAATGGTCTCTAAGGAAGTGATATCGGATATCAATATGCTTGGTCTGAGAGTGCTGCACTGGGTTCTTAGCAATGTTAATAGCAGAAGTGTTATCACAAAAGAGTGGAACACTGTCTATAACTAACCCAAAATCCCGCAGGGTCGAAGCCATCCAAAGTACAGCTCGACAAGAATCGGCGGCAGCTACGTACTCGGCTTTGTCTGATGGACTTTGCAACACGCATCGCTTCCTAGAAGACCAAGAGACAAGAGAAGTGCCAATGAATTGGCAGGTGCCAGAAGTGCTCTTCCTATCTATCCTACAGCCAGCAAAGTGTGCATCCGAGTAGGCTCTAAGGGAAAGATAGGAAGTGGAAGAGTACTAGATACCATAGTCTATGGTAGCTCGAAGGTACCGAAGGATGCGTTTCACCGCCTGGCGGTGAGATACACGAGGAGAAGCCTGAAAATGAGCACATAGACACACAGAGACGTGTATGTCTGGTCTTGAGGCAGTGAGGTACAAGAGAGAGCCAATCATGCTTCTGTACTCTTTTTGATCAACTGGCTCGCCATCCTCATCTGGGTTAAGTGAAGCTGTTGATGCCATAGGAGTTGACACCAGTTTACCATTACTCATGTCAAAGCGTCTCAGGAGGTCACGAGTGTACTTGCCCTGGTGCAAGAAAGTACCCTCCCGAGTCTGCTTGATCTGGAAGCCAAGGAAGAAGGTCAACTCACCCATCATGCTCATCTCAAACTCGGTGCTCATGACATCCGAGAACTGCGAAACAAGAGCATGAGAAGAGCCACCAAAGATGATGTCATCCACATAAATCTGGACGACCAGAAGGTCAGTGCCATGCCGGCGAATGCACAAGGTCTTATCTACCTTACCCATCTCAAATCCATGACTCAACAAATAGGACTTAAGCCTCTCATACCAAGCTCTAGGGGTTTGCTTAAGTCCATACAAGGCTTTGGAAAGCATGTAGACATGGTTTGGGTATTTGGGGTTCTCGAAACCTGGAGGCTGTCTAACATAGACCTCTTCCTCAATAAACCCATTGAGAAAGGCACTCTTGACATCCATCTGGTAAAACTTGAAGCCCTTAGACGCTGCAAATGCAAGAAGAATCCTAATGGCCTCTAGCCTAGCTACAGGGGCAAAGGTCTCCTCAAAATCTAGACCCTCAACCTGGGAGAAACCCTAAGCTACCAGTCTAGCCTTGTTTCGAATGACTACCTCATCCTCACTCTGTTTGTGTTTGAACACCCATTTAGTACCAATGACATTATGACCTCTAGGGGGCTCAACAAGTGACCAGACCTTGTTTCTCTCAAAGTTTTCCAACTCCTCATGCATGGCATTGACCCAAGACTCATCAGAAAGAGCATGACTAACATTCTTGGCCTCGAAAGAGGCAACAAATGCAGAATGAAGACAAAAATGAGACATGCCAGACTTTGAGCGTGTGACACGCTCAAAGAGGTCTCCAATCATCTGCTCTGAAGGATGGTCCTTCTGGATATTTCGGGGAGGTCCTGGATGAGATGAAGAAGTGGCCTCTGCCTCATGAGCTGACGAGGCAGGAACAGAGCCACTAACTTTAGAAGATGTGGAAGGCATGGGCTGATCTCCTCGGGGTGCAGTGGAAGAAGCAGGCTCCTCAAGGGGAGGAGGAACTGGATCAGGTAGACAACCCTCATCTCCATCCTCCTCATCATCCACAAAGATAGTCTCAGACTACTCTAAAGAACCTGAGATATCGGGCCTAGTCCCCGGACTAGCCTCATCAAAGGTCACCTCACAGGTTTATACCATTTTGCTAGACTCGCAGTTCCAGACCCTATAAGCCCGCGAAGAAGTCGAGTAGCCCAGAAAGAACCTGAGATATCCTGCTGACTGCACTCTAGCTGGTCCAACTGTGTCCATATGGAGCAGTTGTCCTGGTGCATCGGTCATAGTCACTGTGATCGGAGGATGAGAAGCGGCAACCATCTTGCCGTGCCGGCAAGGAGCGCAAACAAGATCTTTGACCATCTTGAGTTTAGGCAGACCACGAATGAGATCGTGGCCACTAACTCGAGTCAAATGGTCAAATCCAATATGACCAAGTCTCCTATGCCAGAAAGTGAGGTTACGGGACTCAGAAGCAACTAAACACCTGAGAGGATCCAGAAGACTCAACAAAATCAGCACGAAAGATCCTCCCATATCTAGAAATCCCGCAAACCAGACTCCCCAAAGAATCAAGAATTTTGCAAGCATTTTTCTTGAAGCTCACCTCGAAACCGTCATTGGTAAGCTGGGAAACAGAAAGCAAATTATACTGCAGCTTACTCACTAAGGCAACATCTTTTAAAATAAATGAATCGTTAACGCGCATAGTACCTTTAGCGATGACGCGCCCAGACGAAGCGTCTCCAAAGGTGATAGTCTCATCACCTGGAGCTCAGGCTAGGGAAGAGAACAAATGGGAGTCTCCGGTCATGTGTCGAGAACACCCGAAGTCTACAAGCCAAACCTCTCTCTTCCCAGCCTGGCGAACCTGAGTCGAACAGAGAGAAATGGCTCAGTACTGAGATAAATCAAAAGAGATTTTGGCACCCAATACTGAGTCACACGACGAGCAGAAGAAGTAGTCACACACGACTGACCTCTAACTACCCTACGCTCTCCGTCGCTCAGAAAGCCAGAAGGTCTATGAGCAGACCTGAAGCTGTTGCTGGGTCCGACTGCTATGGGAGAGCAAGTCGGAGTACCAATAACACGCTGATCTCGCCGCGGGTAGCTATCTCGACGGGGGAAACGAGATCTACCCTCAGGACGGTGGATATCATGACCAAAGGCATATCGAGGACAAAAACCAGAAAACTCAAAAAATCCAAGTCTTCGATGCTGCCCAAACCTATCAATAGGAGCAACTCTAGACCTTATGTTGGCCTTAGGTGCACCCAAGTCTGGGGCTGACCCTGAATATTCCTAAGAGCCTGAACACAATATCTCTGCGTGATCTTGGCGTGCTTGAAGCATCTCTCGATCAAGTGTCCATCCTTCTGACAGAAGGTACAATGGTACTTCACCTTCTGAGAGGTAGAAGTTGCATGATGGGGCTTCACCTTCTGAGAGGTCGAAGCAACAGGTGGAACCACGTTACTGTCAGAAATCCCTTGGACGAAGCCTGCTGATTTGAATTGAACTTTTTTAGTTTTGGGCTTGACCTCGATCACACCTGCTACAATGGTCTAAGAACAGCAGGTGGATGCTTCCTAACATCCTCAGAAAAATCGTATCCTAGACCTTGATTAAATTTGCAAATCTTGAATTGGTCTAGAATAAGATTTAGCTTCTTCTTGCTTCCAACAAATCTCTCAAGAGTGTTCTCATAAGATACCGACACTCCTGAAAGAGAGAGGTGCAAGAAGAGCAGGGGGAAGAGGAGACAGCGGAAGGTAAGGGGGTAGAAGAAGAACCAACAGCAGAAGAACGAATGGCATGTGCACGCACAGCCGCCTCAGGAGAGACAGTCCTACTGCTAGCCATTTGGTTCTCGTTGCTAAGCGTGTCTACCATACCCTCAGGCTTCTTCCCCACAGCAGCACACACATCACAAGCAGATGGTGACTTCTCTAGTAGGTCCTTAGTTAGCTTCACACATTTTTCATCCAATGCAATCAAGTTAGATTTTAGTTTTTCACAATTATTGCATGGTGAGCTAACAGGGTCCTTAGAAGTTGACATGCGTCATATTTATATATATTTAGCCATCATTTTACCCTCATATTCTTCACATTTTAAGACCATTTATTATCATTTACATGTTTTTCCATATTTAATTGCTCAAAATGGACCATTTTACATTTTTTTGTACTTTTCCGCAGGCCGGCGCGATCGAGGTGCATAAACGACAAATTTGGCATTTTGGGACTGCTCCATACAGATGTACGCATCAACATGAATGCGTAGGATCTTTCCGCGATGAAATCGGAGCTCAGAAGGGCTAGAATGGAAGAAATTACATTGGAAAAGGACCTTATTGCAAACCCTAGAAACCTGGAGGGCTAAATTGTAAAATTGCCAAAAATCTCCACCGGCCACAAGACCCAGCCGCCGCCTCCATTCTGTTCGAGCCCGGCTTCTTCTCCCTTCTCCCCCCTTGCTCCTCCTTCCTTCTCCTCCACGTCCGGCCGCCGGCGAGCGCCGGGCTGCAGCTCGCCGGTACGCACCACCGCGCCGCTTCTCCATCCTCCGGCCGCCTCCCTTCTCCACCTACTCCACCCGCCGCTCCTCCAGATCGGTCGGCACCACCATCTTCTTACCCAACTCGGCGCCGCACTCACCACCTCCGGCTTCCTCTCCTCCACCTAGATCCACCGGTCGTTTCCCATCCGGCGCGCCGACTCCCTCCACCCGCTGCTCCAAATCCACCGGCTGCCGCTTGCTCTCCCTCCTCTCTTCTTTAACTCCGGCCAACCCACCTTCTCCGGTGCGCCCCCGCTGCTCTCTCCGGCCACCACAGCTTTTGCTCCCTCTCTGATCCCATCTCTCCACCGGCCGCTCCCCTTTGCTTCTCCTCCTATCTCCTCCACTGCCTCTATTCCACCATCTTCATCTTCCCCGACTCCGGCTTCTTCCTCTACTGCGCCGCCCCTCCTTGCAGTCTCCCTCTTTGCCACCGAAGGCCGCCAATCGCACTACTGTCGCGCCCCTCTTCTGCTCTCCATCGCAACCTCATCATCGGTGACATCTCCCGCCACCAAGCGCCAGGCCGCCGATCTCCATCGCCACCAACACCGACGGCAACCACTCCATCGACGCCGGTGACTTCTTCAACTACTTCACCGCCGCCTGCATCAACTGCTCTGCTTCCTCTGCTCAATTCCTGGGTTTAGTTCAATTTCTTTCCCTTCCTTTCTTCAGTTCTTAATTACACTTCATATATTTACTGTTAATCTGAAATTGTGAGATGTGAATTGTGTTGTGATGTATGTGATCAGTGGTCATGTGATTGTTCTTTGCTAATGTGTTTCAGAAATTACCATATATTCCTGTTGCCAGTGGTTTAATTCTTCAATCAGTTCCTGCATCTTGTTATCTGTGTTGATGTTGATCATTGAGTTAGTAATTTGCATTAGAAATTGTCACTTATAATCTATGTTTAGGTCTGTCAGTTGTGATATGTGTTAGTTGTCAGTGTTAGTATTTGTGGATCTCCTTGTGTTTGCTTGTGCGATTTAGCTAGCCGGCGATCGTCTCCCTTCCCCATGCCATCTCGACTCTCTCTTTGCTTCTAGATCCTTTCTTGTGCTTCTCGACCTCCCCTTTTTCTTCTTTGCGCGGTTGGTCGTTAGCTAAGTCGTGCGTGTGTTAGTAATTTGTTTGTCTTGCCGTCGTCGTCTAGTTAGCAGTTGACCGTCTTCCCCCTCTTTCTCTCTCGACTCCCTCCTTCCTTCTTTCCATGGTCTGTCGATAGTTAGATTGTGCGAATGTTTGTCGTAGTTTGTTGTGTTGTCGTTGCTGCCGTCGTCTAGTTAGCCGTCGACCGTTTCCTCCCTCGTTCTCTCTCGACTCCCTCAGTGCTTCTAAACTCCCCCGTGCTTCTCGACTTTCTCCTTCTGTCTAGCAGTCGGTAGCTGGTTAGGTCGTCGATTGGTAGTCGTGTTTGTTCGTATAGTCGTCAGTGTCATTTGTGCGTCGTTCGTTTAGTCTTTCGTCGTGTTGTTCGTTCGGTCGTACGACATCCATTCGTACTGTCGTTCGTCTCGTCATCCTTTGTTCGTACGTTTGTTAGTTCTTTCGTAGATTCGTCTTTGCGAGCTAGTGTTCGTTTGGTAGTTCATTCATTCGGCTGCTTCGGTGGTCGTTTTAGGTTTAGTTTGCTCCCCCGTTTTGTTTGACCTAGCTTTAGCTGAACATCGGTAGCCTCAGTCTAGTCCCTGTGGAGAACACAACACTCACCGCTATTTCAGTGGCAACCCGTGCATTTACGGGTGTGCTATTTTTGCACGATCAGAAGCATACTGAGCCATTTTCTTATTATGATTAATCATTTCTTGAAACTATTTTGAGACAAATTCAAATTCATCAGTTAATTTAGGACAGTTGGTGCAAGAAACAATGGGCTCAAGTAATGAAGCTTGTAATTCTGCAATTTTATGATATGCCCTTTTTAAGTTCATTTTCAAGTTATTGCAGTTTTCACATGTTTCAGACAGATCGAGAAGCATGGTATGAAAACCTCTAAAAGCATTGTCCTTATCCTCACATGAGGTGCAAGAAATAGTCTCAACAGTAGTAGATGAAAGAGTAGCTACCCTACTTATCTCTAGTTCAGCAAGCAGACTAATATTCTCCACCTTAAACAAATCTAGCTCAGAAGACACACTATCATGAGAGGTCCTTAATTTCTCCATATCACCAAGCAAAGCAGAACAAACATCACAGTCGTCACGGGAGGGAGTAGATATAAGTGAAGTAAGCTCCCGTGACAATCTCTCTACTTTCTTCTCCAACTCGCTACACTTAGCTCTAGATCTAGCATAAAATTTTCCTAGCTTAAGAAAAGCATCATTAAGCTGGTCATAAGAGGGATATACCTCATCGGAGTCCGAGTAGAGCTCGCTGTCGCTGATGTTGCCCTCAAGGGCCATAAAGCACATGCCGCTGAAGTCATCGCCATCCTTGGGATCTTGATCATCCTTCCCATCGTCGTCACTCCACCCCTCCACCTCGCTGAGGTCGATGTCGTCAAAGGCAGTGAGGACGTGGTGGAAGAGCTTCTTGGCTTTGCCAAGGTTGCGGAACTTCTTCTCTTTGCTTGGGGGCTTCTTGTTGCGGTTTTTGTTGGTGTAGTTGTTCTTGCTCGAACCGCCGTAGTCGTTCTTGCCCTCCAGCTTGGGGCAGTTTGCCCGAATGTGGTTGGGGCCACCACACTCAAAGCAAATCACACGTCCTCCTCTCTTTCTCTCTCTAACCCTCTTGTATGCATGGGAGAATTTTCTGGCTAAGAGGGCTAGTTGGTTTTCTGGAAGCTGCTCTAGATGATCATCATCAATTTCACACAGAACAGCAAGAGAGAAACCTGAAGAAGTGTGAGAGACCATGTGGAGGTCATCCCATGTGTGTGATGAGTAATTGACATCGGTTTAGGAGAGTCGAGTTTGATTTGGTTGGTTCAGACCTTGACGTTGCGTGATGCAATCGGGCTCGGTTGGACTTGGTCAAACCTGGTCAAAGTTGTTAGGATGCATACTATGTCGACTTGTCAGGTTTGGGCTATCTCATGCTTAATGTGCTTCATTAATGCTATTTATACTTTCATGTATTGAGCGGTGCTATGTGATGTGTTTTCTTGTCTGTGTTGGCGGAGTCGTGGTGAGACACGAGGTGACCGGACTAGACGCAGATGGCGTTGAGGTCAGAACAGTCGGGATGTGTCGAAGACGGCGGAGACTCGAGGTGGTTGCGAGGCTTGGACGACAAGGAACGCGGAAGCTTCCCGGAAGGTGCAGGAGGGGCGTTTCGGTAAAAACGCAAAGCTGCACGAGTGGAGGCGGGTTCCGTTCGGGATTCAGCGGGCATAACGGGTTGGAGACCCGTTAGCCAGAGGCTATATAAGGAGAAGGTGTCTCCTTGGGGCTGCATGCATTTTTCAAAAGGATTTTAGGGTTTGAGAGGTTGGTAGGGCTTGCTTTAGTCAAAATGAGCTTTAGCGGGTTGTTTTGGCTTTAGGCTTTAGTTGTTGAGAGTGGGTGGAGATAGACAGCAGGGTATGTCCCCTTCGTAGTGTCTCCTCTCTGTACGTTGTGTCTCTCCAAGAAGCATGTAGAGAGTGGGTGTGTTCTTGTGTTTAGGAGAGAGTGAGGATGGATTGAGAGTCTTGTAATTATTCCTCTTGTTCTAATGTTCATGCGTATGGGGACTCCTCTGTAATTGTTGGATTGGGAATGAAATTTTTGAGTTTTTCTCCCATGCACTCTGTTTAGCCTTCGATACTCTCTGTGCTTGATTTCTCACTTTTTGTGTTTTGAGTGATTTCTTGCTGTGGAGGTGCAAAATGGGTTGCTCATTGATGGGAATAGGTCTCAAGATCATTTGATTGGATTTTCCCAAGAGCAAAGTGAATGAATCAAAGATTTGTACTTTTTCTGTTTTTCTGTTCTTGTTCTTCATCTCTAGGGTTTTGGTGCATTTCGTGTTTCCCTTCATGAGATGGCATGAAATTTGGTATCTAGAGTCCTGAGGCTATTAATTAGCTATCCTCAAAGTTTCATGGCCAAAGGATCAAAGGTCGGGAAGTAATTTGGTTTTTGAGGCTGCTCTCTGTAGTTTTCAGATTTTGCCCCAAATCTGAATTTTTTGGTCATGAGTTGGATTTTTTTGGTCTCCTAGATTCCTCTGGCTATTGAAGACATTTCCTTGCTGTTCTGGGTCAAAAAGATCAAAGGAAAAACTCAAATTGATCTGTTGTTTAAAGTTTGCAAAAACTACATCTCTGTTGTCTGATTTTCAGCCCTTGCTGAGCTCTGAATCCGAGGGGTGGTCAGACCGCATTGTAGTAGCCGGTCAAACCGGCGCCAACATGGCGGTCAGACCGGAGTGGTCAGGCCGGTCTGACCGGCGGCAAGATAGCGGTCAGACCGCCCGGGCACCTGCGATCTGACCGGCCATGAGGGTTTTTGCAGATATCCTTCTGGTGATTGTTTCCTCTTTCTTGCCTTTTCCTTCTTCTATGTTTTGCTGTGGTTTCCAGTGAGTTTAAGTCTCTCTTTCTGAGCTTTTGTAGCTAGAGGAGGGGAGCTACTCCGTGAGTACTTTTGGGAGAAAGTTTTTAAAGTCGACATTCACCCCCCCTCTGTCGCCATTTCGGTCCAACAAAGTGTCAATAGAATATCCAGAGGCAAGACTGGGATCATTGACCAAAGCCATCGACTGAGACTTCGACTTGCGAGAGATAATGTCAATATCGTGAGTCTTGAGGCGTGAATACAACGCATCAAGAATCAAAGTTGAAAGATTTGTCGTGTCCTTGATGGTGGTCACTTTCATCTCCAAAACACGCAAACCCAAGGCTGAAAGCATTTGGCGAGCGTTGTCCAAGTCGGGGTATGTGAGACCGACCGCTCGGAGATTGCTCAAAATCTTATGAAAGCTCGCAAATCACTCATCAAGGGACTCTCCAGCGAGCATTTCAAACTTGTTGTAATCTCGCTTGAACTGGTCCTGTCGTACCGTCTTGATTTGGGTGGTGCCCTCATGGTAAGCATCGAGGGTCACCCAAATGTCGAAGGTTGACGAAAGATGAGAAATGCGATCAAACTTGTTTCGGCTCAACCCTTGGATGATGACGTTCCTTGCCTTAGCATTTGCCTCAACATCGGGCATGTTTGCCACATTGATGTTCTCATCGGTAGGAACAACAAAGCACATTTTAACCTTGCGCCAGATAGCATAGCCCTGAGCCTGAATGTAGGTCTCCATCCGACTCTTCCAGAAGGGATAGTCGATCCCATCGAAGATCGGGGGCTTGGTGGAATACTTGTCCGTTTCCATGGCTCACAGACCGAGATCTATTGAAAAGAGCTAACCGGCTCTGATACCAATTATAGGACCGGAAACGACAACAGAGGGGGGTGAATGGTGCTTTTTAAGAATGCCCCCAAAGTATCCACAAAATCTTCTTCAATAGCTATGGAAGCTATGAAGAAAACATGTTCATGCTTTCTGGTAACCAGAGAAGAAATGGCAAACAAATCGATCAAATGAAGCTGACAGCAGAGAAGAACACAGAGCAATCAGGCCAGGCCGGTCAGTGGCCGGTCAGACCGCCTACCTTCAGCCGGTTAGATCGCCCATGCGACACCGGTCGGACCGCACGTGTCCACCCGGTCTGACCGCTAGGGTTAGCGGTCGGACCGCCATGGGTGAACCGGACTGACCGCTGGTATAAAACCGGTCAGACCGCCCCTTGGTTCAGGCAAATGCGCAGCCCGACAATAGAGCAAGGAAAGCTAAAACAATTGGAAATCACAGAAATTCCTGCCAGCTGGCTATTCCCTTTTTGATCAAATAGACATACTAGAAATTAAATAGTAGAGAGACCTCAGAAAGGAGAAATTGTGGACACAAACTCAAACACAACAGCAAAATCTGATTTTTTTTGAAAAACAAGCTGCAGGAGAGACAAAGTGCCAATTTCTCATGATTCTCTAGTCTTTTGCATATGCACCTTTGAATCTCAGCTGGAGAAGATCTCACACCATGAATGCACTGATTTTAAGTCACCTCATGAAGGGAAATCAGGAGCGACAACCATGCTCTGTCTCCAAACCCTAGACTAAAGTAAACAGAGGAAATTGAGCGAAGCACAGTGAAAAGACAAAAATCACTGAATCCTCCATTTGCTCTTGGGAATTGAATGGCTAAATGGTCTATAGTATTTTCCCATCACAGAGCATCTCATTTTGCAGCTTCTCAACAAAGATCAAGCTCAAATGCAAAAGAAACATCAGAAAGAGCCAAAGAACAGACTGAAATCAAAATCCATCACAGAGAGACAAACACACAGATGGATTCATTGGCATGAATGATTACATAGGAGATACAACCAACTCACTACGTCCCCATACGCAGTTGAGAAGAAATACCACTCATCTCACTACATGCTTACACACCCGAGGACACACTCCCTTAGCTCAACCACACAGAGAGCACTCAACCACTGCTTGCTTTCTTGCTTGACTTGCTATCTAGAGCCTCCTCCACACCACATATGAAGGCAAGAGCTCACCCTCTAATAGCAAATCAAGAAAGGTCAGCCCAAAGCCACTCCATACCTCACACACAAATGAGGCAACAGTCAAAGCTCAAGAATTGGAGGGAAAAACAGCCCCTCCAGTCACGGCTTGAGTCAATTCTCCAAATTGCCCATCAAGCACATTCCTGGAAGCTTCCCGCAACTGGTACCCTGACCGTCTGGACCTCGACTCCTCCCTGAGTCTAGTCCCGGTCCGCTTCGCTGCACACGACCGCACCCAGGATCCTGACCGTCTGGACCTCCGACTCCACTTGAGTCTAGTCCCGGTCCACCTCGCCGCTGCCCGTCGTGTCCACCCGACTCCGACCGATTGGACCTCCGACTCCATCCGAGTCTAGTCCTGGTCTGTTTCGTCGCACACGACTGCAACCGACATCCAACCGTCTGGACCTCCGACTCCTCCTTGAGCCTAGTCCCGGTCCACTCGTCGTTGCCCGTCGTGTCCTCCACCGGTAGCTCCAGCTCCGGTTCCTCGTCTCGACTTGCAACCACCTCAGCAGCCTCGATCATCTTCGGCATCCCTGACCGTCTGGACCTCAACACCTCCTGTGCCTAGTCCCGGTCCTCCTCGCCTCACCATGACCTAGCTCCGAAGTCCTGCAGTCACACAGATAAGCAAACCATCACATAGCACCGCACGAAATAGCATAATCAACAATAGCATTAGTAAACGTTACTCAACCCTAGATTACCCAAAACAAACTCAAACTCTCTAACAGAAGCATCAATTACTCATCACAAATATGGGGACACCTCCACATGGTCTCTCAGTTCCATAATTACATGCCGAGTTTTCTAATTATGATTACATTACAACATTTCCAAATAGGTTCTGGTTGTGTGGGATCATTTGTTACACTTGGCTATTCCCTTTTAAATAAAGCCCTTCACGATGCTTCACGATGATCGACACACATATATCTTGCTTCATCGCCTTGTTCACGATGATCAATATCATTCCCACGTTGCTTCGGCCTTTGGATAAGTAGTGACATCAAAATATATTTTTGCTTCATACACAGCCAAGGAGGAAGGTTGTACATGCACAGAGTCACAAGCCAAGTGCTATGTCAGCTATTCATGTTACCTAAAGGATTCATTCCATCTATACTCAACCCAAATCTTATATTCCTTAGTTCCACACTGAAGTTTACAAACATCTTATCGATGTTCCTTCACTAGGCAGAATCAGCAACGTGTCTTATCATTCCGTCTTTCTTATGCTGCTCCGAGTGCCAACGCACCAATCTTGCATCCTTGTGGTTTGCAAATAAATACTTCAAATGGGGAATTACAGGAAGATACCACAACACTTTAGCAGGTGGTCCTTGCTTCACCTCAATGCTCTTCCCATCATTGGAGTCATTTTTACGCTTATATCGGGGTGCTTTGCACACCGGACAAATATGCAAGCGAGCATACTCTTTTTGGTACATGACACAATCATTCGGATATGCATGTATTCTTTCTACTTCCATTCTCAATGGACAAAGAATTTTCTTGGCTTGGTAGGTGGTTCTCGACAACACATTTCCCTTTGGAAGCATGTCCACTAGGATACCTAACAATACCGTGAAACTTTTGTCAAACCAACCATTGCTTGCCTTCAATTTTAGTAGTTTTAGAATAGATGACACCTCGTGTATTGCGGCTTGTAGCCTGGTAGCAAAGGTTTCTCCGAGTCCTCCAACAAGCCTTCGAATTTACCAAACTCTCTCTTAGTATAGTTTCCTTCTGCATCACGTAGCATCTAATCTAGATTATCATCCTACGACCTATCCTTATTGAAAGCATAGTCCACAATTGATATATCATAGTCTCCTTCGACGATGTCATAACTACTTTCTTGTGTAATCTTCTCTTCACCGTGACTGGTCCAACATTTGTACCCCTTTCTAAAACCTCTTCGAATTAAGTGAGCTTCGATATGCGCTGAGTTGCTAAACATTTTTAGATTATCACAATCAATGCATGGATAGTACGTATATTCCATCCCCTTCTTCAACATATCCAGCTCGGCCACTCTTCTAAAAGCAGACACGCTATTAATGTACTGTTCACTCACACGGTTCTCAACGTACATCTAGCTTCAGTCCATCTATACTACACATGTAACAAATGAGTGTCAAATTGGATTATTAGCGCTACTATAGCAAATCAGACTGGCTATACTTAATTACACACATCAATATTAGGTAGGTAGGTAGCTATGTATTCATGTCACAATAATATTAAGCAAGAATATATTAAAATAAACTAGGAGTACTTACCCATTCTGAAATTGAGCTAAGTATCATTATCTTTCTAAACCTAGCTAGCTAGTTAGCTAGATCTAAACAAAAACCTAGCTATCATCTCTTTTAATTACAAGGCATATAAGTTATTAGAAGCAATTGAGTACTAACCTCTAATCATGAGAAGATGTACATATATATATATATATATATATATATATATATATATATATATATATATATATATATATATATATATATATATATATATATATATATATATATATATATATATATATATATATATATATATATATACAAGCAATATGTTTTCACCAAACTCCCCAAAGCTGGCCGCCTTGCTCCACTGATGCAGTGCAATGAAGATAGATATGCTTCGAGACGATGTACACCTGGTATTTAATAGCGCAGATTATCCTAGACGGTTCCAGCCATAAACGGTCTGTGATATGAACATTATCATAGATGGTTCGTTTTAATAACTGTCTGTGATAATTCACAGACGCTTATTCATAGAAACCGTCTGCGATGTCCGCAATATCTCAGACGGTTTGTTATAATAACGGTCTGTGATATCCACAATATTAGAGATGGTTTTTATATGAACCGTCTGTGATGTCCGCAACTTTCACAGACGGTTATTAACACGAACCTTTTGTGATGTTTCAATTATCACAGACGGTTCGTGTTAATAACCGTCTGTGAAAATATCACAGACGATTGTTAGTATAAATCATCTGTGATAGTTTAAGCACAGATAGTTTCGTATGAACCGTCTGTGATGTAGACGTCCAGTATAGCTTCTTTTATAGTAGTGCCGGTGGCATGGAGCCAAAGAAGCTCAGGCCACCGGCGTTGAGGATAGTGTCCCCCATGCTATTGGGATCTGTAGGGGAATGAGGCGAATGTGTGGGGCTTCTGTCGCCACAGGGAGGAGAAGGGGTAGGGGACATTGGCGATAGGCACAGGGCAAGTAGATCCGGCAGCGGTGGGCATGAGGGTGGCCAGATATGAGGGAGAGGGAGGGGAGAGAGAGAGAGTTGGGTGAGAAGGTAAGTGCAGGGGTGCTTTTCTAAAAGAGTAAATGTCACAATACCTTAGGTTTTGAGATAAAGGTGACACAAAACCCTATATTTTGCAAAAAATTTTCAAGGAACCACAAGTTCTTAAGCTAAAGATTTCAAGAAACCCAAGATTTACTCTATTCCATTTCATCTAACAATATATGACTACTGGGACCTATATGAATATCAAACATACAAGTAGAGACTACCTATCAACCCCACCCACCCTCCTTTTTGGGCTCACCTACAGCGTTGTTGATCGTTACTCTCAGAAAGAGTAAAGAAGAGAGGAGAAATGGGGCTGACAGGTGAGCTTGTATTCGGTACAAAGGGCTAACTGGTGGGTCCTAATTATTAGTTTGACTAATAAGTGGGTCCTACCTATTATATCCCGTCGGATGGAAGTCATGTAACACAATAGAACAAATCTGGGATTTTTTTTGAAACCTTTAGCTTAAGAACATATGGTTTCTTGAAAAAAAATTTGGAAAACATAAGGTTTTGTGTTACCTTTGCCCTAAAACCTAGGGCTCTATGAAATTTACTCTTTCTAAAAATGTACTGTAGTTGCAGGGGGTGTTTTGTAAGACATTCTTAAAGTGGTGGTGGTGGAATGAAGAGGGAAATCTAGCAGGTACACAATCCCACGGCTGATATCAGAAACTTCCAGAGTTTCAACTTTTGGCCAATTTTCACCTGATATGCCCTCGTGCAACGAGGGCAATTGCCGGCAATTGAGGGTGGCGAGGAAGTAATCGTGGCCTCCTTGACTGTTGAGTCCTACCATGAGAGTAACGACCGTCAGATCAGCGGCATCATAAATTGCCAGTGAGCCACTTGATATGGACGTCCTTCACCACTGAGGGGATGCTTCAGGTTGGAGGTCCTCCTCGGGTATGCAAAATGGATGCTAGGAATAGTGGCGTGACTAGAGGTAGGGAGAATTTACAACCTAGCTCAGAAACAGACTTCTCCGTGAAGCTTACCTATCGCAATTCTATGTCATGAGCAAACACGTCATTAATTAATTAACTTCTGGTGCATCAAGAAAAATACCAGTGCAGAGTTAGTTGGATATCTCAGTAGCACTAATCTTGGAAGTATCACCAAATTAATAAAAAAGAAGTTCAAACATCCTGTTCATCATACACAAACGCAGAACTAAGATACATCACAAATAGGGAAAAGAAAGGATAGTTCATCTTCGGTGCAGATCACAAGCTACAACCTTACGGAATTAAGGTATATATATCGAGGATGGTTCATATGAGCGTCCAGATTGTGGTCTCCATTAAAGGAGAGCTCTTGTTGGCCGCCTCTTCACCGACTGCAGCCATGACAACGTGTTCACCTGTCTTCTTCTCAACCTCTGACACTGTTTTCTCTGCTGCCTTGCCCGCCTCAGTGGAAGATCCCACCCGACTGCTGGACAGATCCATCTTGGCAAAGATAACCTCGTACATCCAGACGTCTATCAAGTCAGACATGATCGGGTTCTCACTCTTGCCCCGTATGGTGTGTTGATGTGTGTGTATGAGAGCTTTTGGTTATGCCTGTTGTTTATATTAGAGCTTTAACAGGAGATAACCTGATGGCAAAGGCAGAGTAAAGGGAGCAGCCCCCAGGAACATGCGAGTACTCTAGGAGAGGGGATGGAATGTTGGTGGCAAAAATTTTCGTTATGCTTTTAAAAAGAACTAGTCTCGCACATGTTAGCTTCTTAGATAAAGTATTTAGTCTCCTTATCAAAAGAAAAAATAGTTGATTAATAATTAGATTATGAAAATAGTACTAATATATCTAATCATTCTTTAATTTTTATGGCATCAAATTTGATGACTTAATCTTAGACAAGTTTGGCAAAAATTATGACAAACTTTGACAACCTTAATATATGAACCAAACATGCCCATACTCTCCGGAATACGTGAGGGAAACCTTGCTTTTGTGTGGAGCCAAATTAAGTTACGCGTGTCGGCAAGGTTCTCCTAAATATTACCTTTGTGCCGCAAGTGCATGTGCAAGTCTATGTGCAATTGATAGTTTGTCATGTAACATTGGGCTGTTGGCGCATAAAAACACGGGCTATCCCTCTTTTTTTTTTTTTTGTCTCCTTTCTCGAACACGTGAGTCCAGGACAGTTTGTAAGGCCCCACGTTTTCCAACCCATCTAAACGGAGTAATAAGTGTTATTAATAATGATTAAGCGGTCAAATTAATATTACAGACTAAACTCTTTAATTCGGTTCAACCCAAGAGAATTCAACTTAACAAACGCAATAAAATAAACCAATCATAACACACTTATCCATTAACACAATTACAATAGAGAACCAAATTACAAATGTGAACTCATCTTGTACACATGCAATTGTATCCGTATCAACAGAAAATAGAAATTGCATTTGGATTAATATGCATTCTCGTCTGTACATCAATAGTAGGGGGAAAGGCAAAGCTACATTCATATCATCTCATAAATATGGGTTCACTGTCGAACCAACACCACTCCGCTATTCCATTTGTGAGCGAATCAGTAATTAAAACACCTAAAAAGATCGAACAAAAGATCAAATAAAAATAAGCGAAGCAAGGAAAGGAGATAGAGATTGCTGTCAGAGCCCTAAACGTTAAGTTCGGGCAGGGCAGTCCATTCACAGAGATATCTGACCGTCCGGGGGCCAGTCGACACCTCTTACAACCATAGAAGTATCATTCGGCGTAAACAAACCTAACAATGATCCAATTACCATAGCAACTGGCCAATTGCCCCAAATCCCTAAAATATCACTTGGCCACTACCGCAGTGCTACAGTAAATGGACAACACGACTCATCTAGAGAGCTCAGCCACCAGCAAAAGATCACACGTAGCCAACCGAGTAGTAGAAGGGAGAAGAAATACCATGGCACCAGCAAGCCATTTCCTTCTTCCAGTCTCATTCCCAAACCCTCAAACCCCATAGCCACATAGCACCAGCCACCACCAGACCAGCGTCAGGACACACCAACCAGTAGCAAGAAGGCGATAAGGAGACAAATCGCAGGCCAGCAAGTCGTAGGCAGAGAAGACCACCGCCAAGGCCAGTCAGCACATAAGCGACTAGGAAAGCAACCGCCAAGCACAAGTCGCCATCCTTACTCAAAGCAACCCAATCAACTGGCAAAGGTAGCCCACCAATTACCCATAGTGATAGCATCAATTTCATTTTTCATCTATCACCACTAGGGCACCATGGAACCTTCACATAGAGCACCAACCGAAAGTAGGAGAATAGAGTAGAGGAAGCAAGTGTACCGAGGAGGCAAGCCACCGGGGTGTAGGGTGGACACGCACGCGCGACGGCCATGGCATGCTCCCCCGGCGCATGGCATGACCTCGAGCTCTGCCGAAGCCACCGAAATACCACCCTCGAGTAGATCAAAAATCAAAAGTGTCAAATCAAAATCTAGTATAAAATAAAATAAATAGAGAAGGGGGGAGTAGAAGAGGTGAGTCAAAAGAGGAAGGATGAAGATTGGAGCGGAGCCGATGGGCAATATCCCCAAGCCTAGGATCGACCTAGGGTTATTGGTAATGGAGCGAAGAGCTCGGGCGGCGAGGGGTTGGAGACGGTGGCATAGAGGGGGACCAGTGGTGCTAGCCGAAAGGGAGACCACGGGGAGGAGATAGCTGAGGCGAGATTAGGAGGAGACTGAGGACGGTGGAGAAGCGGCTCGAAGCCGAGCCAGAGGAGGAGGCATCGGGCCGGGATTCGGTAGCGGAGGTGCTAGGGTCGGGGAGAGGTCGAGGTGGCACGGCGTTAGAGAGCTGGAGGCACAACGTCAGGATTCGATCTGGATCGGGAGAGGAGGAAGTAGCCAAGAGAGAGAAAGAGGTAAAAAATGAGAGTGCCGACGGATAAGAAAAGAAGATAAAGAAAAGAAAAAGAAGAAAAAAAAGAGAGAAGAAACAGGGGAAAACAAAATAAAATTGGACCAAATAAAATGTTGTAGGCTAGATTTTGCTAAACTTCGGAATCCTTACTAAAAGATGTGCATTATAGAAATCTTGCTGTATAAGAGTTGTCGCAAGTAAATAAATTAGTTGGATGTCCTAAGAACTATGTAATCAAATGTTAACCACATAAAGATAATAGAATTCCTTTAAGAACTATCTAAGACTTAGTAGAATCCTCCGTGTTAATGTAGTATTCTTAAATTTCTACGCATGTAAATAACATCAGTTGAATAAGGGCAACTGTCAGTTGACCAATCCAACTCAATAAGGAACCCTATGAGTCGGTTATAAGCAAAGCGAGAAGCTAGAAAACCCAGAAGCACACTTAATAGAATTTGCTCAATTAATTAGGCCATATTATCTCTCCGACATCATAGATTAAATTCTAGTACTCGTATAATCTGCAGGTGAAGTACCAAGTCTTCAAAGGGAACTATATTAGGGTAGCGTGGAGACTCAGGGCTTTATTGTAGACTCAGGAAAGCATTCTTTTGAGCAACTATTCTGTGTATATTCCATAAAACAAGTATTCTATATTAATACAGTATCACCTTGCATCAAAACTGTGAAAATATTTAACTCAAGGAAAAGTTATAAGAAAGAAGACAAAGGAAAGAGATAGATAACAATTGATGGAGCAGTTGGCCACTTAGATTAATTAAGAAGGTGGGCAGAGGTTGCCTTGGCTGGTAACAAAGAGGTAGGTTGGGACCTCTACATAAGAATAAAATATAAGAAGTCACAAACTTCATCCGTGTGAACAGACGACACCAAAACGTGTCAACCAACATCCCGCTTGAGGACAGACAGACTAGTAACTCTATCAAAGTGTTATATTCTTCACATGGGTAATTATTAATTAGGGGAGGAACCCACAATATCCGGACCAGTACCGAGTGGGGGATCCACAGCCGCAAGAACTCAGAACTGGTAAGTAGGTTAGAAGTGGGGATGCGGATTACAAGAACCCAGGACTAGTCAGATACCAGAAGCGGGGTACGCGAAGGTGATATATTACGCAGTTGGGTGTTGGGCGAGGGTCAGAAACCACCCCAGCCAATAGTTATGTTGCTTTCGGTCAGTCTGAGTAAGGGTGGTACACGCTCCAGGCTGTCGCTTGTGAGTAACTGGGTAGAGATATAATATACTGAGATAGATGTAAAAGTACTATACTCTGATCTGGGCACCGCATCTAAGGAAATGTGGAGATCTGAGAGCCACTAGGATCAAAGTGGTGATGGATAAAGTGGTACACGCTTGCACAATATTATACAAATCATGAATTCGTGCCTGTCTCTGGGAAAGGAGAATTACAAAAATTTATGTGGGTTTTTGCTGTTCATGCGTATGTTTAGTAGTTTTCCAAAGTAACGAATCCGAAATCTTTCACAACTTACAACCACTATTTTCTATAAATCTGGGATTGAGAATGCATATAAAAATGAGAGAGGGCAATAGAGGTAGAACAGGAGCATCAAGTGCATAATTGTTATATAAGCTTGCTGAGTACTCTGTACTCACCTTTGCTGTTATTTACTTTGTTTAGAGGATAGTTAGTTGGGTTCTGATAGAGATGAGACCTATACAAAGGAGCCTTACTCCCAGTGGGAGGGAGGTTGTATTGAGATCGAGCCGTATGAGGGTCACACCGTATATGAGGATGGGATGACTAGAGACCTATGGACAGCTCTCTACCACTAGGTTACTTGTGCTATTAGTGTATTGTAATTGTATTATCTCTTATATAATTAGAATTCTGATCTAGACTCTTTCCTAGTATTGTAATATCTTAACTGAATAAGTTGTATGAAACTTTAGCCCTGCGTGGTGATGTGAATGTATGTAATCTTCTATCTCTAATCATTGTTCTGCTGTAACACTTTGATGGGCTTATTACTTGTTAAAGGAATGATTTATCGGCTAAAATGAATAATAATCCGTTGACTAGCATCATTACCCCATGGTAATAACATGGGTTGCCGTAGGTGGTATGAGAGCAATGGTTTGAGAGCCACGCCTAGGTTTAGGGATAGAAGTAGGATTTCTCTGCTATATTGCTTTAAGTATGGTGGTAGTAATTCTTGTCATCATATCTTTTCTATATTAGAGTAATCCTAAAGTTCAGCAATAGCAATTCTTCTAGTAAGGTTTAATTGGATTAGACAATTCTAAATTATTGTTCCTCTTTTGTAGGATGGTTCATGTTAGGATACCACCGTCTTGGATTAGGGGCAGTCTGTACTCTTATTATGGCAGATGTTGTAGGAGTTGGGTGCACTGGGTCCAGAATATTATCAGGACCTACTAGGGGATGGGTCACTGCCGAGGATAGGGGTGATAGTTATGAGGATTCCGTTAAACATGGAATATTATTGGGATCACACAGTACCGTGGCGCTTAGCAGATGACTACTTACCTATGCAGCAGGTAGCGAAGGAAGCATTGCACGTGTTATGGTCTCATTTTGGGGATCAGTTGCATCGTATGGGCTATCGCGATGTACCTGCATTCGCCCTCGGTAGTTATGGGCAACAGTATGCGGCAGGACCTAATAATGCTAACTTCAATGTGGGGGCGAATCTTCATCAACCGCAGCTGGTAGCCTTGCATCTAATATGGTGATGATATCAGATACTATGTTGTACTATGGTACAAGGGACACACTTGAGAGGTCAGAGGAGACATCCGACAAATGGAGGCACCAATATTTTGAGTGAGCATAGGCATAATGAGCTTCAGGAGGCCATATTCCACTATATAGCCGAAGGACTTTATCCTCCTAACCCACCACCCCCACCAGACCAAGGACCAGAAGGACCCCTAGGGAACCCACCAAATCCACCACCTAATGATCCACCACCACCTACAGTTCCATCACCTACTCCTACTGTGTATCCAGACTTGGGAAGACCCTTGGTGTTAGTTCCCCGGTATCCCAAGATTCTGCAGTAGGATCTTCCTCCTAGTAGATGCGCGGCATTCCATAATGCCTGCATGAGTGTACATCCAGGACCATCTAGACGGGCAGCCACCACTACTACAGCTTTTTTGATATTTAGGAGGCTTGGTAGACTTCAGATGCTAATAGTAGCAAGACAAGCAGGGGCAGCGAAAGAGGAGGTGGGAACGGGTTTGATAATGGTAGCCAGGATGAGCGGGATTGAGGTATTAGCTCTCTTCAATTTTAAAAGTATAAATTTGCATAAGGTTCCAATTAAAAAACTAATAAGGGTTATAAGTAAAAATGTCGCGGCTAGGGATTGCTAGATAGATTATAATCTTAGTGAAATGTTATCTTTAGAAGTTTCAGCTAGTGACATCAGTCATGCATTATGCCTTATATTGAGGTTTGCAAATAACCTAGGTAGCGAGAATGGAAGATTGTTAATTTTTCTAACGTTTACATGCTTTCTTGCATTCAAATCATTAATTGTTTCCCTCATTCATGTGCTGTCCAACATGGTTTTAGTGGCAACATAAAGCAACATAGACCAGCTACTAGTGGTTAAAATGATTTAGAGAGGAATCCAATTCAGTGACATCTTATCTTTTCATTCTGAGAATGAAATAAATTCCATTGCCATCACAGAAATCCAAATAAAGGATATATGAAGATAATGAACATGATTACCACAGATGGCAAGGAATACCCGCATTTAAAATTCACCTTACCATATTCTGCATAAAGGATTTCCTGGACAAGTGGTCCATGGCACTTCGAACGCGTAAGTTTTGGGCGTACCCAGGAGTAAAGTCTTGGGTGTACTCAGGGATGAGCCCTGAGCGTGGTCCCAAACGCGTAGTTTTGGGCAATCCTAAGAGCGAGTTCTCAGGTGTGCTTGGGCACGGAGATTCAGGGTAGTGTAGGTTTGCACTTAGAGGCAAGCTCTGAGTGTGGTCCCAAACGCATAAATTTGGGCGGTCTCGAGAGCGAGTTCTCGAGCGTGGCTGGGCACATAGTCCCGGAATAATGTAGAAATTTGGCTCTTTTTGCATCTCCTTGTTTCTTGGGTTTTATTCGCTTATGTATGATGCAATGTGAATGATTGGAAAATGACCTGAGAAAGTGAGGGGTAAGTAAAAATTTGATCTAACTACTTAATCTATATTAAATTCTTACCTCAAACACTGCTAAACTACGAAAGAGAACAACTATAATAAAAATGCACCAAACCACTTACAAGAGGATCTCATGTCACAACAATTAAATTGGAAGCTCAGGATAGCCATATCAATAAGAATTGTAGCTACTAGGTCAAACCATACTAAGGGTTAACTGAGTTGAATTGGCATTATTACAGATGGCGAATCCTAATCAAAACATACATGGCTAGCCCATTAGGTTGGGATCTGAGGGTAACAGCCCACCTAAAGGCAATCATCACTCAGGCACTCAGAGTGTACTACCAGGACAAGCGCAGCCAGCGAGTCTACCAGTGATAGGAAGTAGTCAGCAAGAAGTCAAAGGTGGTCCACCGAAAGTGGGAGACAACAGCAATGTAGGGGCCACAAATAATCTCAATAACTTGGGAGATGTTCTAATGTTTATGGAAAATTTTCGTAAGGAGTCTCAGTGAGAGACCATGTGGGGGTGACCCTATGTGTTGTGATGAGTAATTGATGCTTGGTTTGGAAAGGTTGAGTTTGGTTTGAGCTATTTCTGCTAAGTCGTAGACCCGGGAGTAGTCAGACCTCGGCCTTGATTCCTGCGAAGTCGATTGACTTCATCATTGCACACGCGGCGGAGTCTTTGGTCTTCGACTCCAAACTTGGTGCAGAGTCTCTAGTCTTCGACTCGGACCTTGGTGCGAAGTCTCTGGTCTTCGACTTCAAAACACATTGCGAAGTCTAGCAGACTTATACTTCGAACAAGCAGCGAAGTCGATGAGGGCGGAAGTCGAAGCTTCCTCCGCCATGTGTAGGAAAATGAGTTAAGTATCCTGTTCTGATGCAATTTTGTGTTATCATTGTTTCAAGCGATGCTATGTGATATTTTTTTTTCTGTGATGGCTGCAGGACTTTGAGGCTAAGTCGTGGCGAGGCACGGGATGGCCGGACTAGGCACAGGCGGTGCTGAGATCGAAGCGATCGAGAGATGTTGAAGACGGCAAAGGCTCAAGGTGGTTGCGAGGCGTGGACAGTAAGAAAAGAGGAAGCTTCCGGGAAGGAGCATGAGGGGCAATTCGGTAAAATTGATTCAGGCTTGAGGAAGCGGATTTGGTTCGAGTTAATGGGTAAAGTGCTGAAGTTGTTGAAGCTAATGGGTAAAGTGCAAGTTGTAAACCCGGTAGTGGGAGGCTATAAATAGAGAGGTGTTTTCTGATGCTAGGTGAGGGTTTTGAGTTTTCTCCATGTATGTGTGGGTTTCTTTCTGTTTTGGTGTGGTTTGCTAGAGCACGTTGGCTGATGGGTAGAGTTTAGCCGTGTCCTTTTGGTTTTTGTTGCTCTCAATGTGAGAGATGTAATGGATTGGCTATAGACAAACCCTATGTAATCATTCATCTCAATGTATCCATTTGAGAAGCTTTGTGTCTGAGTTGTTTGAATTTCCTATTTTGCTCTGTGTTCTGTTTTTGTTTTCAGGTTGTCTCTGTTCTGCTCTCTGATTTCCTTGTTTGTTTGGGTGGATTTGAGTTCTTGTTCAAGAAGTTGAAGAATGACTATGCTTTAAACTGGGAACTACCTCAAAGCCCTTTGGCTAATTTATTCCTGAAAGCAAAGAATTCATTTTCAGTACTCCCTCTGAAGATTTGCTCTCTTCAAGACTTACTCCTTTTTTTCCCGAATCTAGGATTTACTATTTGTGAAGGCAGAGCAAGTTCGAACTCTTGAGTTTCTCAGTGAGAAGTGGTTTGGTTCTTGCTCTCTTGATCTGAAGTCAAGTCCCTGTAGCAATCAAGAGGTTCAGGTTCGAAAGTTTGAAGAACCGCAAACTTTTGGTTCTCAGTCTCTCTTCTGTTCGGTTTTTTTGTTTTTGGTTCAGTTTTCAGTTTCTTGCCCGAACTGATTTCTTTCTTCAGCCGATTTGCCCTTTTTGGTTGTATTCTATTGTTCCTAAGGTCCATTTGCTATTTGGATTGAAGTTTCAATCATTTGACCTGAGAAGGGCAACAATCAATCATCTTCTGTTTCTGTGTTTCTCGCTCTCTCAAGTATTTACTGTACCAATGATCTACCAGCCGCTGTCTGCTCTTTTCAGTTGCCTGGACTCCTTTCTTTTCAGTCTGCTTTTTCAGTTTTGGCTTCTCTTCTTTGTTTACTGTTTTTTTTGGAGTCTCTGATCCTTTCGGCCAAGCAAGTCTCTAGCTTTTGGTTGGTCGGCAAAACCTGTCTCTGTTTCTTGCGCTGAATCGGTTTCCCTTCTGCAGTCAGACCACGCGTGAACCACTGGTCGGATCGGAAGTACTGCAGTGGTTCGACCGCTTACCCTTGAATAGTTAGACTGTTAGGGTTACTCCAGTCAGACCAGCAGTATCTCGGCGGTCAGACCGACTGCGCTGGCGGTCAGACCGGCGACTCTCTAGCGGTCAGACCGGATTGTCTATTGCGGTCAGACCGGCCCCGATTCTCTGGACTGCTATGCTTTCTAGTATTGTTTTTTTGTTTTGTTCTTCATCTTCCAGTGAGCTTTCATTCTCCTTCTTCATAGTTTCTGTAGCTATCGGAGAAGGAAATTTGCGTGAATACTTGGGGCGGTTTTGAAGGCACCATTCACCCCCCTCTGTTGCCATTTCGATCCTACACTCAGGAAAATCAAAACTATTTTCTAGAGACCTTACTGACAAGGATGGCAAGTCCGGGGTAGCACTAGCTCAACGCACGGGTTAGTCTTGGAGATTTCCTCCAAACTTGCCCACCCACTTTTCTGCAAGGTTGTAGACCCATTAGAGGTAGATGATTGGCTATAGGAGATAGAGAAGAAATTAAATACTGTTGGTTTTTCTAATGAGGAGAAGGTATACTATGCATCTCACCAATTGATAGGACCGGCCGCCACATGGTGGTTGAACTTCCAACGAAGCTGAGCCACTGACCGTCCCATCACTTGGGTGGACTTCTGGAGCTTTAGTGCCTCTCACGTTCCCCAGGGGACAAAGGAGATCAAAAAGCAAGAGTTTCGGGCGCTCACTCAAGGGAGTAAGAGTATCACTGAATACTTGCATCTTTTCAATGAGTTGTCCTGATATGCTCTAGATGATGTGTCCACAACGAGAGAAAAATGGATCAATTCAAGGAAGGAACGAATCCATATATTAGGGTGCATCTCTCCATTCATTGGATCACAGAATTTGAAGACATGGTGGATAGAGCGATCATATTAGAGAAGGAACACTCCAACCTAGGAGAAGAGAGGCGCAAGAAAGCAAGATATGATCAGCGTGCCAATAATCTGAGCCACTAATCCAGTGCGGCAAGTGTAGGGGGAGGCACTTCACTAAGGATTGCCTCCATAGTGTGACCGAATGTTACGACTGTGGGAAGGAGGGACACATTAGGGCCAATTGCCCTTACCTTGTCTGAACCACAGGGCTATCAGGACAACAAAATCGGGCACCTAGAGCACCAGCCCAAAAATAGAGTTCAGCTGGAGGACGCGGTCAGGGGCACCAGGTAATGCAGCAAGGAGGATAGTAGGATCGAGGAGCCAGTCTAGAGGGCAAGCTCGACTTACCCATGTAGCAGCTGAATAGCTTGGAGAGGCAACATATGTGGTTGTGGGTAAGTTAGTTATTCCACCATCCATAGGTACCGTTCTTTTTTATCCAGGAGCAACTCATTCATTCATATCCGAAGAGTTTGCAAAAAGAAAATGGGTTAGTAGAAGCACCATTAGAGAAGTTGTTAGGAGTTCATACTCCCACAGGAATTATAATGGTAACCTCTATTTTAAGAAATCAGCCCATATTCATCCAAGATACCGAATTCTCTGCCAATCTCCATGTAATTAGCCTAACTAATTTAGATGCCATATTAGGCATGGATTGGCTAGCCACGAATGGAGTGAAAATAGATTGTGAACTCAAAAATGCCTCTATAAGAAGACCAAATGGTTCTAAGTTAATATACTCTAGAGGTAGTATGGAGCCGTACCAATCCAAAATGTGAATAGCCAACATTCGAGGAGTCGAAGTGGTAGACATACCCATAGTTCAAGAATTCCTCAATGTATTCCCTAATGAGCTACCAGGCATGCCACCAAATCGGGAACTAGATTTCTCAATCGATCTTATTTCGAGTACAACTCCCATCTCTAGAAGACACTACTGAGTGACCTCAAAGGAATTGGTGGAGCTAAAGGCTCAGTTAGATGAGTTGGAAGCTAAGGGTTATATTAAAAAGAGTGTATCTCCGTGGGGAGCCTCAGTGTTATTTGTAGAAAAAGAAGGATGGAAGCCTCATACTGTGCATAGATTATCGAGAATTAAACAAAGTCACCATAAAGAACAAATATCCACTACCTAGAATAGATGACTTGTCCGATCAACTAAAAGGAGCATGTGTGTTTTTGAAAATTGATTTAAGATTAGGTTACCATCAAATAAAAGTGAGGCAAGAAGACATTCCTAAAATGAAATTTGTATCCCATTATGGACATCACAAATACATAGTTGTTCTGTTTGGGTTAACTAATGCGCCAACTGTATTCATGAACTTAATGAACAAACTATTTATGAAATATCTAGATAAATTCGTATTTGTCTTCATTGACGACATCCTGATATTCTCAAGGAGCAAAGAAGAGCATATTCAACATTTGAGGATGGTCTTACAAATCCTACGAGAAAATCAACTCTATGCCAAGTTTAGTAAATGTGATTTCTGGTTAGATGAAGTTGCATTCCTTGGTCATATAGTCTCAAAAAAGGCATAGAGGTGGACCCACATAAAATTGAGGCCATCCAGTCATGGGATCATCTCACTAATCCACCGAAATCTGGGAGTTTCTTAGGTCTAGCCAGATACTACTATAGGTTCATACAAGGGTTTTCCCAAATAGCCTCACCACTCACCAAACTAGTGAAGAAAACCAAAAAATACCAATGGACAGAGACCTGTGAGCAAAGTTTTCAAAAGCTTAAATGTCTCCTCACCACTGCACCTGTATTAACCTTGCCAGAGAGCGACATCGAGTATACCGTGTACTGTGATGCTTCAAGATTGGGATTGGGATGTGTGTTGATGCAGCGAGATAAAGTTATAGCATATGCTTCAAGACAGCTAAGGCCACATGAGGTGAATTACCCCCACTAATGATCTAGAATTGGGAGTTGTAGTATTTGCACTCAATATCTGCAGACATTACCTATTCAGATCCAAATGTACCCTATACAGTGACCATAAGAGCCTTAAGTACATATTTACCCAAAACGAACTGAACATGAGGCAACGACGATGGTTAGAGCTCATCAAAGACTATGATGGAAGTGGGATGGTATAAGTATGGATTTTATAATAGGTTTACCGATGAACTTGAAAAAGAAAGATACCATTTTGTTAGTGGTAGATCGACTCACTAAGTTAGCCACTTCATTGCCACCAAACAGACATACACGTTTGACAAGCTAGCAGAGCTATACATAGAAAGGATAGTAACCTTGCATGGCATCCCTAGAGTAATTGCCTCAGATAGAGGGTTTGTATTCACTTCCAGTTTCTGGAAGAGTCTCCAAACCGCTCTAGGAACTAAACTAAATTTCAGCACAGCCTATCATACATAAATCGATGGCCAAACTGAATGGACCAATCAAATACTTGAGGACATGCTGAGGGCATATGCCTTAAACTTTGGAGAATCATGGGATAAACACCTACCGCTAGCAGAGTTTGCTTACAACAATAGTTTTCAAGCAATCATCCAAATGGCACCTTTTAAAGCTCTATATGGTAGAAAGTGTCAGCTACCCATTTGTTGGTATGAGGTCGAGGAAAAACCGTTATTAAGTCCTGACATCATACGAGAAAAATGATGAGAAAATTCAAGTAATCAAGGATATAGGCTGTGAGTTGCCCAAAGCCGACAGAAGAGCTATTCCAATCGATGGAGACAAGACCTTACCTTTGTAATTAGTGACTATGTATACCTAAAGGTGTCATTGATGTGGGGATCCGTCGATTTGGATTAAAAGGAAAGTTAAGCCCTAGATACGTCAGACCATTCAGAATACTAGAGCAAAGAGGTAGTTTGGTTTACCAGCTAGAGTTACCCAAGTAATTGTCCAGAATTCATAGTGTATTCCATGTGTAAGTCAACCATCAGAACAAATAATTCAAATAGACATTCCATTACAAGATGACTTGACTTATGTGGAACGTCCATCAAGAATATTACATATTGAGGATCGAAAGTTAAGAAAATGGATGATTTGCTTTTGTAAAGTTCAGTGGGGGAACCACACGGCACGAGAGGCGACATGGGAGAAAGAGGAGAACCTACGCGTCAACTACCCGAACCTTTTTAAGTAAGTCCTTGATATTGAGGATGAAATATTTTCTAAGGAGGGGAGGATGTAACGCCCCACGTTTTCTAACCAATCTAAACATTGTAATTAGTGTTACCAATAAAGATTAAGCGGTCAAATTAACATTAGGGACTAAACTCTTTAATTCGGTTCTCACCGAGTGAATTCAACTTAACAAACACAATAAAATAAACCAACCACAACTCACTTATTCATTAACACAATTACAATAGAGAGAACTAAATTACAAATGTGAAATCATCTTGTAAACATGTAATTGTATCCGTATCAACAGACAATAGAAATTGCATTTGGATTAATATGCATTCTCATCTGAAGAGGGAAAGGCAATCATCTCATTCATAGGGGTTCACCGTTGAACCAACACCACACATTCCATTTGTGAGCGAATCAGTAATTAAAACACCGAAAAAGACCGAACAAAAGATCAAATAAAAATAAGCGAAGCAAGGAAAGGAGATAGAGATTGCCGTCAGAGACCTAAAGGTTGATTTCGGGTGGGGCAATCCGTCCACGGAGATACCTGATCGTCCGGGGGCCAGTCGACACCTCTCACAACTATAGGATCATCACTTGGCATAAACAAACCTGACATTGATCCAATTACTATAGCAACCAGCCAAATGCCCCAAATCCCTAAAATATCACTCGGCCACCACCGCAGTGCTACAGTAAAGGGACAACATGACTCATCTAGAGAGCTCAGCTACCAGCAAAAGATCAAACACAGCCAACCGAGTAGAGTAGAAGGGAGAAGAAATACCACAGCACCAGCAAGCCATTTCCTTCTTCCAGCCTCATTCCCAAACCCTCAAACCCCATAGCCACAGAGCACCAGCCACCACCAGACCAGCGTCAGGACACGCCAACTAGTAGCAAGAAGGCGATAAGGAGGCAAATCGCAGGCCAGCAAGTCGTAGGCAGAGAAGACCACCGCCAAGGCCAGTCAGCACACAAGCGACTAGGACACGCCAACCAGCAGCAAGAAGGCGATAAGGAGCCAAATTGCAGGCCAGCAAGCCGTAGGCAGAGAAGGCCACTGCCAAGGCCAGTTAGCACACAAGTGACCAGGAAAGCAACCACCGAGCACAAGTCGCCATACTTGCCCAAAGCAACCCAATCAACGGGTAAAGGTAGCCCACCAAGTATCCATAGTAATAGCATCAATTTCTCAATATTAAACCATGCATGGCCATAGACAACAAGCCACCATTCGTTTGTCACCTAGCACCACTAGGGCACCATGGAACCTTCACATAGAGCACCAAACGAAAGTAGGGGAATAGAGTAGAGGAAGCAAGAGTACCAAGGAGGTGATCCACTGGGGGTGCAAGGAGGACTCTGCGCCCGACGGCCATGGCATGCTCCCCCAGCACATGGCATTACCTCGAGCTCCGCCGGAGACACTGAAAGGCCACCCTCGAGTAGATCCAAAAAATCAAAAGTGGCAAATCAAAATCTAGTATAAAATCAAATAAATCAAGAAGGGGGGAGTAGAAGAGGTGAGTCAGAGTAGGAAGGAAGAAGTTGGAGTAGAGCTGACGGGCAATAGCCCTGAGCCTAGGATCGACCTAGGGTTACCGGTAATGGCACGAAGAGCATGAGCAGCAAGGGCTAGAGATGGCGGTGTAAAGGGGGACTAGTGGCGCTAGCTAAAAGGGCGACCATGAGGGGACGACAGAGGCAAGGCCAAGAGGAGATTGAGGATGACGGAGCTACAGCTCAAAATCGAGCCGGAGGAGGAGACGCCGGGTCGGGAGTTGGTCGTGGAGGCACCAGGGCCAGGGAGAGGCCGAGGTGGTGCAACGCTGGAGAGCCAGAGGCACGACACTAGGATCTGGTATGGATCGGGAGAGGAGAAAGCAACCAAGAGAGAGAGAGAAGTAAGAAATGAAAGCGCCGACGGATAAGAAAAGAAGAGAAAGAAAAAGAAAAAGAAGAAAAAGAAAAGAGAGAAGAAAAAGGGGAAAAAAAGAGATTGGACCAAATAAAATGTTGCAGGCTAGATTTTGCTAAACTTAGGAATCCTCACTAAAAGATGTGCGTTACAGAAATCTCGTCATATAAGAGTTGTCGCAAGTAAATAAATTAGTTGGATGTCATAAGTTATGAACTTTGATAGCCCAAAAGCACAAAAACTCCAAAACATTGTATTTAAACGATACGACAAAAGACAACCAAATTCGCTTCCTTTTGAGAGAATCACCACTATCCACAGTAAACCTTTACTGAATAAGCCTGATATCATCAACTTTCTAAAACTCTTAACAAATATCATCAGAATCCACTACTCCATCACAAAACCTCTAGGACTCACTAAATGGCTTCACGCTACTTTATCATCTCATCTTTAAATTGAGAATCCACCCAAACTTCACATTCTTACTACAAGAGCCACTTTACTCTAGAAGATATCTACTGCACAAACCAAAATGTTCTACCAACTTCTTTTACCAATTGTGAACTATCATCCAACAATTCCACAAGCATATAAACATGAGACATTAAAATCCAGCAACTCGATTCTTTAGTGATTCTCAACACCAAATCCTAGCACATAAGTTATTGTACTCCCACAATCACTTCTAACAATTGGCTTTATTGTAAGAATTTAATTGCTATCCTATTCTATTTACAATCGCATGGATATGAACAACCACCTATTAAACTATTCCACCTTGCATAATCCCGCTAAAATTTCAACAATCAAAATCTTATATTCATCAAAGTCTCTCATGACACTACAATAAGTTTATATCCATTTATACACAATTCCACAATTAATCATGCTAAGAAATAAATCTAGCAATTTAATATGATCACTAAATTCCATAGAAGGAAAATTGTAAGAGTAATATCCACCAAGATAACAATTCAACAATTTCCTAACTTACCCATCCTAAACGGTTAGATTAACCCATTGAGAACCAGATCATCCAATATATCCAACAAATTTTGGTAGATTAAATAATATTAATGATCATCCATTAATACTTCATACTTCTTTTTGTTCCACAAATTTCTATTAAGAAAGAGCATACTCTTAGTCACTATACACCATGCAACTTTTCCAAGGCACCATCAAATTTAATACATACATACATACATACATACATACATACATACATACATACATACATACATACATACATACATACATACATACATACATACATACATACATACATACATACATACATACATACATACATACATACATACATACATACATACATACATACATACATACATACATACATACATACATACATACATATATCCGTGGGTTGTTAATTAAAATTAACTATACACCATATCATCTACAACACTTAACCTCCCCCATGCCTTGTCTCTTAATTCCTATGATTACAACATCTCATCAAAGCATCGAAAAGTCATCACAAAAGAGTTGAAATTCTCTTCTTCATAAAAGACAGTTTACTTCAATCAATCAAAATATTCAAAAAGAACTATATAGGTTTAAACCTTCCACAGGAGAATAAACTTGCAAAAGATATCTTTCATTATCCACAACATGGAGTAATAACCAAATCATCTTCCTCAATAAAATAGCAAAACTTCCATAAAAGGTTGACCTTGCAATTTAACAACTTTCATGAGTAGCAAGAATATCTCAACATTTGGAAGAACAATATCTTCATGAAATAAAATGGCGAATGAAAGCACATTACCCACACTGTTAATAACCAACCAATGAAAATTAATGGAAAGGACAAAAGATGATATGGTTCTAATTTTAAAGAGTATGCAATATAGAAGTGATTTTGTTTTAAAAGTTCTGGACGGGTCAACAATTGCTTTTCTTTTTGATCTAGAGCACAACGATTACATTAGTGATGCATATTCGTTGAGGAATTGGGATTACATTCTTGATGCACACTTGTTGATGGTTGGGATTACGGCCTTTATGTATATACATTGGAGCTTGGAATTCCGTTGCAAGGCATGGGGACTTGAATAGTTTTAAATAATGAATGTGTGGAAGAAGCACATGACTTACTGCTAATTATGGGTAGGTCGGTTTTGGCTTATTCGCGGCTTATGCTCATACTATCTACAGTAACTAGCTTTTAAATGGTGTGTTTTTTTAAGACGGAGTCAATAGGAAGATTGTAGTAAAAAGTGTACTGAGTTCAGTTGTATCAGCCAAAATCGCATGTGACTATTTTCCTGTGTACTACCTATTACAAATAGCCAGAATTCAAATATTTAAGCTATAAGTCATAAGCCATCAATCCAAAAGAACCCACCCTATATGTAAAAAAACTATTGAATCATGTAGGCATCACGTGATCGTAGGGAAATTGGATTAGGAATGCAGAGCAAGGAAGTTGTTGGGCTCGGGTAGTCGGGTGTGGTGATCGGGGAGCACGTCTAGTAAGGTTGGTAAATGGTTTGTAACAACTTTACTATACGTATACCATCATTCACCACCAATGGCGAAGCCAGGAATGAAATGAAGGGTGGGCTAAACTATTTATAGGTCTAAACTACGTTGACACAAATTTAGTCTTTTACTCTTATGGAATTTCAGATACATACAGAAATTACACAATTGGATGAAGACAAACAATGAAAAACAGATAAATACAAAGTAGGTACCTCAATAATAGAAAGCGCATATCCAAAATTATATAATTATTCTACCATGAGTGCAGAGTAGCGATAAATCACCTATGTATGAAGCATTTCAAAATTAGTGATTTAATAGAAAAATTATGAATGGCAATAAGCTAATTTGAATCACGAGATAAATTTGAATCATGGGGCAAATGCATTCTACGTGACTTCATGCTTTGGAAGCGATTTATGATTTTATCATCATCAACATTTCTAAAGATTTCTCGCTCGGTGTAGTACACCATTATGTCCGCTACCTTATTGCGTAAATCTATTTTGAGAATATTCATTACCAAAAATATTCTCTCAACAAATGTGGGAAGTATCAATGTCAACTCTATGAGGCTATATACCAACAGAAAGTTCTATCTTTTCTTGTTTGAACCATCAATTGAGCAAGTTTTGATATATCACAACATCCGTTGAATTCTTCACTTCTTCTAATGTTGAGAATGAAGGTTTGAAGCTAATTCCTTAACAAGAACCAATCAGCATCCGTGAAATCATCAGCATAAATTTTAGCAAGTCGAATAAGTTTATCAACATCAAACTTAGAAAATGAGTCATTTGGATCAAGACAAGACATGCATACCAATAACTCCAATGAAACTTCATTGAATCGATGATTCATCTCATTCATAATTGCATCAATAGCAACTTCGAAAATGTCAACTTTGTAATAATGGTGTTGACTCACTTTATGCTTCCGACGAACTGATTTACCCATAACTCCAATAGGATATTCCATATTTGGCACATCAATCTCATATGTTTCACAAAAGCTTTTGACTTAGTTGAATAATGGCTCCCACCTATTGTTCCTCATATATTGAAAGTGTTGTTTCACATCCTATAACAAGCCCACAGTTTCGACAATATCTTGATACTTCCTTTGCAAAGCAAGTGATAGCTCATTTGTAATGCTCAACATGATTATTAAGAAATGCATGATGAATACAAATTCAAAGCATTCCAAGTTTTTAGCAAACCTGCTGCTCCACCATGACTTGAGTTTTGACAAGCATCTTCACTTATAAGCTCAAGGACATCAACCACTACCTCCCACATTTGGTATATGCGAAGCAAGGTTTCGATATGTGAGCCCTACCAGGTATCTCCAGGCTTAGCAAGTCCATTTTCCTAATGCAGTCCTGTCCCAGTTGAAATCAAACCATTCTCTAGCTTCTCCAACAAGACCTCATGTTGTTTTTTAATCAACGTATCTTTTTTTACAAGATGAACTCACCGTAGTCACTATCAGGGGAACATAGTTAAAGAAATCTGCAATAACTCTATTACAACTTGCCAAAGTGACAACTACGAATTGTAACTGGCGGGCAAAGCAATGAATATAGAAAGCATTGGATAATCATCCCGAATAAGTTTTTGCAATTTTTAAATTCACCTCTCATATTTGAAGCTCTGTCGTAGCCCTGCCCATGCAGCTTTCAAATAGGCAAGTCATGTCAAGTAAGCAATCCAACCAAAGATTTTTTCAATGCTGTAAATGTACAATTTGTGATATGCTTAATGGCAAGAAACCTTTTCATCACTTTTCCTTGATTGTTCACAAATTTGCATAAATGATATGATTATAAAATGTAAAGGTAGAATAAAACAACAATGCATAAATGATGTGGAACTATAACTAAACTCATAATCACCGCCATTTGCTCCTTTATTGATACACCTCTGGACTCATCAATAAGGACAGCAAAATTTCTATCTCCAATATCACTTTTAATCACTTCTGTGACCTCTTGTGCACAACATTTACAAAGCTCTTTTTGAATATCTGGAGAAATCATAACTACGTGCCCTGAAGCTGTATCAAATGCCACCTTCACTTCCTCCTTTTGATCTTTGTACCAATTCAACAACTCTTTGAAATTCCCCTTGTTGATGGAAATAGAGGATTCATCATGTCCTCGAAAAGCTTCACCTTAATCTATAAGATATCTTGCACAATTTAAAGACACAGTTAAACAAATTTTATATGCAATTTCGGCCTTCTTACTATAAGTATTGATTTTGCTAGACACACTTGACCTTTGATTTTTGAAGTCATTGCAAAGACCCATTGCAATATGATAGGAACTATTTGTACCACCAATATGTTTATTGAAAGCATATAAAGCAATCTTCCAACGAGAGAACCCAACCTTCGTAAATACATCACTTCCGAATGTATTGGGTTGTGCCGGTTTCTTGAAAAGAAAACAATAGAAATAAAAGGCGGTGTTGTGGCTACAGACCAAACAGAGAGAGAGAGAGAGTATGGTAGTGGGGAGTTAGGTGAGTAAAAATGGCTTAGGGTTCCTCCCCGTGGCCTATGCCATATATATATATATATATATATATATATATATCCAAACGGTGAGTGCTTGTACAGTTATACCCTTACACGTGAGTATTCCCCTCAGGGCACTCATGTCATTACATATGTCCCATTCTGGACCTTACATCCTTCTAACAGGCCTACTGGGCTTAGGTGGGGGCCACCCCTACAACAGGAGCCTCTCATGGTGAAGGGCTTCACGGGCCGAAGCCATGCCGCTGAGCCCTTTGGCCCCCTCCGTCCCATCGGCCTGTGATCCTCGATGACCTAGATACATTTGCGTTTGCACTTCCGTTCGTGCTTGTGCGAGGGCTGTCTTCCGCTCCCGGAGCTTGCGCGGCCTCGAGGCCGAAGGCACTGGGCAGGCCGAAGGCCTTGATGGGGCCGAGGTCCGGGCATGCCCTACTTCGCGCTCCGGATATTTGTGGGCGCGAGGCGAACTTGGTCGGCTGCCCCGGGCAGCCGAGTCTCGGCAAATGCTCCGCATGATGTAGCGCCAACGCGGAGAGCCGGTTGCATGACTTGGGAGTGCACTTTAATGATGCCTGGAATCGCGCCGGCCCTTGTCAGGGGCAGGCTGTCGCGGCTGCTCCGTCTGCCCTGTACTGGGTGGGGGCACACGGCCGGCTGTAATTGGAGTGTCGTGGGATGCCAGCGTTCCAATGACCACGGTCGTTCGCCTCTTCCCCAGGGAAAGTGGCCACGCGGCAGGAATGCATCGGCGCATTACGCGCTGATCGCCCACCTACCGCCGCCTGCCGCGGTTGCTAGCGGTTGCACTGCCCGATCGTGGGTAGTCGAACCGCTGTAATTCTGTCGCTCGATCTTCTGCCTACGGGGGAGACGGGGGGCTTTATAAGTCGTCACTATGGGCATGCAATCGTTCCCCTTGGCTGCTTGCTTGCTTGTGCGTTCCCTCCCGTTTTTCTTGCGCATCCTGCTGCTACTCTCGCATCCATTCCTGCTCGTCGCCGCAGTGGGGAGAGAGGAATGGCTGTGCGCGACGACTTCCCCGCTAACCGGGGTGCCGCCCTTGACGATCCTGCGCGCCGCCTTAGCGAGAGCGCCTCGTCGAGCCAGCGCTGCCTGACGCCACCACCGGCGGAGTACCGCCTGGTTCTGCGTGATAAAAAGCAGACGAACCATCGCTGGGATGCCACGAAGAAGTCGAAGGGCCGCTGCTCCCGTGTGCTGGGGTGAAGTCGCATCACGGAGGAGACTCTCCAAACCCTTCTTCGGGAGAAGAAGCTGGAGGATCGTGCCGGGGCTCGTTTGCCCGGGCCTGACGAGACAAAACCGAACCCGGGAGAGTCGGAGGTGATCGTCTTCGTGGCGTTCTTCGATGCCAGGCTCCGAATCCCGGCGACATACTTTGTTCGCGATGTGCTGCGAGCGTATGAGTTGGAGCTGGCGCAGCTGACTCCGACCGCGATCGTTCGGTTGGCCATCTTTACTTGGGCGATGCAGACGGAAGGTACCCGCCCCAGCGCCGAGTTGTTCGCCATCCTGCATGACGCACGGTGCCAACCGAAGAAAGTGGAAGGGGGCGTACTCGAACTTCGGCAGCGTGGACTTCGTGCTCAGGACGGATTGCTCGCACTTGTTTCCCGCGTTGGCTACGCGAGACAAGTGGGAGTCTGGTTGGACGCGACGGTGGTTCTACTACCTCGTGACGAGCACGAGCGGCCTCCAAAGCCGAGGAGAGCCGATATCGTTCAACCGCTGTCCGAATGTGACGCCTCAGCCCGGCGACGAACAACAGGCGCGGAGACTTGCTGGGATCGCACTCCAGTTCAACATGCGTGACCTCGCCGAGGAGTTCGCCATGTACGGGATATCTCCGCTTTGTTGTAACTGGAAGTACGAGCGGTGGGGGCCCGACCGGAAGGATGGCATCCACCCGGGGGTGTCTTCACTCCATAGGCCCTTCACGCCCTGTAAGTATCCCTGCCATAGGCCAAGTACCACCTGGGTGGTTACAAACCCTTAGGTATGATATTCCGCTTGTGCGTGCAATACGCCGGTTAGATGATGCGGAGCGCGCAATGGTTGCGGTTCTTGTTCCGTACACGGCGAAGGAGCACAAGGCCCGTGAGTCCGCAACTTCCTTGGCAAAGCAAAGGCGGATTAACCAGGTGTGCGAGGTTCTGGGAATTCCTGTTTCGGAGCGCCCGGTGCCTGCGGAATCGCCGAGGGCGCGATGGTGGTGGCGCCATCCTCTTGATGCGAGGTCCAATCGGAGACCATTGCCTTCAGCTCGCCGGACGTGCCGCCAGTCGAGAACGTGGGGATGGGGGGCGAGACGGGCGCTGAGCTCAGATCGATCGATTCGAGGAGGCACGCAACTCAAGACGAGGCCCTATACGGTGGCGAGGCGACGGGCCCAAGCCTCGTTGTTCTTGAAGATGACGCCTCGTCACCTCCAGCGGCAACTGCAGCGTTGCCGCTGACGACGGCTTCTGCGGCTGCCAAGGTAACCATGGAGGCTTCACCTGCGACTCCGAAGGCGAAACGGCCTCGGGTGCAGTCGCTGCCATCTTCGAGGGGCCGGTTCAGCGTGGCAGGCCCAGTGACTGAGGTCCTGACACCTAGCGGGGATGCTCCTGAAGCCGGGTGGGTTGTCGCTCCTCAGGCCAGCGAGGTGACCATGACCCCGGTGGAGGCCCGGCGAAGTGCCACGGTAGAGGGTACTGGAGGTAGGTGTAGTTCGTTTTCCTCCCGCGACTTCGTGAAACTATCCCCAATTTGCTCGCTTATTTCGTCGACATCAGGCGAGACAAGGTCTCCCAGACGAGGACAAGAATCAAGCAATGGGGGTGCCTGTGATGTCGCCGGCCTAATTGAGCAGGGATCGTGCGCCCAATCAAGTTGCCGGCGCCGAGGCGGGGCTCTAGGGCTTGGCGCCTCTGACTTCGTCCCTCGGTGGGAGACGCTTCGCGCCTGGAGCGAGGTGGCAGAGTATGCTGGCAGCCACCTAGATCAACAGGCGCTGCAGTCCTGCAGGGGCGATCTTTTGGTGCTCGCGCTGGGTGTCTCGGAAATGAGGGTAACGGTCTCTGCTCTCGCTGCATATCCTTTACTTATCTGATGGATAACCTTTGTTCTTGCGCTCGTGTAGACGCTTGCAATTAGCAAAGCCCTTGAGGAGACTCGCGCGCGTGAACAGAGGGCGCTGGAGGACCAGCTGCGCGTCACGGACGACGCCAACGCCGCCATGGACGAGCACATTCGGGCGCTGATGGTGGAGCGGGACGAGGCTACCAACGACGCGCAATTGGTGGGTGCGAACGCGAAGAACGCAGCATTGGCCGCACAACGCACGATGGAGGAGGCTCCGCGCGTCGCGACGGAGGAGTAGATCGCCCTTCTTCAACGAATCTCTGCGCTAGAGAAGGAGAAGGAGCAGCTTACTGCCTCCGTTGCTGAGAAGGTGTTATCCTGGGACAACGCGTGTGCCTCCGCGTGGAGTGCGATGGAGTCTTTGGAGCGGGCCCTCCGGGGGCTTTCCGTGCACGTGGAGGACGCCACTCATAGCCGCCAAGACCTGATGGAGACGCTTGGGCGAATCGAGGAGGGCTCGAGTGTCGCCCTTCCCGGCGTCAAGGCTTTCGGCACCCACTGTGGCTACATGAGCGTTGACCTTGCCCTTGCCTTGCTGCACGCTGGTGGGTGTGAGCATGTCAATGAGCTGGCGAACCCTCAGCTTGACTTGCCTACCTAGCCCGGGGTGATATCTGATGCAGTTCGCGCCGCCCAGCCCGCCACCCGAAACTTCCATAACCGGATTTGGAATTACATCGAGGAGGGCGCCGCCACGGTTGCTTTACGACGGACGCTGCGGAACGAGGGGGACGTGCTTCGCTGGCTCGAAGAGGTCCCTCGGTGCAGCGAAGGCGGTGTGGGCACTTGTCGCGGCGAAGATGGCGCGGACTCATAGAATAATTCTGGGTTTTGGCGCATTCCGCGCCGTGCGTATGTCTGCTTCTGTAATGCAACTACTGTCTTACGCGGGCTAAGCGACAACTCTCCCGTGCTCTTTTTGTTATGTAATATGTTGTGAGCTGGGGTGTCATGTAAAGCACGGGTATTCACGCTTGATGTCGCCCCTCGTTCTGATAGTAGCAAGCAGGCTTGCGAACGCTTTGCGCCGCAGACCCCAGGCTTCGAAGTGGTGATAGCAGAGCCAGCGCCTAGCCGAGGTAGACGCGCAAGCACTCCGTCCCCTACCCTTCGAAGTGGTGGCAGCGGAGCTGGCGCCTAGTCGAGGTAGACGCGCGAGTGCTCCGTCCCCTATCCTTCGAAGTGGTGGCAGCGGAGTTGGCACCTAGTCGAGGTAGACGCGCGAGCGCTCCGTCCCGTACCATTCGAAGTGGTGGTAGCGGAGCTGGCGCCTAGTCGAGATAGATGCGCGAGCGCTCTGTTCCCTATCCTCCGAAGTGGTGGTGGCGGAGCTGGCGCCTAGCCGAGATAGACGTGCGAGCGCCCGCCCCTACCAAGTGGTGGCGGCGAGCCGGGCGCCAGCCGAGATAGACGGCAGCGCCCGCCCCAACCTTCAAGTGGTGGCAGCGAAGCTGGCGCCTAGTCGAGATAGACGCGTGAGCGCTCCATCCCCTATCCTCCGAAGTGGTGGCGGCGGAGCTGGCGCCTAGTCGAGGTAGACGCGCAAGCGCTCCATCCCCTACCCTTCGAAGTGGTGACAGCAGAGCTGGCGCCTAGTCGAGACAGACACGCGAGCGCTCCGTCCCCTATCCTTCGAAGTGGTGGCAGCGGAGCTGGCGCCTAGTCGAGATAGACGCACGAGCGCTCCGTCCCCTATCCTCCGAAGTGGTGGCGGCGGAGCTGGCGCCTAGTCGAGGTAGACGCGCGAGCGCTCCGTCCCCTACCCTTCGAAGTGGTGGCAGCGGAGCTGGCACCTAGTCGAGGTAGACGCGCGAGCGCTCCGTCCCTACCTTTCGAAGTGGTGGTAGCGGAGCTGGTGCCTAGTCGAGATAGACGCGCGAGCGCTCCGTCCCCTATCCTCCGAAGTGGTGGCGGCGGAGCTGGCGCCCAGTCGTTGCATGCGTGGGAACTTCGACCACATTTTATTTATACTCTGGGGAGTACGCACAAGGGCAGTGCCTGCACGTGCTTAGGAGTATCCACGTCGTGTTTATACTCTGTAGAGTGCGCGGGGATAGCATCCGCGTCTTTTTTATACTCCGGAGAGTACGCACTGGGGCAACGCCCATGCGTGCGCGGGGTTCGCGTCTTGTTTATACTCCGTAGAGTGCGCAGGGATAGCATCCGCGTCTCTTTTATACTCCGGAGAGTGCGTGGGATCGACATCCACGTCTTATTTATACTCAAGAGTACGCACCGGGCAACGCCATGCGTGCGCGGGTTCGCGTCTTGTTTATACTCCGTAGAGTGCGCAGGGATAGCATCCGCGTCTTTTTTATACTCCGGAGAGTGCGTGCGGAGGCGGACCTCGACACTACGTCTTATTTATACTCCGTAGAGTGCGTGCGGAGGCGGACCTCGACGCTACGTCTTATTTATACTCCGTAGAGTGCGCGCGGAGGCGTCTCCCCATGTGTCTTTATTCATGCTCATGCACAGTGCACACGAAGGTAACCCTTCGCGCGCTTTTGGTATGAAAACGAGAGAATTTGCATGAACGATGCACTTTATTAAATTCCCGTTTGCGCAGGTGAGCGGTTACAATGGTTAAGGCACTAACCGCTAGCCGCTTGCGTCCGCCGAAGCCGTGGAAGGCTCTTGCCCTCGTGTGCTCGACTTAGGCGTAATACCGCCGCAGCCTGTCCACATTCCACGTGTGGCGGAGCGTGTGCCCCTCCAAGGTGGCTAAGCGATACGCTCCCTTCTGTATGGCCTCCGCGACGATGTACGGGCCTTCCCATTTGGACTCGAGCTTGCCTACCGTCTCCACGTGGAGTGCCATCTTAAGGACGAGGTCTCCTGGTTTGAATTCGCGCGGGTACAGCGAACGATTGCGACCGCGCACCATCTGTCGCGCGTACTTTATGACATGCTGTGTTGCGCTTGTCCGGTCTCCGTCAAGGAGATCCACGGACAATTGGCGTTCCTCGTCTGGTGCTTGGACGAGGACCCGCCGTGAGCCAGCCTTTATTTCTTCAGGTGTGACCGCCTCGTCACCGAAGAGGAGCTTGAATGGCGTGAACCCTATTGGGCGTGTGACCGTTGTGCGAAGGGACCAGAGGACGCTGTGGAGCTCGCCCGGCCACTTCCCCTTTGGTAGCCCGACGAGGCGCTTCTTGATTGCGGCGGAGATAGCGCCATTCGCCCGCTCCACCGCCCCATTGGACTGTGGGTGTCCGACCGAAGCGAACTGGAGGGTGATGCCCACGTTGCCGTATAATTCTTTGAATGGAGCTACATCGAATTGCAGACCGTTATCGACGGTGATCTCCCTAGGCACGCCGAATCGACATATGATGTTCTGCCAGAAGAAGCGCTGCAGAGCTGCCGAGGTAATCTTGGCCAGAGCTACTGCCTCCGGCCACCTGGAGACGTACTCCAGAGCGACCGCTATGAATCGCAGGTCACCTGGGGCCCTGGGAAGCGGTCCCACGACGTCGATGCCCCACCGCGCCAGCGGCCATACCGGGGGTATGGGATGGAGGCTTGTCGGGGGCCTGTGGATAGCCCTTCCCATCCACTGGCAACCTTGACAACGGTGCACGAGATCCTGGGCATCCGCGACAGATGTTGGCCAATAAAAATCCTGCCTGAATGCCTTGCCCACCAGAGACCTTGGTTGGAGGTGCGAGCCGTAGAGACCTGCATGAATTTTTGCGAGGAGGCGCTTTCCTTCTTCGCGTGGGAGGCATCGCAGGAGCGGTGCGCAGACCCCCTTCTTGTAGAGCGCCCCGTCGAGCATCTGGAAGGACCTAGCGCGGTGTTGCAAACGCCGGAGCTCGGAGGGGTCATCCGGTTCCGCGATGCCCTACAGAAAAACAAAAAGGGGTTCCCGCCAGTCACCCTGCTGGGTGATCCGGTGGACGAGGGCCGCATCCCAGTTATCCTGCGCTATGGCACGCCGGCGGATTTTGTAAATGCCCTTCGGAGTTGGGATCCGACCGCAGCCTTGGACGACGCCGGCTTGCTCGTTGTCCGCCGAGGATGGCCTTCACCGTGACACCCAAAAAGTGTCGTTCCTTCGCTCGTACGGCTGCTAGGTACTTGGCTAGCTCCGGGTCCTTAGCCTAGTATGACTTGTCCACATGGCCCGCCACTAATCGGGAATTAGTGCGGACGAGGACTCGCCTCACTCCCATTGCTTTGAGCTTCCCGAGGCCGAAGAGTAATGCCTCGTACTCGGCCGTGTTGTTCGTAGCCGGAAACGCTAGGCGCGCCGAGTACAACAGGCGCTGACCCTCAGGTGTGGTGATGACGGCGCCCACCCCTGCGCCCGCAACACCGTAAGCTCCGTCGGTGTTAAGCGTCCATATCGGGTCTTCGACCTGGAGGACGGACTGAGCTGGAGGGGTCCATTCCGCGAGGAAGTCCGCCAGGACTTGAGACTTGATCGCCATTCGAGAGGCGTATGTTAGGGAGAATGGGGCAAGCCCGGCCGCCCATTTGCCGATTCACCCCGTGGACTCCTTGTTGTGCAGCATCTCCGCCAGAGGGAACGAAGATGGCACCGTTATCGGGTACGCCAGGAAGTAATTCCGGAGTTTTCTTGAGGCCATGACCAGCGCGTAAGCAAGCTTCTCAAGCTTGGTATATCGCGTCTTGGCGCCCTGGAGGGCTTCGGAGACAAAGTACGCTGGTCGCTGGAGTGCGCCCTCTTCGAGGACAAGGACGGCGCTGACCACCGTTGCCGAGGCGGCGAGGTAGAGTAGGAGGGGAGCCTCTGGTGCTGGGGCCACCAGAGTGGGAAGGGTTGCGAGGTGTTTCTTGAGGTCGTCGAAGGCCTTTGCGTAGTCGTCGTCCCAATGAAACCCATCGCAATCGCGGAGAGTCTTGAAAAATGGTAAGCCCCGCTCCGCTGCTCTGGAAAGGAAATGGCTCAAGGCCGCCATGCGGCCTGCCAGCCTCTGGACCTCCCGCGTTGTCTTGGGAGGTTCCATGCCCAGGATGGCGTCAACCTTGTCGGGGTTCGCTTGAATGCCTCGTCCGGATACGAGGAAGCCTAAGAGCTTGCCCGCCCGTACACCGAAAACACATTTGTCTGGATTGAGCTTAATGCCCGCCTTCCTGAGGTTGTCGAAGGTCTCCTGAAGATCCCGACCGTGGGAGGTGAGCTGCCTAATTTTTACTACCACGTCATCCATGTAGGCCTCCACATTCCTCCCTAGCTGGATGGCCAGGGCCAGCGCGACGAGGCAGGTGAAGGTTGCACCCGCGTTCTTCAAGCCGAAGGGCATCCTTACGAAGCAAAAGGTCCCCACCGCGTAATGAAGCTGGTTTTATCTCGCCGCCCTGGCCATGTAGACCGATGATAGCCGAGTAGGCGCCCAAGAAGCTCATGAGCTCGCATCTCAGCGGTAGCATCGACCGCTGATCGGCGCGCGCGAGGGTAATCGCCCGGGCATGCTTTGTTGAGGGTGGTAAAATCGATGCACATGCGCCAAGCGCCGTTGGCCTTTTTGACCAACACCGGATTGGCGAGCCAGTCCGGATGTTGGACCTCGCGGATAACCCCCGCTCGAAGGAGCTTCGCCACCTCCACCTTTGCCGCTTGCTGCCGGTCCATGGACATACGGCGAAGTTTCTGCTTGATGGGCTTAGCGTCAGGGCGGATTGCGAGGTTATGCTCGATGAGGGTGCGGTCCACTCCTTTGATATCTTCTGGGGACCATGCGAAGACATCTATGTTGGCCTGGAGGACTCGGAGCAAGTCTTGCTCTACGTCCGGAGGGAGGCCCTCGCCTATGGATACGAACTGCCCCTCCGCCTGGAGCGGCACCCTCTTTACTCCGCCCTCCGGGTGGGGCTTAGGTGTTCATCCCGGAGCAGATGGCGTGTCCGCCTGGTATTTGTCGGTGAGGACGTGCACCTTACGATGCAAGCTTCCAGCTCCGATTTCGATGCTCCTAACCATATCCTGATCGCCGAAGAGGGTGATAACGCCCTACCGTCCTGGGAGCTTCATGCATAGGAATGCGTGGTGTGGGACCGCCTCGAAGGAGTTGATGGCAGGCCTGCCCAGTATAGCATTGTATGGATACGAGACGTCCACGACGTCGAAGACGACATTTTTAGTCCTGGTGTTGTCGCCCTGGAACAAGGAGACTTGGAGGTGAATATGACCCAGAGCCTTCAGGGGCTGCCCTCCGAGGCCCTGTAGGGGGCTTCCGAAGCTTTTAGTAGGCTCCGAGGTATTCCCATATGATCAAGGGCCTCCGCGAACAAAATGTTTGCGGAGCTCCCTCCGTCAATGAGGATGCGCCTGACATTGCAACCTGCAATGTCGACCTGGATGACCAAGGGATCTTGATGGGGGAATTCTACGCCCTGGGCATCGGCTGACGTGAAGGTGATGCTGCAATGGGGCGCCCGCCGAGGTAGTTGTGCTGGGGGAGTGCTCGACGAAGAGCCTCCAGCCATGACATTAATGCCACAGCACTGGGTCTCTCCGGGGGACCCAGCACGCGAGGGACTGCCTTGCATATGCTGTACATGGGCTGTTGCGGGGGTCAGTGTCTCCGAGGCTCGTACATGGGCCCCTACCTGTCGTAATGCCGCAACTTTGGTGCATGTCCGCGTGAAATGGCCCCCGTAGCCGTGTACCTCGCACCATCTACCGTATTCTAGGATTTCCTGCTCCGCACGCGGCTTCTCATCGCGGCCTCCTTCGCGTCCCCCTCCAACGCGCGAGATTGACGTGGCCTCCCGGGGAACGCCTTGCGCAGCGAGGACGTGGTGGGCCTTTTGGGTCTCCGCCGGTTACGCTGGGGCTTACGCCTGTCGCCTGGTGAGGTTTGGTGCACCCCATCGTCGACGGGCTCACGAGTGTCGCCTACGGACACTTGCTTGTGTTCCGTCCTCGGGTTGTCTCTTGTGCTGCTTCGTTGCGACAAGTCCTCCGCTTGCCCGGCGTCAGAGCCGCTGCCGCTGCGCCTCCGCGCGTCCTCCTCGGCTCGGGCGTACGCTTCCATTTTGTCGAAGAGCTCTGCCTCTGACTTGAGTGGCTTCCGCGCGCTATATTCAACGAGTGGTCTCGGGCAGAGACCTTGTATTACTACGTTGATAACGGTTGCCTCACTAACGCCCCTGACTTGGCAGCGTACCTTGGCGAAGCGTTTAAAGTAAGTCCGGAGCCCCTCTTCAGGTTTTTGTTTGACTGCGAAGAGCTGGTCCGGAGCGACACGCTCGACGTAGCTTCCCTGGAAGTTGTTGTAGAGCCGATCGCGGATCTGTTCCCATGCGTGGATGGATTGTGGTTTGATGGTGAAGAACCAGGACAGCGCCACTCCTTGTAAGGCGAGGGGGAGTCCCTTTGCCTTCGTGGTGTCGTCTCCGCCAACGGCTTCGATGGCAGTCTCATACACGCGCACAAACTCTCGCAGGTCGGAGTCACCCTTGTATGATTCAATGACGTTCGGGAACTTCTTGAAGTCCTCGGGCCACGCCGCTTGTTGCAGGTCTACGGAGAGCGGGGACTCCGAGTCTATGCGCCGTAGTGGAATGCGACCGGACGCAATAGCGTCGCGGCTATTCGCGCTCTCCGAGGTGGGCTGAGACATGGCCACCGGTGTTGCGCGTTGGCTCCGAGCCTCTTGTATGTCTCGCACGACCCCGCGGAGGTCTGACAGCTCCCGTTGGCACGCGCTGAGGGCCGCCAGCAGGGCGGCCTCCACCGTGGGCGTGGTTGGGGCCGTCGGCACACTCGATGGCGCAACCGGACGGCAACAACCACGGCCTATGTGCCCAATCTACCGCAAAGATCGGGCGCGGAGGAGCCCGAGCCGGTGACGGCCCGCGTCGCCGCCGGACCGCCCCGCTCCGTGCGAGTAGGAAGTGGACGCGCCTGCGTTGTCACCGCTGGGGTTGGCGGTTGGGGTAGTGGTGGCAGGGTCGGGCGTCGCATCGCGAACGCCGGTGCTCACGGTCGTCACCTTTGCGCCGCCACCCGGACCTGCAACTACTAAAGCCGAAGCCTTGGTATTGACGTGAGATTTTGCCGCCTCCACCTTCTTTTTCTTCGCCGCCGATGCTGAAGCTTTCCTTGGTGCCATCCTCCTTCAGATCTGGAGGCTTGTTCTTGTCCTCCCCACGGACAGCGCCAACTATTGTGGCTACAGACCAAACAGAGAGAGAGAGAGTATGGTAGTGGGGAGTTAGGTGAGTAAAAATGGCTTAGGGTTCCTCCCTGTGGCCTATGCCATATATATATATATATATATATATATATATATATATATATATATATATATATATATATATATATATATATATATATATATATATATATATATATATATATATATATATATATATATATATATATATATATCCAAACGGTGAGTGCTTGTACAGTTATACCCTTACACGTGAGTATTCCCTTTAGGGGCACTCATGTCATTACATATGTCCCATTCTGGACTTTACATCCTTCTAACAGGCCTACTGGGCTTAGGTGGGGGCCACCCCTACAACAGGCGGCATCCTTTTTCACAGTATATTCCAACCAATAGAACTTATTATACCATGATTCTTGGAAGGACCACGTGTTTGCCATCCAGTGTCTGTGGAAATGAATATCCAATTCACGAGTAGGGCCATTCAATAAATATACCCTTCTCACTTGATCTCTAATTTCATTAACATAATCTTCAATTGGTATGCGCAGCGCCGGATCGGCAATAATTTCATTTGGATTAAATTCTAGTGGAAGCTTCTTTGGTTGAGTTGTACTCTCATCGGTTGGACGAGAACTACTTGAATTACTTGCGAAATAATTACACAAAGTTCATTTCTCCATTATAGCAATATCTATAAATAAATTATTAATTTCTGTCAATACAAAGCTATAAATGACTAAACTATCTATATACACTGAATGTGAAAGTCTAACGTCTAAACTCTAAAATAGTAAATTGATAAGGAAGGAACTAGGAACAATTACTCACTCTGTGTCTCACTCGGTCAGTCCAGAACTCCAGACGGGCGACGACCAACCGATTCCCCCTATTTAACTCTCCAATCTCGCCAAGACGTCGACTCCCCTATTTCACTAAACATTGATTCACTCTCCAGTCTCCAATCTCCTCCCGCCTCTTGGCTCTCACAATCCCAGACTCACTTACTCTCAGTTGCTCGGACTCCGGTCTCTGCCTCCCTGGAACACGGTCACTCTCTTGACTCCAGAGTCCTCGTCTTCTCTAGGAGACTAGGCAGGCGGTGGTGCAGGGCGCTGCCATGCAACCGGCCCACGGCCTAGTGCTCCTCTGCGCCGTCGCCCACACTCACTAGTGGCAGCTCGGCCCTCGCCGCCCTGGTCTGGCTCACTCTGCCCCGGCTTAGCCCCCCTCGCCGCCCTAGTCCGACTACCCCCGGCCCCCATGGCCCCGACCCCTGGATCAGCCTCTCCTCGGTCGCTCACTGCCAGATCTAGCTACCCTAGCTTTGGTCTGGCTCCGGTGGCTCCCCCTTCTATGCGCGCCCTTGCCCGATCGCCCCCAGCCCCCCCTCTGCGTTGTGTCTGTGCCGGCGTGTCTCTTCTCTAAAATCCAATTGCTATCACTAGGTTTGTGAGTTAGAGTGAGTGTCTTGGTGGGCTGATGAGATGAATTTGTTGGACCTCTTAAGGGCAGTGGGCTGACCACTTGACTAGGCTTTTTTTGTTTTTCTTTGCATGTGTCTCTCTCCATGCGTTGACGTCACCATGGGTCTTGCTGGTCACTAGCCACTGCATGGGGGATGGTTGGCTACCACCGGAAGAGGTGAGACTCAAGCTTTACTAAGCCTCCCATGGCTTGCCCTGCTCGCCTCTATTAGGAAACCTGGGCCTGGGTTGAAGCCTTGGCCCATGGTGGGCACATCACTACTAGGCTATAAATAGGAAGCACTATTGGCTATTTTGTACACGCATAAGAAAGAAAGCAATAAAGAAGGACCAGGAGTTCTCCTTATCTCTGTGTTTCAATCTACTGTTTGCATCTTCTGTGATTGATTGTCTTTTGCATAGTAAAGGAATCGATCAAACTGGTTGTCAGTGACGGTTCCTCAACACGTTATTAGCACGAATCTCTCCGATGAATCGAAAGGTAATCATCAAAGCATTAGTAGTTTGAATCGTCTACATCTAGATCACATTAAATTTCGTAGATTTCGCTTTCTAGATTATTTCTATGGTGCAAATCTGCTCTAATCTACCGCACCCTAAGTAACCAAGGACGCCTGGTGAAAAAGGATAAGGACTTGACACAGCTGATTACTGAAGTTCCCCAGAACTAGAGGGGAGCGAGTTGAGACCTGGCACCAGTATGACACCTTCAGAAAAGAGCATACCGGATTTGAACATTCCCATGGAAGGAGAAATTATCAGGATTTGTGTGCACACATCGGAGATGAAAAACTAAAAGGACTTATCACCGTAACTGGAAGAAGCGATGAGCAAGTAGAAGCATAAGAAGTAGCAACTCATGACGAAATAGCTATAAACTATGTGCACACAGGAGAATCCATGAATAGGACAACAACCAATGTTGATATCTACTTTGTAAAGAAAATTGCCACAATCATCGATCTTGATCCAGAGCTCGCATCGCTCGTTGAATGTAAGAAAAGATCAGATTGAGAAGATTGGAAGAAGGTAATAGAAACTGAATTATTATCTCTGAACAAAGGAGAGTTGTTTAGGCCTGTAAACCGCACAACTCCCCATGTGCACCCTATAGGGCAAAAGTAGGTATTTGTTCAAAAGAGAAATGAAAGAAATGAAATTGTAAGATATAAAGCAAGACTTGTTACATAAGGTTTCACTTAACGTATAGGAGTTGATTATGAAGAAAACTACTCCCTAATCATGAGTGGAATTACCTTTAGATACTTGATCTCAATGACAGTAAACCTAAACTTGGAAATGAAATTGATGGATGTGGTAACTCCATACCTTTATGGAAACTTGGATTCGAAAATTTATATGAAGGTACCTAAAGGTATCCCTGTCCCAAACCAAGACAGAGTAAATAGAAATTTGTAGAGTGTGAAACTCAGGAAATTACTGTACGAACTTAAGCAATCAGGCAGGATGTGGTATAATCACTGAAGCAACTTTCCATGCAAGAAAGGCTATACAGACAATGAAGATTGTCCTTATGTATTTTATATGATGATCTCAGAATGGATTTTGTATAATCTCAGTATATGTAGATGATCTGAATATCAGCGGGACATTGGAAGATATAAAAGAAGCAAGTTCTTACCTAGAGTCAGAATTTGAAATGAAAGATTTTGGTAAAACCAAATATTGCTTTGGCCTGCAGCTCAAGCATGTCCCTGAAGGAATATTAGTACACCAGTCAGCCTACGCCCAAAAGGTGTTAGAAAGGTTCAGCTTTGAGAAGGTGTACCCATCGAAAGTATCGATGATCGGGAGATCTTTACAGTAAGAAAAAGATCCGTACCGACCTAAGAAGAGTGGGAGGAAGTTCTGGGACCAAAATTTCCATACTTAAGTGCAGTAGGAGCACTTATGTATTTAGCAAACTGCACTAGACCCAGCATTGCATTTGCCGTAAGCCTATTAGGTAGGCATAGTGTAGAACCTACCAAAAAGCATTGGCAGTGAATAAAGGACATCTTCCGATACCTCTAAGGAAGCAAGGATCTTGGGTTGTTCTATAGAAAGAACCAAGATTTGAATACAACTAGCTATGCAGATGCAGTGTACCCGTTGGACCTGCACACTGCAAGGTCACAAACAGGTTATGTATTTCTGTGTGGTGAAACTGCAATTTCCTGGAAATCATCTAAGAAAAGTCTTGTAGTGACTTCAACGAACCACTCAGAAATCATAGCTTTGTACGAAGCCGCACGAGAATGTGCTTGGCTCCAACGAATGATTTACCACATCCAGCAGTCATGTGGGATGAATATCGTGCAAGCTCCCACAATTATCTATGAAGATAATGCAGCTTGTATTGCACAAGTGCAGATGGGCTACGTGAAGAGTCATCTCATAAAGCATATCAACCCTTGCAAAAGATGGATGAAATTAAGGTACTACATACTAAGTCATGTGAAATATTTTACAGATTTATTCACTAAGTCACTCCTAGCATCTAGTTTTAAAAGATGCGTATGAAGAATTGGAATGATGAGACTTAGAGAAGCGCAGAATTCAGGGGGAGATTTTCTTAAACTCGTTATTAAAACTTGATCACGAAGATCGAGTACTAAAAGAATAAATTCTGAAGATTAAATGAAATTGGGTGGATTATACTCTTTTTCTTTTGACGAGTTTTTCTGAAGTTTCTCAGCTAAGGTTTTCAATGAGACAATTCGTGCAACACAGCATAACATGTATCATGTACTATTTCTCTAAATTTTTTTCACTGGGTTTTTTATGGAGTTTTGATGAGGCATGAACGTGTCGGATGAGTGCCCAAGGGAGAGTGTTAGGAAACCTATACCTGGACTTGAAGCCTTGGCCCATGGTTTGCACCTCACCACTAGGCTATATAAATAGATAGTACTATTGACTATTTTGTACACACATGAGAAAAAAACAATAAAGAAGGATCAAGAGTTCTTTCTATCTCTATATTTCAATCTACTATTTGTATCTTTTATAATTAATCTGTTTTTTTACATAGTAGAGAAATTAAATGAACTGATTGCCAGAAACGGTACCTCAACAGCCTCTACAATTTCTATTGTCGAGCCGTGCGATAGCTCAGATTTTTGCACGTCCAGTTGCCCTCATGCCGCCGAGAAAATTGATACTTTGCCATCCTATTCGGTGGGCTTCGACAAAATACCACTCCTTACAATAACTACTATAAAATGCCACTTTTAACATTGACACTTTGATTATTTGCCATTTTGAGGGGTTTTTAGGATTCTTAATTATTTTTTAACCATCTTCATATTATTTACCATGGAAAAAGACACATTTGCCCTTGGACCATTTGCTTGTTCTCCAGCCCTCAACCGAGATCTCCCCTTCAACCCAGGCGAGACATTTACATTTGCACACGAGAGAGGAGAGACCGAGGCGGCGGCGGCGCGACGGCGCCGCCCCTCCCGGCCGCACGCGCGCCTCCGGCGCCCGCCGCGCGCCCCTCATCGCCGCGACCGAGCAGTCCGCGCGCGCAGCAACCCGACGCGCCCCTCCCGCGACGGCGCCGCCTCCGGCGCCCGCTCGCGCCCCTCATCGCTGCGCCGAGCAATAACCCGATTTCTTCCCATCTGCAGCAACCTGGCTTTCTTCCCATCTCCACGGCGCAGCAACCCGGCTTTCTTCCCATCTTTTGTTTTTCAGATGTGAAATTCATATTTAGAGTGCATCCTGCAATGTTTTTAAGTTCAAAGTTGGATGATCAAGTGTCAGATTCTAGCATAAGAGAGAATGTATTCTGCACCGCCTAATGGCCGTGTGTAAGCAATTGTTATCATTTCGTGCTTCAGTCCCATTGAGAGTTGTCCCAAGACATTCTACACATTTGATTCAAGAAATCATATTGCACAATCTCATCGCAGTATACAGGAATCAATTAATGTAACTTGCTGTCATGCTTAAATCACATCCATCAGGACTAGTTAGCACTTAGCACATCTCATTTCCATATAGAGTCAGAAATCCTGTGTAGCAAATTTATCATAGCCTTGTTCGTGGTCGTCGGGAGGGGCCAAATGTCTCACTGGGTTGAGGGCTGGAGAACAAGCAAATGGCCTAATGGTAAATGTGTCTTTTTCTATGGCAAATAATCTGAAAATAGTTAAAAATAATTAAGAATCCTAAAAACTCCTCAAAATGGCAAATAATCAAAATGTCAATGTTAAGAGTGGTATTTTATAGTGGTCATTGTAGGGAGTGGTATTTTGTCGAAGCCCACCGAATAGGATGGTAAAGTATCAATTTTCCCCACGCCGCCGCAGTTTTGCTAACTTAAAGGCGTCCTCAACCATCCTAAATCGCGTGCACCATCCGGAGCTATCGCTTCGCGCCGATCATCCCGGCCCAAGCTGTCGGATTGCAGAAGCCCCGCACGTGCAGCTGCCCATGAGTTTATCCTTTTTTCCTTCTCGTCGTGTGATAACTGTTAGGAAACCTGGACTCTATCCAGAGTCCTGATCTAATTGGGCACCCCACCGTAGACTATAAATAGGGACCTAGACCCCCCTCATTATGTACCCTCGATGAATGAAAGCAATAAAGAAAGACCAGGAGTTCTCTCTCTCTCTCTGTGTGTTCAATCTATTATTTCTGTGATTCTGTGATTGATACGTTCTTGTTCTAAGCAGAGGAATCGCTCGGACTGGTCTCCAGCGTCGGTTCCTCAACAATAACTGCGTCGCATATCCTCAAATCCTATTCCTCTTCTCCTTGATCCCCAATCCCATCTCCGTCTCCTCGTTCTCCGGACGCCGCCTGCCCCGACCTCGGCGCCAACGCGTCGTTTGTCCCGCTGTGCTGGTAGCCGCACCGCCCGCCTTGCTCCCATTGGCCACGCTGCTGCGGACGCCGGATCTGATTCTTTTTGCTCGAATTTTTTTCAAATCGATATTTTGATCAGCTGATTTTTTTTGGACTTTTCCTGAACTGTTTTTTCCCGGCCAGAATTTCTCTCTCAAAGCGTGGACAACGAGCTTAATAAAATTTTTTATTTACGTGGTAGAAAATTTTGTGGTAACAATCTATGACTTTGCAATAATAATCATGATCTTGTGATAATAATATATGTTCCTTAATTAATTGCATAGTTTTCTGAATTACATGGTTAAGTTTTTTTTTTGTTTTGTGCCATTAACCTAACGCTTACACCCTTCGTTCTTTGCCAAGAGGTATTATTTTAACCAAGGGAAATATCTTAACATAGAAATTTCACTAAAATATTTAGTACAGGATAATTCTTTACATCGCCAATATGCTTTGTTATTGTTAGTTAATTTGTTCTAAGTACTCCTTTTGTTCTTTTTAATATTTTCACTTTTCACACTCTATGAGCTACGATTTTGACTGTTACTTTTTGTAACTTTATTTTATTATATACTTTATAATATTATAAAAGTAGTTTTAAAGATAAATCCAATGATATAATTTTTATATAGCCAACTTAGATAGTTTTACATATATTAGTAGACAAACTTTCTAATGTTTCATAGCATGAATTTTAGGATGTCACTTAGAAAAAGAACAGAGTCCTTGTTAGCAAAGTATCTCCTTTTTGCGATTTCTCATTTATTCTTTACCTTTCTCATAAGGGCACGTACAATACAAGATACTTATACATGAGTGTTTTAAAAAAAGAATATAGTTATATCATCAAGCACCCATAAAATAGTTGTTTTCCTCTATGCAAGCATCTCTTTGTCGATGCTTATATGTTATTAATTAGATATAGTTATTCATATAATCACCTATTAAGTTCCAATGTCTACTTAAGCATCGATGCTACTAAATAAGCACTTTATCTATTCTATATGGTAAGAAAAAAAAAGATTTTCATTGCTAAGTACCTCTTTAAGCACTTGTATTGTGCGCACTTTAAAAAGTGTGTATTGGCTTATTCTTCAACTGCGCGAAACGACCAATCCACCTCAAAATTGTTCATACCGTTTTGCTACTGGCAATATCGGCTGATACGTACCATACCAGCACCTAAATTGGTATAAAATAGTCCTACGTACCGTAGTAGCCTAAATACCGATCATGCCGGCTTGATATCTACCGTATCAGTTTTGATACCAGTCAATACCAGCTGGTACTAGCGGAATTGATAATACTGTCCATTAAACTATATGTTATATTTGATAATACTACTATATATTTTAGAATAATATTTACAAGGAACATTTGGTGTGCATATAACTAAACAAATATATACTTATAAATATATATACTTGTATTATTATATTAAATCTAAAATGGTATGTCAGTATGAATCGGTACTAGAACATAACATTTTAAGAATCAAATCTATACGGCCTCCGGTACGATATGATCCGCCTAAGCTAATTAGGAGAAAACGTACGGGGACTATTTGGTTCGTGCGATACACAATCCTTACCAAATGCGAGATTTTGGTAGTTGAATTCTTGGCCTATATTCTAGCCAAACATTAGTAAGAAAATGATCAATCAATGGGAATCTTAAATCAAATGGGTGCCAAATTTGGTGAAAGCTATCAAATTTTGGTCTATCCGTGGGCTTAGAACCAAATAACCCGATAGGCCATCTGGACTTCGAATTGTTGCCCGTGTCCTGCCCTAAACCTAAATTCGGGCCGGTGCAAGCCCACCTGGTATAGACGACCGGTCCACGCCCGCTAAGCCCAGTTCTGGTAACGACAGGCCGACGGGACAGATTTGCTCGAAGTCTTTACCTAAACAGCTCCGAGCGGTTTGTCTGCAGTTCTTCTCTAGGCGAGTACGGAGAACTTCACTGTTCCCTGTGGCAGGACGATACGCACTAGTACAGGCGCACATGAGCCATAGTTGTTTCACGTAACTGCCAACACTCGGCGCTAAGGACGCACAGTTTGCCACTGTTGACTTCTTTCTAACTCCGTGGAGAGCACGATCCAGTCCTGACATGGCACATGTATTCTGGAACTGAGAAACTGAAGGCCTACACTGGAACAGTAGCGTCGGCACAACGAACATTCCCTTCGATTCCACTCTCGTCTCAGTTTCATTCACTCGTATGCATGGGTACCCCTGTAGCTAGCATTCATAAGTTTCAACTCTCAACAGCCGCATGGATCCAAATCCTCCCTAGTGCACAGTACCGTGCAAAGGTGAATTTTCATGTAATATTCCGAAATTAATCCTCTTAAGGACATATGTGTAAATAGTGAAAAATAGATATGTAAAAAGGGTAGATTTTTAGAGCAGAAGTTGGTTTTTTGGAGCAAGTCATACGGAGGAGTTGAAAATGGATTATGAGTTGTTTCGTCTTAAAAGGATAGGGTGGGGGTGGGGGTAGAGGACCCAAAAACCCAGAAAAAATAGCAGCAGGAACAGATAGGGGAGAAGAGGAGAAAAAGTAAGGGAGAAATGGTGGCTCTGGGCTTTTGTCTTGGGGTAACGATTTGGTTACTTCTCCTCTATTTTATTTATTTAATTAGAAACCAAAATTTAGATTAGAGAGAGTTGTATCGTGTGTTCACTAAGAGATCGGTTCAATCTGTGGTAATTTTCTATTGCTGTTTCAGGTACTATATGACTATAATTTAGAGATGTCATCTACTAGGAAGTTGTAAAAGATATCGATAACTTTTCTGTAGAATTTTTATTCATGTTGATCAGATGAGTAGATCCTGAGATATGAATTCTATAAACATGTTGTCTGGTATATTTGTCACATGTTGGAAGTACGCATTAATCTGTAGATTAAAAATAGAAGATGACTTAATTTGGGGATTTGGTCTAAACATTGTGGGTAATTTCTTAAGATTTCTAAAAAGTCTAAGAACATAATTTTTAGATCAATAGAATAGAAGTATGAATTTTGGGTGGTTGCTGTCCAGAATCAGGTTGCTACTGGACGCCGTCATGTGAAATCATTAATTTGACTAATTTAACAGTAGAATTAAATTTTAGAAATAACTAGAAAATAGTAGGAAATTTCTTGTAATTTCTAAAAATATCATAGTTCAATTGGTTTGCATTTGTGGATTAAAATATATTAAATTATTAAGTCTGCTATCCAGAAGATGATATATCTATCTTCTGGATTAAAAATGGGGCTTAGATGATTTAATTTGGACATTTGACCAACTAGGAAATCGTAGAAAATTTTGTATATATTTCAGGACTGGTATGGTTTGTTATATTTCGTGAGGGAATTGAAAGTTATGATATTTTTAGTACCAGGATAGCAAGAGGGATTATCTGGTAAAAGGGAAAAATGGTAGATTTGGGAAGCGTGTAGGAGCATTATCAATTATGTGGTTTGTTTTGTGTTGCTATGGCTAGTATTGAGATTGAATATTTACTATAGGGGGAGTGGCGTCGGGTGTGTTGTCACTTTCAAATCATTTCGGTTGTCACAACTAGAAAGGCAAGTACGTGATAGAATGGTATTCAAGTGTTTGGAATAATTATTTCATTAAATAAATGCTTGCCATGAATATTCGTATGATTATGCATATTTTATTTGCTCACATGTTTATGATAAATTGATGATAATGGTGATTATATCAATTGCTAATGTAGAAAGATATGATAAAAATTGTATTATATATTGAGCATTCACGATGGAAATATATGACCCAAGGGAGTGGGATGAGGTCCCCATATGTAAGATATGGGCAATGAGGTCCCTGTATGAAAAAGGACAAGCAATTGGTCCCTACACTAAAGAGTGTGGGCAAGAGTGAACATTGACGGGTGTTGGACTCTGCTATACCGGTATAAGCAGAAGACGAGTTGGGACATGAGCATGAGCATTGCATTGCATTCATGAAAAGTAATTTGAGATAATGAAACACATGAATGAAAACTGATGAGAATGAATATTAGAACTTGAGTTAATGATAAGTAAGTTTGAATTGTTAATAAGATGATGTCTTGTTTAGTATTCTACTTTATACTTCCTGAGTTGTGGACTCACCCTTATTTGTTGCTTTTAGGTGAACGTTGAAGACGACATCTAGGGGTGGATATAGGACATGAATTATTGCACTTTATAGCTATTTACTCCACCTAGAAACTCATCACTTTTGGTCATGAACAATTTAGTATCTTCCATTGTAATAATTAGACGCTTAATGATTTCTTTAGTTCTTTGTAGTTCAAATTATTGCTACTTGATAGTTTCTTGGTTTTGTTTATCAATTGATTCATCTTAGTGATTATTTGGTTCATCTTAAGTTTAATTTATTATTTACCATGTTGCTGAAATTTACATTCAAGATTATTATGATGATTATCATTGATTCCTAGAAGTTGATATTGTGTAGTTAATGGTTTAAATTGGTAGTGTTTTTAGTTTGTGGGTGACATTCTAGACTTTTGAAAGCTAAGTTGTTACAGTTGGTTTCAGAGTAGGCATTAGGCCTGTGGTGAGTAAATTAGTAACTTACTTGTTTAATCAAATAAAATTTGACATAGGTTTGGTAATTTCATGAAATTAATAATCCTAATAATAAAATAACTTAGAAAAACTTAATACTAAAATTTGACTTAGGATTGCTTATTACTAAAATTTGAGTTAGGATAATGAAGTTACTTAAAATAGAAATTTGACACACTAGTGCATAATAGGATGGGATTGGGTCATACATTTCGTTTGCGCTTCCGTTAGTTGTATAATTATTAATGAATGTTGAGTTGTTCCCTATGTTTGTATTAGATGGTTGGGTAATCGAGAAGGATAGTGATGCTGAGTTGTGGTTGTGGCTGTGGGATAGCTAGGAGGTGCCACTGTACATGGTGCATGGGTGATGATGAGATTTTCTTGGATAATCTTAGTTACCAATGATCAGGAATGAGTTTCTATTGGTCGTTTTCGTTCAATCTGAGTTATTATTCTTTCCATGAGTTTTCATTGGCTAGTTATTGACAATGCAGGTAATGTACTTTCATTTGCCATTTTGTTTCATAAAAAAAGTTGTTTCCCCAAATGAAGAGCTACTCTTGCTGTTAATGAAAGTTTTTAGGTTGCAAGATAATCCTTTTTATAAAATTTTGCCATTTTATTGAGGAAGATGATTTGGTTATTTACTCGATATTGTGGGTAATGGAAAGTGTCTTTTGCAACTTTGTTTTCACAGGGAAGATTTAAGCTTATGTCGTTCTTTTTGAATATTTCAAGTGCTTGATGTTAATAGCCCTTTTATGAAAAAAGAGAGGATGTAGGCCCTTTTGAGATATCTTTTCGAAGCTTGGATGAGATGTCATGATCACAGAAATTAAGATACAAGGTATAATGGAGGCAAAGTGTTGTAGATGATATGTTGTATAGTTGATTTCAAATAACATCCTTCAAATAGATATATATTAAATTTGATGGTGCTTGGGGCTGTTACTTAGTGAGTAGTGAGTAAGAGTATGCTCTTTCTTACTAGAAATTAATGGATTATGAGGTATGAAGTATAGATAGATGATCCTTAATAATATTTCATGTGCCAAATTTTATTGGATACATTGGATTATTTGGGCCTCAATGAATTAATTTAATTATTTGGGATGGATAAGTTAAGAAGATATTGAATTATTGATTTGGTGGATATTAAACCGAAAATTACTCCTTCTATGGATACTTGATGACCATATTAAATTTATAGATCGCTTTTCTTAACATGATTAATTCTTGGCATTGGGTATAAAGGGGTTCAAAAATCTAAATATCAGTGGATCTAAAATTCCTATGGGAGGAGTTTTGGATAGTTATTCTAACTAGTGTGAGTGGATGAAATTGGTTGTAGTATCATGAGAGACTTTGATTGAAATAAGATTACGATTATTGATGTTTTAGTGGGATTATGCAAGGTGAAATAGTTGAATATATGTCTGTGCATATCCATGCGATTCAAAATAGAAGTAGTATAGCAATTAGATTTTATGATAAAACCAATTGTTAATAGAAATCATAGGAGTACACTTATTGTGTACTTGGATTTGGTGTTAAGAATCACTAAAGAATCAAGTTGCTGAATTTCTAATAAGTGTCTTATGTTTATGTGCTTGTGCAATTGTTGGATGTTGGTTGGTGATTGACAACAGAAATTTGGTGGAATATTTTGATTTGTGCAGGATATATCTTCTAGGATAAAGTGGTTGTTGTAGTAAGATTGTGAAGTTTGGGTGGATTCTAAACTCGAGGATGAAATGATAAAGTAGTATGAAGCAATTTAGAGAGTCTTGAAGAGTTTTATGATAGAGTAGTGATTTTGAATGTCTTTGTTAAGAGTTTTAGTAAATTGATGATATCAAGCTTGGCAATAAAGGCATATTGAGAATAGTGTTGATTCTTTTAGAAAAAAGGGAAGTTGATCATTTTTCATGGTGTGATTTAAATGAAATGTTTTAGAGTTTTTGTGCTTTTGAGCCTTTGGGTTCATGACTTATGAAGAAATTTTATTCTATTCTGCATCAAGAATAAATTTAGTGAAGTGTTGGAGAATTTTCGTGATCTATAAGATGTTTACAAAATTTTCATCTTTAACAAAAGTGCCTTGCTATTTAATTTTTTTCCTTGGAATTTTGCTTTCTGTCAGTGTCTAAAGTTTTCTGGTCTTTTGAATTTGTTTTATTGCCTCTTATTTGTTTTCCTTGTGATGAAAATAACTAATTTATGTTATGCAGTCTTTTAGGGTTTAGAGTGGCAACTGACAGATAGTACTCAAGACCTCAATCTAACAAGGCAGCGTGTGCCAAGTTAGCTAGAGTGCATAGGTGGATGATCTGTTGTTACACCATATTTTTTGGGAGAGAAGTTGACTTCATGCAATGGTTATGTTTGGAGCAAAGTGATCAAATTGTAGTTGCTAGTAGAATTCTTAGTGGATAGTGAATAATGATATGTTGGTATATATTGTGGATTAATTGGGGATATCAAAATTTTAGGATTCTGATCAATTAAGTAGAATGTTGTGATTGTGTAAGTTAGATTTTGTAAGCAAAATTGGTCAAGTAATTTGATCAATGTTGTAATTATTTTAGTGATGAGGATTTTTCATAATTCTACACGGCATGATTTGATATTTAGTGAATATTTCTCTTGAAGTTAGAATCTTTTAAAAAATTTGGTTGGTATAGGTTGTGTTTAGCTATTGGTGTTATAATGATTGAATCTATTTGGATTGCTGGAATTGTTAGTCAATAGATTGGAGGATTTTCCTACCAAATATACGAAATCTTGATTGTAGGAGTCATAGAGGTTGAAGTTATTAAGAGTAATGGGGAAATGCTTTTGGTGGTTTACGAGACTGTAAATTTCTGGATTATTCATGATTACAATCTCAATAGAAATTTGTTTCAATCTATGGATAAGAATAGATGGAATTGAATTTTGTGCTTTAGTCTAGAACTATAATTAACCATGATTTTGTGTGAAATAGGAGAACAACCTGCCTTTGGGAATTGTGATGATCGTTGGTCGGATTCATTTGGATGTAGTGTAGGTGTATGTTCAACACTTTCAAGGTGATTATCTTTAAAGAGTTGAGGTGATAAGATTCAAGGTAAAATCCATAATTTAGCTCGCTTGAAATGATTTATAGGGATATTTCTTTGGTAGAGGAGTTGACTAGTGCATTTTGTGAATTAATGGAATCTCTCAAGATTTGGTGGATGTTGCTTTAGGATTGTGCAAAGCCTTGAGGTTGCCAATTTAGGAGGAATGAGTTAGTGTGGCATATGAGGATTTGGAATTTCATGGTTTGAAGCTAAATTTATTCCTTAAAATTGAGTAGACTATATTTTGCTAGGGTATTGAGATACCCATCTGGTTCTTGATTGTTTTATGTGTTTATATCGGATGTTTCTTTATAAAGTGAATTGGCTTTATGTTGGAATTTGTGGTCATTTCCTTGTAAGAAAAAGAGGAAGCCGTTAGTTTGAAATTTTAAGTGGCTTCACCTTTGTCTTGTATGGTTTTGATTTGCACCTGTTTAATTGGAAGTTGAGGGTTTTCATTGTGGGTCCTTCATTTTCGGAACATGTTTTTTTGGAAAGGTGTAGGTTCAATTAGTGTTAGATTTGCTCCTCTTGTCAAGGAGATGCTCCTTGCAGTTTGTAGTGGTCTCGCTTTGTTTCAGGTTATTCTTTCCTATGAATGGTTTATTCTAAAACGGAGTGATTTTAGAAGTGGATTTCCTTGTTAAGGAGGAGTGGGTAATTCTTTACTTGAGGCTTGGAGGAATCGAAGGATGTGTTGCATTCTTTTGTGCACAATGTATTATGGGTCTTGAATTGTGCTTTACTATACAAGCTACTTGCATGGAGTTGGAGTGTTTGTGCATCCCGAGTATTTCTCGTGGGTATTAGTTGGAAGGTTAGAGTCACAAGTAGAGTCGTGAGGCTGAGAATTTGGGGTCGAATTCTGTTAAGGGGGGTAGAATGTAATATTTCAAAATTACTCTCTTAAGGATTTGTGCGTAAATAGTGGAAAAGGGATATGTGAAAAGGAGATATGTGGATTTTAGAGGAGAAGTTGGTTTCTTGGAACAAGTCATACGAAAGAGTTGGAAATGGATTATGAGTTGTTCTGTGTTAAAAGGGTATGTGGGGAATGGAGGACACAAAAACCCAGAGGAAAACCCTAGCCGTCTTATTTATTTCTCTTGGCACCGCATGCTGTAGCCTTTTCCATCGCTCTTCGCCAATGTAGCCACTTTGCAATCAATCGTCACTAGTTCCTACCATCGTTGCCACGCGCCATTCTCTCACAAGCTGGAACTCACTCCACCCATTGCCATCTCCCACGCATCAGCCATAGTAAGTGCTCACGTGCAACACTAGGCGCCATTTGTCCGCGCATGCCAAGCGAAGCCAATTGCCCAGGTGACGTGCCTGCCCGCGCAGCACACGATTGACGGCTGATTGTACTGCCTTCCCTCTAGACATTGGTTGCTAGTGTTGCATTCACCTGTCATTGCAAGCCACCATGCCAAGCTTTGTTTTTTGGTGTCGGTGACCACACGTCAGATGGCCAAGCAGCTCCCATGTGATGCCCAACCACGAATGTTGCAACCCTCTGTCACGTGCTCTTGAGCCGCCAATTGTTAGCTAGGGAAGCCATGCGTACCATGCACCCGTGCTAGCTGTGCTATGTTTAGCCATAGCAGGCAGGTGGCATGGGACTGCGATCCCAGGAGAGAAATCAGGAAGAAAAGAACAACAACGAGAACAGATAGGGGGAGAAGAGGAGAAAAAGTAAGGGAGAAATTGTAGTTCTAGGCTTTTGTCTCAGGGGTAATGATCTAGTTACTTCCCCTATATTTTATTTATTTAATTAGAAACTAAAATTCACATCAGAGAGAGTGGTATCGCGTGTTCGTTGGGGGGTCGATTAGTAGATCGGTTCAATCTGTGGTAATTTTCTATTGTTGTTTCAGGTATCGTATGGCTATAATTTAAGGATGTCGTCTACTAGGAAGTTGTAGAGAATATCGATATCATTCCGTAAAATTTTTATTCATGTCGATCGGATGAGTAGATCTTGAGATATGAATTTTATAAGTGTGATGTCTGGTATATTTGTCACATGTTGGAGGCATGCATTAATCTGTAGATCAAAAATAGAAGATGAATTAATTTGAGGATTTTGTCTACATTAAAATTGTAGGTAATATCTTAAGGTTTCCAAAAAGTCTAAGAACATAATTTTTGGATAAGTAGAATAGAAGTCATGCATTTTTAGACACTCCTGTCTATAACCAAGTTGCTGCTAGATGCAGTCATAGTAAATCATTAATTTGACTAATGTAATGGCATAATTAAATTTTAGAAATAACTAGAGAGTAGTAGGTAATTTTTTTGTAGTTTTTGAAAAGATCATAGTTCAATAGGTTTGTTTGTAGATTTAAAGATATTAAATTATTAATTCTGCTGTCTAGAAGATGACAAATCTGTCTTCTAGATTAAAAATGGGACCTTAGATGATTTAATTTGGACATTTGATCAACAGGAAATCGTAGAAAATTTTATATAGATTCTAGAACTAGTATGGTTTGGTATATTTCATTGGAGGAATTGAAAGTTATGATATTTTTAGTACTGTAACAACAAGGGGGACTGTCTAGTATAAGAGGAAAATGGTGGATTTAGGAAGTGTGTAGGAGCGCTGTCGATTATGTGTTATGTATGTTGCTATAGCTGGTATAGAAATTGAATATTTATTGTTGGAAGAGTATCATCGAGTGTGTTGTCAACTTAAAATCATTTTGGTCATCGCAACTAGAAAGACAAGTGATCGGTTTAATGGTATTTGTTAAAATCAATGTTGTAACGGTGTAGTGTATTTTGTGTGTGTGCGTACTTGATGTGAATGGCGTGGTGTCATTGCAGTAGTGCCCACGTCATGTGGATTGCCGGGTCATGCGAATTGCTAGGTTCACGCGCGTCCAGAGGACGTTGCCGTTCTTATGGGCCAGAATGTAATCATTTTGGTTATATAAAGAATGCGATCTGGAGATGATTGTTGAGATCGGCAATTACAAATCCTTTCTGAATTCTTTCATGGTATCAGAGCCACGATCCATACCATGCCAATCCACAACTCTAGCCTGTGATCATGTCCAGCACCGGCACCAGCGATCTCCAGGATAGCATTAGCGATGTGCTCTCGCAGCCAGCGCCTCGACACAGGTTAGGCTCATTACTACTCCGGCCTTCAACTAGATTATCACCGTCAAGTTATCAGGAGACAACTATCTCCTATGGATTACGCAACTATTCCCCTACTTGAAGAGCCAGAGGCTCATGGGGTACATCGATGGCACCAACGCGCATCCAGCGAGAACAATCTCGCAGAGCGGCACCGATGGCATCGCCCTCACCGTCACCAACCCGCAGTACAACAGCTGGTACCAGCAGGACTAGCTCATCATGAGCACTATCCTCTCGTCGCTGACGGACGGTGTGCTCGCACAAGTCATTGGCTGCACCACCGCCTGCGAGGTTTGGTGTGCCATTAAGACGGCATTCGCTACCAGTTCCCATGCACAGATCATGCATATCAGGATGCAGCTTGCGACTATCCAAAAGAAAGATCTGTCCATCAGCGAGTACTTCCGCAAGGTGAAGGGACTCGCCGAAACGCTCGTGGTCATCGGCAAGTGACTTGAGGACGACGAGTTGATCTCCTACATGCTGCACGGGCTAGGATCTGAATATGATCCCCTCATCACCAGCTTCACCACACGAGTCGATGTCATCACCACCAACGATGTCTATGCGCACATGCTCAGCTACGAACTAAGACTCGAGCAACACCAATATTCAGGTGAATCATGTGAGCAGATTGCAAGGTTGCAACAAGTACAGCAATCGCGGCCGTGGCAATGGTGGTGGGCGCAATTCAGGTGGTCGTGGTGCCCCTAGGAATCCCAATCAGGGCAGCACCAATCAAGGGGGGCAGAAGACACTGTGCCAAATCTGCTCTCGTGACAACCATAATGCATCACGCTGCTATCACCACTTCGACCAGAACTACATCGCCAACGATGCCTGAGTTGCTGCAGCCGCCGCCGTCACCAACAGCTACACCATCGATAGCAACTGGTATGCAGACACTGGTGCCACCACCACATTACTCATGATCTCGAGCACCTGACGATGAAGGAACGCTACATCGGCAACGATCAGGTTCAGGTCGCCAATGGTGCAGGTTTGTCCATTGCCCACATTGGAGATTCATTTGTTGCTACTGAGGATTATCCCTTAGTTTTGAAAAATGTTCTACACGTTCCACATGTAAATCGCCACCTTCTATCCATTCATAAACTTGTCTCAGATAACAATGCCTATGTTGAGTTTCATCCCACTCATTTTCTTGTTAAGGACCGAGCAACGAAGACGACTCTTCTTAGAGGAAGCTGCACAAATGGACTCTACCAATTCCCAAATAATCTTTCCACTCGAGCCTTCTTCATAGCGCAAAAACTATAAAGATCCCTGGCATCATCGACTAGGACATCCCACTTCTGCTGTCGTCCATCAAGTTCTAGCTAGAAACAACATTTCTGTATTTTCCAATAAAGAGCTTGCTGTTTGTGATGCATGTCAGCAAGGAAAAGCTCACCAATTACCTTTTTATTCCTCTGTTCATTCCACAACTAACCCCTTAGAGCTAGTCCACACTGATGTTTGGGGACCAACTCTAATCTCTGTAAACGGCTATAGTTATTATTTTAGTTTTGTTAACGATTACAGTAGATTCACCTGGATATATTTTCTTAAGAACAAGTCTGATGTTGAGTCCATTTTCATGCAATTCCAATGTCATGTTGAGAGGCTTCTAGGCAGAAAAATCCTTGTAATGCAGTCAGATTGGGGTGGTGAGTACCACAGACTACACAAAATCTTTGACAAAGTAGGAATAAAACATCAAATCTCAAGTCCACACACTCATCAACAAAATGGGCTTGTAGAGAGGAAACATAGGCACATTGTGAAAACTGGTATTTCTCTTCTTGCTCAATCACATATGCCTGTCCGTTTTTTAGATGAGGCATTTCAGTCATCCTATTTCCTGATCAATAGATCACCAAGCCGAGTAATAAACAATGATACTCCTATTTTCCAGCTCCTTGGTGTTCATCCAGACTACAAATATCTTACAGTCTTTGGCTGTGCCTACTAGCCAAACTTGAGAGCCTATAATCCAAGAAAACTTAGTTTTAGATCCAGACAATGTGTATTTGTGGGTTACAATGCAAACCATAAGGGGTATTAGTGTTTAGATCGACAGACAGGAAGAATTTACATTTCTCGGATGTAGTGTTCGACGAGAATGTGTTTCCTTTTGACTCTTTGCCTAGCCTGTCTAAATCTCCTGCCCAAACAACCTGTCAACCAACTGTCCTCCCATCTGCTACACACTATTCTAACTTTTCTTAACTGACATAAATCCGACGACATGCTCTCCATCACAAACTCCAACACACACTCCTACAAATTGCCCTCCTAGAGGTTCTGCAACAAGTGAATTTCCTACTAGTCATGGACCTATTCATACTATTGTCGATGATCCAGGTCTAGGCATTTTAGAATTTGCAGGCTCACAAGGTGAAACAGATCATATTCAACGAGGACCTTCTGAGGCAGAACCTGAACCTGAACAGTTCCCAGTGGAGCAGCCTTGTCATCCAATGCGCACCAGGTTGAAAGACAACATAGTCAAGCCCAAAGAATTGAAAGATGGAACAGTCAGATGTGCTGCTGGAGTTACTGCTCATTATCAGGCAGAGCCCAAAACAGAACCGAGTTCTCTTGCTGAAGCAGTTAGACACAAGGAGTGGAGACAAGCAATGGATACAGAATACTCAGCTCTCCTCAAGACCTAGACTTGGACTCTGGTTCCACCCAAGAAGGGAATTAACCTGATTGATAGTAGATGGGTTTTCAAAATCAAGAGAAAATTTGATGGATCCATTGATTGGTATAAAGCCCGATTGGTGGCCAAGGGGTTCAAGCAAAGGTTTGGTGTTGATTACCTAAACACCTATAGCTCAGTGATTAAGCCAACCACTATCAGAGTTATCCTTTCACTTGCAATGTCCAAAGGATGGAATTTGAGACCGATTGATATACAGAATGCTTTCTTATGGCTTTCTCCAGGAAGAAGTGTTCATGTGCCAACCTCCTGTTATGAGAGCTCAGATGTTCCATCAAACTACATTTGCAAGTTAAATAAGGCACTTTGTGGCCTAAAACAAGCTCCACGCGCTTGGCATTCTCGATTGACACTGAAACCTCATAGTTTGGGCTTCATTACCTCACAGTTTGATGCTTCACTATTTATACTGAAGGCAAGAGATTTGACAATGTATGTGTTGATCAACGTTGACGACATAATCATTGTGGGCTCTTCACCGGCTGCAACTGATAAGTTGATACAACAACTAACGGAAGACTTTGCAGTTAAGGATTTAGGTGAACTTTTGTATTTTTTGGGCATTGAAGTTAAGACAGACAAACAAGACTTGGTCCTGTCCAGAGAAGATATGCTCAAGATTTGTTAAAGAGAGCAAATATGGAGAAGTGCAGACAAATTTCCACTCCCATGGCCACTACTGAAAAGCTATCAAGAGAAACAGGCACACCTCTGAATGGAGAAGCACAGTTTCAGTACAGAAGTATTGTAGGTGGCTTGCAATATCTAACAATTACAAGGCCTAATCTCTCCTTTGTTGTCAATCGTGTTTGTCAATTCATTCAAGCTCCAACAGATAAGCATTGGGTTGCAGTCAAGAGGATCCTTCGATATGTAAAAGGAACAAGCAGTCAAGGGCTGACATTTCCGAAATCTAACAACAACACTCTGAATGCCTACTCTGATGCAGATTGGGCCAGGTGCCCAGACGACCGCCGATCAACCAATGGGTTTGCAGTCCTGCTAGGACCTAATTTGGTGTCTTGGAGCTCTCAAATACAATCACCAGTGTCCAAATCAAGTACTGAATCGGAGTACAAAGCCATTGCAAATGTGACGGCTGAACTGATTTGGATTCAGACATTACTTAAGGAACTTGGCATCTTTTAGAGAGATGCACCAGTTCTCTGGTGCGATAATCTTGGAGCAACCTACCTGACCTCTAACCCAGTGTTCCATGCGCGCACAAAGCACATTGAGGTCAATTTTCATTTTGTCCGAGAGCAAGTTGCCAGGAAAGCACTACAGGTTTGCTTCATTTCGTCCAAGGATCAAATTGCTGACATCTTCACCAAGGCATTGTCAAGGGCACCGTTCAACCTTATTTGCGACAATCTCAATCTGGTAAACCGAGGTTGTGATTGAGGGAGGCTGTTAAAATCAATGTTGTAACGGTGTAGTGTATTTTGTGTATGTGCGTACTTGATGTAAATGGCGTGGTGTCGTTGCAGTAGTGCCTGCGTCATGCAGATTGCTAGGTTGACACACGTCCAGAGAATGTTGCCGTTCTTATCTGCCAGAATGTAATCACTTTGGTTATATAAAGAATGCGATCCGAAGATGATTGTTGAGATCGGCAATTACAAATCCTTCCTGAATTCTTTCAATATTCAAGTGTTTGAAACGGTTATTTCATTAAATGAATACTTGCCATGAATATTCATATGCTTATCTTGTTTTATATTGCTCATATGCTTATGGTAACTTGATGATAATGATGATTATAGAATAATGATGATTATATCAATTGCCAATGTGGAAAGATAATAATCATTGAATTACATGTTGAGCATTTGTGATAGAAAGATATGAACCACGGAGTTGAATGAGGCCCTCATATGTAAGATATGAGCTATGACGTCCCCGTATGGAAAAGGATGGGCAATTGATTTGCACACTAAAAAGTGTGGATAAGAGAGAACACCAACGGCTATTGCACTCCGCTATACCGGTATAAGCAGAAGACAAGTTGAAACATGAGTATGAGCATTGCATTCATGAAAAATGATTTGAGATAATGAAACACGTGAATGAAAACCAATGAGAATGAATATGAGAACTTGAGTTAATGATAAATATATCATTAATAAGATGATATCTCGTTTATTATTCTGTTTTGTATTTACTGAGTCGCAGACTTACCCTTACTTATTGTTGTTTTTAGGTAATCGTTCAAGGCGACATCTATATTTGGATGTAGGACATGAATTATTGCACTTTATAGCTCTTTACTTTACTTGAAAACTGATCAGCTTTGGTCATGAATAATTTAGTATCTTCTATTGTAATAATTAGATGCTTAACGGTTTATTTAGTTCCTTATAGTTCAAATTGTTTCTACTCGATAGCTTATTGGTTTAGTTTATCAATTGATTCTTCTTAGTAATTATTTGGTTTATCTTAGTTTAATTTATTATTTACCGTGTTACTGTAATTTACATTCAATATTATTATTTATCATTGATGTCTAATAATTGATAAGATGTAGTTAATGATTTAAATTGGTAGTGTTTTTAATCTGTAGTTTTTGAGAAGCTAAGATGTTACATTTCACTTGTACTGCTGCTCCTCGGGAAGACCCCTCGTCCTTCCGAACTGCGTGGCCTAGTTAAGGACGGCTGGCGCATGCGACATGCAAAGTAGCAAGCACTCCAAGGACATCGTTCTTCTGTGTGTGTGTGTGTGGTGGGTGCGTATTCTGAGAAAAGAATGCCACGACTATGACGCCATGCACGACCGCTGTCGTCTCGTTCCTGTGCTGCACAATAAGCAGTACGGGCTCACATCTCTCTCTGATGCGTCGATCGATCGCTTGGTACACGTTTTGATTGACAGATGGATGGGTCGCACGGTTTGGCCGGCGCTGTCGGTCATTTTCCCCATTCCCATGGGGGAAGCCGGTGCAAAGGCTGATGTAACCCGCACGCAGTATTGACAGACTTTGTGCTGGGAAAGAGGAAAAGAAAAGCACTGTTGTATGGATGGGTGTCATTACTGCACGGTTAATAGTAGCCGTTGGTAAGATGAACAGCGTTATTTCGGACCATAAGTTGTCCGGGCAATTTCAATGGTGATCAGTTGGGTTTAAAAGCTCATGGTTTATAGCTGAAAATACTGTAACTGGCTGAAAAAAGCACTGTACCTGACAGAGGCTTATTTAGCATAATTAAATTTAAAAAAATATAAAAAAATATGTTACCCTAATATATATAATACAAACGAATACGGGAAAAAAAAGAACCGGCAAAAAAGCTCAACAAAAAGCCAAAAGTTCAGAAAAAGATGAAATTTATGAATAGTAAAAAATAAGCCAGAAACCAGAAGCTCAAGCCGAACCGATCAGGGCCGGACCTCGCCGGACGAGTGGTCTGACACGGATCCGGCTTGACACGGTCGGTTAGCCCGACTAACTTAGCGGGCCATGCTATGCTAATCCATAGGCTCAGCCATAGATCCAGGCACGGTTTTAGGAGATCATGGGCCATGCCGTGTCGGCTTGGGAACATTAAGCTCAATGGGTCACGATTGCTCTATTTAGCCTGCGTGCAAACCTCGGCAGTCGGTAGCAGCGGTGTGGACCAGGATGACCAGTGGTGGCAGCATGGACGAGGATCAGATATGGTCGACGGGGAAGATGAGGATTGGATCCCGCCTACGTGGACGATGCCTGACATGGCTGAGGGACAAATTTGGCTAGCGGCAAAGACTAGAACCAGATCTCAACAGCGTTAAAGAGGTCGAGCCCCGGATTTGGCCGATGATGAGGACGTCAAGAGAGGAGGTGACTTGGAGGGAGGTGCCGAGGAGGGGAGGAAGCGGCCATCGGTAGGGACAGTGGGGGTGGGCTGGCACTGGGGAGAGGGAGGGGGACGGGGTAGCAGGGGAGGGGACCGGTGGTCGAGAGAGGTAGGGGAGGGGCGGCTGGGCACCAGGGAGGGGCACGGGCTGATGGGGAAGGGAGAGGCAACCGAGAGAGCGAGGGAAGCGACAATTGAGAGAGGGAGGAGACGGGTCGACTGGGTCGTGCCCGGCCAGGCATGGTTTTGTTCATGCCGTGCCAGACCGGCCCACCGTGCCAAGGTGCTGGTCCAAGCACGACACAGTTGGTCAGGCCAGACCGGCACGACACATTTAGCCGTGTGCTGTGTAGTGTTTGAGTCGGGCCAACATTACAGTGCTTCAAGACGGCACAATTGGCCCGTGAAATAATGCCAAAATTTCAAAAAAATTTGAGCTTATTTGAATTCTGCTTGAAGTTGAAGTTTTGCGAAATCCAAAAATTAAAACCAAAAATCTACTTTCCCTTTCTGGAAATCTGCCTTCCAAGCACGGAGGTGCTCTCTGCCACTACGCCATCACCTTGCTCCAAATGTCGCACGTCATCTCGCTCGCCCATCGCTAGCACCCGCACTAAAAGCATGTAACATAATAAAAATTTGAGTCCTGAAAAATGTGTAACTTTTGAAATATTTTAAAATGCATCTTCTTGACATTTGGATTTTTAATAGATTTTCCTTGAATTTTGGTTGAGGTTCCAATAATTAAGAAAAATCATGAAACTAGAACTCCGAAAGAAAGGTGAAATTAATAGAAAGTAAACCTAAAATCAAATATGAATATAAAAAAAATCCTAAAATTAGGGTAGGAGGATTCACTTGGAATCAGTTAGCAAAAATCCGGAAAGGTGGAAATATACAGGTATGGAAAAATTAGTTAAACAAAGATAGCTAAGGGGGATTAATAAAAATTCGGAAATGTGCATTAGGCCTAACTCAAAAAAAAAAAGAAAAAACAGAAAAAGAGAAAATTTTTTGGCCTTTCAGCCTGGCCCGCGCCAGCCACTTGGCCGGCTCTTCCCTCGTTAGCGCTCGGCCACGGCAGAGCTTTCTCCCCGCCAAGCCACCGTGGTAGCTTGTTGTCCTACCGCCGTGGCCCGCTTGGACCACCGGTCACCAGTGTGCCTCCACACCCATGTTGCTGAGGTCAACCGCCTACTCCACCGTCCCATCGCCCCACCGCATGGTCGTAGGAGACGAGATGTCACTCCGACCGTCGCGCCAGACGTGGCTAGGTCCAGCCACAGTGGGCGCCTTTGCCGCTGTGACCAGCTCCCTACACCGCCGTGCTACAAAGCTTGTGTCACCATGGGCGTCGCATAGACCGCCATGACTTGTCCCGCTACGCTGTCGTGTCACCATTCCTCTCCGTGTTACCTCGGCACGTGCGCCCCACCCTTTGCACGACCACCATGCCCTACGGCATGTCGCAATCGCAACACCAACTCAAATCCCCAGCCCTGTAGCCACACCGATGCCATGCCTCCATCATGACCGACCAACCACCCCACGTCGCCAGCACGTTCCACTAACTATAAAGCCCAGCTCACCCCCCGATAGCATCGCCATCCTCCACTCATCCTCCCACCCCAAGGAATCGACCCTTCCCCCCATGCCCCAAGCTCACCAGTGACAGCATCTTCTCCAACATCGGTCGAAAGGGAAACCACCGATTGGAGCTGCGTCGAGCCAATTCCACCCTACCAGGGCATCCTTGGAGCACCACGACGCCATCCCCGCCGTCGGCCAGACCTCTCGCCACCTATACCTCACCAGCACCGCATGCCTCCTCTGCTTGTTGTCGCCACACGCCGCCGGACCAGGGGCGGATCCAGAAAAAATGATCGCGGGGGTCACTATAAACATACATCACTAATTGATGGAGGCTAATAGCTAGTAATAAACTAGTACTATAGTTCCATGCATGCATAATACACTGAATAAATTAACAGCAGTACATGATAAGTTAATAACAAGGTAAAATATCATTGTAAGAAATTAACAATAGTTACCTCTCAAATCTTCTCTTTGCGAGTTCCCATCTTTTGAAAAAGAGCTATCACATCGTCATTTGGAATTGTAGCTAAAAGGCTTGGCTCCACGAAGCATATGATTGAATCATTCATAAATTCATCACTAATTCGATTCCGTAATACCGTTTTCACAATTTTCATTGCCAAAAACATCTCTCACGACGCGGTGGCAACAGCAGACACCAAGACTAATTTGAGGAGTTGATATACCAAAGGAAAAGCAAGATGCTTTTTGTATCCACCATCGCTTTAGCAAGTTGAGAAATAGTGTCCAATTTGGCAAATCTTTCATCCGCTCGAACATTATCAATATAAATATGAAGCTCAAGATCAAGATCCTTCATTGGCTTGAATTAAAATCATTTGGATAAGACTTGGCTAGCTCTATTAAACTATCATGCTTGAAAGCATCAAAGGAATTCATTGACTGAATGCAGCCATGTGAGTTAACAAATTGAATTTACCTCATTGAAACGATCATTGAACTCGTAAGTTGCAGGTCAATAACAGGATTTAAGCAATCATATCGTAGTGCTGATAATTAGTACTGTTAGTTTTTTCCTTGGTTTGCGACGATCTATATACTCTTCTTCCATGTCCAACTTAGAAATACCTTGATCGCACAAAGGAATATGTTGCCTCCAATAGAGATTCCCAGTCATCATCTCTAATTTGTTGAAATCTCTGTTTGGTTAATTTCACCTCAAGCATGGCCTCCAATATATCTTTGTCTTTCCTTTGCAAAGATAGTGCCAAAGCATTTGCATGTCCCAAGATAAGCAACATCAAGTGCAAATGAAACACAAAATCAAAATCTCTAAGATTATCCAAGAGACCACGAGCCTGTCGTTTCTTACCGTCATTTGGACCATCTTTCTCAATATACTGGAGCACTTCAATAATGTCAGGGAACAGATTGTTTACACTCTTTAAGGTCTTATAGTGAGAACACCAACGAGTGTCCCCAGCTCTTTGAAGAGACTGTTCCTGATTTAATCCAGATCCACTAGCAAGCTGTCCATTGCTTATGGCTTTCTTTACTCTTTCCTGTTGACTTTCTCGAATCATATCTTTTCTTTTGCAAGAAGCTCCGGCAACAGTAATCAATAGAGATATCATGTCAAAAAAATCACTAATATCATCATTTTTCTTAGCAACTGCTACAATGACCAACTGAAGTTGGTGAGCAAAGCAATGGACATAGTATGCCGAGCTATTTTCTCTCATGATCAAAACTCTCAAACCATTAAACTCACCTCTCATGTTGCTAGCTCCGTCATAGCCTTGGCCTCTAATTTGTTTTATGCTCAATCCATATTTTGTGAACAGATAATCAATGTTAGATTTTGAAGCCGATGTTTCTTTCACATGAACAATACCAATAAGTCTTTCTTTTATTGCTCCACACTTGTCAACATACCGCAGTACCACAGCCATCTGTTCTTTATCGGAGACATCAGCAGACTCATCAACCAATAAACAAAACACATCACCACCAATTTCTTCAATAATAGATTTCACTATGATCTGCACAAGGCAATAAAAATTATTTTATAAAAAAGTACATTGAAAGTTGGCACCATCTGAATAAAAAATGAATAAAGGTACTTTTATAGATTTATTACCTCAGCAAAGCAATTAGCAATATCCTTTTGAATGGATGGAGCCACCATTTTGTTATTTCCAGGAGCATTTCCTAGAACCACCTTCTTTATAGTTTCATTTTGCTCTACCAAAAGCTTTACCAACTCTAGAAAATTTCCCCTATTGGTAGACTTTTCTGATTCATCGTGGCCACGAAAAGCTAAGCCTTGATGCAACAAGTACCGGACATCATTAATAGAAGTATTTAACCGTATTTTGTGCTTCTCTTTATCAGCATTACTTTGTTTTTTCAGAGCTGCACCAACTGATTGATCTTCCTTTAGCAAATTGTCACATCTTTTAACCGCCGTGTTATGAAAACTACTAGGACCGCCAACATGGTCTCTAAGCCTGTCCGATTTGTTCCAAGATGACCAACCATCTACTGTGAATGCATCATTCCCACCTTGGCCTTCAATACTATCTCGGAACAAGTAGCAATACAAACAAAAGCATTTGTCTACTTTCTCACTGTACTCTAGCCAATCATACATAGTAAACCATTCAGGATTAAATCGATGTGACTTGCCTGATATAACCTTTTGTGGATATTTAAAGCCAGGTGGTGGTCTGTATGGCCCTCTAATCAAATACTTGTGCCTTATCTCATCTTGTAGCTTTGGGCCTATGTACTGTGATATTCTCTTCCTATCAGACGGATCATAAGGAATTTCATTCAAATTTACCTCTTTTCGCGACAACAACAATGGACGAGTGGTATGATTAACATTTGATGGGCCATCTTCATCTCCTATCAAAGTCCTTCTAGGACCATCTGCATCATTGGTTGATGGTAGTTTCCTTTTTAAAAATCGTTCCATTATGGTATTACTACCTGTCAGGTTAGGGAAATATTTAAAAATTAGAACATGAAGCTGAATAATAGATATAGCATACACATTACATAGGGCAAAACTCCTTACTTGACATTTTTCTTGAAGCTTGGAAGTAAGATTACACTGATTGAAAAATGAAAAGGACTCAGGGGTCATTGATCGATTACCATGTACCTCAACTCCTCAAGAAATCATGCTGTTAACACTTGAGAAAACCCTAAAGAAAAAGAAGAGAGGTCAGTGGCTTGAGCCTTGAGGTGACCGAACTTAAGCAATGAAGCAAATCATAAAATAAAATTGGATGAGAAAAAGGGGGTTAGATTTATAATCTGCCATATTCAAGGAAGAAATGCCCTCCTGGTTCTGTATGATTGGTCAAGTAGGACATATAATTACTAAAACGTGGATGACTGATCGAGTACTAGTACCTTTTATTTAAGGAAATGAATATACCTACAGTAATAAGACCTAGGAAAGCAAATCACCATAGATGTTAGTCAGCATGCATCTGAATTCTGAAATGAGTTTTTTATCGTTTCAACGTTTGTGATTGGTTAGCGAATGAAATGATCTCATTCTAGTACTACTACTAAATCAATCTGCATGGGGTATAGATAAGAGACTTACTCTGTTACTCATTGGGAAGAACCGAAGAAGTGCAAAGCAAAGCGCAGCACGCTCGTGTGTGCAAGAGGAGAAGAAGAAGAAGCGCCGCTGGGCACGGGACCGGGTCACTGTAATTTTTCATGGGGGTCACTAGCTGGAATATATGGTAGGGTATGTGGGTTGGGCCAGAGGTCATCGGTGTCACTTGACCCCGGCCCAACACTGTAGATCCGCCCCTGCGCCGGACCACCACCGCCCATGGGAGCCACAGGTCGTCACCCTTGCCAAATTGGCCGGCGAGGCTCCGTCTAGGGGTGGGCGCGGGCGTGAGCAATCTATTTTGCAGATGCTCACGTCTAGCCACTGCTTCTGCCACCGACGGTGAGCACCTTCCTTGCCGGCGAATACGAGGGTAGCACACTATTCACAATGATTAATATTAAGTTGGAGATTAATTAGGGGCTAAAGAAGTTTATTAATCCTAAAATGCTCTCTGACATGTGGGTCATACCATTTAATCGAAAACAGTAACTGGTCCCACATGTCAGAGAGTCAGGAGAGAAAATAAAAAAGAGAAAAATTAACAATGTCACGGCCCCACCTGTCAGTTTCTCTCTCTCTGTTTTCTTTATTTTTCTGAATTTATTTAGACAGAGAAATTTAAATGGGCATAACTTATTCATCTTACCTCCAATTGAGTGAAGCAAAATTTTAAATTCATATAAATTCAATATCTGTCCAATGGAACTAAAACCATAAATTTTGAAGCTCATTTGAATTTTTACGAGAATTTATTATTTTTACTGATTTTTATTTTAAACTTCTGCACAATGTAAAATAGCGCACAAAGCACAAGAGGAACAGGCAGAAGCTGAAGCGAGTCAGCACAACCAAGACCAAACCAACTGCGACCAAGGTGAGTTAATATTTTGATCATGTTGAACCTACATTTTCTACAAATTATTTCCATTTTAAATTATCAAATTGCATCCTGTTGTTTTATGTGCAAATATATATTTGTTTTAAGATTCTAATTATATGCCCATTATTTAACTTGTTAGTATTACACCTCTTTTGGAACATTTGAACATCTAAGCCTTGTCACTCTAGGAAAATTATAATGGTAATCTTTCAAAAATAAGTCTACAATTATGTGACATGCTTAGTACTGCTTAGATACTCGGGGGTACCAAAATACCCTAAGCATCACTTTAAATCATAAGAAACTTATTTGAGAAGTCATGGGTGAAAATAGCTGGTATATTTTGACATGAATATTTTATTCTCCCATGAAACCCAACTTGCTTAAATATTTGGGCGGACGGTACGGGGGTGTAGTGCACTGGTGCACGAGAGTGTGGTTAGTGGTAGAACCACCCAGATAACCCTAAGGACTGAATCTTGTGATGGCCTCCTAGTGTGTAATAGTATAACCACAAGGTGGCAAATTGTAGGCAGGGCTAATTAATTTGCATTGACCTAGCGTGGTTACGTGAAGGTGTGCACACATGCAAAGGGAATGATGGTCTCATCCGCCTTTGCCGTGATGGCTCAAGTGGGAAACTTCTCGAGGGATGGTTGTATCCTATAGAAGAAAGACCTTAGTGGGCATAACCACATTAGGAAGATGCATTGTAACAGCCTTGTTATGATTACTCAGTCGCGCGCCTAAGCAAGCGTGTAATGGTCGATATTGTGAGATAATCTTATCTTGTGGGTAAAGTGTACAACCGCTGCAGAGTCAAACTATTCGAATAGCCGTGGCCACGGTCAAGGGCGAACAAAGAAACTTAACCAGATATAGTTCTATTTAGAAAACTTTGTGGGTGGAATTGGAAAAGTGGCAGGCAGTGAGAAACCCTAATTTGTGTTGCCCTGGTTGTCGCCCCAGTGATATGGTAAGTGGTTATAATACTGAAGGTTAGCATATGGTGTAGGAGCCATGTAACGGTGGATGGAATCTGCACTGCTATTAATACTACATTCTTTTTACCCAAATATCATGTTTTAGTATCAACTACTAGGTCTCAGGAAATTTCTAAGCATAGTATTTTAAAAGCAATTTCTAGCAAAGAAAACAACCCGAGCCTTTCATTGATAAGCCCTGTATGTTATTTACTTGCATATTGTGTATTGGCTTGCGGAGCACGGTAGATTTGTGCTCACCCTCATATTATCAAAACCAGAAATAGGGAACCAAGACAACTACGCTTACGAGGATGCTCCTACCACGGATGGAGTAGCCGACGAAGGGAACTAGGACGACTTTCTCAAGTCCGAGTCCTAGTCGGTTGCCTGTGGATGTTGGTCCTACTTTTGTTTATGCTTTCCGCTGTTGTCCTTTATATTGTGGGTATTTGGCCAGATCGACCCTTTTGTAAACTGTCACCTGACATAGTGTATTTAAACTCTGATATGTAATACTATGGTTCGGTATATTTCATGCGATGTATGAGATGATGCAACAATGTACCTGTGAGCACTATCTACTGGTCTAGGGAATAGTGCAGTAAATCACAGAGGATTCTAAGTTGAAAAATCTGGGTCTGATAGAGCTGGTATCAGAGCATATAACTGTTGGACAAAAACCTTAGGCCAGTTACTAGATAAGGTCTTAGGACTAAATTTTGAAATTAGTAAAAAGGAATTTCTAAAAATATAGCGTATTACTTCCTTTATTACCCTTCTTAGATCTGACCTTATCCTTCTTTCTTTGATATTTTTTTAAAAAAGGGATACTAACACTAGTGCTTTAACTTACAGATGTTTGGATGAGCAGCTGATGGTCAGTGGGACTACTTCGTCCATGGGCAGTATGTGGGGGACTTTGCAAGCATCCTGCACAAGCTGCAGCACTATCTAGGCTATATGGATCAGCCTATATATCGGGGGCGTAAGAGCGTCGAAGGAGCTAGGGAGTCCTGGATCATGGAGGTCTTCATCTATGCTCTAGATGAATTGAGCCACCCCATGTCTTCAGGAGCCTACATAGGAGGAGCACCGCAACGACTACTCTTCAAGGCGCTGCTCGCTCATCGCTAGCGCCCACACTAAAAGCACCACAACGTTCGTGCCACCTCACCGACTATCTGTACCCAACTTTAATGCCATCGTTGACCACACACTATGCTACCCAACCGTCTATTTGAACCATATTGGCCAAATTGGACTAGTTTGTACTGTGTAGCCTAATACTATTCACAACCCAGCCAAACACTATTCATTGACACATAACACTGCGCAGCCCATTAATCTCAGCCCAAACCCATACTGTTCGACAAATCCGACCCACTAGGAATAGTACTAAACCCGATACTGTTCACCCGATCCAATACTACTCACCCAAAACTAGTTAAGCTTATTTTTAACTTTGTTTAACCCAACCAAACACCATTTAGACCCTAACCACCGAAACCCTCATATGTTTAAACATTTTCCTTGATTTTTCTCTTTTATTTTGTTCCCAGGTCGCTTTTTTAGCCCAAACTTATTTAATTTTTTCCTTTGCGATAACACGCAGATTCATTGAGCAGGTCGCCGAAGGAGCTGATCAACACGCAGATGAAGTAGGCCAGATCGAAGACTACGAGCAGGAAGGCAAATTGCATGTTTTTATCATGTCGATCCCATATTAATAAATTATTGTTACTTTCATTTATGTTATTTGAGCACTACTATTTGTATAAAATAATAATTTAAAATGATATGAGCACTACTCTCATAAACCATATTCACATTGACAACCATAAATGGTATTATAATACAAAATCACCCCGTTGGTAATTAGTAGGTAGGTTAGAAAAATATAAATACTTTACAAATACTGTTAAGGATTATTCGGTCTAGCGCTACCAGACTTTGAAATAAAGCTGAAGGCTCAGGCTTCTTGGTGGGCAACCACTCGATGTTTTGAGCCCATGACATCACCCAAAAAATTGAGGCTCTAGTGGTGTGCTACCGGTATGCATGTGGTATGTGAATGATAGTCTCAACTATGGCAAATAAGGACTAGACCTTTGTGTCAAGTAAATAATATAGAACTCACTAACCACAAGCTCGACTTGTCAACCTGGTCTAGTATACTGTACAATTCAATCGAACATCTGTAGGGTATGGTTATCCTAGGTTCATTTGGATAGCCTGTAGAAAAAAGGGGTGAGATGGAAGTTAGGCTGGTTGTGCCACTTGCCAATATTCACAATGGTATGTCCACTCAACATTGGGATGTGTATTCTGCATTGGTAGGTGGATACCCGATTGTAGTTGAATGGTTCCGAGCCTATCGGGTAGAAGCTATAACAAAAAGAGTAGTGAAATAACCTTGTTATCTCAGCTTAGTTGCACGCTGTCACGTTGCGTGTCTATTGCATGACATTATGAGTTTGGGACATTTTGTGGGTAAAACTGGGCAACTTTATAGAGTATAATATATGGTATTTGGATACACCGTGCTTTCGGTCAATGGAGATACATTTAATTGGTGATTCCAACAACAAGGCATAGGTAAGATTTGAATAATTTTAAGGTGATATGTAAGATTGTTAATTCCCTTTTTCTTCATAAGATAATGCTTTGTATTTCAAGTCCGAAGATCTTTGCAAACAAACATGCATTTATGCCCGTAATAATAAAACTTTGATACCTTGTTCTACTAAAATCCTAGCAAGTAGTTAGGTAGGTGTTCTAGTGTGGCTTGCTGAGTATGGTTGTAGTCATTCTTGCTTAACCATTATCAAAAGGAGCTTGGGAGGAAACCGAGAAACCTTTTGAGGGAGAATTCAATGACTCCCTAGAAGGTGACAACTACTGGTCTTACGTATCGACTACGCTTAGTCGTGATTGTGATTTTGGAAGGATTTTGAAAGATCTTTTATAATGTAAAACTCGACTGCTAAGTTGTACCATCTTGTAATAAAAGTTTGCCTTTTATGATTATGATTGATGTAACTTCTTCACTCTGCAACTGAGTGTCCTAGGTAGTTGTGGGGAAACCCGATGGCCTCAGAAATGGAGTCGTCACAGGAGTGGTATCAGTGCCAGCTTGTTTGACTATAGGGTGATTCCTTAAGATGAGATAGGATTGATGATTTGCAATAAAATTTAATTTTAAAAATACCAAAAATGATTTTTGAAAAATATAAGTATTACTGCCATCTTCCCATTCCTATTACTGTCTTACCTATCTTAGATTTGATTTAAGTCAGTTTTACGTTTGGAAAAGATATTTGTTTCTTCTCATCTAGCTTCAAATTATCGTTAGCTATGCAGATGGTGCATTACGTATACTCGAAGCTTGAACAACTAAGAGATGGGCAGCTAGGTTGTGGAGAATGCGACAATAGCTTAGATCAACCAACTAGATCGCACAGTCTTCCATGCAGAAGGTCAATTCATTAGAGGAAAGTTATACCAATGGAAAGCATGGGTAGTTCGTACACCCTTAAACATCATGCTAGATACATACCACAAGTTCACTGGATATAGAATTAAGGAGAAGGATGCCATCCAAGATGCAGCTCAGAAGGTAGTACTCTATCTTCGACGATACTATGACAAAGAGTTTGACAACTCACCTTTCCACATCATTCCTCAAGACTACAACCACGGCGCCAGCTTTTCAGTGCCCCAATCTGAAGCCGATGATGGTTATCACCTAGATGAAGCTTCACAACACATTGCCTACCAGGAAGCATTGTATTCTTGGACTTTGGGATAATATCAAGACTTACACCATCAACTAAATGTGGCCAAGTAGGACATACACATACTACATAGGGACTTATGCCAAAGATAGATGATATAAGTAGGAGAGATGTTTGATTATGGAGAAACTCCAGACATTCTAGCACATTCTATAGAAGATTAGCTAGTATCACCACCTATTTCATGGATCCTTATCCCGTAGTAAGGAAAGTCCAAGGTCAAAGACGTACAAGGCAAGGGGAAACAAAAAATTGATGATGATGAAGAAGAACCAATAAAGTGTGTGTGGTACACATCAAGCGATCCATCTTCAAAGAGTGTGGATTGAAGAGGATGAGGGAATGAGATGTGATGTGTAAATTACGCTTAGTGGTGTGAACCCTAGTAGATGTTTTTTGTGTGTAAAATTTGTATAAGATAAATAAAAGCTATGTTGATTAATCTACAGTTTGTTTTCTACCTGTATCTATATATCTTCTCTGTCAAAATTTCATATATCTCTTTTCACTCTGGTCTTTGCCTTGTTCTTTCTACTCTCATCTACTATCTTAATTCTCACTCACTTATCTAATTTTACAAAAAAAATTGTTGTGAAAATAATTCTCACCTGAACAACCAAAAAATAAGATGACAAGAACTAGATCAAGAGGTCATGAGAATAATCAGCCCAATGAAGTAAATTTAGTAGAGGGTCAGCCTAATTCGGTAGAAGTGTTAGCGATGATGGAATAAAACAGATTTGAAGTAGAACAAGGATAAGTGAGAATGATGGAGCAAGAGACAAGACTTTTGGAACGCATAGAAGCCAGACTACAAGCAACTGTAGAATCCTTCCCAGGGATCATAGTTGGTCAGATTTTTATAAGACCCGACCACTAACATTTTCAACATCCTCAGATCGGATGGTAGCAGATGATTGAATTTGAGACATTGAGAGGAAACTAAATACAATCCAATGCAGTGACAAGGAGAAGACCTTATTTGCATTACGTCAGCTACAAGGATGAGCAACTACATGGTGGATGAATAATCATACACTACCCTGGAAGAGATATAACGTGGAAGGAATTTGAATAGGTATTCCGTATGGCCCACATACCTTTTGGCGTTGTTACTACAAAACATCAGGAATTTCTTCCTCTTAAGCAAGGTGGACGTTCAGTGATGGAATATCTTTATCAGTTCAATCATTTAGCTCGCTATGCCCCCAATGATACCAACAAGATGGAACACTTTGCTGAACGACTACAAAAATCATTGAAGTCACACATCACAGCCCTAGATTTCAAAGATTTGTCATCCATGGTGAACACACTTCTTATGTCAAAAGAAACAAGAGGAGAATTTGAAGACACCTGGAAGAAAAGAGCAAATGAGATGGTATCATTGTCAAGTGCACCACGTGGAAGGATGATGACTGAGAGACCATGTGGATAGGTCTAGATGACTTTGTGATGAACAATCAGTAGCTAGACTAAGTTGAATCTAAAGTTTTGCAAAGGGTTGCAATTACCTAAAATTCAGGTTGCTGTCGGTAGTACCAGCCAGATGCAGGCAGTACTACCAATACTATCGAGGTAGTAGTACTGACATGGTGGCTGTGATACTACCACAAATGCGGTTCAACTAGGAGTTAGATGGCGGTAGCTATTTTCCAGAGAGAGTCATTTTGGAGTCCGGTAGTACCGGTGCTACATTGTGGAACTACCAGAGAATGGTATAACCAGAGGTTGGTTGGTAGTACTACCAGGGCGGTAGTATAGTCTATGGCAAGCGGTCATACCGCTCCCCTGTTACCGGGAATGGGTAAGGCCTAGTAGTACTGGCCATTGGTTGGTGGTTTTACCGGAGAGGTATGACTAGCATGGATTAGGTAATACCAGCTGTAGCAATTAAGTTTTAAAAATTGGGAATTGTGGAAGTTTTGATCATGAGCGTGATCTTGGAACTCCTGTCTGGTTGCATCGTGTTACATGTTTATGCTAACGTGGGTCAAGTTATAAAGAACGTATGCCTAAAAATGATTTGTTAGGGCATGTTCTTTTTGGCTAAGGCTTATGGCTTTTGGCTGTAGCTTGTGGCGTTTGGGCTGTTCGTGCGAAAGATTACAAAGTAATAGAAACTCACGTGCGGTTTTTGCTGATATAAATGAAGTTGATACAATATGTACTACAATTAACTAGTAGACCCATCTTAAAGACACTCTGTTTAAAAGCTAGTTACAGTAGAAAAGTCAAAAGTAGAGCTAAAAGCTAAAAAAGAACAGAGCCTTAGTCTTTGGATATGCAGAAAATCTTAGAGGCAACTATGGTCATCAATGGGCAACTGGGACTAGACTAGGGTGGATCGAGATCAAAGATGTAACATCATAAAAAATTCGAAGCTGGGAAACAGTGTAGCCCTTGAATTGTTTTGAAATATATTTTGTCGGTATTTGAAAATTTTGTGGATTTTCTTTGGTTTGTAATTGAGGTTCCAACAATTGAGAATAAATTTTGAAAAATAGAACTAATGGAAAAAACCACAAAAAGAACTTGGGCCAGGTCTAGCCGGCCTTTTTCCCTCTCTCCCCTTGCTTCGGCCAAGGCCGAAACCACCCCTACCTGCCATCACAGCCCACAGCCCGCCCCACGCAGTAGCTGCCTTCACGACTGTGCCACCTTCGGACCGATGGTCAAAGGCATGCACCGCGCTCGAGTCACCAGGACCCCACCCCTCCTACTCCCCATGACCATGCGTGTCACTGCCCAACTGCCTGGCAGCCTCACTCCATCGCATCGCTCTGCCGCTGTGACCTACTTTTTGACCATGTCGTCGCATTGCCTTGTGTCTGTGACACCCCGGCCCATGTTGGCCCATGTGTGTGTGCATATGAATTTCTGGGTTAGTCCCACCTTGCTAGCTTAACTTGAGTATCCCTTACATATAAGCCTAGGAGTTCCAATGGTAGCACCTCCGGTTAACCGTTTTGCGCGAAGCGAGGACGAAAGTGCAAGCGGGTTGCTATGTGTGCGTGGCCTATCCAGAAGGTGGTTAGGTCTGAGCCGGTTTGGACCCTAGGGCATTACAAATGGCATCAGAGCCGACTCTCGCGATTACATGGGCGCGGGCATATGGCGCATGGCGCGTGTGAGCCCGTAGCGGACACACGGCATGGCATATGTGCTGGCACTGAACGTACGGACATGTGCCAAGAGAGGAGATCCTTATCATTTGCCTCGGTGTGGGTATGTTGGTCCGACGAGGACGTCGGGTCCTTTGAGGGGGGGTGTATGTGACACCCCGACCCATGTTGGCCCATGTGTGTGTGCACATGAATTTCTGGGTTAGTCCCACCTTGCTAGCTTAACTTGAGTATCCCTTACATATAAGCCTAGGAGTTCCAATGGTAGTACCCCCGGTTAACCGTTTTGCGCGAAGCGAGGACGAAAGCGCAAGCGGGTTGCTACGTGTGCGTGGCCTATCCAGAAGGTGGTTAGGTCTGAACCGGTTTGGACCCTAGGGCGTTACAAATGGTATCAGAAGGTGGTTAGGGGGTTTGGAGTCTCGCATGCGTGAGCAATATCCAGAATTATTCACAGCAGGTGCGTGTTTTATAATTAAGTTTAGTTGTGATTAATCCTTGGCGTAAGCATGGAAAGAATTCGGGGTCGAATTCTGTTTAAGGGGGGTAGAATGTAATATCCCAAAAGTCTTTCAGGAAATAATTGTTTAATTGGAGAGGAGGGACCTTAAAGGGAAGAATAAAATATTGTTTTGTGGGGGGTTTTCTGAATTTTCCGGACAACCTGGGCCTGGGCCAAGGCCCAGGAGGGAAACCAGCCAAAGAGGGGGGAGAGGCGCCCACCCCCTCCAACCCTAGCCGCCCCTCCCCCTCTCCCCCTTGCGCCACCCCCTGCTTCCCCCTTGCGCCACCCCTGCTGCCCTTGTGCGCCCCCAGCAGCACCTCCCCTCCCCTCTCCTCCATTGCCGGAGATCAATACCTCTATTCGCTGCCGGTCGAGCGGAAGAAGAAATCAATCGCAGCAAGACGATTGGATCCGGAGGAAGGGAAGAGGAGGGGAAAAAGAGGGAAAAAGAGAAGAGGTGGAACTCATGGGATGTTGTCGTGTTCTTCAGTGAATCTTCAAGGGTAATCCCTGTTTTGCCCCAAGTAGATGTATATTTTAATTGTGCTAGCTATGTCGGTATACTGGAATGCTAGAACAGATTGGGTTAGACGGCTGTTTTGGGATAGAATTGTGGGGATTCAGGTCTGGACTTCTCCTGGAGAGTTGTAGAGGACGTCATTATCTTTCCATGAAGTGCTAGAACGCGTTATTCGGACCACTGTAGCAAAAGTTACGATTTTTCTAGTAGGACTGTTCTGCAGATCGGGGGAATTTCTGTCAGGTTTCGGTAGATTGGTCTGGGCGATTAGAAAACAGGAGAATCAGAGGATCTCCATATTATGAAAGTTGCAGATAATTTCCTTAGCTTTCCAGAAAGGTCAAGAAATCCTGATTCTGAATCTCGGGGTAAAAGTTATGACAATTTTAGTGCGCTGTCCAGAGAACCCGTTATGAAACTGATGTTTTAGAAAATTGGATGGTGCGTGTAGAAGATGGCCGAATCAGGGAGACTCACCAACTAGGTTTAGCTACATAATTTAATTATATTTCCATAAAGTCTGAGAACGCCCTATTTAGACTTCTGTACCAATAGATATGAATTTTGTGAAGTTGACCGTCTGTAGAGGGGGACAGGATGGCCGAAAGGATTTGGGGTTTTGAATCAAGCTAAACATGTTGGGTTAGTTTGGGGGTGTTTTTTATTTAATCTAAAGACTCGCTACTGTTGTCTTAGCAATTATTATAATTATTATTCAAGAGGAGGACGGATCCCAGGGGCCGCACCTTCTGCTCATCCCCCGTTTTCTCGTGGTTAAGGCAAGTATAATGATGGTTTAAACTTTATAGTGTGGATTGTTGATGATTGTTGGTTTGTAGATATTTGATCTATATTATGAGAATATGTGATCTTGATTATGTTAATGATATGTTGATATTGTTTATGGTCGATCGAAATTGAAAGTGTTCAGGAGAATTTCTGATGCATAGATGTTGTGAATGCAAGTTTTATTTGTTGAGACATTCACGTTTGTGCATCATGCTGATTTATTGAAGTCTTGGTCACGAGATGACCAAGTGCCGAGGTCCCCGTCATGTTGATGACATGACGGGCTAAAGGTCCCCATACTTGTGGAGTATGGGCAATTGGTCCCTGTACTGATGGTACAGGCATGGGTGTGCATTGACGGATGCACACCCGCATTACCGTAAAATGCGAAAGAGAAGAGATAAAGAGATTTTTGATCATATTGCATAGCATGGTTTATTTATATGATTGATGGATGAACTTGTGAAATGATGTTCACTTTTATTCTTGTTACTACTTATTATATTTGCTGAGTCGTTGAACTCACTCTTGTTGTTGTTGTTGTTGCTGTTTGTTTTAGGTATCTACATGAGATCGGCATACATGGGGACAAAGAATGATTAGTTTTGTTGCACTTGCACGGTACACTATTTGCTGAATAATTCAAGTGGTATTTGATTAATGTCTATCAGGTTAAAAATGTAATAAAAGATTAGAACTCTTTTACATTGATTCCGTTCTTTATCTAAGTAGTATTGTTATGAGTGCGATGATGAACATAATCCAGTTTTGCTTATAAATGAATATGTTGCTTATTGTTATTCATATCATTTGATTATGTTTGTTGGAACCTCTGATTTACTCAATAAACAAAGGAGGTTCTGCCAAAATTTTGTAAGATGAATATTAGTTTTTCCTTATTATGTTATTAGTTTGGTAGCATTCCAGGTCCTTGATTGGCTGGGGTGTTACAGTGTCACCACGGGTGCCGCCTCCACTCGACACCGACTCACCCGGCCACCCCCATCAGTTGCAATGCGCGCCTGTGCCTGAGCCTCCGTGCCCATGCGCCCCGTACTTCGCCGCCTGCTCCCATCACCTCGTCGCCCACGCCCTGCCCCAAGGTCGAATCCCGAGCGCTGTAGCAACTCCACTGCCATGCCACCGAGACGACCGCTCAACTACCTCCATGCTGCGACCGCTTTTCGGCGGATATAAAGCCTCATCTGGGGATTCTGACCACACCGCATCACTCCACTAAGCCTCCCATTTCACTGAATCGATCTCTCGAGCACCACAGCCCGCCGGTGACTTCTTCTTCCCCAAGTCCGACCAAGGAAGTAATCGGCCGATTGCCGTTGCCCGAGTTCGATTCCTCTCCACCAAGGCACCCCTAGAGCATCACGACGTCGTCCACATCCTCGGCCAGACCTGCCGGCGCTTGAATTGAGCCCGCACTGAGCGCCCCCTTTGACCGCCGCCGTTGCACGCCACCAGCTCACTACAGCCATCCCCGAGCCCATCCAACCACCGAGGTAAGCTTCCAAGCCTACCTAGATGCTCCCCTTTCGATTAATTGGTCTCCAGTGCTGTGAGTGGCCGTAGCCGTAGTCCTCTGTGCCACCTCACCGCCGCCCCCACGAGGTCGAAACCGTGGTCGATAGCGACCACGGTAGAAGTCGTGGGGCCTAGCAGTGGTTGAAGAATTATTGTAGTAGCTCTGGTCGAAGAGTCCGTGGTCGTAAAAGAGACATAGTCATGAAAGGGTCATTTACGACCATGCGGTCGGAGCTACGACCACGCGGTCGAAGCCACGACCATGCGGTCAAAGCCACGACCATGACTTCGGACCACAACCACGCCGTCGGAGTTATGACCACATGATCAAACTTTCGACCACGCAGTCGTTCCCGACTAGGGGTGAAAACGGATCGGATTCGTACAGATATTGCTTAAACCGTATCCTAACCTACATTTTTTCTCTGGATTCGGAGTTGAATACGGTAAGACCGGATACAAATATGAATTCGGAATATTTGGAGTTTTGAATACGGTACCGTCAAGACGGATATGTAACGGATTCGGCTCGGAAACGGATAATATAGGCGAATAATACAGATGATTACAATTCCAAAAGCTTATACTTTAGTTCCAAAAGCTTACAAAGTTACAACGGTCCCTTGGTTTTATATAAAATGTGAAACCAATACTCATCAAGAAACTTTGTAAGCTAATTATAGGAACAATAGGAACACAAAGGTTTAGCAAAACGAAGAATAGAAGAAAGCAGTGAGAACAATAGGAACACAAATTATACATAAGTGGTAAATTCATACAAGCCACAATAGGAACACAAAGGTTCATACGAGATTACGAGTACGGAGTACCATACATAACATAAGTTTATCTTGCCATAATAGAAACACAAAATAACAATAGTATAGGCTCGTAGCCTCAAGCAGATAACAACTGAATGCTCAAAGTGCCTTCACGCTCTATGGCTCGCCATCACTAGCTATTTCTTCTTCCTACAAATCGCCAATTAATATGTCAAACTAAGTTAGAAGTAAATTTGTAATGAAAAAAGATAAAAAAAAACAGTTACAACAAGAAGAGTGCAATACCTGAATCAACATATTAGTAGCAACTGTCTCAACAACCTCCAGATCAGCAGTGATAGATGCAACTTTATTCTTAGAATCTGAAAAATGTAATAAAAGGCACATTAGAAAAAAAACACAACTTTTTTCTAACTAGGGGACCTTCGCGGGGCTGTCCGTGACATGCAAGAGGCTCGAAGTCAGCAGGCCGTGCCAGTGGCCACGCCAGAGCCCGCGCCGGAAAGGGCGGACAGCCGCGACGCCCCCACGTCCAGCCGCGTGCGCTGCGACGCGCCGATCCGAGTCCTCGCCGCGCAGATCGCAGCAGTAGCGTGGCCCGAAGACTTCAAGTTCCCCAGTGTCATTGAGCCATACAAAGGTGATATGGATCCCCGCGAGTTCGTGCGCGTGTACGAAACCGCGATCGAGGCCGCGGGCGGAGATGATACCACAAAGGCGAAGGGGCTCCCCCTCGCGCTGCAAGGAGTGGCACTTTCTTGGTTTTTTACCATAGAGCCAAACTCCATCTATGCGTGGGAGCAGCTTCGCCATCGCCTTCACAACAACTTCCAAGGAAGCTATGTCGAGCGAGTCGATGCGGGCCAGCTCTTCGCCGTGAGGCAGAGACCCTCGGAAAAGCTCCGGGACTACTTCAAGCGTTTCGCGAAGATACGCTGCCAGATCAAGGATGTTAATGAGACAACCGTCATTAACGCGGCCATACAGGGCCTTCGTCCGGGCTCCTTGGCCGAATACAATGCACGTAAGCCTATCAAGACGGTCGCCGAGCTCTTCGACAAGATGGAGGGGTATGCGCGGGCTGAGGAAGATGCGCGGAGACGCAACGCTTCCACCCTCGATCTTGCTCAAGCGACGCGCTCGACATACGATGAGGGGGTGGGCGACGACCCCTCGAAGCAGGCCCGCGGCCGACAGCCCCGGGAGGACCCTCCTGGGAGCAACAGCACTAGGGAGCCGGAAGGCTCTCCAAAGAGCAAACGCAAGCCCCGGCGTCACCAGCGCAGACCACAAAAGGCCCACCATACCTTCGTCATCGAGAATGACCTTCGAGGACGCGAAGGCGAACTCGGCCGCGATGAGCGACCCCGAGCGGAGCAAGAGCAACTCTATCGCGGCAAATGGTGCGAGGTGCACGGTTATGGTAATCACTATACGAAGACGTGCATCGCGGTCGTGGAGTTGCGACGGGCGATGGCCGCATCTGGGGACTCGCCCCTTCGGCTCCCTGCCGAGGCCCAGGAGCGGCATCCGAGGGGCAGCCCCTTGCAAGATTCAGCCAGGGAGGATGCACGGTGCCGCGCCATCAACGTCATCACCGGAGGCTCCTTATCAGGGGCCCCCTTGGAGCAGCCGCAATCGTGGCTGCCGCCCCGCAACATCACCTTCACAATGAATGACGCTAGGGGCGTGGAGTTCCCTCATCAAGATCCTTTGGTCATCCAGGCCCACATCGCGGGTTGCGACGTCAGGCGCATCCTTGTCGACGGGGGGAGCTCTGCGAACATTCTGTTCACAGGGGCCCTCGATCGTATGGGAACCCACCAAGTCGCCCGAGCGGCAGAGCTCCGCCGTGGCATCGGAGGTCAACCACTGCAGGCCATAGGGCAGGTGTCCCTCCCCATCACGCTCCACCAGGAGAGTAACATCCGGACCCAGCATGTCGTCTTCGACGTTGTGGACATCGCACACCCCTACAACGTCATATTGGGACGGCCCGCAATCAACTCCTTCGAGGCGATCCCACACCATGCCTTCTTATGTATGAAGCTCCCGGGCCCGGAGGGTGTCATCACCGTCTTCGGCGACCAAGACCTTGCCAGGCGCATCGAAGTCGGCAGCCAGGATCTGCATCGCCCGGTGCACACCCTACTGGACGTGCTGGGCGACGTGCCCTCTGCCCCGGGATGGATGCCTAAGCCTCGGCCCGAGGGCGGAGTCAAAAGGGTGCCGCTCCAGGCGGAGGGGCAGTTTGTCTCTATTGGTGAGGGGCTCCCCCCGGAGGTCGAGCAAGATCTACTCCAATGCTTCAAAACAACACCGACATCTTTGCATGGTCACCGGAAGATATCAAGGGCGTGGACCGCGCCATAATCAAGCACCGCTTGGCGGTCCGCCCCGACGCCAAGCCGGTCAAGCAAAAGCTTCGCCGCATGTCCATGGATCGGCAGCAGGCGGCCAAGGTGGAGGTGGCAAAGCTTCTTCGAGCCGGGGTCATCCGCGAGGTCCACCACCCAGAGTGGCTCGCCAACCCAGTATTGGTCAAGAAGGCTAGTGGGGCCTGGCGCATGTGCATCGACTTTACGGCACTCAACAAGGCGTGCCCAAAGGACAATTACCCTTTGCCGCGCATCGATCAGTTGGTCGACGCTACCGCGGGGTGCGAGCTAATGAGTTTCTTAGATGCCTACTCCGGCTACCATCAAGTATACATGGCGGAAGACGACGAGAGCAAGACTAGCTTCATCGCACCAATCGGCACCTTCTGCTTCATCAGGATGCCCTTTGGCTTGAAGAACGCGGGCGCTACCTTTACCCGCCTCGTCGCCATTCCCTGGCCGCCCAGCTCAGGAGGAATGTCGAGGCTTTACATCGATGACGTGGTAGTCAAAACCCGGCAGCTCACTTTGCATGGCCGGGACCTCCAGGAGACCTTCGACAACCTCAGAAAAGCCGGCATCAAGCTCAACCCTGACAAGTGCATCTTCGGCATGCAGGCGGGCAAACTTCTGGGCTTCCTCGTGTCCGGGTGGGGCATCCAGGCGAACCCTGATAAGGTCGACGCTATCTTGGGTATGGAGCCGCCCAAGACGACGAGGGAACTCCAGAGGCTGGCGGGCCGCATGGCAGCCTTGAGCCGCTTCCTATCCAGGGTGGCGGAGCGAGGTTTGCCATTTTTAAGACACTCATGGTGCGACGGATTTCGTTGGGATGGTGATGCGGAGGCCTTCAACGCGCTCAAGAAACACTGGCGAGTCTCCCACTGTCGCCCAAAGCACGAGGCTCCTCTCCGCTCTATCTCGGCGCGTCGGCTCGGTGGTCGAGGCCGTCCTCGCCCTAGAGGAAGGCGCCAGACAACGGCTCAGATATGCCGTCTCCAAGCCCTTCAAGGCGCCAAGACGAGATATACAGAGCTTGAAAAGCTTTCTTACGCGTTGGTCATGGCCTCCAGGAAGCTCGGCATTATTTTTTGGCCCACCCAATCACAGTGCCTTCCTCATTCCCACTAGCGGAGATGCTGCACAACAAGGAATCCACAGGGCGCATCGGCAAGTGGGCTGTCGAGCTTGCCCCGTTCTCCCTGACATACGCCTCAAGGACGGCAATCAAATCTCAAGTTCTCGCCGACTTCCTTGTGGAGTGGACTCCGCCGGCCCAGCCTACCCAGCAGCATAACAACCCGGTTTGGACACTCACCATCGACGGAGCCTACGGCGTCGCGAGCGCGGGCGTAGGCGTGGTAATCATCACGCCCGAGGGGCAGCGCCTGCTATACTCGGCGCGCCTTGCCTTTCCAGCTACCAATAATACAGCTGAATATGAGGCGCTGCTCTTCGGCCTGGCAAAGCTCAAGGCAGTCGGCGCACGGCGGGTGCTCGTCCGTACAGACTCGCGTTTGGTGGCAGGCCATGTTGACAAGTCATATCAAGCCAAGGACCCTGAGCTGGCCAAGTACCTCGCCGCGGTTAGGGCAAGGGAAAGACACTTCTTGGGCATCACAGTCAAGGTCATCCCTCGCGCGGAAAATGAGCAAGCCAACGCCCTCGCAAAGGTGGCCAGCCAACAACTGCCACCCCCTGATGGGGCATTCTATGAAGTACTATCGCAGGCGACCATCGCGCAGGACAACCGGGACGCGGCCCTCGTTCACCACATCGTCCAGCAGGGCGACTGGCGAGAGCCCATCTTCAACTTTCTGCAGGGCATCGCCGAGCCGGAGAACCCCACAGAGCTCCGACGGCTGCAACACCGCGCCAGGTCCTTCCAGGTGTTCGAAGGGATACTCTACAAGAAGGGGGTTCGCGATCGCCTCGCGCGCCTCTCGGGCCAAGAAGGGAAGAACCTCCTTGTGGAGATCCACGCGGCATGTGTGGGTCCCATCGCACCGAGGTCATTGGTCGCCAAGGCATTCGTGCAGGGTTTCATCGGCCGATCGCCATCATCGACGCCGTGACCTCGTGCGTCCGTGTCAGGGGTGCCAGTGGATGGCACGGATCATCCGCAGTCCCCCGACGACCCTCAACCCCATTCCCCCGATGTGGCCGCTGGCGCGCTGGGGTGTCGACATAGTGGGACCACTTCCATGAGCCCCAGGAGACCTGCGATTTGTGGTAGTCGCGTTGGAATATTTTTCCAGATGGCCGGAGGCAATGGCCCTAGATAAAATAACCTCGGTGGCCATGCAGCGTTTCCTCTGGCAAAACATCATATGTCGCTTCGGCGTACCCAGGGAGCTCACCGTGTACAACAGCCTGCAGTTCGACGCCACCCTCTTCAAATAATTCTGCGAAGGCATGGGCATCACACTTCGGTTCGCCTCAGTTGGGCACCCCCAGTCCAACGGAGCGGTCGAGAGGGCGAATGGCGCCATTTCCGCCGCCATCAAAAAGCGCTTGGTCGGGTGGCCGAAGGGCAAGTGGCCAAGCGAGCTTCACAGCGTCCTCTGGTCCCTTCGCACAATGGTAACACGTCCAACGGGGTTCACGCCTTTCAAGCTTCTTTTCGGTGATGAAGCAGTGACGCCTGAGGAAATCAGGGCTGGTTCGCGGAGGGTCCTCGTCCAGGTGCCTGACGAGGACCGCCGCGTGTCCTTGGATCTCCTCGACGGAGCGCGGGCAAGTGCAGCTCAACACGTTGAAAAGTACATGCGGCAGACAGTGCGTACCCGGGACCGGTCCATATACCCGCGAGACTTCAAGCCTGGAGATCTCGTCCTTAGAACGGCGCTCCATGCGGAGACCGTCGGCAAGCTGGAGTCCAAGTGGGAAGGTCCATTCATCGTGACGGAGGCATTGCAGAAGGGAGCATACCGCCTCGCCACGCTCGAGGGACAGACTCTCCGCCACACGTGGAACGCAGACAAGTTACAGCGATATTACGCCTAGAAGCAGGACAAAAGTTATAGCGGCATCTGCCCCTTATTGTATGATGCTCGCCCGCGCAAACGGGAGTTCAATAAAGCTCGCTGTTCGCACAAAGTACCATCGTCTGGCCGCAATATGCAGAGGACTATAAATTAAGTCGTAGCGTCGAGGTCCGCCTCCGCATACACCAGTCTACGGACTCTAAATAAGACGTACCGTCGAGGTCCGCCTCCGCACGCGAGAGTCCACGGACTATAAATTAAGTCGTAGCGTCGAGGTCCGCCTCCGCACGCACCAGTCTACGGACTATAAATTAAGTCGTAGCGTCGAGGTCCGCCTCCGCACGCACCAGTCTACGGACTCTAAATAAGACGTAGCGTCGAGGTCCGCCTCCGCACGCACTCGGGCCACGGACTCTAAATAAGACGTAGCGCCGAGGTCCGCCTCGCACGCACGATCCACGGACTATAAATTAAGTCGTAGCGCCGAGGTCCGCCTCCTCGCGCACGATCTCTGACTCTAAATAAGACGTAGCGCCGAGGTCCGCCTCGCACGCGAGTCCACGGACTATAAATTAAGTCGAAGCGCCGAGGTCCGCCTCGCACGCGCGATCACGGACTTTAAATAAGACGTAGCGTCGAGGTCCACCTCCGCACGCAAGAGTCCACAGACTATAAAATAAGACGTAGCGCCGAGGCCCGCCGCACGCACGCGCGCCACGGACTCTAAATAAGACCTAGCGCCGAGGTCCGGCTCGCACGCACGCGGGCCACGGACTCTAAATAAGACGAGCGCCGAGGTCCGCCCCGCACGCACCGGGCCACGGACTCTAAATAAGACGTAGCGTCGAGGTCCGCCTCCGCATGCGACAGTCCACGGACTATATATTAAGTCGTAGCGTCGAGGTCCGCCTCCGCACACACCAGTCTACGGACTCTAAATAAGACGTAGCGTCGAGGTCCGTCTCCGCACGCACCAGTCCACGGACTATAAATTAAGTCGTAGCGTCGAGGTCCGCCTCCGCACGCACCAGTTTACAGAATCTAAATAAGACGTAGCGTCGAGGTCCGCCTCCGCACGCGAGAGTCCACGGACTATAAATTAAGTCGTAGCGTCGAGGTCCGCCTCCGCACGCACCAGTCTACGGACTCTAAATAAGACGTAGCGTCGAGGTCCACCTCCGCACGCCAGAGTCCACGGACTATAAAATAAGACGTAGCGTCGAGGCCCGCCTCCGCACGCACCAGTCTGCGGACTCTAAATAAGACCTAGCGTCGAGGTCCAGCTCCGCACGCACCAGTCTACGGACTCTAAATAAGACGTAGCGTCGAGGTCCGCCTCCGCACGCACGCGATCACGGACTCTAAATAAGACGAGCGCCGAGGTCCGCCTCGCACGCGATGCAGCCCACGGACTATAAATTAAGTCGTAGCGTCGAGGTCCGCCTCCGCACGCACCAGTCTATGGAATCTAAATAAGACATAGCGTCGAGGTCCGCCTCCGCACGCACCAGTCTACGGACTCTAAATAAGGTGTAGCGTCGAGGTTCGCCTCCGCGCGTGAGAGTCCACGGACTATAAATTAAGTCGTAGCATTGAGGACCGCCTCCGCACGCGCCAGTCTACGGACTCTAAATAAGACGTAGCGTCGAGGTTCGCCTCCGCACGCGATAGTCTACGAACTATAAACACGGCGTCGTCGGCCCAAAACACAGCTTACAACAGTAAGAGTAAATGGTGCATCGTCCCATTGCAAAAATATGTGGTCAAATGATTATAGGTATGGGCGCGCAAGTGCGAGCCCCCCTCTCTTCGCCTGATATGATCAACACCTCGCCGCGCGCGCCGAGGGCCCGTGCGCGCCATGGCCTCGGAAACTTCTTCGAGCCAACGGAGGAAGTCCTCCCCGCGCAGCGCTTGTTGCATCGCAACCTCGCCGCATCCTCCCGACACGACTCCGCATCCGCCGGTGGAAGTTCCGAGGCTAGGCTCGATGGAGCGAATAGCGTCGGCGGCGCCGCCCGCCGCCAGAAGATCGGTGAGGGTTCGCGGCTCCGCATGTGCCTACACCCACGGTGTGAAGCATGCCGAGGCAAGGCACGCGCCAAGATAGCCGCAGATGCTCCCGAAGGTCTTGGCGCCGCGGCGCGACGCCCACCCCTCCTCGATCAGCCCAAGCGTCTCCATCAGTCCTCCGCCCGTGGGTGGCGTTGGGCACGCCAACGCACGATCGCGGAGGGCCCGGTTCGAGACTCCATTGCCCCCCAGGCTGATGTGGACGCATCGTCCAAGGCGTGGGTCTTCCCTGCAAGAGTCTCGGCCAGCTGGGTCTTCTCCCCCTCCAAGGCGGCAATCTGCCGCAGGAAGGAGGCGCGTTCCTTTGCAGTGGCGCGTTTGGCTTCCTCGGCCTCGACTTGTATGGATGACAAGGCACCCTCCAGCGCGCGGAGCTCTTCGTCCTTTATCGCGTGAGCGTCATCCGCTTCACGGCTCGGCTCTAGGCCCTCCGCTCCCGTGTCACGGGCTCGCCTAGCGCGTCGCGGATGACAAGCGTCTGAAAGCAGCAATGAAAGTCACCAGGCGCCCGGTAGCACCATACAAAACACGCGGCGCACGTACTCACCCTTATTTTCGAGGCCCGCAGCGCCAGCGCTAGGTGGTCTCCCTCGCATGATGACAACATCCGCCGGTCAAGGCTGCCGCTGGCGCGTTCTGCGGCCATGGTGAGAGCACGGAGTATCTCCAGACGCGGGAGGTAGTCGGACAAGACGAGTTCGGACCCCACCACGTCGAGGGCTGTGGAGGCTTCGGCCGCTTCGACAGCGGCAGATACCAGCGTGACACCCTGCACAAGGTTTTGGACTTTGCGCACTCCCCCGTTGCTCGATCTTCACCACGCCCGGGAGACCTCGTCTCGCCTGATGCTGACGGAATGAGCGAGCAGATCGGAGAGAGTTTTGCGAAGTCGAGCGGAGAGAGGGAGCCACGCTTACCTTCTACACCCCTAACCGCAATAGGAGGTGGTGTCTGTTCGGCCACCGATCGGGGCGTGAGCGCCTCGGTGGTCGGGTGTGAGGCCCCCTCGGCGACATCGGGCACCACAATTCCAAGCATGGGGCCTGCAACGTTGTAGCGACCCTTCGGAGGCGGGGGAGACTACATCCGAGGATGTTTCGGCTGAGGAACCGAGGGCGACTCCTCCGCGACGTTAACGGCCACAGCTCCTACTCCACCTTCGGTCTCCGCCGCGTCGGACGTGTCCCTGGTAGTAGCATCACCATCGGCCACGGCCCTCTCGTCAGGCGTAACGTTCCTTTTCGGGTTGGCGGGCCCCAGCCTAGTGAAGGCCGCGCCCGTACACTCAGCAGCGTCTCCGGATAGTGCGGCCGGGGAATCGAGGCGGCGCGCCCCGCCGAACTGGTCCGGCCGCGCGCGTCACCGGTCGAGCGTCCTGCCCCAGCGGTGCCAGCTGCCGAGGTGGCTGGCAGGCTGGATATGGCAGCCTCGGAGCGAGCCCGGTGCCGCGAAGACGAAGCGTCTGCATGGCCGCCACCGCCATGATGACCCGAAGTCCCCGCGGGAGTCTCCGCTGGTATCGGGCGTTCCGGCACAGCAATACCCAAAACCTCGCATGTGCGGTTCACCTGCCCTTGCTTCGTCGTTTGGGTCGCGGCCTCGCATAGCTTGTGCTCCTCGAGTGTGTATGGGCCGAGGAACACCTCAGTCGCGCGCTCCGCGTCTTCTAGCCGAGCCACTGCACAAAAGACAGCAGGGCGATCACGTGAGAACAAGTGCGGATACGTCGAGAGATGCCTGTTGCACTCTAAACAACTTATAAGGGGCGGAGGGCGGAAGCAGGCGGGACACTGGCGGGCAGATCCTGTCCGCTCGGTCATTGCCCCGGCCCGTGTATTTCCACCGGGAGGACAGTGGCGCCACGCCGTACATCGTGAACTCTTCGGCCAGGTCGCGCATACTTAGCTGGCGGGCGACGCCGACAAGCCTCCAGAGTCTCTGTGTGTCATCAGCCTCCGGCTTCACGCTTGGCGAAGTATTGAACAAGATGGGCCCGCCTCGGCATAGCAGGCCACTCGGGCCGGTCATGTGGTAATAAAACCACCATCGCGTCCAGCCGGACTCCCACTTCCCCAGGGCGGCCGGCGCGGGGAACAGCGTTGTGCAGGACGATCGCAGCACGAAGTCCACGCTGCCAAAATTGGAGATAGCTCCATCTCCAGCGTTCTTGGGGCGGCAGCAGGCGTCGTGCAGGGTGGTGAACAGGCTCACGCTGGAACGCCGGCCTTCTGTCCGCGTCGCGCATGTGAAGACAGCCAGGTGGACTATTACGCTCGGTGTCAGCTGCGCTAACTCCAACCCATAGACCCACAAGACTTCGCCCACAAACATCTTTGAGGGCATGCGAAGGCCGGCGTCAAAGAACGCGACGAAAATGATCGCTCTGCCTCCGGGGCCGGCTCGTTTCGTTTGCGACGGGGTAGGCGAGCCCCATCCCGATCCTCGATCTTCCCATCACAAACAAGCCGCTGCAGCATCTCCTCGGTCACGCGGCTCTTTCACAACACGCGGGAACAGCGGCCCCCCGAGTATTCCATGGCGTCCCATCGCCCGTCGGCACGCGAGCGCCCCCGCATCACCGACTTGTAATCCCGTAAGGAAGGACAGCTTGTCCCAACTTGACGAGGAGCGCGCCGGGAGGCGAGATGCGTCGCCATGGTCGCCATTGTCTTCAAGGTAGGGCAAAAGAAACCAAGGCGGAAGTCGCGCTACTACCGCACGGAATAAACCGTAACTAAGCGGCAAGCGGGACAAAGTGCTCCCATCGCGGGAGGGCACCTTATAAAGCCCGCCGCCTCCCCACGCCGTAAAGCGCAGTTAGGTCGAGAACCCTAGCGGTTCGACACGCACGACACGGAAAGAAGAACCATCGGTACCGGAGGGGCGCTCGGTAGGTGGCGAGGCAGCGCGCAACCCCAGCACGCGCTTGACACGCGTCCCGCTTCCCTGGGGAAGCAGCGAACAGCCGCGAGCACGCAACCGCTCACATCCCATGACAAGCCAGTTGCAAGCCGCCGCGTGCCCCACCCACGCGAAAACAGACTGCATAACGCGACAGCCTGCCCTCTGACAGGCCAGGCGTCGGCAAGATTCCAGCCGTCATTTGAAGCGCACTATCAAGCCGCGAGGCCGTGGCAGCTGCGAAACACAGGAAAGCCGGCGGCGCAGCACCCGCCTTCACCACTGCATCGCCCACGATTCCGGCCCCGCCCCCGACTTGGACCCCGGAGCCAAGAAGTTTAAGCCCCGCCCCGACAGCTCCGGCTACGCCCGCGGGGGACGGAGCGCGCGCGGCCGCAGCCCCTGGTCAAGTTCGGAAAAGTTCACAGGCCGCAGGGACGGAGGGGGCCAAAGGACTCGGCAACATGGCTTCGGCCCCATGAAGCCCTTCTCCATGAGAGGCTCTGTAGGGGTGGCCCCACCTAAACCCAAGAGTTCGGTAGGAGGTTATAAGGCCCAAGATAGGCCATGTGTAATGACATAAGTGCCCCGGAGGGGATGACCAGATGTAAGGGTATAACTGTAAAAGCACTCCTCATGTGTACATATATATATGGATACAGGCCTTGGGGAGAAGTCAGGCCATTACTCATCTCCCTCACTCTCCACTACCATCTCTCTCTCTGTTTGGTCTGTAACCACAACAAGCACCATGACACTTGTTAAAAGTTAATCTTAATGTATTCTGGTTGCAGACTATTACTACACACAGGAATGGAAACTATAAGCGGTATGTAGCTCAAATGCGGTCAGACCTGTACACCTCCAGGAAGGCAGAAAGAAAGGATATCCTTGTACTTGAGTGGAAGAGGCTTCTCCGGAGGGTATGCAAAAAGGACCCAAGGACAAACAAAAATAATTAGCAAAAGATATTTCCCAAAAAAATAGGAAATAAGCACTTTTCTATTCTGACAAGCAGTGTACAAGAATGAATACAGGTACATACGATATACACAATTAGCCCAATTGATAATTGAACCATTTTACCATTTTATGTCCAAGAAAGTTTGCTAAGCACCCACTAGTAATAGCACCAATCATTGCCTCAATCGTCAATATATATCCAAAAATTTCAAACTGCAAGGTTAAAATGAGCTGCTAATACATATCACAGTTACAGAGGAGAAGAGTAGAGCTAGAGAAAGGGTCCTGCACAAAAGTCATGAACATTTGCCTAAATTTGATGTGCACAAATAGACCAGATTCAGTGATCAAATCAAGAAATCTGTTAGAACTGATGGTATCAAAAATAGCTACATTTTCATCAAGAAGAGATCATCAAAGCAATCGAGTCCTTTTCTACTGACTTTTCCACCCCTTGCTGATGTGGCCACGCCACCAACACATATGACCACAGCGGCCAATATCAAGATTAAACTAAAGGTAAATTCGTTTCTTCAACTTCAACACATTTTAAATGAGAATATGATGCTACCTAATGATGAAAAAATATATATTTATAGCACCACATAACTTTGGAACCAATTGAAGCAAGGGTTCAAGTTGGGACATGTTTTGGAATCCAATTCGGCCTCCAGATCAATTCGGATTTAGCTTAACAAGCCAACTTCAAACGTGCATAACTTTTTGTCCAGAAGGCTTCTTGGGGGCTGTGAGTACTCGTTGGAAAGCTCTTGGAGTCTCCTTTCAGATGGATCTAGTCTCACCTCCAAAGTCCACCCGAGCAGATCAGAAACTGCAAAAGAAGTCACATCATTTTTCCAGTCCGAGTCAAAGTGGGCCGAGGGCCTTGTAACTTAGGCTATTTGGGTCGGTACTATTTACATAAACAGTACCACGGACGCATGAACAATAACCATGAATAGTACCACACCCATTTTCGTTAGGTAAGTGCGGCTTCCCCCTTCCTTATTTAAGGAGGTCCCACCCCTTTAGTTTCCTTGGGTTTTTGTTAAGAGATTATTCTGCTTAGAAGTTGCACCGCATTGTTTAGTTGAGGAACCCCAACTTGTGAACTTAATCTTTATTTGCAATACAATTTCATATTGCATCTTAAACTCTCTTACTTATGTTCTTGATTCGCTTGCAGGAGATAGCCTTCTTGGCGAGGTTAACCGTGCTCGGCACGGTTGATAACCAACGGAGCAGTGGTGTAGTGATTGCGAGGGGTTCGATCTGTTTTGGTCGGAGCCTTTGAATCATCAACGTCGAGTTCTCCACAATCGACTTATCAGTACCCTCGGAAGATCGGGCCATCGTCACATTAGGTGGTATCAGAGCAACGGTTGCCCGTGAGGTAAATCTTGTATCCCTAGTTAGTAGATTGGTTTTTATTTCCTATAGTCCAGAAAAAAAATTTGCCCCACAAAAAGAGTTAATTCCCGCTGTCCAAACCCCGTTGTGCCTTTCAATCTGTTAGTTTTGGTTTGCTAAATTGAATTGTTTCCGTCATAGCATTGTCTAGTTGCTGGTCATATCTTTGTTCCATTAAAAATCCAAACAAAAAAATTCCCCACCCCAAACCCTAATTCCAATTCGACTGATTTTTCCTTTCTCTGCAACCGCCACCAAAAATGCCATAACTTTTGATTCCGATATTATTTTTGTGTGAGACTACTGCCATTAGATTTATAAATTCATTATCCATCTATCTGTAAAATTTCACGTCATTCCAGCAATGCAGTTAAGAGATATATGCGGTGAAAATTGACCCAATTATCTGTTTTGAATCTGCAACAGTCAGCAGTTGTGATTTTTGTGCGAATTTCTGTGTTGGGTTTCGGAAGTTGGCCCCAAAACAAAATCTGTAGAAAAAGCCATCATAAAACAGAAAAAAAGAATCAGTGAAAAAGAGGCATCTGATAAAAAGTTACGGCCAAAATACCGACGTGCTGTCTAGTGGACAGAAATCTTCAGTTTTTAGTTTTGGGTCAATCCTTGTGTTCTTCAATTCCAGATTGCATTAGATTGAATTATCTTGTATTTACCACTCCTACACATTGTCATACACTTGTTTTTAGCCTTCTTCCATTCTTGGTAGATCAGCAACATAGGCTAAGTGCTAGATACGAACTATAATTCAATTCTATGCAATTTCTGAAATTAACTGATTGTTCTCCTTTGCCACCATATTGTGCCTTTTAAGCTCCACCTACTCTTGATCAAAACAGGTTCCCTCTTGCAATCGTACCCACGCTTGACACGGTGTCACAAACCAGCCACCGGTTGCACCACCTGCTGCATTGGTAAGAACACTTGTAAGAGTGTGGTAAGACACTTGAGAATGTGTGATTCCACCTTCCACCACCTAGTAGTTGATAGGGATAATACCTTTGTGTTGTCTTTTATTTTCTGCTAACCATAACAGGTGGGTCATCTGATGATCAAGAGTGTGTTTTAAAGGGAGAGTTCATGACATTCTTGGATGAATCATGCATCGATAGGAAGCTGGATACATTGCAGCGTTTCATCAATGAGAGTATTGTAGCACTCACTGCACGCCTTGATAGAATGGTGAATCAGCAACCAAACAATGGACGTGAGTATGATCACGATGCAGGCCAGATCGTGAGGAGGGAGATGATAATGAGAGACAAAATGCAGGCCAGTGCTTCATTTGCTACCCAAGATGCACGCCCACGACATCGCCTACATCACAACTGTCACGGTATGGGAGGTAATAATTTTGAGCACTACAATGCGTGTGCTAATGATAAACCATTTGCTAAAGTTAAATTTACCATACCATCTTTTGCGGGTGTTTATGATGCTGAAACTTATCTAGATTGGGAGATAACAGTTGAAGAAAAATTTAATGTCCATCTAGTTCCTAAAGTGCATAGAGTCAGACAAGCTACTAGTGAATTTGTTGGACCGGAATGGCGACAGAGGGGGGGTGAATGTCGACTCTAAAACCCAAAAGTACTCACGGAATAACTATCCTCTCCAATAGCTATGAGTAACTATGAAGAGAAATAGTTCTGGTGATTACTGGAACCTAGGCCAAGCAAAAAGAGAGACAAACAACAGACAATAAAAGAGGAAACAGAGCACATAAGAAATCAACAAAAATCAGCCCCTGGTACTGGCCGGTCTGACCGCTCTTAGGGCCGGTCTGATCGCAGTTGACAGCCCGGTCAGACCACTCCAATAGAGCCGGTCAGACCACCACTCTCAGCCCGGTCAGACCGCAGGCAAATGAGCGGTCTGACCGCCCTCTCTCTTCCGGTCTGACCGGTCATCGATTTCAGAGAGCTGCAAACCCCGAAAATCAGACACCAAAACTGCAGAACTTGCAGACTTCAAATACCAGGGGAATTTGGGACTTCCTCTGGTTTCCTTAGTCCAGAACAGCAAGCCTACAAGGTAAATAGCAAGGAGAGCCTAGGAGACACCAGAATTCAACTCAAGCTCATGAATTTCAGATTTGGATCAAAAATCTGAAAACTACGGAGAGCCACATCAAAACTTCAAATTGCCATCTAGCCTTTGGTCCTTTGGCCATGAAACTTTGAGAAAAGCTAATTAATAGTCTCTGGTCTTTAGATACCAAGTTTCATGCCATCTCATGAAGGGAATCAAGAAACTCACCAAAACCCTAGAAGAGAAAAGAAGAACATAGGAAAGCTAAAATTGTGATTTTTGCAAATCGATCAAATTGCTCTTGGAACTAAATGACCAAAGGGTCTAGAAATGTGATTCCATCATAGAGCAACCCATTTTGCCACTCCTCAGCAAGAATCAACTCAAAACACAAAAAGTCAAGAAATCAACTTGTGAGGGCATCGAAGGCAAAAACCAAATAGAGAGCTAGGAACTCAATTAAACCCAAACAAAGACATCTTGGATTGATATTGAGGAAGAGAGATACATGATTACATAGAGTATCAGCTCATACCATCCCTACAACCCCATACATGCTTGGGAATGAAGACACAAGCTACATGTTTCTCATGAACAACCAAGAACACAACGAAGGAGAGAAGCAGAACACCCTCTGTCTCCTCCACCCACTCTCAACAACTAAAGCCCCTAAAGCAAAACAACCTCTCTAAAGGCCATTTTGACTAAAAGCAAAACCCTAAAGCCATGCACTCCCTCACAAGAGACTTGCATGCACTTGAGAGTCCCTCTCCTATTTATAGCCTTTGGCTAACGGGTCTCCAATCCGTTACGCCCACTAAACCCCGAACGGAACCGCTTCCACCTGTGCAGCTTTGCGCTTTTACCGAAACGCCCCTCCTACACCTTCCGAGAAGCTTCCGCGTTACTTGTCGTCCAAGCCTCGCAACCACCTCGAGTCTCCGCCGTCTTCGACACCTCCGACCATTCTGAACTCGACACCGCCTGTGTCTAGTCTGGTCACCTCGTGTCTCGCCACGACTCCGCCTCGACGTCCTGCAGCCATCACAGACAAGAAACACATCACATAGCACCGCTCGACACATGTAAGCATAAATGGCATCAATGAATCACATTAAGCATGAGATAGCCCAAACCTAACAAGTCAACATAATATGCATCCTAATCCCTTTGACCAGGTTTGACCAAGTCCGACCGAAGTCGATTACACCACGCAGTGACATGGTCCGAACCACACACACACCAAACTCGACTTTCCTAAACCGATGTCAAATACTCATCACAAACATAGGGTCATAACCACATGGTCTCTCAGAATTTAAAGATTTTACTATCATTTGGTGGACTCAAGTAGTTAATTTTGGTTTAGCACCTAATACATGGGATAGATTGAAGGTAGCTATGCGGGCTAAATTTGTTCCTCCTGCTTTTAAACATGAAATGCGTAAGAAATTGCAGTGCTTAGACCAAGGTAATAAATCTGTCGAGAAATATTATTAAGAACTACAAATAGGCATGTTACGTTGTAATGTTATAGAAGATGAGGAGGATAAGATGGCTCGTTTTTATGGGGGCTTAAGGCGTAATTCAGGATATAATTGATTACAAAGAGTATAACGATATCAATAGATTGTTCCAGCTTGCTTGTTTGGCAGAAAAAGAATTGCAGGGTAGGCAACAAAGGACAAGGAGCAACTTTGGAAATACGTCTACATCAAGATCGACGCCTGGGCAAACCAAGACAGCCCCACCTCCCGTTTTTCGAGCTGCTGCCCCCTCTGTGAGTAGGGTGCGTTCAGTAGCACCGCCGCCACCATCACGCGCACCCGAGAAGAGCAAATCTACCAGTGTGCAAGCACCAGCACAGTGCTCTTCATCGGTTGCTTCCACGGGTCGTACGACGGGCATTGTGTGCCACCGTTGTAAAGGGATGGGCCACGTCATGAGAGATTGCCCAAGTTAGCGGGCGTACATTGCGACAGAAGATGGTGGTTATGTAAGTGCTAGTGATGTTGAGGATGAATATGCTCTTGCAGCTAACCTTGCAGGCAATGGTGATGATCATGAGAACAAACATGTGTTTGTGCCCTTTTCTGTGACTAACAATTTGCAGGTAGTTGAGAACCATGCCGAAGAGGAGCATGAGCTGATTGAACTACTGACCCCATTGGTTGAGAATGAAGATAAGGAGATGGATGCACTTACATCATCTGAGGAGAGCCAAAAAGGTAATGAACATGGTGCTATCATTGCTCACGGTACTGATTTGGTGCTATAACAAGACATAGAGCAACCTTGTGAGTATATACCAGCTGTAGTGCAATCTTTTGATATTCCCTGTGTTGACTTAAATGAACCATGTGCTGATCTAAATTCTCATAATTTTGCACATGTCGAATTAATAACACATAAAGAAGTTTTGACTAGAATTTCTCCTGCTAATTCATTGTGTTACATCATGTTGGATCTACCTATGAAATTGTCACATGCTATGGAGAAAGTTTCTGAACTTGCATGTTCAAAATTCTTATTTACACGTCTAGATATAAGTTTAATTTGATTGGAGATTATGGTGTGGAAAATCAATTTCTTGTATATCGAATATGCATAACTTGCATCACATGGATGAATTGAAACTTGCTGTTTTGGACAACAATTCTTGTATGCTGAATCATGTTCAATGTGAGAGGGAAGTAAAATTTAGTACTCATCCAATACCTATGTATTCAACTCGTTTTGCACCATATAGTATGGACAATCTGAATAAAGATGATGAATTATGGCAGAACATACAAATCTCTTCACCCTGGCTAGATGAATTTGCTATTGTTCGATTGAGATATGATTATATGGATGAACTTTGTTTGATTCCAAAAGTTGTAATTTTGCCCATATGTGCCACCACTACAAGTTTACAAATTCAAAGATTTGCATTACATAAATGCTTCACTTACATTTGCAAAACAAGTTGCAATAATTACTGTGTAAGAAATTTTGAATTGATCATTAACATATATAATTACTCTTGGATTAATAATACAATAAGCTTTTATGATCATTGCTGTTTTATAACATTAATTGTGCAACAACGAAGAACTGTTAAAACAGATGACATATATATATATACCATGCATACACCTTGACTTCTTTGTTACCATATTTTCAGCTTATCAAAAGCCGAGGATGGCTTTGTTTGCAAGAAGGGGAGGATGATAAGAACATGTACCCTATGGATACAACCATATTTGCTATACTTGTTGTTCCAATTACAAGAGCTCCTACGCATCACTTAAATTATGACACTACAACACAACAGGCCTTCTATGACAATTAAATATCGTCACAAACAGTGGTTTTTTTGTCACTGTACCCAATTTGTGACGACTCAGTGACGAAAAGGCTACTGTCACAGAAGGTGCGTGTAAGGACCCAGATATTAATATCCGGATTCCTCTGTGTTTAGCTGCACTATTCCCTGGATCAGTAGATAGTGCACACAGTTACAGTAATGAATATCAAAATACATATCATGCGGAAGCGTAAATATAATAGTAAACTTACTCATGGGCCGATGAGGCCGAAATCATCAACTTGCAGCAGCGGAAGAACGAAGCACACAGGTGGGACCTTCAGGACATGCCCACAGGCAGCCAACTGGAGGTTCGCGACCTAATTCTTGACGTCTTCATCCTCTTCGCCATCGTGATCCAAAAGTATCATTGAAGCGTAGAGATCCGATTCCTGCTTCTGAATTTGTCGCAAAAGCGAGCGTGAGCACTCGACCCGTGCTCATGAGCCAATACACAGAATGCAAATAAATAGTATGCATAGCTTAACAAAGGAGAGGCTCGGGCTATTTTATTTTGCGTAGAGTGCTTTTGAATACAATTAATTAAAAAGCCCTATGACTTAGCAATTTTGGAACAAATCATAATGTACAAAGAAATGCATTATTAATATCGATTCAGATTCCATCCACCGTTACATGGCATCTGCACCATATAGCAATTTCTTCAGCGTTATAGCCGCTTAACTTACCACTGGGACGACACCCAGGACAACTCCAAACTAGGGCCTTTCACTGCCCTCCACTTTTCCATTCCCATTTTCCAAACATTTTTAAATAGAACTACATCTAGTTAAGTTCCCATGTCCGCCCTTGACCGTGGGCACGGCTATTCGAATAGTTTTGACTCTGCAGAGTTTGTACACTTTCACCACAAGAGACAATCAACTCGTTGCCCCACACGATTCCCTAGACGTGTGGTTGAGCAGACCATCACAGTGACTTTTCAAATTATCGAGTCCCTTTTCTCATTTCACTTTTATGGGAGACTGCCCACTTGCGGTGGGTCCCATCTGTGCGCTGGATGTTTCCCACGCCACTACGCAGCCGGACCTTCTCTCTTTCCGCAACGTAGGACAGCTGGGAAACTTCACCCCCCACTGGTGTCCCTTCAGGCCCCCTTGCCATAGCATAACCCCTTCGAACCCCAACCCGTGAAATGAGTCCGAGGATTCGATAAATGTACTTAGCCAAGTTGTAATTTACAGACTTGTGGTTGTCTTTATTTTACCCGGGAGGTCATGACAAGATTCAGTCCTTAGTGGTATCTGGGCGGTCTATCACTAACCCATTTTGTGCATCCACTGCACCACACTCACACCATCCAACCAATCCACCCAGATATTTAAGCAAGTTGGGGATTTTGAGAGCATAAAATAATCATTTCCAAAATATACCAGTCATTCCCATTATGACTGCCCAACCAATTTTTCTCAGGTTTACAAGTGATGCTTGGGCGCTCTCGCGCCCATGAGTATCTATGCAATACTAAGCATGGCATATAATTAGGGACTTACTTTCAAAGGTTAATATTATAGCTTTGCTAGGGCGACAATGTTCACATATTCAAATATTTCAAAGAGGGTGTAATATTATTCAAGGTAAACAATAGGCATGTAACTAGAATCTTAAATTAACATGGATTTGCATATAACATACAGCATGCAATTTGATAATTTAAAACCAAAATAATTTGCAGAAATGTAGGTTCAACATGATCAAAGTATTGACTCGCCTAGCGCGGTTTACCGCGGTCTTGAGCTCACACAATGTTGTCTCATGCGATGATCTTTAATTCCTGGTCTTCATCAATCTTGTTCTCGATTGATCCACAGAATCTTCAAGACTCCAGTTTCTAATTATGCGACACACGACTGAATCCAAATAAAAGCAAGTAACTCAAAAGATCCAAATAAATCCGAATAATCTTAATTTAGTTTTACTTAGAGTTAATGGGTGATTCCTGTGGTTGGAGGCAAAGCCGATGGTAGAATATGATGACTTGATCTTGTTATTAATAATCGCTTTAATTAATTCTTTGGACCTATGAATCGGGGTGCAAGTCTAGCTGGGTATTATTTTGTTGAGCATTAATTTTCAGGGCATATGATATATATGAGTGATGTTTGCAAATTTTAACTTACCGAGTTAATCTTATAGTCTATGTTTATAGCATTTTGGGGTATGATATTTTATGTACTTTCATTTATAACTAGGCTAAGTTTAATTTGAATTAGGATCTATTGCACGAGTTCCAGTTTGCTACATCTACAATTATGCTCAATATTATTAGGTACTAAAGCTAGTGTTAAGGTTTAGTTAATGGCACTATTATTATCTTGCTTATACTTTAACTACTATTAGCCTAATTTTATTTCTAGTTTTAGTTTTAACCCAACCACCTGGGCAAGGCTTGGTATATAAGGTCATGTTTTAGTATCTGCTAGTTAGTAAAACCTATCATAAAAATTATATTTAATGGAGGCATGTTAAGTATTGGGCGTATATTTTAATTATCATTAAGGGTAGCCCTTATTAAATTTGAACATTTATCCCAAAAGAAATTTTCTTTATTATTGCCTTTAATTAATGTTTAGTCTTTTAATTCATTTATGCATTCCACATTAATCATTCATATGTGTTAACTAGTCCAAATACTAGTGGATCTATACCCAAATCATTTAACAGTCAAAAAGGGTTCTCCTAATTGTTTTGGGGCATAGAGATGTTGGTTATGTCTTAAGCCATGCTATGGTTAATTATATAACATTTACTAATATGCCACGGTTTAGGATTTATTTCTTTAGACTATCCTCTTTCGTTAAGTTGTCATTTCATGTAAGCGTAACCTAAACAAAATTATGACTTTCTACTTTACACATGTAGTTTATTTTAAACTGTTACGGCATATCTTTTGTTAATTATTTAGGTTCTGAATGAATAACCTAACCATCATTAAATGTCCAATAATCTTCCTTGCACAACATTTTATTCCAACTTTATTCTTTATAATCTTGTCTTTTATTTTATATTAATTACTTATATCACACATAATTATTTTCCAAGGTTTATTCAATGGTATACTAGGAATATCTTCAACTTAACTTTCCATTAGTTAAGTATAAGTGAGTTAATTCTAAACTATTCTTCCTAATCACTTAATTGCTTCTTATGCATATAAACCTTGTATTCTGCTGCATATATATACACTTTACTTAATCCTAAATCATTCACCTTAGCTCTCTAGAATTATTCCTTAATTGACCTTTATTTAAAACGGCAAAAAAAAATGGCAAAACAACAATGGCCGAAGGATGGCTCGACCTCAAGACCTCAGGGATATGTTAACCTCTAAGATCGCTCGGGTAGCCAAGTGGGCCGAAGGCCTGGGCTATCGATACAAGAGTAGGAATACACAAGAGCTGAGGCTTGGGCAGGGTCTAAACAGAGGAGCTGGCCGGCGCTCGGTTTTGGCGTCGCCGGCGGCGGACAGTGGCTCGGGAGGCTTCGATGACCGGGAAAATGGAGTCCGCCGCAGGTGAGGAGGCTAATGGGTGAGGTGGCGCGACTCGAAACGGTGGTGAGGTGGGCGGGCGGCGGCGAGGTGGACTTGGGGCGGCGACGGCTGGGAGGGGGAAGGGGAAATTTCTTGTGCGCGTGAGCAGGAGGACGACCGAAGGGAACTTACCGTGCTGCCGGTTGGGCCGGGGAGGGTCCGAGGCTGGCCGGCGGCGTGCACGGCGGCCGCGCGGAGGAGGTCGCCGTGGAGAGGTCGCACCGGTGGGGAAATCGTCGGTGACCGTTGGAGGGTTCAGGACCTCACCTAGATGCTCCCGAGCGCGAATCGGCGGGCAAGCCTTGAGAAGCAACGGCGCGGTGGAGGCGACTTTGGCGGCGATGGGGAAGATGGTCGGGCGGTGAGCTTTGATGCGCGGATTTCCAATCGGGTGAGGGGATTGGAGGGAACCTGGAGCACGAGATGGCACGGAGTTTCGGCGAGGCGCTGGTAGTCGGGAACAGCGAGGAGGCGGTGGCGGTCACGCGCGGTGCGGGAGGGTGGCTCGGTGGTTTGGCCGGATAAGTGGAGGGCGTGCAGTGACGAAGGAGGAGACTAAAGCCTCATATAGCCACAAGAAGGGGCGCGGTGGCGGATCACGTGTGTGACCGGGCGAGGCACAATATGCAGCGCGGCAAAGCGATGGTGTGCGGCGCGGCCCGGCGTGAAGCGCGAGCGCGATGCGACGTGCAGGCGGAGGCGACGTGACGATGGCAAGGCTCTGACGACGCGGCGCATGGCAGGGAGGCAGGGCATGCTTGCCACGAGAGGTTGGCGCAGGGAGAGAAGGAAGAGGAGAGCGGACGGCTTACGGCCACAGAATGGAGAAGGGAAACGAGTAAAGAAGGGAAGCGGGCGCACGGGAGAAAAGAGAGGGCCAGGAGGAGGAAGAAGGTGGCCCACGGTCAGAGAAAGAAGGAAATGGGAGGGAAGAGAAAAGGAGTAAGGGGGAGAGAGGAAAGGGCTGGGCCCACATGGAAGCGTCAGGGATTGATAAATGATGAAATGTTTTAGCTTGGCTTTAGGGTTTCAACTTCTAATTTAAATTTTTGTTTCATAATTATGTTCACTGACTTTTGCATGGCATTTACAATTTATGCTCCATTCTTTTAAGTATTACATGAGAGTTTCCATTATCATTATTATTTATATTGTAGGTGTATATGCATATATATATATATACATATACATATACATATATATATATATGTACTATTCCTTAATTGATAAACTCTTCCTTGCATAATTAGTATATACACATGATTATACATTTATATATGTATAGGTGTTTGTATTTTAGTCATTCACCTTTATTGCTATTTATGCCATTATTTTTTTCAAAATAAGCTTATACATATATTTATTTAACTCAAGTTTCCCTCTTCTTATACTGGATCATCTTTTCAGATTCGTATTTAAAATTTTAGTTTTCTATTATTTGAACAAGTTTATTTCTTTCTTGACCTTTTAACTTTATGGAAACTCAACCAAATTTCAGAAGAATACCCTAAACTCCAAGTTCAAATAAAATATATTGCAAGAATAATTCAGGAACTCCAAGCTCCAGATTGTCATGAAAAACGTCACGGACCGTTGCCTAGGGAGCTGCCACATGGACGCTGACATGGCGAAGTTGACATGGCAGATGACGTGGCAAGTGACGTGTAAAGAATATCGTGACAAATTTCGTCGTCATAGATTATTGGGCTTGGCCCATTTAAATTTAGTTTAGACTAAAATTTAGCCTGTTCTTAAATAAGCTTTAGGCCTGATTTTTGCCCATTTAAAACCCATTGAGCTTTTTGATTCGTGGATAAATTCATGGGCCTTATTATTTGGGCTTTAGCAGCCAGAACTGTTTCACCGTACCTATTTGAAAATTGTTGCAATAAACAACCATACATTTTATCAATTCATTGCATACATACAAAGATGAGAGTTCATACATCAACCATAAATTTGGAAACAGCAACATAGTTTAACCAAACTAGACCCATCAGACCATAGTATAAGTTCACCAAATAGCACAAGTAAGAAACAGTACAAGTTCAACCAAAACTCCAATTACAAAAATAAAACAGTAAAGTCACCTAACTTTAAAGCAACTAACCAAAACAGCTCTAACATCATAAGAAAAGTGATGGATACAAAGATAAACTTGTATGTGCTCATGCTCACAAGCAGCCCTGGAATTTCAAGGAGGAGTCACGACTCGATTAAAGTTAAGTAATTGTGAACCAGTGTTGAGTATCATATTGTGCCTTCTTCACACTATTAATCTCTTGTGCATATTCTTTTGCTGCGCCTTCAAGATACCAACCTCTTCCCGAAGTCCTGCAGATTCTTGCTTCTCCATCTCTAGTTGAGCTCGGAGATCTTGCACCGCGCACTAACAGCACCTCTTTCACTTGTCTTGGTGGCGCATCAGACCCATATTTCAAGGAAACTTGACTTTGGCAAAACTTTGTTAACCACTTGATAGAAGACTTTGGCTGCTGTCCTTCTTCAACTGGTTCAGCCACAATAGCTTCCATAGCGACCTAGCATCATATACAATTAAATTAGTCTTTCATATTGTACTATGGGGCGGTTTCAATATATTCATGTCTAAGAGGCAAAAAGAGAAATCAAATACTTACGATAGCATTCTTCACAGTTCACTAAAACCAATTTTCTTGCTGCAATGTGTGTCCTTGAAGAGATCAATTGCGATGGGTTCTGTATCCTTATATTTTTCTTTCTTCGAAACATGTGAAATCAGTTTGAAAGTGTTAGATTGAAACATATATGATGAGTAATCATGTTAGACGTCGATTCTTGTGCATATAGACTCGAGTGGTTAAAATAAGATCATGGAGCTACGGTAATGCAATGTAGTGCAGTAATGGAAAACATAAGCATGGGCAATGAAGTAGTATCAAATAACAGAACAACCTCGACATATATATGCAAGCACATTTAATAGTTTTAAACATGTATTGTTCATTGGCACATGATCAATGGGTTATATCAAGTACATAAATTCCATTATATGCTGAAAAAGATCGAGCAGAGACTTATTATTGTGATTCGGAGGAGACAACAACAAACATTATATGTAATTTATGATAGATCAGTTTAGCACTCTTTGGACAAAAATTATTAGGTTGCTACAAGGTGAGTAGCAACCAATATGCATACGTCAAGACTAAGCAATTTTGTTGCATTCTTTGGTGTTCTTACCGCGACATAAGCATGTGCAAGGTAACAACGAGAACCCGTCATTGCTGAACCGGACTTTCTCACGATTCGATTGGTTTTGATGCATTTGTCCTGAAGATTGCATAATTGTATAAGAGAAGAGTAATACAAACAGTATACTAAAAAAATACAAAATGATGAGATTGATTTTTGACAGGTGCTTCCAAAGAAATCTGGAACAATTAATGAGAGACATAAAAGACAGACTATGCTATACCAAAAATAGCTTTTTGTTTTGTAATCTACATCATCTTCAACTTACACTTGCAGTTTATGGCATTGTATCTCCGTGAATCATCTACACGCTTGCAAAAGCGGGTTGATAGATTTTCTGGATTGTTGTAAATATTGCGGTATAAGCATATTTCTATATTTAATTCCAGCCAAAACAATAACATAAAGGACATATTTCCAGCATGATAAGAATGACATAAATTGCATGAAAAAAATGTAATTCTATATTGCCATTCAAATTCACATATATATTCAAAGAATATAACAACATCAATGTTGAACATAACAATGTGCAGAGCAGTCCTAAGAACCATGAAACAATTAAATCTAGCACATGACAAAATAATTGTTTCATTATTGCTCTCAGAACAGAGTTGCGCAAAATCATAGATTTTGGCCTTCTCATGCTAATATCTACAATCATCATGCCTAATCTGAATATTAGAGACTAGAAATTGAGCTCACAAAAGATATCTACTGAGTCAGACTGTGATATAACAGAAAGCAGCAATAACTCAATTTCGGTTTATAAGCTTACAGTTGAAGAAATGACATGTAGTGTCAAATGGACAATTAGAGAATCTGTCAGATATCACAGATCAACAGGAATATAAGTAATCTGCTCTAAACAAGACTGGATTCTCCTACTGCATTACAGAAACATCAATAGATATGTAAACTAATCTTACCAGCCGAAATGAACAAGTCAACAGACTTAACAGTAGATCAATCAAATGAGCTCAATCCTAGTTCAAATAATCAGATTAATTTCAGATTTAGATATTATCATCACAGAGCTAACATGTAAGCCCACAAACATACACAGCAGCCTTCAATCACTTGATTAATATTGCAGATCAAGACATGCTGCACTATAACAGGAGTGGACAACAGAATTATAAATGTGTAGCTAGATAAAACATAAATCTTACAGTGGATAACACTAAATTTCAAGCATCTAATGTTCATGACTTATTTCAAGCATCTAATGTTCATGACTTATTTCACGCGCATACCGATGGCAGGTAATATACAGAGATATTTCTCTTTTCTCTATAAGAACTAAATGTAACTCAGAACACCACCAGGAACCAGTATTAAATAATAGAAGCAAGAATGGTTACAAATCAAAAGGAAGATTATTCTCAGTAGTCATAACTTAGATTAAAATTCTCTCTAAAGTATGACTCACTCCTAGCACTACATACTAAGAAAACATCAAGTAACCTCCACAATAACTCAATTTTGGTTTATAAGCTTACAGTTGAAGAAATGACATGTAGTGTCAAATGGACAATTAGAGAATCTGTCAGATATCACAGATCAACAGGAATATAAGTAATCTGCTCTAAAGAAGACTGGATTCTCCTACTGCATTACAGAAACATCAATAGATATGTAAACTAATCTTACCAGCCGAAATGAACAAGTCAACAAACTTAACAGTAGATCAATCAAATGAGCTCAATCCTAGTTCAAATAATCAGATTAATTTCAGATTTAGATATTATCATCACAGAGCTAACATTTAAGCCCACAAACAAACACAGCAGCCTTCAATCACTTGATTAATATTGCAGATCAAGACATGCTGCACTATAACAGGAGTGGACAACAGAATTATAAATGTGTAGCTAGATAAAAACATAAATCTTACAGTGGATAACACTAAATTTCAAGCATCTAATGTTCATGACTTATTTCAAGCATCTAATGTTCATGACTTATTTCACACGCATACCGATGGCAGGTAATGTACAGAGATATTTCTCTTTCCTCTATAAGAACTAAATGTAACTCAGAACACCACCAGGAACCAGTATTAAATAATAGAAGCAAGAATGGTTACAAATCAAAAGGAAGATTATTCTCAGTAGTCATAACTTAGATTAAAATTCTCTCTAAAGTATGACTCACTCCTAGCACTACATACTAAGAAAACATCAAGTAACCTCCACAATAACTCAATTTCGGTTTATAAGCTTACAGTTGAAGAAATGACATGTAGTGTCAAATGGACAATTAGAGAATCTGTCAGATATCACAGATCAACAGGAATATAAGTAATCTGCTCTAAACAAGACTGGATTCTCCTACTGCATTACAGAAACATCAATAGATATGTAAACTAATCTTACAAGCCGAAATGAACAAGTCAACAGACTTAACAGTAGATCAATCAAATGAGCTCAATCCTAGTTCAAATAATCAGATTAATTTCAGATTTAGATATTATCATCACAGAGCTAACATGTAAGCCCACAAACATACACAGCAGCCTTCAATCACTTGATTAATATTGCAGATCAAGACATGCTGCACTATAACAGGAGTGGACAACAGAATTATAAATGTGTAGCTAGATAAAACATAAATCTTACAGTGGATAACACTAAATTTCAAGCATCTAATGTTCATGACTTATCACAGAGCTAACATTTAAGCATCTAATGTTCATGACTTATCACAGAGCTAACATTTAAGCATCTAATGTTCATGACTTGATTAATATTGCAGATCAAGACATGCTGCACTATAACAGGAGTGGACAACAGAATTATAAATGTGTAACTAGATAAAACATAAATCTTACAGTGGATAACACTAAACTTCAAGCATCTAATCTATCTAAGAGCTAGCAGAGCTTAACTGTGAATATCAAGCTAGTACATATGTGACGTACCTTGTGCTTTGAGCTTGACCACATGTCCACCAATGCTCTCCATTGATCATCAGTCATACACTTCAAAGGCGACGTTGTCCTCACTTGATTTGCCGGAACCCCATCAAAGTACTTCTTTTTCAGCCTATACCTCATCTGTCGTTGTCCACCCTTCATCATATCAACACATGCATCTTTTACAGCATTACTATCGGTGTCCATGGTGAAATGTCCCTAGTAAAGAGCATAAACATCAGATTTGAACATGCAAAAGACACCATAACCTTTGATTGGACAAGTCAAATAGATAGACTTACACCAAGTTTGCCAATGTAGTTTGTAATTTGATGATCATGCTTCTTGTACTCCTTCCAATGTGGAAAGATAGGTATATGTTGCCTGAGTATGATCCCACCCTCTGAAGCAAGCTTTGCAGCTTGTATTGGTGCCTGTGGCCTTCTATTACCTTCAGTAATGTTGATTTCAATCTTAGTGCCTAATCCTCTGCTTAACGAATCCAATTCTTTGCCCATACTGATTCCTCTCGTCACTTCTTGTGTATTTGCTGTTAATGGACCTATTAAAATTTCATTTGCAGATTTAGTGTCAAATATTAAATTTTGTGTACTATCTAAGTACCAATACTACCCTATGTAATACAATTCAAGTACTCTAATTCTAAAAGGAAAGCAATCCAACCATAGTGGTATATCTGAATGATTCAGTAAAGCAATGTAATCATAGAAGTACTCTAATTTTGACTGCATCTACCTTGGTGCACCAAGTGAGCTCATGGAACACAAACTAGATGACAAGCTCATCGAATCCTTGCTGGCAGTAACAAGAAGCAAAAGAAGTACGCCATGGAAGACAAACTAGATGACAAGCTGTAGGCCTTATACGAGATTATACCTATGGACCAAGTGTCTAATTTAATATAGTTTCGAGATTATGCTTTAATATGTATCTATGTTAGTAAATAGATTGTAGACATTCACTGAGTACTTGGTTTAAGAGGACTAGTTCTTGAGTTCTGAAATGAACAGACAGGCAAAAAACACTAAATTTTACTGCCATGTGAGTCATTATGGTTCCGAGGATTCAGCTCTTCAGTCCTATGTGTCACATGCATAGATCTAGTTAATATCATAAGCAACATTTGATATGGAGACCAAATATGATAATCACTTGCCTTCATCATTAACGTTGATCCGCTCCTCATTACGGCTAGTAGTAGTAGATACCAATGCATCGTGTGCGACAATGATTCTTTGCCTAGTAACTCTAGTATTTTCCTCCTGTTCTTTGAGGTGCCACCACTCTCTTTGATATGCTTGATCCTCTAGCGAGAGAAGTTCCTTTATCATGGGAACTCTTGTTACATACGTCCTCAGCAGCCTAAGAAGCCTCGTTTGGTAGCAAAGAAGAAAAATTAGCTACAAATTAATGAAATTGCAGAACCATAGGTAATTAGCAAGAACAATGCTTGGTACCTTGCTGACTTCATCTTGGTCAGATCCCTCATTGTCCTGAGGATTATACAGGGATCCTGATTGTTCATGACTATCATCCTTGCTCCTTGCTCTTGTATTGTTAACCATTGAAGCTAGTGCATTGACCCCAAGTCTTTGCAACAATTGATTGTTCCTCATCATATTTTCAGCCCTTATCTTCTCATATTCACATAATGGTGCTTTGTACATTCATTTAAACGATTGCTAGGATAAATGTTCCTGATTAACAAGAAATATGTGCTACTCTCATTGCACAACAAAACAAGGAAGTTGACACCATTAGCTACTGACATTACTTAAAAACAAGGAAGCCAACGGCATGAGCTCTGCCATTACACCGATGAATCGATATATGCATTATGCCATAAAAACTTAGGTCTACAAGTAATGTAACCTAACATCCAAATCAACGTAGGCTCCAACCAGACATCCATAGGCAAGATGGGATCGGAAGCTTAAGCTGTTCATGTACTGCTGCAACATTTCCCCACACAGCCAAGCATATAAACGAGAAAAGCATAAGAACAAGTAGATCCCTAAAAGACCGCAACCTCCTGGTAGCCGCCCTCCGTCGCCCTGCCCCCATGCCCTAACTGCCTTCCACCCTCACCACCACCGTAATTGCTACCCGAAACTGCAGATCCTCACCACCACCGTAATTGTTACCCGAAACTGCAGATCCCGCTCTACCATGAGGAAGGATTCATATGAAATTACCAAGGGGCTTCGTTGTCTTCGGTGGTGCCTTCCTCCCAGGAGGCATGTTGGTCTTGGGAGGGGTGAGTGCAGGTCGACAGACGGCACGTTGGCGGCCGGTGGTCTTGGGGCGAAGGGGAGGCGATGCGGCTGTCCTGGGGCACAGGGGAGGTGATGCTGTGGTCTTGGGATCAGGGGGTGAGGCGGCGGGAGAGGGGGCAGAGGGAAGGTGAGGCCGCGGAGGCAAGAACCGTCGCCGAAAAAGGGGATCGCTAAGTCTATCTATCTCCCACCTCACCGCCCTGTCTATCTCCCAGGCTAAACGTGGGAAAGGGATCGCTAGGTATAAGGGCGACGTGGTAATGCGCGGGCGGCAGATAAAAATTTTCATCAAATTAGCGCCAATTCTTATTTATCTAATCTACCCGGTATATAATAACTGTACTAAAAATATTTAAATAGTGGATAACATGTGTATAAATGCTAGATAATGCATATGTTGTATAAAAGATAGTTAATGTTCTACTACCAATTCATGATGCACATACACAATATTAATATATTTAAAACACACGAATATATATATATATATATATATATATATATATATATATATATATATATATATATATATATATATATATATATATATATATATATATATATATATATATATATATATATATATATGAAACATTGAGAAAAAAGATTCCTTAACATATCATCGTTGGTGGGCGCTTCGATTAAGACCCATCTTCGGAGGGTATGTCGGCGATCACTCGTCCAATAGCAGCACCGTGCGCGAGATTTGCTCTCAGTGTCGCCACATTCCGAGTAGGGGTGAAAACGGATCGGATATTTTCCGTCGGATCCAGACGGATACGAATACAAATTGTATTGGATCGAATTTTTTTCAGATAGTTCTCGGATCGGATACGGATACAGATTTTTTTATCGGATACGGATACGAATACAGTAAGCCTAGTATCTGTCGAATACGGATACGGATAATCCGGATAACATGAAACCAGATATCCGGGACATAACTAGGGGTGAAAACAAATCGGATATCCGGGACATAACACCTTGATCTGGACGGCTGCATCTGTTGTATAACCAAGGGCAAAAAGGGAATTTCCCATTTCCTGCCTCCTGTGCGACTTGCGCATCCCCCTCTCTCCCGTTGGGTTGGCGCTCCTCTTCTTCCCGCAAGACTCGGTCCCCAGATCCGGTTTGTGAGTTGCGGTGGTGGCGGGACGGCCAAGAATAATCTTGTACAACCCTACATTTGAGAGCATAAATAATCAATTAAACTTGAGCTTGTTGCTAGTCTTAATTGGTAAATGCCTTTTACATTGACATACATATTCATGTTTAGAAAGTTATTGCTTCTATTAGTGAATATGTGGTATACTTTGAATGATATGTTCAATTCATATGGTTCCATACATGTTATGTCATTTATATATGAATTGATGTCTTTGATGTGCGTATATGATTATATTGGAATTATATTTATGTCTTTGCTTATACCGCAAATATTACAACAGCATCTGGATCTGGACGACGGGCTTGCGCGGTCGGGCCTCGAGAGGTCGCCGCGGCGCATAACGCTGATTGTGACAACACGACAACTTGGTGCTAGTTTGCATGCATCATCCCAAGGTCCAATTGGGTTGAGAATCAGTACCTCTCATATATCCACCAGCGACTGTTGTGATAGCAACAACGAAAACCAGGTCACAGGAAGAAATATCTAGAAAAGTACGGTGGTAGGTTGGGCTACGGAGGACACGAACAGATCACCGTGAATTTCTAGAGTGGTCTGGTCCTTGAGGGAAAAACAGTGGGGGAGGAGGACGACGACTACGGCCGCATTAGCAGCGCGGTTATGGAGCGGGGGCTCCAGATTGGATTGAGCCTGCCTGCCTTCACTTGACACGAACTCTCTCAAGGAGACAAGGATGGTGTGGGTTCTTTGGATGCCTTCACTTCACATGACGCGAACTCTCTCAAGGATGGTGGGTTTTTTATGTTTCTTGATCGGTTTTGTACGGCAAGTAGTTTTTAAATAGAATATTTTTTAAGATAGATTTATAAGTTGATTATAGTATACACTGTCCTGATTTTATTCATATCGATTAAAATTATACACAAGTATCTCTTTGTTTTTGTATCGTGAACGGTTAGAATTTAAAATTTTAAATAAAAATCATAATCTATAATAAAAAAAATTCTCCGGGACACGCCATGTGAGGTCTGTGCTCTCTCTGCCTCTCCCTCGGAGAATACCATTATTAGCCACTGCGGAAGCGGACACGTACGTACTGCGTCGCCGTGGTGTTTTAATCCCGTGGCATTTACGTACTACTCGGTAAGACCATGGTAAGTAGGAAAAGAAAGGGTACCCCTATCCTTCTACGGAAAAAGAAGGACCAAACAATGGTGGGTGCAGCGCGGAGAACTGGGAAAAAAGGGGGCGAACTCTCTCCTCCCTGGATCGAGATTCCAATGCTGGAGCGGAAAAAATAATCGTGGATGCATCATGTGTGAAAAGGGAAGAATCTCATAAAGAATGGACATTATGCTGATGCTGTTTTCCAACAGCGCTAAAAGCATACATACACATCGTTTGGGCACAAGGGCGGCCCTCCTTTTTTTGCCACTCAAAATTCCCACCTTATCCACTACTACACACCAAAACAAAGCTGATGGTGAGGGCAGGCACATTAGTCACGCACGCTCATACAGCAGGCAAACATCACCTATCAGTGCATCAGATCTACCGCTCGCAATCCAGTAAAAAAAACCAGAGAACCAGACAAACACATGCTCACATGCAGACGAGCTGCAAGAGTTGCCACATCTTCCATACAAATCAAAACAACGGGATTTCAACATTCTCTTGAAGTCATCACAGTCTTGAGGCGCGACTCCCTTCAGCGCTAAATACCGGTACAAGTACTTGATTGACAGGCTGTTGAGCTCCTCCTGGTAGGCTCTACATTTAGGCCATGGTGGATCCGACCGACATCCTCAGAGTACTCTTGTTCAGAAGGTGGCCTTCTGTATGTGTTCCATGCTTCAGACTGTATCATGCAGTTATGTAGGATCTCAGAATTCAGACAGGACAAGGAAGCTTCACAGCATACTAGTACCACCATAAGATCTTAGTATCTTACCAAATGGAATCTGGCGCTCAGTTCATTTTTTATATGTAAGGGTAAAGTAACACTGGTAGAAGTAGAACAACACAATCAACTAAAAGTGTTCAGACAGAGAGATAAAATCCATGGTTGTTTCAAATTCTAGATAAAATCTATGGTTGTTTCAAATTCTAATCTTCATTGGTTTTAAATAATAATCGCTTCAAAGATAGCAACATCAAAAGGACAAATTTAATGACGAACATCCTTTAGAAAACTATATCTTGTGTAACAAGAACAATGGAAAAACATTTGATGTCTATAACTGTTGGTTGACATTGACTATATAGAGAGACAAAACTGACCTAAAAAGCTACAGAACAAGCTCAGAAATGTGTGTGATATTTGCAACTAACTATTAGTACTGATCTTTAGAAGACTGAATGCAAACCTGATGTGGTCTTCCATGATGCTTTTCTCCCTACTGTCTGCCAACCTCCATCATTTCTTTTCTTCTCCCCCCTAAATATCCCAAATCAACGAGTTAAATAAGCTCCACAAACACACTCAAAATATCTGTACCAACTTCAAACTGATAATGGAGAAGTTCTCAAATACAGCCAAGAATAACTGTTACATAAATGAAATTTCCTATTATACGAGGCTCTAAAAAATACATAGTAGTATATCTTATGCATTCTTCCCTTGATCAGCTCATTAGTCTACTGGAAAATCATTCATTCTACAGATGACACACATACAACAGTATTCAAGTGACCAAGGAACAAATTCAAAATCTACCATTTACAGCCACCACCTACATCACATCAAATATATAGTGGCAAAAGAAGAGCAGGTCAATTGCCCAATTCATGTACAGCAAGCAAGTAGAACATAACAGCACAGAATTAAACCTGTTGCTGCCTCCTGTATTGCTGGCGCCTGCTGCTTCTGAAGCCTCCGGCTGCCACCATCCCTCCTGTCCTCTCCCTCACACTACAGAAAAAAGCCCAAAGCAACTACATCAGCACACTAAAAGTACAATCCAAAATCATACATCTTCAACTCCTGTAAAAGTCAGAAATAGTTGTCATCAGAGATAGTTGTTTAAGACAGTTAAAAAGCAAGATCCATATATTATAATAACTGACATTAGCAATATGAGCTACCGAACTGCAATCTCTAACAATAATAAACCTAATGAAATGCAATATCTTACATGAGAAAAGAGGTTATTGCCAAACTACTGCCAAATATGCTCAGAGCTACTCTATATCGCTATCATCATCATCATTGCTAGGGAGTGTTGGACCTTCATTATCACTGATATATTGCCATCTAGTTTCATCTTCATCATCACTTGACTCGCTTTCTTGCACTTCGTCTACCCTTTGACTACGAAGCTTATCAACTGCGCTTGCATCAACTTGAAGAGAATCTTCATCGGCCAGAGCCGGATGTTCATTCTCCAGATTTCCTTCATTTAGTTGGACATGAAAATCGTCACATTCATCATCTTGGTATGACAATCCCACACCATTGGGTCTTTCAACATTGTCATTTTCAGACACACTCCACAAATGTCTATGTGTAAATTTTTGGACAATTCTCCAACTGTCTCTATGCTTGGTGTCTTCCAAGTAAAATACTTTTGTTGCCTGCGTTGCTAAAATAAAAGGATCATCCTTGTACCAACAACTGCTATGGTTGATGCTTCTGAAAAATCCATCATCTTTCATTCTAACTCGCTTGCCATGTGTGTCAAACCAATCACATCGAAATAGAACCACTGTCCGGCTCTCACTCGAATCCGAGCTATACCGCAGCTCAATTATTTCATTCAAACAACCATAAAAATCAATATTTTCACTATTATGTGTACCCTCAGTCATGACTCCACTATTCTGAGTTCTTCTATTTTTTTCGCGGTCAAATGTGTGGAATCGGACACCATCAACAAGACATGCTGAAAAAATTCGAACTCGGAGATCCGGTTCACATGACAATGCATATAGGTCATCATTAATGTCTTCTCCTTCCATGTGACGTAGTCTTGCAATCTGTACAAGTAAAATACAATGCATAAGTGAATTAGCAATACAGGCAACATTGGTAGGGGCAATATGAAATAAACTCACATGATTCTTAAACCAAGAGGAAAATTCCTTCTCGAGGGCTCTCTCGACATCAGGATATCCTTCAGTCTCTAACTCTTTCTTGCATATCCTGCAGACCATAGTTAATTCAAACATGAGCGATAATAATTAGTGGGTTACATAATATAAATTTAAAAGTTCATATGGGATGACTTACTCCATGTATGGCTCAACCTCTGGACAATTGTTTAGCACAAACCAGACCATTTTATCATAATCATGTTCAACATATATAACCTTCGGGGCTCCAAGTGTATCAACTCCATGCTGGAAAACAGATAGATCACCTTTTCTCAAATCAACACGCTCCTGTTTCACGCCCTCGCGATTGTGTCGTGTATTAACATCATCAAAGTACCTTGAGCAAATGGTCAAGCACTCAGTGGCAACATATGATTCTGCAATGGACCCTTCAGGTCTTGCCAAGTTCCTCACAAAATGTTTCAATGTATACAACCTTCTTTCTCTGGTACATCCATCCATACTGCATCGCCCTCTAAAATTGCCTCATCAGTAAATGAACAGTCAAGTGTAGCATGACATCAAAGAAAGAAGGAGGAAATATTATCTCAAGTTTGCAGAGAATAATTGGGATTTCAGATTTCATTCTTTGCAAAACATCCAACTTCAAAGTTCTTGCACATAATTGCTGAAAGAAGTTGCCTAATTCAGCAAGTGCTTCATATATGTCCTTATGCATGATTCCTCTAATGGCAGCAGGTAAAATCCTCTGGAGTAGGATATGACAATCATGAGTTTTCAATCCTTGGAGGTTGCATCCATCAGCAGTAACACATGTTGCTAAGTTAGAAGCATATCCATCAGGGAATGTTACACTTCTCAAAAAATCGCAAAAGGCAATTTTTTGAGTTTTGGTCATTGTGTAGGGGGCATGCGGAACACTATCTGAATCTCCATCACGCTTCAAGTGTAAATTTTCCTTATGCCCATGTCTTCCAAATCAAGTCTACCATTTATAGTGTCCTTTGTCTTCCCAACGATGCCGAGAAATGTAGCAAGAATGTACTCACATATGTTTTTTTCGATGTGCATAACATCAAGATTATGTCGAACTTCAAACTTGACCAATACGGCAAATCCCACAAACATGACCTTCGCTTCCAACATTGACCTTCTGCTTCCCACTTTCTCTTTTTGCTCTCAGGATGCTTTCCTGGTCTAACATCCTTGACCCTCTCCAATTGCTCCATCAGCTCATCTACACTAAATTCCTCTGGCTTGTCACGATTTTCAGCCTTACCATCAAAATTTCTCTTTTTCCTCCAGGGATGGTCCTTTGCAAGGAATCGTCGATGGCCAATATAACATATCTTATTCCTTATTCTTCTGGAACAAGGATTTTTGTCACATCGCACACAAGCATAATAACCTCTTGTGACTCTACCTTTCCAAAACTCTAGCAACTCCTCAATAAGTGGCTCCAAGAAAACATCAAAATCCTTTCCTGGGCATTCCGGACCAGGGATAAGTAGGCCCATCATAAAGTTGGATTGCTCCATACAGTCCCATGGAGGAAAATTATAAGGGACAAGAAAAACAGGCCACATGCTGTATGAAGAGCTCATTTTGCCAAACGGATTGAAACCATCCGTAGCAAGGCCAAGTCTAATATTCCTTGCATCTTTTGCAAACCACTCATACTCTCTATCAAATTCTTTCCATGCCTCACCATCACTGGATGGTGAGCTCATTCTCCACTGGTTTCCTCTTCATTTGGTGCCATTGTGCCTCCTCTGCTATTTTTTTGGATGTAAACATCCTCTTCAACCTTGGAATCAATGGAAAATGCCGCAACACTTTTTGAGGAATCTTCTTCCTTCTATCTGTATTTTTCCATCTTGATGCACCACAAACTGGACATACATCCTCTTTTACTAATTTTTTCCGAAACAAAACACAATTATTTGGGCACACATGAATTGAATCATATCCAATCCCAATGCACGAATAAGTTCTTTGCTTCATGGTAAGATGCAGGAATAGAGGAATCTGGGAATGCGAATGATAACAACTTCAATAATGCAGTGAATGCAACATTGCTGATTCGATAAAATGACTTGATATGAAGTAACTTCACCACAAAAGAAAATCTTGTATGAGCTGCACCAGGTAAAGTTCCTTCTTCATCTCTTCTAATAGATCTCCAAATAAAGATTTTTCGCTATACCTTCCTCTTCACCACATACAACTCCTCTACCATGTTAGGAATTCTATCATCGGTGCCATCTTCTTCGTCCTCATCCATACCAACATCCTCATTGAAACCAATATGTTCATCTAGATGGTCTGCATTTTCCTTAGTACCAATCTCCATTGTTTCTCCATGATTTATCCATCTAGTATATGTGCTAGCCATGCCATGAATATATAAGTGATCCTCCACCTTTCCTTGATGACCATAAATCTGATTCAAACACTTACGGCATGGGCAAAGTATCTCTTCATCCTTATCAAATCTCTTTGAAACAAAATCCATGAACTCGCTGACCCCTTCCGGATGTGACTTGCTAAATAGTCTAGATTGATCCAACTCTGTCCATCATCGCATATGGAAATAGGACAAGTAGCAAATTATTATAGTGCTATAAAAACATCAACTTAATGGATTTATGAAAACATTCTTTTCCAATACAGGTCAATGATTAATAATTGAATATATGGAGAAGTACCAAGGTTTTTTTAACACAATTGTAATAAGGTTCTGTAACGTATGAGTTTTATGGAAAATCACAGTAAGCAAACTGCTTTAACAAAAATTCATAGCGGAGATATCTTGATCCAAATAAAATTTACATCTACCAATCTGGAAAGATGAAGAAAAACACTACAACTTTTGTTCAGATATAAAGCTGCAATCATTCCATTAAGATGGCCCAACTCGGCAACGTCGTACGACCGAACGAACAACACAACAACTAACTACACAAACAACGTACTAACGACACTGACTACGCGTACGAACACGACTACCGATCGATGACCTAACTAATTACCGACCGCTAGACAGAAAGAGCAAGTCTAGAAGCACTGGGGGAGTCTAGAAGCATGGCGGGAGTCGAGAGAGAATGAGGGAGAAGACGGTCCGTGGCTAACTAGACGACGACGGCACACTACAACACAAACACCAAACTACGACGAACGCCGCACAACTTAACTATCAACGACCGTGGAAGGGAGAAAAGAGAGAGGACGAGAAGCACAAGAGGGTCGAGACAACAAGAGAGAGGGAACGGTCGCTAACTAGCTAATTTGCGCAACACAGACACACAATACACAAACAACTAACACTGGATAATGAACCACAAATCTCCACCTAACAGAAACTACTCACAAACATAGATAAATGCTAAATATTATAAATCTAAAGTATCACAGCAACAGTTCACCATAATTGCTAAGAACCAAAATAGATCACAATTAACCAAACTAACATGGATGACAGAAATCATATAACAGCATAGTACTTCTACTATCTATTGATCTACACATCCACAGAGCACAATCACACTTCCACTGATCAGTTCTCATACACATAGAACATAGATCCATAATCAACAATTCATCATCACGGTGCAAATGGTAATTATTAGTTAACAAAAATAATAACAGAGTAGTAATTAAGAACAAGAAAACGTGGAGGGTAATGGAAAATCAACCTAGAAATGAAGCATCAGTTGGGGGATCAAAATGAACAGCAGGACAAGCACATAAAACCACTACTGACAATGGCATTTAACAAACAATGAGAATAACAGATAACCACACAAACTAAGACCATAACACAAGAACTATTAAATTTGAACGACACAAACTAACATATTAAAAGATAACAAATTCTCATCCACTATTCCACATCCACATATATCACAATGACAGAACAAGGCATCTCCACTGATCAGATTCACATAAATCACAATGACACACAAATTCTAGAATTAATCTACCGGCAACATTAACATAAAGTAATTCTGGAACACATTAACATTGCAAAATCACAAGCATCCATCACAGTTCATAATTCACCATAACAAAACAGAGCACAATAACAAACTCACTGGTCTCATACATCACAGTGCAAAATTAACATTCACAGTTTATATAGCAACATGCAAAAATGAGCAATAAAGAGATAAATGGGGGATCTGGAGATGAACCGAAGGAGGAGAGGAAGCAGAGGAGGACTGAGTTGTCGGCGATGGAGCTGCGGCCGAGGGAGGAGGTGACGGCGCAGTAGGGGAGGACCGACGGCGGTGGAGGAGCAGGGGTGCAGTGTCGGCGCTGTGGAAGAAGTCGGCGTCGGTGTCGATGAAGCTGCTGTCGGTGGAGTGAGCTGGTGAGGCCGTCGGTGGCGCCGGAGTAGAGCTTGGTGGCCGTGAGATGCTGCAGCGGGGACAGCCGAGGTGGAGCAATAGAGGTGGCGGCGGTGATGAAAGAAAGCGGCGGCGGAGAAGGGAGATCTGGTGGCGCGCCGAGGTGCGCGGTGAGGAAGCAGCGAGAGATTGGGCGCACGGTGGAGGCGAGATGCGCTGGCGCCGGATCGAGGGGCTAAGAAGAGGTCGGCAGAGGAAGGGACCGGAGAAGGAGGAGCAGCGGGCGGAGATGGAGAAAGAGGCGCGGTGGAAGGAGAGGAAGAGGAGATGCGGTGGAGGATGAAGAGGCGGGCGATGTGGAGTAGCGGCGGTGAGGAAAGGGTGGCGCGATGCGGACGGCGTGAGGTGAAGGGAGGCTGAGGAGAAGTTGGCGCGGCGAGATGGCCGACCCTCGCCGGCGAGGAGAGGAAGGGGAGAGCGAGGCGGCGAGGGGAGAAGCAATGGCCGGCTCGGCTTTCTCACAGGCGGCGGCTGAGATTGGGGTTTCGGAATTTTGCAGTTTGGTCCTCAAAGTATTTAGGGTTTACACACAGGTCCTTTTCCCTTTTAATTTCTTCTGATTTAGACCTCCGGAACTCCGTTTTCAGTGCGGTTTGATCCTACGCGTCCGTGACAATGCGCACATCTGTACAGAGCAGACCTGAAAGTCCAGAATTGTCGTTTATGCGCCTCGATCACGCCAGCCTGCTGAAAAATACAGAAAAATGTAAAATAGTCCATTTCGAGCAATTAAATTTGGAAAAGCGTATAATTGATGATAAATGATCTCGAAATGCTTAATATATGAGGTTAAAATGACAGATAATTATATATATAAATGACACATGTCAAGCCGGTACGGTTTACTAGGCAAGTGGGCCCGTGGATGCTATCGTGGAATATATAAGATTTGTTTTTTTATTCACTAAATAACTATGACAAAGCAATATATTGTCATATAAATTTGTCACAAACATTATGCTTAACTAGTTAATGACGATTTTGGATTGGACTTTATGACGAATAATATATTTCTGTCATTAAGTAGGACCGGCTAATGAAAAACGTCATAGACGGAAGCATTTAATGACGGATTGTTCCATTGTCATCACATATTCGTCATAGAAGGCCATATTTCTTGTAGTGAGGTGAGCTCGTTTCAAAAAGATTTTACTTTATTTGATAAAGAATTTATGATATTGCATAATAAGAGTTTGTTGCGCTTGTTATCATGTACCAAGATTTATGATCAAGATCATGCAATATGTGACACTACACCTATGTTAAAACCGAGGATGGTTTTCTGTTAAGAAGGTAAGGATGATGTGGCCACGCCACCAACAGATACAACCATAGCGGCCAATATCAAGATTGAACTAAAGATGAATTCGTTTCTTCAACTTCAACACATTTTACATGAGAATATGATGATACCTAATGATAAAAAAATATATATTTGTAGCACCACATAACTTTGGAACCAATTGAAGTAAGAGTTCAAGTTGGACAGGTTTTGGAATCCAATTCGGCCTCCAGATCAATTCGAATTCAGCTTGATAAGCCAATTTCAAATGTGCATAATTTTCTATCCAGAAGGCTTCTCGGGGGCTGTGAGTACTCGTTGGAAAGCTCTTGGAGTCTACTTTTAGATGGATCTAGTCTCACCTCCAAAGTCCACCCGAGCAGATCAAAAACTGTGAAAGAAGTCACATTACTTTTCCAGTTCAAGTCAAAGTGGGCCGAGGGCCTTGTAACTTAGGCTATTTGGGCCGATACTGTTCATATGAACAGTACCATGGCCACATGAACAGTAACTATAAATAGTACCACACCCCTTTTCATTAGATAAGTGCGGCTTCCCCCTTCCCTACTAAGGAGGTCGCACCCCTTTAGTTTTCCTTAGGTTTTTCTTAAGAGATTATTCTGCTTAGCAGTTGCACCGCATTGTTCGGTTGAGAAACCCCAACTTGTGAACTTAATCTTTATTCATAATACAATTTCAGATTGCATCTTGAACTCTCTTAATTGTGTTCTCGATTCGCTTGCAGGAGATAGCCTTCTTGGCGAGGTTAACTGTGCTCGACACGGTTGATAACCAACGGAGCAGTGGTGTAGTGATTGCGAGGGTTTCGATCTGTTTTGGTTGGAGCCTTTGGATCATCAACGTCGAGTTCTCCACAATCGACTTATCAGTACCTCTCGGAAGATCGAGCCATCGTCACATTACTTGCAACTCCCCATATTTCCACCCTAATTATATGAAGTGTTGCTGGAACAAAGCTACAGATAAATAATGTAGGTAAAGCAACAGAAATATTATATAAAACATCAGCATATATTTATGTTTTCCTATGTATGGTGAGCATTACAGCACAACAAAATCAACCAAGAATTTTTTTCTCCATGATCGATTAAGCCAGGCAACGTTGTTCCCCACCTCTGAACCCCTAGTGAGTACATGAATGGCAGCATAGGAGGGGTGAACATGCATATTGCAACAGCAATAAGGAAATTGGACCAAAGAACCCAAGAAATCAAATAGAACAAAGATTAGGACGAATATGTACTGGTAATTGTGAAGCAAAAACAAATCAGAGCTCTACCTGTAGTGCTCAATCACTGGATAGAACTTTGAAGACAGCACCACGACGCCTCCGCCAGCGTGCTGCGCTCGCCCACGCCGCCGCCATTTGCCGGGCCAGCACAGAGGCACCTGCTCCTCTTCTAGTTTAGTAAAATGCTGAAATGAATATGCATGTTCAAAAAGAATATGCATTGAGGATTATTTGATGCCAAGGATTCCAAAAAAACAGACAGGCGAGAATAGATTCATGATTTTAAGCGTGGATCAGAATAGGGAAAGAGGGAGATGGGAGGGCCTTACCAGCTGCGATGGCAAGGGGGATGCAGGGTTTTCAGGCTGCAGCGCCAGCGGCGGCGAGATCGAGAGGCGGGGAGGGATTTGGGGGCAGGAGCGAGCTAGGGTTTGGTTGACGCGGATGGGGAGGGCTGGAGGGGAGGAGATGACGAATTAATGAGGGCACGAGGCGAGAGCGACCGAGCGAGGCAGGTTTGGGTTGTTTCGCCGTTCGCGTGTGGTGTGGGCTGTGCTGATGGGCCAAGCGCTCGGATATGTATTTGGTTTTTATTCGAATACTATCCGAGTAACCGAATACCAAACCTATTCGGTCGGATATTAGCTATACCGAATCCGTCTACATGTATCCGTATCCGAAACTGAATCCGACCGGATACCAAACCAGTTTACCGAATTTGCTACTAGCCAGATTCGGTACCGGGTCGGTCGGAACAAACCTGACCCGTTTTCACCCCTATTCCCGACCACGTGGTCGAACTCTGGACCACGTCGTCATTTACGACCATGCGGTCGGACATTCGACCACCTTTAAATTTCATAGTCGTGGTTCCCTGTGACCACACAGGGAGTCTACCGATCACTGTTCAACATGGTTGAAACTCTCTCCGACCACTCACAACGTGGTCGTAACCCTCTCCAACCACTCACAACGTGGTCGTAACCCCCTCCGACCACTCACAACGTGGTCACAGCACCCTCCGACCACTCACAATGTGGTTCAAGCACCTTCTGACCGCAAGTCATTACCGACCGCAAAGTCATTACCGACCGCATAGCCGGCAGTCTGCTATGGGTCCCACCTGTCAAATTCTTAATTATTGCCCGAATTTATTCAAACAGAGAGCTTCAAATAGTCATAACTAATTCATTTCAACTCCAAATTGAGTGAAACGAATTTCTAAATTTGTCAAAAATCAAAATCTAACCAATGGAACTGAAATCATGAGTTTTAGAGTTCATTTGAATTTTCTTGTGAGGATTTGTTTGATTTGTTGAGTTTTGTCCGAATTTTCACGTACGTTAAAAATAGCATACGAGACTCAAGAGGAGGAAGTTGAAGCTGAAGCAGCCCTAGATCATCAAGACCAAGACCACTGTGACCCAGGCGAGTCAATACTTTGATCATGTTGAACGTACATTTCTGCAAATTAATTTTTAAATTACATGATGTTATTTCATATACAAATATATGTTCATTTTAAGATTCTAGTTATACGCCCATTGTTTGACTCATTTGGAATATTTGAATATGTGAGCCTTGTCACCCTAGCAAAATTATAATGGTAATCTTTCGAAAATAAGTCTGTAATTATACGCCATGCTTAGTATTGCTTAGATACTCGGGGGCACCAAAACCCCGCAAACATCACTTTTAATCATGAGAAACTGGTTGGGAATTCATGGTGGAAATGACTAGTATATTTTGGATACGATTATTTTATGCTCCCAAAAACCTCAAATTGCTTATTTGTCTAGGTGGATGGTTCGGGGGGGTATGGTGCAGCGATGCACGAGAGTGTGGTTTGTGGTAGAATCGCCCAGATAACCCTAAGGACTGAATCTTGTCATGACCTCCTGTGTAAAATAAGTACAACTACAAGTCTGTAAAGTACAACTTAGCTTAGTAGATTTACCAAACCTTGAAAGTCATCTCATCGATGGAGGAGGTGAGGTAGTACAAACGGTTGACTGTGTGATGGCTTGAATGGGACACCCACAAAGGGTGAAGTTTTATGCGCCTCGCTAGCAATGTTGGTAGCCAGCTGCTAGCCACATAGGAGAAGAACATCCCGCACAACGCATGGGACCTACCGCAAGCGGGATAAGCCCATGTGGGTGAGATGATGAAAGGGGCAAAGTATTTTGAACGGTTACTGTGATGGTTTACTCAACCGCACGTCTAAGGAATCATGTGCGGCAACGAGCGGACTGTCTCTTGTGGTAAAGTGTGCCACCTCTGCAGAGCCAAAAACTATTCGAATAGTCATGCCCACGATCATGGGCGGACATGGGAACTTAACTAGATATAGTTCTATTTCTAAAACTTTGTGGGCGAAATGGGAAAAAGTGGAGGGCAGTGGAAAGCCTTGTTATATATTGCCCTGGGTGTTGTCCCAGTGATAATGTAAGTGGCTATAACGCTGAAGGTCTAGCATATGGTGCAGAGACCATGTAATGGTGGATGGTATCTAGATCACTACTAGTAAGCATTCTTTTACACACTATGCTTTAGTTTAAACTGCTAGGTCATAGGCAATTTTCTAAGTACTGTATTTAAAAGCAATTTCTGGCAAATAAAATAACCTGAGCCTTTCCTTGAGAAACCATGCATGATAATTACTACATTCTGTGTATTGGTTCGTAGAGCATGGTGGATTTGTGCTCACACTCACATTACCAAAAAAAAAAGAAACCAAAAATCATGACCATTATGCACATGAAGATACTCCAACCACGGGTGAAGGAAACAACGACAAGGTCTAGGACGACTTCTGCGATTTTGTATCCTAGGCAAATAGACCATGGGTGTGCCTATAAATATTGCCTAAGTCTAGGTAATATTCATATGGCACACCTTTACCCCCAGTCGCTTGCCTGTGGTTTATGTGATATAAACATTTGGCATATTCGGCCATGATGTAAAACAGTTGCCCGACGCGGCATATTTCAAACCTAGTTATGTAATATTGTAAATTGTCATGTGTCATGCGATGTATGACTTGATGCAGCAATGTACATGTGTGCACTATCTACTGATCCAGGGAATAGTGCAGTGAATCACAGGGGATTCTGAATTGAAAAATCTGAGTTGACTGGTGGATGGCCCGGATGCAACGGCTCATCGAGAGAAGACGGCCGATGGTCGACACGTGTTGACCATCCAGCGGGGGCGTGGGCGCGGATGGGTGACGCATGGCTTGTTAGGCGGGTGGGCTAGGCTGAGCTGAGCGGCGGGTTGGGTCGGGCCAACTGGCTGAAATGGCCTTCGGCCCATTTAGCCTTTAGGTATTTTCGGGATTTTTCTAACTTCGAAAATTCAGCTAAATTCATTTGAGCTCTAGAAAATAGCAAATAAATACATAAAAAAATCAGAAAAAAAATTCCAGAAAACTCCTTGAGACTCCAAGGACTCAAATACAATACTTTAACCAAATGTTAATGTTTAATTTAATCATGTTAAATCCTTTTAATTTAAAAAAATCCTATTAAGTTTTAATTAATTCCAGAAAAATCCAAGTGGTGAATTTTATTTTAAAAGTCCATCCATCCACACGTTTCCAACAACTCATGGATTCATCCATCCACAAGATTTTCAAAAACCATTTTTGAAAATCAAAGTCTAATCCATGAAAAACTTTAACACAACATGCCCATGACCGTGGGCACGGTTATCCAGGATAGATTATACGCTCTGCAGAGGTTGTACAACTTTACCTACAAGACATGATCATCCCAGATTGCCACGCAAGTTACACACTTCTTTAGGTGTGCGGCGAGGAGATCATGACAAGGCCTTTACAATACAAAGCCTTCAACCTGGCCAAGCCAACTCTAAGGTTTCACCCCAGTAAGGAACACCAGACCGGAACCCCCTCTTGAGCCGAGTGAGACTTCTCATGGCCTACGTCATGCTCACTTTCAACCTACAACATGACTCAGGTTGGGACCCGCAAATTATTTAGCCAGGGCTGTCCCATACCAGCCTTGTGGAAGTACGATAGGGTTTTGCAACAGTAGTTCACAGACCGGTCCTTAATTGACTTAGGCTCAACCACATACCCCTATGCTCGACAATCAACACTGTGTCTTCGAACAACAGTGCATACCTGCACCCACTACCTAACCATTAGCCTAGGTCTAAACCAGGTTTCATGTTTTGTTTCAAAATATTTTATCGTCCTTCTTGACTCTCCGAAGTCAAGAATATATTTCAAAACTTATCATTTCATGTGAAAAAGGTGTCCCAATCTAAGTTATATCTATGCAGGGCTAAGCAATTACTACAAAGATTCTCCAGCCATACTAGTGTACTAACTAGAGTTTAACCTAGGGTGACAAGGTATAAGGGTTTACAATGTCAAAGGAGGTAATATCAAACAAGCATTAACTAAATTTAAAACAGAATTGAAATACAGTGAATAAAAGTAGGCATGCAGAATTAATTTAAAACAACATAAATTTCATTTGAAATTTGGGATCAACATGATCAAGGTGTGTGATTTGCCTTGCTCTGTAGTAGGGTGAGAGTCGTCGTCGAAGAAATCTCCCGAATTGTCGTAGTCTACACGTGAAAATAACCTACCAAATTCAAATAAATTCAAAATAACTTCAAAATTTTGAATTGAGCACAAAAATGGATAGAGGGGAATTTTTGATGAATTTATAAATTTGAATGGGCTCAATCGGAATTAGGATGAAGAAGAACGGGCTCTCGGAAGTTTAAAATCAAAGAAAATGAATAAACTTGATTTTTGGAACTATTTTTCTAAAGGAAATGGGATTATGACATCAGCAAGAATTAATGGAATTATTTTCCTAAAGGAAAACTAGATTTATGGCGTCAGCCCTAGCTTGGTGAGACTGACCAGTGGGCCCTGGTCCACATGGACCAGAGGAAAGGCTGAGGTGGCAGGGAGGCTATCATGTCTGCTGACTATGCAAATTTGCTGATGTGGCAGCCAGGTGGTGCTGATGTGACTGCCACGTGGATTGAGGGGTCTCTGGTGCTGACATGGTAGTACACGTGGCTGCCACGTGGGCTTGAATGCTGAGGTGGCTATACACGTAGCTCCACATGGGCCAAAGGGGGAGGTGGCACTGACCGAGCGGGGAGAAGCCGAGGTGGCGGGCCACCGGATGCCACACAGCTGCCACTTAGGCTGGCCGGCTGACGTGGCTCGCCGGTCCGTGGCCGCGCTCGGGGACCAATGGTCGTCGGCGCTCCGACGAGCGGCGACGGCTGGCAAGGGTCGCAATAGAGAGAGGAGGGGAAGGGGGTTCTCTTTACCCTGGGTTCGAGGTTCAGCGGCGAACGGAGGCGGCTGGTGATGGCGAAGGGCGACAGCGGTGTTCGGTCGTCGGTGAGAATGGCACTCCGGCGGCGCTCGAGTTCGGGGAAGTGGCGTCTGAGAACAGCGATGGCTCAGGGATGACGAAGATGCCGACGGAGAGACTTGGGGAGGCTTCCTTCACTGGCAAGTGCTCGCCAGAGAAGCTTCTGCAGCCGAGGTGATGTGATCACAGGGCGAGGGCGATGGGGAACCCAAGAGAGGGATTGGAGGCAAGTGCGAGGTGGAGTGAGAGGTAGCGGTGCTCGGGGCAGGTTTTTATAGGCTCGGGGAGGGGGAGGTGCGGCGGGATTCATCGCCGGAGAGCTCGGGGACGTGGTGGCGGTTTTCGGGCAGAGAAGGCGAGTGGGGAAGTAGGAAAGGTGGGCGATGGGTGCATTGAGTGCGGCGCACGAGGGAGGTAGTGGGGGCAAGGCTAGCATGGGGTGAACGTGGTTGGGAGAGGCGGGGTGGCGTAACGGCCAGGCAGCGTCGTGGCCGCGAAAGAAGGAGACGGGCCCGGGAAAGACGAGAGATCTGACAGGCGGGCCCAAGGTGTCAGTGGCAGAGGAGGGGAGAAGAGCAGGCGGCTCGGATTGGTGACGCGTGGCCAGGGGAGGATCGGGCGGCCAAGGCGTTTAAGTGGAAGGAGAGGTAGGGAAGGCAGGTTGAGCAAGCGGCTGGATGGCGGCGACGTGGGCGGATCCCAGCCATCCACGCATTGGCCGGAGGGAGAAAGGCTTTTTATTTTCCTTTTTGATTTTCAGAATCCCCGAGGAAGGGAAATAAAGCTTAGAATTTAGCAAAAAGATCCAAATAAATCCCAGAAAATTCCTATAATTCTAATAAAATACAAGAAACTCAAATAAAATTATTTTGAACACAATTTCTCCCAAACTTTAATTGTTTTTTACTCTATGCTCTAATGAAAATAGAGAATTTTAAATTCTAGAAAATAACAAATAAAATTTAAAAATTTTGGGATGTCACAATTTCTTCATAGAGAAGTTCATCGTGGCTGCTTGGAACATTTGGAAACTTAGAAATGAGCACATCTTTCAGCAGCAGTATTTTAGTCTGGATGACTGGAAGGCAAGACTTAAAATAGAGGCTTTTCTTCTTCTGAACAGAGTCAAAATGGATTCTTGACAATTGCTTTGTTCTTGGATTCGGTCCTTCTAAGTTGTTCTTCCCTTTCTCTCTTTTCTTCTCCCACTCCTCTTTTATACATTATTACCTATCTAATATAGCACAGTAGGAGTTTCTCCTACTGTTTTCCCTAAAAAAAGAACACACCAAACACCAAATCCTAAAACACTTCTTGCTTGTGAGGATCTAAATCATGAGACTCTCCAGATCATCTCTCATATGTCCTAACAAGGTAATATAGTCACAAGTTTGGGTTAGAAAGGTCACGATCACAAAATCAGAAATCTTGATGAAGATAGGACTAAAACTGGGCAAGATCTTGATTTTTACTATAGAGTGAGTTAGCTGGGCAAAGATTGATCCCAAGGACCTACTATTGTCTCTTGTATATCATAGACCATAACAAAAACAACATGAGAATGAAAGAGCCAAATCAACGCAAGCAAAAGAAAGGCCTCATGCAAAGACAGAGAAGAACACAAGGTATAGCTTGCTGGTTACAAACGGCCATAACGGAGAGGAAGTACTAGCCTAAGACTAGAACACAACCCTAATTCCCTGCATTTCCCTAGCAAGCCTTCCCCTCCTCTAAATAGCTAAACCCATACCTTGTTCTGTTCATGTGGCTTACTTAGTACGGCTGTACTTATATTTGCTTAATCATCATCCAAAGGAGCTTGGGAGAAAACTGAGGAACATTTTGGGAGACTTCAATGGCTCTCTAGAAAGTGACAACTACCTGTTTTAGGTCTCGATTACGCTCAAGCGTATCTATGATTTTGGAAGTTCTTTTGTATTGTACCATAAACTTTGTGCTTTGACGCCTTTTATAATGTAAAATTCGGCTGCTAAGTTGTACCCTTTTGTAACAAAAATTTGGCTTTTATGATTAAAGTTTGAACATAATTGATGTACTCTTCTTCAATCCACAACTAATATTTCTAGGCAGTTGTGGAGGTATCTGATAGCCTCAGAAATGTGGTTAACACAGCCCGGTCCATTTGGACAGCTCTATATGGACCAGTTCCGAAAATGGCACGCAAGGATCGTGGCCGGCCATGACCGACCCGAGCGAAGCCACACCATGCACCATTGCAAGCGACATTGGCGCCACCGTGTGCTACTCGCGGTGCCACGCAGGTGACACCGGTTCCTCGATCCCCAGCGACGACGACCCGTCTCGGCTCAAGCCCTGCATGCCGGGGCCTCCCCAAGCAAACAACATCTTTGCCATCGCACCCGACAGCAGCAACATATAGAAAAAGCTGCAGCGAGCAGAGCAGTGGCGCCGCGTAATGCCATTTGGAGGAGATCGACGCTGGATCCATGGGATCGAGTCTCGTGATCAGTTACTGAAGAATTCCTATTCTTTATGCGAAACAAAGGACGAGCACTATTAAAGCAGTAGTACGTTTGAGCCGTCTGCACAGCAACACAGAACAAACGATACCGAAGAACAGCGCATACCTTACACCCTAACTACGCAAGCCCAGTACACGTTCATGGTCAGCACTACAGGGGCCAGCTACAGTTGCACGTAATTGCAAGCAGTCCATGACGCACAGGCACAGCTGCCTCTGTTGACTTGTACCACTCCAACCTCCCAGAGGAGGGGGCCCCACGGCTGCCTTACATGGCGTACTCACTTGGACTGCACCTGTTCTGTTCCTGTGTAACCACCTAATCCCACATGGACAACACAAAACATTCCCCTCCACTCCACTCCCAGTCCTGCCCTATAAATACGCACTAACACTTCACCTTCCTGCCCTTAGTTTTCCTACCGCACCTCCTCAACTTGGCACTTCGCATTTAGCAGCCATGAAGGTATAGAAAACTCCAGGGTCTGGTGATCACCAGACGCCATGCATCGATCTCTCTGTCTTTTGTCTTTGGTTCTTCTGTCTTTGCTCTTCTGTTGTGTCATCTTCTTTTGATTGTTTCTTCTTGTTCTTGATCGTTCTTGTGAGTGCAGAAGGTGAGCGCTAGGCGGCGGCACGTCCCGGCGTTCGGGGAGTGGAACTACCACCACGGCGGATACGGATACGGCGACGGCGACTGGCCGGTCACCCAGTACTTCAACTCCGCCATGCAGGCCGGGCTGGTCATGGCCTTGCCGCCTTCACCGAAGCCGGTCAAAAAGGTGAATGATGCCTGATGTTACATGCCACTCCTATGTCTCGGTTAGTTTGGTATGCTGAAATTTGTCGTACGAGTATACTAGATTATAGTGCTGAGGTTAAGAATTGCTACATTGTAAAAGCTTGTCTTTAGACTTCTCTTACTGATTAATCATGGCTTAACGTACCGATTAATCATTGCGTAATTAGTAGCTCTTTGTTAAAAAAAATGGGCTAAGTTTACCCCGAGGATGGATTCAACTCTACTAGATAGGCATGTGGGAAAATATGGAGAACCTATTTTGGAAGGAGTAACTTAAGGGGAAAAATGTACGTAGACTTGCAACATGACAGTAACGAGTCTTTGGTCTTGCTTGCTTTATGGCCAAGCCAAATACTAGCCGTAATTATTGGGATTTTGTTTTCTGTGCTTGTTGTTTGGTGGTGAAGTGGAGTGGCAGTGCTACACTGGAGCTGGAGCTGGAGCTGGAGCTGGAGCTGGAGAAGAAGAAGCAGCAGCAGCAGCAGCAGCACAAGGTGATGGTGGGGCCTGGAGAGCACGGGGTGAAGAAGCAGGGGAAGCAGAGCAGGGTGGCTGTCGCCGTGTCCCACACCACCGCGATCTACAAGGCGTCCAGGGTGGTGAAAGCCGTGGACAAAGACCTCTACGAGATCCCACCCGACTTGCTCTGCCACAAGCCCAGGGTATATACTCCTCTCCCCATGCTACCATGTACAAACAGCTCATTTGAGAGTCCACACTGGCTGATCTGTGGGCCCTAAATTTGGCTGAATTTGGTGGGACTGATTCTCATTTCAGTATCCCTTGATAAGTTTATAAAGCCAGCATTCTGTCCAGTTCACAGAATGAATAAAACGATATATGTGCAAGAGTAGAGCTGAAAATTGCAAACATTATCGTTTTGGGTTCACAAAATGGACATATATTAACTACAAGAACGATTTGTTTCTAAGAAACTGGACTAATGCAATGAAGCTCAGAAAATAATGTAAAAGTGGTAATTTACAGTTTAATTAGTTAGTACTCCTAGTTGTCTAAATCATTATCTCACTATTTAGGACCGCTATATAGAGTTTATTCATGCCTTCTTTTTCTTTAATCTGCTGCAGAAGAGGCGGACGAGGAGCCTGTGGATGGGTTGCCTGGGGCTCAACTGCATCGCCTAGGATCTGCCTGATCATAAACCTGCCTTGTTTTGCGTGTGCCTGTAAAGAGCAGCAGAAAACCATGGCCACGATGTTGTCATACTTATCATATCACACGGCCCAGACCTTTGCATCTCGCTCTCTACTGTTTCAGTGTTTGGTTGTGCGTTTAATTGGATGGGCGACGTGATGTGCCGTGTCCGGCAGCGTCATTTCCTCGTGCCAAGACTACTCTCGAGTGCTGCTTTTGCGCTGGCTATTCTGATCTGTTCCTATAGAAGTAGCAGTTAAAAAAAAGGCTGATGTAACCCTAGCTATAGTTTTGAGACTTGTGTCGATCGAGATGACAAGAAAGAAAGAAAGCCTTCTTCTGTAGGTGTCGTTGGTTATTAGGCTGTCACGCAATATTTCGTGCAGTAGTGTTTTGGTGTTTTTGTATGGCTTATGGGCGGATTCGTTTTAATTTATTTGTGGCTTATGTTTGTTGTGTTTTAGGGTCTGTTTGGTTCATGACCAGAAGTTGCCTAGCCACAAGTTAGGCGTGCCACAGTTTTTAGGTAGCTGTTTGGTTCACTGACGTAATTGTGGCATGCCACACTTTCTTAGCACCCGGCCCCACACGTCATAGACTTAGTTTCTTGCCAAACTTTGCCACAAGTGTGGCTTCGATTTTGTTAGCCACACTTTCTGTGGCAGCCGCATATTGCCTACGTTTAGGCACGGCAAGGTTAGGCACGAATCAAACAGGCCCTTAAGGTGAAGTTAATAAAAAAAATTGTAATAAAAAGTATACTGAGTTTAACTGTACCGGTTAAAATCGTATATAATTATTTTTATAAATACTATTTCTTACGAACAGTCAGAATTTAATTTGTTAAACTATAAGTCATAAGCTACGAGGCTAAAAGAACCCATACAGTGTGATTGTGCACTGTTTCTTCGGGCAGAGGTGAACAAGGACTTGATGATAAATCACATGATAATCACGCCTTACAAAGTCGCATTGCGTTTCTTGGACATCTATTTGCATTTTGCAAGAGTCCGTTTGGTGTGTGCAATCATATATATGTTTGTAATACAGTGTTTCTCAATAAAAAACGTGTAAAGGAATTAGAAGTAAAAGTGTTAGAAGCAAAAGTGTTCACAAAGTTCCGTTTATTGTAAGGAAAAAAACAAAATTTAAGATTAAAGTTTCACACATTAAAATTTAAAAGTAAATTTCCAGTATCATTTGAACTATCGAAATTTATAACGTATGATTAGATATTCATAACGTTCACTTTCTAAATTTTGAAATTTTGACATTATTCAAAGTAAAAATTCAAGGTTTGCAATTTGAATCCAAATTAGTTTAATTAAAAGTTTGGATATCTGAAATTTTATTTTTAAATTCTAAAATTTTTGAATTAATCTTCCGTTTATGTAATTTTCATAGATATGTTAAAATTATAACTACAAAGTTTAACTCAATAATCGAAGTGAACTAATTTTTTCCACGGTAAAGTGGATTCTTGGAATTGGTGCTTGTGGTAGGGGTGGCCCCCACCTAAGCCCAGCCGGCCTGCTAGAGGGTTGTAAGGCCCAAAATAGGACATGTGTAATGACGAAAATACCCCTGAAAGGGATGCTTGAGTGTAAGGCTATAATTGTAAAAGCGCTCCCCATGTGGATATAGATATACAACACAGGCCACGGGGAAAACCCTAAGCACTTGCTCACCTAACTCTCCACTACCATACTCTCTATCTCTCTCTGTTTGGTCTGTAACCACAACAGCTGGCGCCGTTCGTGGGGAGGACGAAGAGCAAGCCTCAAGATCCGAAGAAGGATAGCACCAAAGAAAACTTCATCGTCGGTGGCGAAAAAGAGGAAGGCAGGAGCGACGGAGTTTAGCGTCAACGCCAGGGCTTCGGCGTCGGCAGTCGCGGGCGGCGATGCGGGCGCGACAGTCGTGAACATCGGCGTTCACAGCACGACGCTCAAACTCGCCACCGCCGCCACGACGACCGACTCCGCCACCGCTGCCACGACAGTCGACCCCACCACCGCCACCACGACGATGGACCCCATGGAGAACACCCTGCTGACAGCCCTTAGCACGTTTCAGCGGGAGTTGGCGGATCTCCGCGGGGCTGTGCAGGACATCCAAGAGGCTCGAAGTCGGCAAACCTCGCAGATGGGTGCGACGGAGCCCACGCCGGAGTGGGCAGATAGCCGCGATGCCCCCACGGCCAGTCGTGTCCCGCTACGACGCGTAGACCCAGAGTCCCCGCTCTCCGTAGCCCTGCAGCAGGCAGCATGGCCGGAGGACTTTAGGTTCTCAAGCGCCATCGAGCCGTACAAAGGTGATACGGACCGCGGGAGTTCGTGCGTGTGTACGAAACCGCCATCGAAGCTGCCGGCGGAGACGACACCACGAAGGCAAAGGGGCTCCCCCTTGCATTGCAGAGAGTGGCGCTCTCTTGGTTCTTCACCATCAAGCCAAACTCCATCTACGCGTGGGAGCAGGTCCGCGACCGACTCTACAACAACTTCCAAGGGAACTACGTCGAGCGCGTCGACGCGGATCAGCTCTTCACAATCAAGCAAAAACCCTCAGAGAAGCTCCGGGACTACTTCAAGCGCTTCGCGAAGGTACGCTGCTAGGTCAAGGATGTCAATAAGATAACCATCAACAACGCAGCAGTGCAGGGTCTTCTCCCAGGGTTGCTGGCCGAATACAACGCGCGGAAGCCAATCAAGACGGTGGCGAAGCTCTTCGATAAGATGGAAGAGTACGCACGGGCGGTGGAGGATGCGCAAAGGCATGAAGGCAACGACCCGACCCCATTCAAGTGGAGTGGTCGCAGAAAGGAAGCGCGAGGAAGGGCTCCTCCACAGGAAAGCGCAAGCAAAAGTCCGCGGGGGGACGCCCCTGAACGCAGCAGCGCTGGGGAGCATGAGAGCTCGTCAAGCGGTAGGCGCAAGCCCCGACATAACCAGCGTAGGTTCCAAAAGGCTCGTCACGTCCTCGGCATAGAGGGCGCCCCCCAGGAACCTACCCCCACCCCACGGGGGAGGGGCTGGGGAGGCCGGGACGGGGGCGTACACTACAACAAAACATCCGTGGGGAGACATCATGATAGCACTAGGGGTCCCGATCTTTCGATGAGAGTGGTAGATTCGATTGGGGAAAGAGATGACGTTGACGACCCGACTACAACCATCCAGGGACGTTGCGCCTTAGCGATCGATACACCAACTCCAGAGATTGTTCGTGACCTTGTCGGCGCACGATCAACCTAACCACGAGGGTTCTTCTTCCTGCAAGCAATCGAAGAACAAGGAAGAACAAGATGAACAGCAACTCAATTGCAAGTAACGATGTAAGATTCAATCGAAAACAGAAAACGGTGGGGTTCCGAAGACAAGTATTCGGGCGGTCTAGCCGACACGCGCGAGTACAAGGCAAAGCAGCAAAAGCTAACTTAGTCTAAACAAAACCCAAACCCTAGAAGAGGGTGCGGCTGCCTATTTAAGGGTCACGGAAGGTGGAGGGTCGGCCAAAACACAAGGAAGCCGAATAGGACTCGAATTACAAGGCCCAAGGCCCACTTTGACTCGGACTGGAAAAGCGACGTGAATTGTTTTGCAGTTTCTGGTCGACTCGGATGGAATTTGGAGGTGAGGCCAGATCCATCTGAAAGTAGACTTCAAGAGCTTTCCAACAAGTACTCATGGGCCCCGAGAAACCTTCTGGATCAAAAGTTACGGCCGTTTGAAGTAGGCGCTGTCAACAAGGCCGAATCCGAGTCAAACTCGTGAACATGACTTGGTTTGCGCTTGACGGTTCCACTTCTATACTTGAGCTCATGTGGTTCTTCCCCATGGTTCCTAAGGACAATTAAATCATCACAAGAATTAAGTAGTATTCCATTCTTTGAAACATTTGTATGCAAACTTAGGAACGCATTCATCGATGGTTAGCGAGACGTGCTCGCGCTCTAGTCATTGGTCCTTGTATCATAGTTTCAGTTTGATATGGAGTCGGCATGGTTGTATGCATAGAAAGGATGTCCTCATCATCCTCCCTTCTTGCATTTGAGTCGTCCGCGACTCAAGCTCATCTTCTTCTCCCAAGTATGGCTTCAAATCTGCAATGTTAAAGGTGGGACTAACCCCAAAATCTGCAGGCAACTCAAGTTTATATGCATTGTCATTAATCTTTTCCAACACTTTGAAAGGACCATCAGCTCTAGGCATCAACTTAGACCTCCTCAATTCAGGAAATCTTTCTTTCTCAAATGCAACCAAACTAAATCACCGGTTGAAAAGTTAAATGCCTCCTTCCTTTACTACCAGCAAGTTTATATTTAGCATTCATGCGTTCAATATTTTCTTTGGTTGTCTCATGCAATTTCAACATCAAGTCAAGACGCTGTTTAGCATCAAAATTTAACTTCTCCGAAGATGGAAGTGGTAGCAAATCAATAGGAGCACGAGGCACAAAGCCATAGACAATCTCAAAGGGCACAACTTTGTAGTAGAATGCAGCTAACGATTATAAGCAAATTCAATATGAGGCAAGCATTCTTCCCACACTTTAATGTTCTTTTTCAAAACAGCCCTAAGCATGGTAGATAAAGTTCTATTCACAACTTCAGTTTGCCCATCAGTTTGGGGATGACACGTAGTCGAAAATAACAGCTTAGTCCCCAATTTAGCCCATAAAGTTCTCCAAAAATGGCTAAGGAATTTAGTGTCACGATCTGAAACTATTGTATTTGGCACACCATGCAAACGAACAACTTCACGAAAGAACAAATCAGCAATATTGGAAGCATCATCACTTTTATGACATGGTATGAAGTGTGCCATCTTAGAAAATCTATCCACAACAACAAATATGCTATCCCTCCCTTCTTTGTCCTAGGCAGTCCTAAAACAAAGTCCATAGAAATATCTTCCCAAGGCACACTAGGAGCAGGTAGAGGCATATACAAACCGTGAGGATTAAGTCGTGACTTAGCCTTTTGACACGTAGTGCAGCGAGCAACAAAACGTTCCACATCACGTCTCATCTTTGGCCAAAAGAAATGACTACCAAGTATGTCTTCCGTCTTCTTCGCTCCAAAATGCCCCATCGCCCCACCTCCATGCGCTTCTGTAACAACAACAAACGAACGGAGCTAGCTGGAATGCATAGTTTGTTAGCTCTAAACACAAATCCATCATTTAGAACAAATTTATTCCACGTTTTTCCCTCTTGGCAATTCAACAACACGTCTTTAAAATCATCATCATGAACATAATGCTCCTTAATTGTTTCCAATCCAAAAATTTTGAAGTCAAGTTGTGAGAGCATGGTATATCTCCTAGACAATGCATCAAGCAATAACATTCTCCTTTCCCTTTTGTGTTTTATGACATAAGGAAAAGACTCTATGAATTCAACCCACTTTGCATGCCTACGGTTCAATTTTGCTTGACTTCTAATATGCTTTAATGACTCATGATCGAATGAATGACAAATTCTTTGGGCCATAAATAATGTTGCCATGTCTCTAAAGTTCGAACTAGAGCATATAATTCCTTATCATAAGTAGAATAGTTCAAACTAGGCCCACTCAATTTTTCACTAAAGTATGCCACAGTTTACCTTCTTGCAACAAAGACACCACCCAATCCAATTCCACTAGCATCACATTCTAGCTCAAAAGTCTTACTAAAATCTGGAAGTTGGAGTAATGGTGCATGTGTTAACTTATCTTTCAATGTGTTGAAGGCGTCTTCTGTGCATTCCCAAGTAAACGGCACCCCCTTTTAGTGAGCTCATTCAATGGTGCAGCGATGGTGCTGAAATCCTTCACAAAACGACGATAGAATCCAGCAAGTCCTAGAAAACTTCGCACTGCGTGACCGTTTTAGGAGTCGGCCAACTCTGTATTGCCTCAACCTTGGCTTGATCAACTTCTATGCCCTGTGGAGTAACAACATAGCCAAGAAAGAGACTCGATCCGTGCAAAATGTGCACTTCTCAACGTTACCAAATAAGCGTGCATTACGTAAAGCATCAAAAACAGCACGTAAATGGCAAAGGTGTTCCTCTAGTGATCTGCTATATATCAATATATCATCAAAATAGACCACTACAAATTTACCAATGAAAGCACGCAAAACCTCGTTCATTAATCTCATGAATGTGCTAGGTGCATTAGTTAAACCAAATGGCATTACTAACCACTCATACAAACCGAACTTAGTTTTAAATGCTGTTTTCCATTCATCTCCCAATTTCATGCGAATTTGGTGGTACCCACTACGCAAATCAACTTTAGAGAAGACAATAGAGCCACTTAATTCATCAAGCATATCATCTAACCTAGGAATAGGGTGACGATATCTAATGGTAATGTTATTGATCGCTCTACGGTCCACACACATACGCCATGATCCATCTTTCTTAGGCACTAAAATTACCGGAACAGCACAAGGGCTAAGAGACTCACGCACATAACCTTTATCAAGCAATTCTTGAACTTGACGCTGAATCTCCTTAGTTTCTTCCGGATTGGTCTGTATGGCGCACGATTGGGCAAAGATGCCCGGAATCAAATCAATCGGTGCTCAATCCCTCGTGACCGGTGGTAGCCCCGTGGCACGTCCTTTGGAAAGACATCCATGTACTCTGCAAAGATTAGTGACAGCGGGAGGCACTGAAGAAAGTACCTCCTCAAATGAAAATAAAGCTTGTTTGCAAAGTAAGGCATAGCAAATAGAAGTACTAGCATCCAGCTCATTCACATCAGACTTAGTAGCAAGAAAACATGCACCTTGCAATTTAATCTCAGTTTTATTCTCATGAACAGATTTAGAGTTTTTCTTTTATGTTGCTCAAGTTCACTTGCAACAATCTGATTTTCACTCCTATTATGCTCCTGATTTTCTCTCTACTAGCTCTAGCAATCTCATCTTTGAAAATAGCTTCAGGAGACATAGGATGTAACACAATTTTCTTGTCATGATGCACAAAAGAATATTGGTTTGTCTTACCATGATGCAGATGAATCTTTATCATATTGCCACGGTCTACCTAACAGCATAGAGCATGCTTGCATAGGGACAACATCGCATTCTACAACATCGTGATAAGAACCAATAGCAAAATTTACTCTCACCATTCGTGTTACCTTCACCTTGCCGCTGTTATTGAACCATTGAATGTAGTAAGGGTGTGGGTGAGGTTTGGTGTTCAACGCAAGCTTCTCCACCATATCGGAGCTCACCAAGTTGTTGCAGCTCCCTCCATCAATTATCACTCAGCATGAACGTTCCTTCACGACGCACTTTGTTTGGAAAAGGATGTGCCGCTGATTTTGCTCCGCCCTCTCCATTTGTGCACTCATGCACAATGAGGCTCTCATAGCGCTCTGCATCTTCAGCACCAATGTGCTCTTCTTCTTGCTCCTTCCCACTACCTGCATGGTCAGCTGCAAGCATAGCATATGTATCCTCATCCAAATCACTAGCGAAGAATACCCACCATCATCTCTCACAATCGAACACGCTTGGTTGGGCACTCACTCCTCACATGGCCATACCCCTTGCATTGATGACATTGGATATCCCTTGTTCGTCCCGTAGATGCAACGGACGAAGAGCTCTTTGCATGTGCTTGGGCTGCCCCCTTTGTTGCTTCGGATGCCCGAGATGCCGAATTTGATGATGACAACCGTGGCTTGCTGTTGGAGGAAGAAGGTGCAGGGGGTTGGCTTGATGGTGCGGCAGATGCACGTTGAGACCAAATGTTTCCACGACCTGCGAAGCGTTAGTCCTAGTGCTCGCGCGTCGTCCTGTACTTCTCTTTCAGCTTTACAAGCAAGATGAAATAAACGAGTGATAGAATTATATTCCTTGTAAGCTAAGATATCCTGAATTTCCGATTCAAACCACCCATAAACCTAGCCATAGCGGCTTCCTCGATTTCCTCTAAGTCACAACGCAGCATGCCTGTTTGCAATTCTTGAAAATATTCCTCTACGCTTTTACTACCTTGCCTCAATTGTTGCAACTTATGTAACAAATCACGTGCATAATATGAGGGAACAAATCTAGCTCGCATGATTCTTTTTAATGCATCCCAAGTTTGTGGTATGGTGAAAGGATTTTTCTTAGAATATTCACTCCACCAAGCAGACGCAAAATCAGTAAACTCACTAGTAGCAGCCCTAACCCTTTTGTTTTCGGGAATGCATGACAAGCAAATTTCGATCAACACCAATTCCCAAGTGATATAAGCATCGTGGTTATATTTTCCATCAAAAAGTGGCATAGTGAACTTAATCTTACCAAGCGATTCATCATTGTCACGTACCTCAGCCCGGCGTGGTTGACGTTGACGGTGAGCGTCCTCATCATCATCAATCTCAGTGTTAGCCGCATAATCGTCTCCACCATTTTCGTCCACCCTGCTGCCCAAGACACCAATGTTGGCACGAGTACGCTGAGTCGGTGCAGCGGGAGATGCACGGCCCCTCTCATCAAGACGTCTCAAAATCTCAGCAAGTGAGGTGTTGATGGTGCCAACGGAAGCCTCCAATGTTGCAAGCGTAGTGTTGGTGTCGATCTGCGCGGCCTCCAATTGGCCAAGGCGTTCGTTGGTGACCCGTACATCCTCATCAAGTCCTTGATGTGCAGCTTCATTTGGCGCTCAAAGTGTTGTATGATGCCCCTAGTCCGAGGGGAATGTTGCGCTGCCCGCAGTCCTCGGTTCTCGACATTGTTAGAAGAACACAAGAAACAAACCAAGAAGATAAAAATAATAAAACTGCAGGTTATACCCTCACAACCACTTGGGATGTGGTTAAATCAAGTCGCACACTCTCAACCTGTTCTGTCAAGCTCTTACAAGTTCTTACCGCAGCGAGCAGGAGGTGATGGCAGCCGACAAGTCAAGACAATATCTCCTGGAAATTGGGTGTATCGCTGCCTTGGTCGCTAGTCCTCGTGAGGTGGTAGCCAAATCTGTGGAGCTATAGGTGGGTGAGAGTGAACAAAGGATAACTAGAACCACATTAGTCAAAGCAAGTTGAATGATCGCTCAACGACGGCACCGTGCTGGTCCTAGGCTAGACCGTACTAGAGACGCGAGCCTAGAACACAAACGAAGACACACCGTGCGAAAGAAACTAGATGGCGTTGCACACGGAGTTCTGGAGCTCGAAAAAGGGTGCCGTCTTCACAGGGTACCTTAGAATCACGTGCAGAAGGGCTCTGTCAATTTTGAGCGAATTCTGAGAAACTTGATTTTTCCTCGGTTTGCGGGCCCGTTTTGAGGCCCTAAACGACGTTTTTTGGGGTCGAAGCTGCCGCGTATGTGCCCGATGGCTTACGCGGCTCTGAAATCTCCAGTTTTTCCAGACTTTCGATGAGAGTGGTAGATTTGATTGGGGAAAGAGATGACGTTGACGACCCGACTACAACCATCCAGGGACGTTGCGCCTTAGCGATCGATACACCAACTCCAGAGATTGTTCGTGACCTTGTCGGCGCACGATCAACCTAACCACGAGGGTTCTTCTTCCTGCAAGCAATCGAAGAACAAGCAAGAACAAGATGAACAGCAACTCAATTGCAAGTAACGATGTAAGATTCAATCGAAAACAGAAAACGGTGGGGTTCCGAAGACAAGTATTCGGGCGGTCTAGCCGACACGCGCGAGTACAAGGCAAAGCAGCAAAAGCTAACTTAGTCTAAACAAAACCCAAACCCTAGAAGAGGGTGCGGCTGCCTATTTAAGGGTCACGGAAGGTGGAGGGTCGGCCAAAACACAAGGAAGCCGAATAGGACTCGAATTACAAGGCCCAAGGCCCACTTTGACTCGGACTGGAAAAGCGACGTGAATTGTTTTGCAGTTTCTGGTCGACTCGGATGGAATTTGGAGGTGAGGCCAGATCCATCTGAAAGTAGACTTCAAGAGCTTTCCAACAAGTACTCATGGGCCCCGAGAAACCTTCTGGATCAAAAGTTACGGCCGTTTGAAGTAGGCGCTGTCAACAAGGCCGAATCCGAGTCAAACTCGTGAACAGGACTTGGTTTGCGCTTGACGGTTCCACTTCTATACTTGAGCTCATGTGGTTCTTCCCCATGGTTCCTAAGGACAATTAAATCATCACAAGAATTAAGTAGTATTCCATTCTTTGAAACATTTGTATGCAAACTTAGGAACGCATTCACCTGATGGTTAAGCAGATGTGCTCGCGCTCTAGTCATTGGTCCTTGTATCATAGTTTCAGTTTGATATGGAGTCGGCATGGTTGTATGCATGGAAAGGATGTCCTCATCACATCATATTTGTAGGTTAGAGACGTTCTGTTTCGTCTCCCACAGACAACTGAGGCGCTTTTATAAAGCGTCATAGAAACGTCTCTACATGAACCGTCTCAAAAATATAGAGACGCTCTCTAAGGCGTGCCTATATTATTTGAGACGTTCATTAGAGACATCTGCACTGTATCCCTATAAAGTTAGAGACGCTTTTATAAAAACGCTGCACCACGTCTCACTTAATATAGGCACGTGCGTTGAGACGTTATGTGCCGTCTCAAGATGTCCTATGTAGTATGTATTTTTATTTTGATTGGTATATATTTTCTTCTATACACACAAATACGTATCCGTATGAGAATATAGTATTCCATATATTTATTATATATACATGTATATATAATAATTTTATAGGCAACACCATAATATTGAGTACATATTTTATAAAATATAAGGAATGGGCGTAGCACAATGAGATATAATCTTGTTATAAGAAAAGCAAACCAACTACAACTGGAACCAAGCCACACCCCGGGCAAACCATTGGCAATTGACAAATTCATCATCATTGCACCCTCCAAACCCCAAAGGAGTTTACATAAGAGAGGTTTACAAATAATTATAGCATCCATTTAAATCAACAGAGTTCACAACTAAATAAAAATCTAATATGCGATAAACACATGTCGGTAAAACATCCTCCAATTTGACACACATCTTTTTTTAAACTGCTATAATAAATCATCAGGTCTATTTCTTCAATCAGAAAATTGTGCATCAGGTCTTCCACTCTGCATTTGTTTTCATAGTCCTCCATATCCAGCAAACATAGCAATATTAACAACAAAATATCATATATGAGCAATCATGAAAAATATTACGGTACAAGTTCAGTTAATTAAACTAAAAGTGGCATACCTAGCGAGTAGAACGTTTAGGCTTTTTTACCTGAAGCAATAGATATTATATGAGTAACAAGACACAAATATTTCTGGTAGGAAAATTATTCTTGTAATTCAAAGAATTGATCTTACGTAGAACCGTGGCCAAGCAACAACACAACCAATTGCATCCTTTACCGTACAACAAGGAGGGAAGACGGTCGACAGCTAACTAAACGACGATGGCAAGACAACACAAGCACATAAACTAATTCCCTCACAAGCACAGGACACTAACACTAAACACATACAAAGACACTAACCCCTCACAGCTCAATGATGCTAATCGAACTAACACATATACCCACAAAGCAAGGACCGGCAACAATAAGGCTAACACTATATTTAATGCCCACACAAATCACAGTGAACAATACTACCATTGCTAACCAACTTCCAACAGCATTAACAGATTACATAAACATCACAGAACATTGCACAGATCAAATATCACCATCACAGATCACAAGTTAACATCCACGGTGCACAATTAACAGAAATTAGTAGTCAACAATAAGCAATTACCGAGTAGTAACTAAGAGCAGCAAAGAGACTAAGAGAGAAGAGTTTGAGATAAACCGAAGAAGGAGAAGCTGCAGAGGGCGCAGAGGAGAAGAGGCAGAGCAGAGGAGGCCATCGGTGAAGTGGATGCAGGGGTTGATGCCGTCGGTTGCGGTGGAGACGCCGGCGCTGAGGAGGAAGTTGAGGGGGCCAGGTGGCGGCGCTGAAGATGACTGCCGTGGAGATGTCACCGCTGCAGACGAGATTGGTGCGGTCGATTGACGTAGCCGCTGAGGCGATGATGTCGGTGGCGCGCCGGTGAGTCGAGACAGAAGAAGATCAGGCGGCGCTTGGTGGCGGAAGTAGACGAGGTGGAGAAGCGCAGAGGGGCTGCTGCTGTTGGCCGATGAAGCGGAGATGGGAGGCGCGCCGGAGGAGAGAAGGGAGGTGAATACAGGGGGCGACGCAAGATCTGGAGCGGCGGCCAGAGAAGAGGGTGCGGCGGCCGGTTGTGGTGGTGAGCGGTGGCGAGAGGAGGCTGAAGTAGATGGGGCAGCGGCGCCGATTTGGTGATTGGGGGAGGAGTAGAGGTGAGAGCATCGTAGGGGCTAGAAGGAGGAGAAGCAAAGGGGGCAGGGCGGTGGTTTGGAGTTGTGGGGAGAAGGGAGGAGAGGTGGCGGCGCTGGGGTGTAGAAGGCGCGGTGGAAGAGCGGCGGGGGGTGCTGCGGTTGGCTGTGGCTCTGGAGGGGTCACCGGTGGAGAAGAGGAACGGCGGGTGGAGAAGGCGGCGAGTGGGGCTGCAAGGAGCGGCGGCACAGTAGAGGAAGGCGGCGCGATGGAGGAGCAGCGGCGTAAGACGGTGGTCGGGATGGGGAGCTTTGGTTGGCCGCCTGCGAGATGGCCGACCCTCGCCGGCGCCGGAGAAGAGGAAGGGGGGAGAGCAAAAGGGGGGCGACGGGAGAAGCAATGGCCGGCTCAAGACCTTCCACAGGCGGCGGCCCAGGGTTATCATGAATTGGGGATTTGGAATTTTTTGATTTAACCCTCGAAAATTTCTAGGGTTTACAGTTAGGTCCATCTCTCATTTCATTTCTTCCATTCGGGCCCTTCGGAAGTCCAATTTCATCGCGGAAAGATCCTACGCATTCGTGTCGATGCGCACATCTGTACGGAGCAGTCCAAATTTGTTGCTTATGTGCCTAGATCACACCGGCCTGCAGAAAAATATAAAAAAGTGTAAAATAGTCCAAATTGAGCAATTAATTTTAGAAAAGCGTGTAAATGATGATAAATGATCTCGAAATGTGAAGAATATGAGGGTAAAATGACAGATAATTATATATAAGCGAACCCTTAGGTTGAGAGTTCGAATCACGGGATTGATATTTTTTATGTTTTCACCATTGGACAAAAGCGAAAGAAAAGTCTCAGGTTGTGAGTTCAAACTTTGAGATTGATATTTTTTTATGTTTTATATATATACTGTTACTTACACCATTTTGTTTTTTTAATATTCTTATATGGAGATAATAGATAAGACGTCTCAAATGATAAATAAGACATCTAAAATTTCGTCTCTATACATGAGACGTACTCCAAAACGTCTCAACAGCCGTTTTAATAGAATTTAATAGCGTGCAACCCTTTAGAGCGTCTCAAACTGCGTCTCTATTTCAATTGTGGTTCTAAAAAGAGAGACATGATTCAAAGCGTCTTAAACAAAACGTCTTAATATGTTCATTTTGTTGTAGTGGTAGAGGTCAAGACGAGAGACCGTCAGCGGAGCAGGAAATCCTAGACTACGGCAGCTGGTGCGAAGTGCATGGATACGGTGACCATGTCACGCGAGCATGCACCGCAGTAATGGAGCTGCGACAAGCAACTGCCAGAACCCGCGCCTTGGCGGCGCAGCCCCCCGTCGTAGCTCACGTACAATAGCCGCAGGAAAGCCCCCCGCGAACTACGGCTATAGAGGGGGCCCGGCACCGCATCGTGAGCGTCATCACTGGAGGCTCCTCGTTGGGAACCTTCTCGGCGCGACCACCTCCGGGGATGCCGCACCACAACATCGCCTTCACGCCAGCCGACGCCCAGGGTGTGGAGTTCCCCCACCAAGATCCCCTAGTCATCCAGGCCGACATTGCAGGCTGTGACGTCAGGCGCATCCTCATTGATGGGGGAAGCTCCGCGAACATTCTGTTCGTGGAGGCCCTCGACCGCATGGGGATCCCTCGGAGTCACTTGGGGCCGTCGAAGACCCCGCTCCAAGGTTTCGGAGGCCAGCCACTGAAAGCCTTGGGTTAGGTACGTCTCCAAGTTTCCTTGCGCCAGGTCAACAATGCCAGGAGCGAGGACATCGTCTTCGACGTTGTAGACATCCCGCACCTGTACAACGCCATACTGGGCCGACCTGCCATCAACTCCTTCAAGGCGGTCCCGCACCACGCCTTCTTGTGTATGAAGCTCCCAGACCCGCCGGCTCCAGGCCGGGGTTATCCGCGAAGTTCAACATCCGGATTGGCTTGCCAATCCGGTATTGGTCAAGAAAGCTAGCGGCGCCTGGCGTATGTGCATCGACTTCACCGCCCTCAACAAGGCATGCCCAAAGGACGACTACCCTTTGCCGCGTATAGATCAACTGGTCGATGCCACCGCGGGGTGTGAGCTCATGAGTTTCCTGGACACTTACTCCGGCTACCATCAGATCTACATGGCCAAAGGCGACGAGGACAAAACCAGTTTCATTACGCCAGTTGGGACTTTCTGCTTCGTCAGGATGCCCTTTGGGTTGAAGAACGCGGGCGCATCCTTTACCCGCCTCATCGCGTTGGCGCTAGCCGCTCAGCTTGGGAGGAACGTGGAAGCCTATGTCGACGACGTGGTAGTGAAAACCAGACGGCTCGCCTTCCACGGTCGGGATCTCCAGGAGATCTTCGACAACCTCAGGAAGGCGGGCATCAAGCTCAACCTGGACAAGTGTGTCTTCGGCGTGCAAGCGGGCAAACTCTTGGGCTTCCTTGTATTCGGACGGGGCATCCAAGCGAATCCTGACAAAGTCGACGCTATCCTAACTATGGAGCCGCCCAAGACGACAAGGGAGGTCTAGAGGCTTGCCGGCTGCGTGGCTGCTTTGAGCCGCTTCCTGTCTAGGGCAGCGGAGCGGGGCTTGCCATTTTTCAAGACCCTACGCGGCTGCGACGGATTCCACTGGGATGGTGATTGCGCGAGGGCCTTCGACGACCTCAAGAGACATCTCGCAAGCCTCCCCACTCTAGTCGCTCCGGCGCCAGAGGCTCCCCTTCTGCTCTATCTCGCCGCTTCGGCGACGGCGGTCAGCGCTGTCCTCCTCCTGGAAGAAGGCACCCTCCAGCGCCCCGTGTACTTCATCTCCGAAGCCCTTCAGGGCGCTAAGACGTGGTATACGGAGCTCGAGAAGCTCGCCTGCGCGCTGGTCATGGCCTCGAGGAAGCTCCGACACTATTTCCTAGCCCATCCAATCACGGTGCCATCTTTGTTTCCCTTGGCGGAGATGATGCACAATAAAGAGTCCACAGGGCGAATTGGCAAGTGGGCAGCCGAGCTCGCCCCGTTCTCCTTAACATACGCCTCGAGAACAGCGATCAAGTCCCAGGTCCATACAGACTTCCTTGTGGAGTGGACCCCGTCAGCTCAGCCCGCCCAGCAGCGGGAAGACCCGGTTTGGACGCTCAACACTGACGGAGCCTACAGCGTGGCGTGCGCGGGCGTGGGGGCGGTGGTTACCACGCCCGAGGGGCACCGCCTGCTGTACTCAGCGCGGCTCGCGTTTCCCGCCACCAACAACACGGCTGAGTACGAGGCATTACTCTTTGGCCTCGTGAAGCTTAAAGCATTGGGTGCGGGGCGAGTCCTTGTCCGCCTCGCGGCTGGTGGCGGGCCACGTGGATAAGTCATACCAGGCCAAGGACCCGGAGTTAGCCAAGTACCTGGCAGCCGTAAGAGCCAAGGAACGACACTTTTTGGGTGTCACGGTAAAAGCCATCCCTCGGACCGACAATGAGCAAGCCGACGTCCTCGCAAAGGCCGCCAGCCAGCAGCTCCCAACTCCCGAAGGGGCATTCTACGAGGTCCAACCAACGGCCGCCATCGCGCAAGACAACCGCGATGCAGCCCTCGTTCACCAGATCACCCAGCAAGGTGACTGCCGGGAGCCTATCGTTGGTTTCTTGTAGGGCATCGTAGAGCCCGACGACCCCGTCGAGATCCGGCTCCGTCGGGATAGGGGGCACGACCGGCGCTGGGTCCGAACCCGCCGGCTCAGGGGGGCTCGTTGCCCCTGGCGAGGAGGCCTTAGACGGCGGCGAGGCGACGGGCCCCGGTGCCATTGCCCCTGAAGGTGAAGTCTCATCGCCTGTAGGGGCTACCGAGGACTTGCCACGCGTGCCAGTCATCGCGGGTACTGGAGCGGGCGAGGAAGTGTCGCCCGCATCCCCGAGGGCGAAGTGTCCCCGGGTATAGTCGCCTCCGCCTTCGAGGGGGCGATTCAATGTGGCAGGCGCGATGTTAGGCACCGGGATTTTACAATCCGGATTACTCTGTGATTCCACCGCGCTGTTCCCTGGATCAGTAGATAGTGCCCACAGTTTACAGTTCGGAATATCAAAATACATATCATGCGGAAGCATAAATATAATAGTAGACTTACTCATGGGCCGATTAGGCTGAAATCATTAAATTGCAGCAGCGGAAGAATGAAGCACACAGATGGGACCTTCAGGACATGCCCACAGGCAGCCAACTGGAGGTTCGCGACCTAGCCCTTGACATCTTCATCTTCTCTGCCAGCATGTCCAATCGCATTGCTGAGGCGAGGTGATCTGATTCCTATTCTGAATTTGTTGCGAAAGCGAGTGTGAGCACAACCACCGTGCTCCGCGAGCCAATACACAGAATGCAAATAAATAGTATGCATGGCTTGTCAAAGGAGAGGCTCGGGTTATTTTATTTGCTAAAAATCGCTTTTAGCAGCATTATTATTATTATTTAATTATAGTGTTATTATTGCTACATAAACCTCCACACAACAATTGCCATAATTGACTTAATCCACCGAAAATGCACTTTCTTTATTGACTGATGTCTAAAACTTCAAACAGCGAGTGACATCATTTGACTAGTCCACCGGTCTTACTCTTTCTATATTGATTGCTATCTAAGATTCTAACAGGGAGCGACATCATTTAATTGATCCACCGAACCCACACTTTCTATATTCTGTGCTGTCAAAGCTCCAAGCAGCATATATCATCCATTATACAATCCACCAATCAATTGCTGCCTAAGACTCCAATAGTGAGTGTCATCCTTTATTTTAGATCTGCCAATATCTTTTGTATTCTAAATTCCTAACCATCCAATCTTGTGGTTATTAATCATCTACTCTTCATTTCTAAATTTCAATGATTAACTAACACCATTGCTTTTAAATCCGCCGAAATCATTCGCAATCCTTTTGTTGTTATCCAAAAACCATAATCCAATAATCAATCTTATATTCCATTATCTATCACTAACTAATCCACAAGTATACCTCCACCAAAAATATCATTGATCAAGTCTACGACTCACTAGTATACATCCACCGAGAATACACTTTACCAAGATTATAATCCACTAATTGTTATGAATCCTCCAATATCCTCAAAAATTCAATTCCTCCATATAGTATTTGATCAAATCCTATTAATTCCCATTATCGCCAATATCTTCCAAGAATTTATATTAATCATTAGTGTAGTAATCCAACAATTACCTTTGCACTCCCTAAATCTCCAAAAAATCATTTAAATCATCTATCTAGCCTATATATTCATTTAGGCTCCACCAATTTATTTCTCCCAGAATCCACACTATCATTTTCACCACTATAATTGACATGAATCCACCAACAACTTTAAGCGGTTAAACCAACAACCATCTTCTTTTCTTACGACTCCATCTATTTTTCCTGACATTTTATTTTGTGAGAAGTGCCATCATTATTTAAAAATACAATACATTAAAATTTCCTAAGACCTAGCAGATTTGCACAAAAACATAATGTGTAAAAGAATGCAATAATAATAGCGATCCAGATTCCATGCACCATTTCATGGCATCCGCACCATATGCTAACATTTCAGCGTTATAACCGCTTATGTTACCACTGGGACGACACCCAGGACAACTCAAATCAGGCATTTCCACTGCCCTCCACTTTTCCATTTCCACTCACAAAGTTTTTGAAATAGAACTATATCTGGTTAAGTTCCCATGTCCGCCCTTGACCGTGGGCACGGCTCGAATAGTTTTGACTCTGCAGAGTTTGCACACTTTACCCACAAGAGACAATTTACTCGTTGCCCTGCACAATTCCTTAGTCATGCGGTTGAGCCAACCATCACAGTAACCGTTCAAAGTACCTCACCCCTTCCATCATCTCACCCCTATGAGCTTGGCCCGCTTGCGGCAGGTCTCATAGGTTGTGCGGGATGTTCTCCTTCTGAACGCCTAGCAGCTGGCTACCCACACTACTAGCACGCCACAGCAGAACTTCACCCTCCGCGGATGTCCCGTTCAAGCCGTCACCCTGACAGCCGCTTACACTACCTCACCTCCACCTATCATGATGATTTTCAGGGTTCGGTAAATTTACTAGGCCAAGTTGTACTTTACAGACTTGTGGTTGTACTGTTTTACATAGGAGGCCATGACAAGATTCAGTCCTTAGTGGCATCTAGGCGGTTCTACCACAAACCACACTCTCGTGCACACCTGCACCATACCCCCGAACCATCTGCCCAGATAAGTAAGCAATTTGAGGTTTTTGGGAATATAAAATAACCATATCCAACATACACCAATCATTACCACCATGACTGCCCAACCAATTTTTCTCAGGATTAAAAGTGATGCTTGGCCGCTCTCGCGCCCATGAGTATCTAAACAATACTAAGCATGGCATATGATTACGAACTTACTTTCGAAAGGTTACTATTATAATTTTTGCTAGGGCGACAAGGCTCACAAATTTAATATTCCAAAGGAGGTGTAATATTAATCAAATTGGATAATAGGCATTTAACTAGAATTCTAAATTAAACATGTATTTGCATATAAAATAATAGCATGCAATTTGATATTTTAAACAAAAGTAATTTGCAGGAAATGTAGGTTCAACATGATCAAAGTATTGACTCGTCTGACGCGGTTTACCGCGGTCTTGAGCTCACACGATGCTTTCCCTTAAGCTTCTATTCTTTATCTTCACTTTGCTCTGACCACACTTGATCCGTGGAATCTTCAGAACTCCAATTTCTAATTACGCGATAAACGACTGAATCTAAATAAAAGCAAATAACTCAAAAGATCCAATAAATCCGAATAAACTCAATTTAATTTTACTTTGAGTTAATGGGTGATTCGTGTGACTTGAGGCAAGGCCGATGGTAGAATACGATGACTTGATCTTGTTATTAATAATCGCTTTTATTATTTCTTTGGACCTATGAATCGGGGTGCAAGTCTAGCTGGGTATTATTTTGTCGAGCGTTAATTTTCAGGTCATATGATATATGTATATGTTAGGAAATTTTAGCTTACCAAGTTAGTCTTATAGTCTATGTTTATAGCATTTTATGGTATGATATTTTATGCACCTCTTTTTATTGCTAGGTTAAGTTTATTTTAAATTAGGTTCTATTTATACGGATTCAAGCTTTTTATATAAATTTATGCTCAGTATCGTTATTCATTTAAAACTAATATTAAAATTTAATCAATGTCACTTTTATTCTCTTGCTTTTTCTTTAGCTACTATTAGGCCTATCTTTACCCCTAATTTTAGTTTAAACTTAGCTATCTGGGCAAAACTTGGTATGTAGCATTTTATGCGACCCTATTTACTCGTGTTATTGGTTACACGTTCCATTTAGAGTATTTATATGTCCACGCTATTATTTTGAATCTTGATGACCTAGGGCTATTATATTAAAATATGTTACCAGGGTTTGTTTAATGGTGGCATGATAGCTATTGGGCATATATGCTTACATGTTAATTAAGGGCCACCTTTATTAAATATATACTTTTATCCAAAGGCTGCTTCTCCTCATTAATGTCTTAATGTATAATTAGATTTACAATGTAAATATTAAAGTTACACTAATTATTTATCATGACATCTAATCCGAATTTAAATCATACATAAACTCCCTAAAGCCTTATTTCAATTTTATTAGCTTCCATAGATTATCCCTAACTTGTCCTAAGTCTTTACTTTAATTTTAGGATTAGATTTAAAATGGATGCTAAGGGCATACTAGTCATGATAATAACTAATCCCTGATTAGACATGTATCAAGCTCATGTATATCCTAATAAATTTTGTACCTTCTATGGATATATTTTTAATTAGAATTTTTATTAATTTTGGACTATACACTAAACCACATTTTATTAATGCCTTTAATTGATAACTAGACTTTAGTTTACATACTAATTAAATTTTATTAGCTTCTCTAAACTATTACCTAAATTTTCCTGATTTTTATTAATTAAAAAGGGCCACCACAGTAGAGCAAAAATATGGGAAGAAAGTTGCAGTTAGCTAGAATCGAACCTAACACCTCTCCACTGTGTAAATGTTAACCGAGCGCTGCTAGCCAAATGGGCCTACGGCCTGGGCTGACAGAGGATATGCCGAGCGGCTGGGGGGCAGAACAGAGGAAGCGGCTCGGGCGGCCGTGGCCGACGGCGTCACCGGCGAGGCCTGGCCGGGGAGGCTTCGGTGCTAGGCGAAATGGGTTGCTTGGTGTGCGATGAGGCATTTGGTTGTGGCAACGCGATCTGTGGTGGCGACGGGGGTGGCCGGCGTCGGTGTGAGCGGCCGGAGGCGGGGACGGATCGGGGCGCCGGTGCTGGAGTAAACGGGGGAGGAGTTCGGCAGGGGTATGAGTAGGAAGGGGATAATTGCAACCTTACCGCGCATTTGGCCGAGTCGGAGGTGGTCTAGGGTGCGCTGGCGGCACGGACCGGCGGCGGCGCGGGGAGGCTTGCGTGGAGAGAGGAGCTCCGACGAGGGGAGGTTCGACCGGCGGTTGGCGGGGGTTCGGGACGTCGTGGAGATACTCCCAGGGCGCAGAATCGACTGGGGATGCCCCGAGGGAGTAGCGGCGCCGGCGGAGGCGGCTTCGGCTGGCGGCGAGGAAAACGGGCAGTGCGAGATCTCCGTCGCACCGGAGTTCGATTAACGCGGTGAGGAGGTGCACGGGGAGCTGGGTTACATGGTGATGCACTCGGGGCGGTGGGAAATCGCCGGAAGACCAGGAACGGCGTGGTGGCGCGGCGGCGGCCTGCGCACGGTGGATGAAGAAGGGGAAAGTGCGGAGCGGAGAGGGAGTGTCAGGGAGCCATGGGGAGCTGGGGGTTTTATGGCGCAGAAGGGCAGGAGAGGCGCTGTGGCAGAGGTCCGGTCGAAGCGGGGAAAAGACCACCGGGCAAGGCGCCGCGCGGGGCTCGACGTGCGGAGGCTCGGGGCTCGGCGCATGGCAGGGGGCGGCGACAAGACGAGGCGGCCACGTGGCAATGATGGGCGAGCAGGGGCGCAGAGCAGTGCGAAGGAAAGAGGGAGACGCGGAGGGAGGAGACGACGTGGAGGAAGCTCGGCCGCAAAGGAAGGGGGAGGAAGGAGAAAAGAAAGGAAGCAGCAGCAGGCGTGCTGCACAGGGAAAAGAAAGGGGAGGAGGCGGGGGCAGGAGCCGGGGCCCACGCGCAAGAAAAATAAAGGGAGGAAAGAGGGAAGGGATGGGGGCTGGGCCCATATGTAAGAGAGAGAAAATGGGAAAGGAATAAGGGAAGAATGAGAGGTTTTTAGAATATATTTTTTGTATAAATACATTTTATGTCTTGCTCATCTTTCTAGACCTTCTGTACATATGTTTGCATATGTTCTATTCATTATTTTTGTTGCCCATTTATAGTACTATTTCAAAATTAAAATCTTATATTTTAATCCAAGTTTCATCCTCCCGTTTGCGGACCATATTTTCAGATTTTATTTTAGAATGTTTGGGTTTCCATTATTTGCATATTTCACTTTATGGCATTATTAATAATAGTTTTATTTTTCAAAGCTTTCTTAAATTTTTGGAAGCTCAACAAAACTCCAGAAAAAAGCCACAAAAATCCTCACTCAAATAGAATATATTGCAAAACCATTCAAGAAATTCATATTTTAAATTTTAGATTTTTCAGGATGTTACGCGCGATCACCGGGATCCTGGCGCCCAGCGAGGAAGTCGTCGAGGCTGAGGAAGAAGTCGTCGCTCCTCGGGCCAACGAAGCCCCCGTACCCTGGATGGAGGCTGGGCGAACACCTCCCCGTGTCGCAGCGGAGGGTGTCGAAGGTAGGTGCGATTCCTTTTCCTCCCGCGACTTCGCGAAACTCTCTCCGATTTACTCGCTCATTCCGTCGTCGACATCAGGCGAGACGAGGTCTCCCGGACGCGGTGAAGGATCGAGCAACAGGGGTGTGCGTGAAGTCTCCGACCTTGTTGCGCAGGGCACGACGCGGGTGTCCGTTGTTGCCGAAGCCGCCGACGCAGAGGGGCCGAGGCTCGTCGTCTCCGATTTCATCCCTCGGTCGGAGATGCTTCGTGTTCTTAACGATGTCGCGTGGCGCGTCGGCAGCAGCTTGGATCGACGGTGCTATCAACGTGCGGGGGAGACCTTCTGGCACTCGCGTTCGTGAACCACACCATTGCCTGGATTATCTCCTCATTAACGCGACTCCGTCCCAGCACACGGGAGCAACGGCCTCGCGAATGCTCCATGGCGTCCCACCGCTTGCCGACCTGCGTTGATCCTCGTACCACCAGGGGATACTCCGCCAGGGGAGGTGACAGGCCGCGCCGACTGGACGAGGTGCTGCCGCTGGGTCAACGGGCGGGATCGTCGTGGCAAGCCATTGTTCTCTGAGGTGGGGGTGCTAAAAAACAGGAGCAGGAGTGGATTATGCCAACAGCACAGGAAGCAAAGCTAAGCAACCGACAGAGAAGAATGTTCTCGTGCCGGTGGCGACACCTTATAAAGCCCGCTCGCCCCCCCCCCCACCCCCCTCGGAAGCGTAACCGACGGGAGCCCAGCGGTTCGGCTACCCACGATCGGGAAGCGCAACCACTGACAGCCGGGGACGCGCAGCGGTAGGTGGGCGAACAGCGCATGACGCGCCACTAGCACCCTGCCACGCCCCCCCGACCCCTTGGGAAGGGGCGAACGGCCGCGGTCGTGCGACCGCTGACAACCCATGATGCACCAATTGCGGCTCGCCGCGTGTACCCTCCCGGTGGAATAGTGCGTACGGCTGCAATAGCTTGTTCCTGACAGCTCATGGGTCGGCGCAATTCCAGGTGCCATTAAAGCGCACTACCGGACCGCGGAGCCGCCAGACCATGTCGACATCAGGCCAGGCAGAGCCCCTCACCCTACTCGACCACCCGGGGTTATGCGCAGGAGTCTCGCACACCTCGCCCCCAGGAGAATCCGCGATACGGGGTTTGTCTCCGCCCCGACTTCGACTCCACCACCCAAGGAATCTGTGGACCAGGGTGGGCCGGGCAACCAAGTCGTGGCCACACCTTGGACTTCGCCAATAGACCCACCGAAGATGCCCGACTCCGCCCTGCTCCCGACTCGTTCAGCCGGCTCCGCCAACATCTTTAACTTCGCCAGCGCCTTCGACTCCGCGACAAGCACACGCCCTCGCTGTGGCTTCGACTCCGGCCTCGCTACCAAGGGGCCAGGAGGGTGAGGACGACCTCGGCAACCCACCCAGCGACGTACCCTCGCGGCGAGGCAAAGATCATTCCAAACAATTTAGAAGTTCACAGGCCGCAGGGACGGAGGGGGCCAAATGGCTCGACAACATGGCTTCGGTCCGTAAAGCCCGTCACCATGAGAGGCTCCTGTTGTAGAGGTGGCCCCCACCTAAACCCAGCCGGCCTGCTAAAGGGTTGTAAGGCTCAAAATAGGACATGTGTAATGACGTAAATGCCCCTGAAAGGGATGCTTGAGTGTAAGGGTGTAATTGTAAAAGCGTTCCCCATGTGGATATATATATATACAACACAGGTCATGGGGAAAATCCTAAGCACTTGCTCACCTAACTCTCCACTACCATACTCTCTCTCTATTTGGTCTGTAACCACAACAGTGCTAATATTAGATATTTGAGTAACCTTTGATTGTCAGATTAGATTACAGTGCATTTTATCAAACGAGGTAATATTCCAATATTACAGGAAGATTTCTTGTAACCATTTAGTGAACCAAATGCGCCCAAAATATAAAAGATTCACTTGTGACAGTTATATTAAAACGATCACAGGTCTTGCAAACTTTTCCATGATGTTTAGCATGCAAATAAGCTGTAGGAGGCGATGTAGATTTGGAGAAAATGCTAATATATAATTTATATTAAAAACGTTTCTTCAGTGGGTATTATAGATTACGACAAAAAACCAGGGGAGTGTTATGAAATTGCCCATTATATATTAACGTATATACGCTCTATATATATTCTTCCACTCTAAAATCCAGTCAGTAGCATTACAAAATTGTCATGGCGAAAGAGTATACGTCAGAATAGTATGGTTATACTCTTGCAAATAAAAAAAGAGAGCATGGTAAGTTCTGTTTGCCCGTTCCAAAAGAAAAGGTCATTTCGTGATATAAGAAATCTCCGGAGTGGTGAATAGCATGATGGCATGCGGAAGGAGCCGCGGAAGGAGCCATCGCTGCTTACGACTTGAGTGCTGCTTTTTGCTGTCTCTATTTGGTGAGGACGACCTCGACAACCCGCCCAGCGATGTACCAAGTTTACAGGCCGCAGGGACGGAGGGGGCCAAATGGCTTGACAACATGGCTTCGACCCATGAAGCCCGTCACCCTGTTGTAGATGTGACCCCCACCTAAACCCAGCCGGCCTGCTAAAGGGTTGTAAGGCTTAAAATAGGACATGTGTAATGACGTAAATGCCCCTGAAAGGGATGCTTGAATGTAAGGGTATAATTGTAAAGCGCTCCTACGTGAATATATATATACAACACAGCCACGGGGAAAACCCTAAGCACTTGCTCACCTAACTCTCCACTACCATACTCTCTCTCTGTTTGATCTGTAACCACAACAGTGCTAATATTAGATATTTGAGTAACCTTTGATTGTCAGATTAGATTACAGTGCATTTTATCAAACGAGGTAATATTCCAATATTACAGGAAGATTTCTTGTAACCATTTAGTGAACCAAATGCGCCCAAAATATAAAAGATTCACTTGTGACAGTTATATTAAAACGATCACAGGTCTTGCAAACTTTTCCATGATGTTTAGCATGCAAATAAGCTGTAGGAGGCGATGTAGATTTGGAGAAAATGCTAATATATAATTTATATTAAAAACGTTTCTTCAGTGGGTATTATAGATTACGACAAAAAACCAGGGGAGTGTTATGAAATTGCCCATTATATATTAACGTATATACGCTCTATATATATTCTTCCACTCTAAAATCCAGTCAGTAGCATTACAAAATTGTCATGGCGAAAGAGTATACGTCAGAATAGTATGGTTATACTCTTGCAAAAAAAAAAAAGAGCATGGTAAGTTCTGTTTGCCCGTTCCAAAAGAAAAGGTCATTTCGTGATGTATGAAATCTCCGGAGTGGTGAATAGCACGATGGCATGCGGAAGGAGCCGCGGAAGGAGCCATCGCTGCTTACGACTTGAGTGCTGCTTTTTGCTGTCTCTATTTGGTGAGGACGACCTCGACAACCCGCCCAGCGATGTACCAAGTTTACAGGCCGCAGGGACGGAGGGGGTCAAATGGCTTGACAACATGGCTTCGACCCATGAAGCCCGTCACCCTGTTGTAGATGTGACCCCCACCTAAACCCAGCCGGCCTGCTAAAGGGTTGTAAGGCTTAAAATAGGACATGTGTAATAACGTAAATGCCCCTGAAAGGGATGCTTGAATGTAAGGGTATAATTGTAAAAGCGCTCCCTACGTGAATATATATATACAACACAGGCCACGGGGAAAACCCTAAGCACTTGCTCACCTAACTCTCCACTACCATACTCTCTCTCTGTTTGATCTGTAACCACAACAGTGCTAATATTAGATATTTGAGTAACCTTTGATTGTCAGATTAGATTACAGTGCATTTTATCAAACGAGGTAATATTCCAATATTACAGGAAGATTTCTTGTAACCATTTAGTGAACCAAATGCGCCCAAAATATAAAAGATTCACTTGTGACAGTTATATTAAAACGATCACAGGTCTTGCAAACTTTTCCATGATGTTTAGCATGCAAATAAGCTGTAGGAGGCGATGTAGATTTGGAGAAAATGCTAATATATAATTTATATTAAAAACGTTTCTTCAGTGGGTATTATAGATTACGACAAAAAACCAGGGGAGTGTTATGAAATTGCCCATTATATATTAACGTATATACGCTCTATATATATTCTTCCACTCTAAAATCCAGTCAGTAGCATTACAAAATTGTCATGGCGAAAGAGTATACGTCAGAATAGTATGGTTATACTCTTGCAAAAAAAAAAGAGCATGGTAAGTTCTGTTTGCCCGTTCCAAAAGAAAAGGTCATTTCGTGATGTATGAAATCTCCGGAGTGGTGAATAGCACGATGGCATGCGGAAGGAGCCGCGGAAGGAGCCATCGCTGCTTACGATTTGAGTGCTGCTTTTTGCTGTCTCTTTTTGGTGTTTTTCTTGTAGATCTTATTTGGGAAGCCCAAAGTTTTAGTCCACCAATTTTAGTTCAAAATCTCTATACATGTGGATGGATGGGTTGAGATTTTGGGTTTTCCGAACAAACTCTGGGTCCGTTGAGGCCTGTTCTTTTGGACTTTTTAAATCGGTTTTTGCCTTCTGCTATAGTACTTAACTTTCAAACGGAGTATTTTCTCAAGGCGGGGTCTACAAGTTAAACAATCTACACGTTAAAAGCCCAACATCTGTACCAGTCAAAATCGCAAGTGAGCATCTGTCTCTTCGTAATCTGTACCGTAAACAGCCAAAATTTAAAAATTTCAGCCAAAATTTAAAAATTTCAGCCAAAAGCCAAAAGCCGCAGCAAAAAAGAACAGGCCCTGAATATGGCGGCGGCTCATGACTTTTGACTGAATTTTTTGAATTTTAACTGTTTGCGACAAAGATTACGGAGAGAGATACTCGCTTGCGATTTTGGTTGATATAGATGTTGGACTTTTAACTTGTACTATAATTAATCTGTAGATTCCATCTTAAGAAAATACTTTATTTAAAAGTTAAATACTGTATTAAAAATCAAAAACTGTTTTTAGAAGCAGTTAAAGAACATACGTATCTTTTGATATTTTCTAACGTATGAAATTACGGGTGCGTGGTGGAAAAGGTAATGAGTACCAGTTCAAAAGGTTGGTGGTAACCGGTGGATGGTAGTCCTGCGACTTTTGTTCCGAGGGAAAGTAAGAAACGAACTTACTTACCTGGTGGGCTGTGAAAAAAGTTGTTGTGAATTGTGGGCTGTGAAAAAATAGCTGTAGGTTATGGACTGTGAAAAAGCTGTAAGCTGTTTGGTTCAAACAAGTATAAACTTACCTCCTATCTCTATTTTCCTTGAAATAACTGTGAAACAACTCTCTATTTTCACCATTTTAAAAAGCAGAAAGCCAAAAGTAGGGTCCAAGGTGCTTTCAAAACTGTACTTCCCAAAAGTAGCTACTTCTGAAAAAGCAGCTTCTGGTTTCCACCCCTTTGGTTGGCTTTTGGCTTTTTGAAAGTAAAAGCAGCTCTCAAAAGCTCAATCAAAGGCACCCTAATTATCAGGCAATCTCTTGTATCAGCAGTTTGCTGCTCTCATGACAGTCTTATTGTAAGATTATTCATCTGGGTGTTAATCTTAATTATTGCTAAATAACATCGGTTCTTTTTTTAAAAAAACAAACATCAAGTTTCTTCTACTGGCGGAAAATGCGTTGATTTGGTAGGGGCCAGAGACGAGTTCCGAGTGGTGGATGCGTAGTAGGAATGTGCGGCCCCTGAGCTATGGTGGGTAAGTAGGATTAGAGAACTGCATGCCACCTGTACCCTGCGGGTCCAACTAACAGTCAGCCCTAAATCTAGCTAGCTCATCATAGTTGCTGGACTGGACTGCACTGGAGTTCTCATTCCAGAAACTCTCCAAGATGCACTTGTTGACAATCACTTGAGGTTTACAGTAACGGATGTGTTCTTTTAGCCTCTATTTTATAGTTTATGGTTTAAATTTTAAAATTCTGACTATTCACGAGAGAAAGTATATAGAGAAAAATAATCATATATGATTTTGGACGGTACAGCTGAATTCAATACATTTTTTAGTATAATCCTCCTGTTGACTCCGTCTTAAAAACTACACTATTTAAAAAGCTAATTACTGTAGTATAAACCATAAACCTAAGTCATATAACCAATGCACCCACATGTTTCAAATTGTCTGGTATCCCATCAATTGCATTTTGACGGTCAAGATTGTTTTTTTTTTGCACTTTTATCAAGCATGCTCGCCCTCCGTAGCTCTGATCAGCAACAAATTCACAAGGGCATAGTTGAGAAATTGGTTAACACAAGCAAAAATACACTAGAACTACAAATTATGGTCCAGCTACAGCCTACAACCTATTTACAGTTCTTTTTCTTTAGGTGAACAATGGTGTTTTGGTACCACCTGGAAGCCTGGAACGGAATAAGACCAAGCTTTCAAATTGTACTTGATTCAAATGAATTTCAGTGGAAAAATGGAGGAATACAATCTAAAGAAAAATTTTCTATGAGAGGTGTTTGGTTTATATGATTGCTTCAAAGGAATTTCATAGGATATGAAATTTGCCTACAAGTAAGAAAGGAATTCTAGCATGAGCTTTAACCACATGTTACCAATTTCTTCGAGAGATCCAATTCACATTCTCGCTTCTTCTCTCCATTTTCCTCTAATCAATTAACATTTAATATCAAAATTCTTGCATTTTCCCATCCTTTGTTGCAAATTCATGTGGTTTTCAATTCTATAGAATTCAAGAGCCGTTTACATTTCAATCCTATGTTTTTTTTTCTATTCCTACATTTTCAAAATACGAATCCAACTATGTAATTGAATCCAGATGGCTCACACTAACCATGAGACCCCGTTTGAAAAATGGGATTCTAGGGGAATTGTTGTACTAATTGATGCAATGGAAACACAATCTAAGTAACCGACACTTTTCATAGTGCTCTGTAAGATCATGTGAAGGTTCCACATGGCTTGTGATGAGTATTTGGCTTGGCAGTTGTGGTTAGACCAGCCCTGGACATTTCTTTAGATTCTGTGAAGTGCGGTCCGACTGATGGCTATGAAGGATCAGACCGGCCATACAGCCTTTTGGAAAATGGACACCAACCACTTGTGTAAGTGTGATTGGGGATGTCTTTGCATTAGTGTCACTAAAATAGAGTTCTGAGCTGAAGCTAAATAGAGTTTAACCTAAATTCCATATAAGGTATTACCTGGTGCCCTTAAGCGGCCAAACTGGCAGTAGACTAGCAGTCAGACTGACAGTAGACCAGCGGTCAAACCAGTCCCCTGTTACCGAGGCTAAGGTTGAGAGATGTTCGGCGGTCTGACCGGTCTATGGTTGGTAGTCAGATCGGCCTTAGAGGTTCAGAGTGTGTCTTGAGATGAGCTAATTTGGTTTGAATCTGAGTCATGGCTTGGAAGTCATGATGTGTTGTATTGAGTTGCATGATGCATGATTTGCTTAAAGTGAGTTAAGTGCATGAAAATTATGCTCGGAATTGGATTGCTTTGTCTTTGGATGTGCAGGTTGCTCAAAGAGTCGTGATTGTCAACGGTAAGGCTAGAATTAGGCAAGAACCTTAGGCCCATGCGGCCGGGCAAATTCGAGTGAGGCTGTGTGGCTCAAGCTAGAAGCACATAAAAGACACGGATTGTGAAGAGGTGAGTTAGTGCACATGGTGCACCAAGTGACTAGGTTGATACACGTAGAGACAATTCAGGGGGGTCTAAATGCATGAAGATGTGACGGTTAATCATTAGGCACTACAGGCTATGTGTTAAAGCATGCAGAGATGATTTGATGGATTGGATTAGTGTTTTGTGCTAATGGAGCCCTTTGATGAACCGCTTTAAAAAGCATGCGTGTATGTGTGTAAAAGCCAGTATGGTGTTGGATTAACGGGTCAGCCTATGTAAGCGAATGAAAGCCAACTAGAGGTGTTGGTTAGGGTTTTGTGGTATGAGCCTCCATATATAAGGAGGTGAAGGAGTTGGTTTAGGTGTAGTCTTTGTGTAGAACCCGATATGGTAATTAGATGGGGAGGGAGTGAATGATGCCATCAAATTCAAACTCCCTAGATCATACTCCAAAATCTTCACTCCACTAGCTACTGGGAGCTAGGAACATCATATTGGCCCACTAACAAAGAACTCACTAAAGCACAGAAACAAATAGAGTTCAACCCTTAGGACCAGTCAGACTGCTAGAGAGAGAGAGAAAGAGAGTGGTGTAACTGGCCTACTGCAGTATGACTGCCTAGGAAAGCTAGTTTGACTAGCTGTTAGTCTAACCACTGCGTGGGGCGGTCTGACTGCTCCCCTGATTTAGACCTGGAAATCAGCTTGAGCTAAAATCCAAAATGGCACAATTCTCAAAATACAAGTCTAAATGACTTGAAACTTTACACATACCTTGCCAAGGATCTCAAAAACCTAATCCATTAAAGGATCACATGGATCTTGGCCAAAATTCTAACATTTCATTAAGATAAGCAAGATTGAACTAGACATGTTCCCACATGTCCAAAGATAGACCAAAACCCTAGGAATACGATTTCACTAGAAGGAATCCAAATCAAACCAAAATGGGCTACCTCTTATGACCTAGCTATAGCTAGTCCCTAGATGGATAGGATTTGATTCTCATGAGATATCTCTATCACACACATGTCCTTAGAACACTGCAGGACAAAGAGAGAAGAGAGGGGGCAAAAATATCAACCAAAACAAGAGTAAAATCAATAAGATCAAGAACACACCATGAAGGATGAACAAGAATGATCTATTGTAACATGTAGATGTTTGATTTACAATCACTCCACCATGGAGGATACAACTCTCTCTCTCTCACTCTTCCAAGAGCACATCCACAGGCCTCCCCTACTAGGATGCCTCTTTGTCAAACCCTAGAATGAGTAGTTGGTTGCTTCCCCTTTGGCCTCCTTAACTCTAGACACCAATTACACCTACTCAAATAGATAGAGCAATCGGCCCATATCTAACCCTAATAGATATTATCCATTAGCATAACTAGGAAATCCTGTTAACCACACACACTGGGTTTTACACTCACATGACCTATGCACACTTTTCAAAGTACATAAGCCCAACCCACTAAGGAGCAAATTTTTCATCCACTTGGCCTCTTCAGGACATTCTTGTCCTAAATCAATTCGAAATACTCTCCAACCACCACGGTTTTGGTCCCTTTGCCATTTTTGGTATTTTTCTGTCCCCGTCAAAACACTTTCGTTTGTCCATGGACCTCACCCCTTCTCCAAGCTTAGTCCATGATCATTTCCTCCTTTGTAAGTAATCTCCATGTTTGCAATGCATAGGTTCACCAATGGTCAGTGGAGGAGATAGAAAATTTTTATTGGGTGTACACACTACACGTGTCGTGCCTCCTTGGATGCATCTCCAACTACCGTGCCGCACTTCCTTAGATGCATGCCCTCACCGTGGGCTACTGGGCACCTCCTGGCACACGCCCTTACAATCACCAACTTGCCATGCCACCCAAACAAAATTTTTAACTAGCATCCTATAATCCATGTTGTCTAACATTCTAAAGTTTGACTGCTAAGATGTTTACGCCTATCTACTTTGTCGCCAAAAATACTGTTGTAAAATTATAATTTTATTAGTATATAATAAGATAAAGTTACAAATAGCAATCTAGGATTTTATCTTGGCATGTTGGTTGGTGTAGGTATTTGTCCGCTGATTTTTATCTCTAATTTTTGATCGTGTGATGCGGAGTGCATGGGAGTGAAATTATATATCCTAGTACGAATTGCATCCTATAATTCGTGTTCCATATATACCTTGTTGTTTCTACCACCATGAAAGATCGGACATCCCTTGGATTTAATCTCAACTCGAGGTTCAATCCGCATCATGGTGGAAGCTCTCACTTAGTTTCGATGGAAGTTCGTCAGGAGATTTGTTCTTAAGGCACAAAGCTAATGCAATTGGCGATGCCAATCTAGATGACATGCACGATTCTCCGTGACAGAACCCGCTGGTCAAAATGGTGTAAATGCTCCTACATCACCCCACTGTGCTTGATGGGTCGAACAGGACATGCTGGGTGCCCAGAGAGGCACTTGAGTAATCGTACCCCCTCCATAAACAGGAATCATTCAAGCCCTCGGTAACCATTTAGAACTTGCAACAAGTCCATGATATTTTAAATAACCCGAATCTTGCTCTAGCAAAAACTCCGGGATATGTTCAGGTTGCAAGTTAAGTGTCGGAAATCCTCCAATAGACCATGCGCACACATAGAGACATATAGGGAACAAAGGAACATGTAGTGTCAAACTTTGACTTCGTCCGAATTCCTCCCTAAGCAGAAGCCAATGTAGTTGTAACATCCCAAAATTCGCTTTCTTTAAAATGTATTTCAAATTAATTATTTAAAAGTGCCTAGACTTTATTTGAATTTTATATGTAATTCCAAAAGGAAATCTAAAAAATTCCTATTCTAATCCGAATTTCCATTTGAAATTCTAGTTCAAAAAATTCAAATTCAAATACCCACAAATCTGAATCTCCATAAAATGTTCGTTCTATTTTCTTGGTCCATCTTTTCTTTTATTTTTTCCTTCTTTCTTTCTATCTACTCTCGGGTTACTGATCATCTGCTTCACTGTTCATCTTCTCCATTCGGTTCTACCGAACAGACATAGCCAATAGAGCTAGCACCTCCCATGCCCTTCCCAAACCAAATCTCCATCCAAGCCTTATCTCGATGTCGTTCCAAAAACAAAAGATGCTCGAAATCATACACGGAATTTATTCCTTTTAGTTTCTTTATGATACATTCATCCATTTGCTTTTTATCTCGTCTGTTCCCAAACTGACTCAAAACCAAATTCTACAAATTTGAGTCTATTTTTATCACTTTTGAGCCTTTATATACGACCTGTGCCCCCTCTCAACCCTTTCCAATCTTCACCAAGCCTTCTAAAATCCCAGAACACCGCTGTCACTAAGAGCCCTCTGTTCCCAAAAGTTGTTCGTCACTCCATCTTGCGTTCTGAGCACTCTAGGAATTTCTTTGAGTTCCTTTCATGTCACTTCATGTTTCTAATTATCTTGTACCCTCTTGTAAAATTAATTTGATTTCCATGTAGTTGTTTGGCAAGAATCAAGTTTTTCCTGAAACTAATCTACTATGTTCTTCGTCATTGATTCGTCACCTTCGGTGAGCCAAAAACCTAATTCTTTGCCACTACATGATCACCATCATCTGCTCTACATATTCCATTCCTTGGTTCCCTATTTGCAGTGCCGAGGAAGTATCGCACGAGAAGATCCCTTGGTTTCTATGCATGTCACTGTGGCTAGCCCAATCCAGTCATCCTTCGGCGAAACTGATCGCACCATCACATTTCTTGGGTGGAGGCCATGCCCGTGCTCCCTTGCTCACTCCACGTTCCTCACTAGAATGACATCACCCCTGTCAACTTCCGTCGCCCGTACTATCACCCAAGGAAAGAAGATGACCTCTACCAAACCTGGTAAGAACCAAATGAGACTCTCTGAAAGTATATCAAGAGGTTTAGCTAGGTTTGTAATTCAATTCTAGATGTTGCAAAATCTTCTAAGAATGATCATTGATCTATTCGATATGGCTAACAAGTACGCAACGGCTAGCGAGGTAGTTGAATGGAGCAAGGCCATCCACTGGGTACAGAAAATTCCTTAACCCAACCTAGACAAAAAAGAGAAGAAGCCTAAGAAATCTCCCAAAGGTAAGAAGAATCGTAAACCTAACGCTAAGGAGGTTCTTGCAATTCCAGAGAAGGGTAAGAAAGATTATTCTAGTCAGAACAAGACAAAAGTTCTGATTGACTAATCCAAGATGAATAAGAAGTGTTGTCTGCTTCATCAAGCGGCAGGGCATGACTTGCATAGTTGTTGCACATGGCAGAAGAAGTTGGAAGACTATTATTCATGTAAGGGTCCTTTCCTTTCCATTCAGGAGGTTGGAGAACCAAGCTCTAAGAAGGACAAGTATGGCGACAAATAGATGGAATCTCAAGAGCCACAACACACTATCGACATCATCTTCGGTGGTTCCGACTCCTATGAGTCCAGACGCCATCTGAAGAATGTGGAGCGGGATGTGAACCTCACGAATCTCCGACTACCGTCAAGCCATCTAGGTGGTCAGAGATAACTATCTCCTTTCGCCAGAAAGACTGTCCCATTCCTTCAACTCGACTAAGTAGGTTCCCTATTGTTGTAGAACCTACCATAAATAATTATAAAGTCAATCGAGTTTTAGTAGATTGTGGTAGTTCTTTCAATATTTTGTTTACAGGAGCTTTAAAAGAACTGCATGTTCCCAAGATGAAAGTAAAGCCTATGAAATATGCTTTTCATGGTATAGTCCCATGATCTATTGCTAAACTAATAGGGCAAGCTTACCTACCAATTACGTTTGGAAGTCTAAATAACTTTTGAACAAAAAAAATCTTGTTTGATGTAGTAGACTTTGAGACCACATACAACAGGATTCTTAGTCGACTGGCATTGGCTAAATTCCTAGTAGCCATTCATTATGGTATTAGTCTTAAGATGCTAGGACCAAAAGGGGTTATAATGGTTTGAGGGTATAGAAAGATGGCATATACATGTGATTGTAAATCCCTAGAACCGGTCGATAACTTCCAACCAGAAATGCTAACCCATATTCTATGTAGGCCAAGCACTCAAGACTAAAGGTGTCCCTAAAACCCTCTAACCAAATCAAGGAGTTCCACTTGACAAGGACGATTCTCCAAAAAATTTCAATGTGTCATTTGGAATTGAAAATGCTAGTGCCACTCTCCAAAAGATACTAGTTAGGGTAGGACTCCTTCCTCCAAGCAAATTTGGATGTATTCACCTAGTAGGCATCTGAGATGCCCAGAGTCCCCAAGGAGGTGATCGATCATAGGCTAGCACTTTGGCCTGACAAGAAACTGGTTAAGCAAAATCTAAGGCATTATGCACTTGACCAGAAGGAGGCAATTTAGTTGGAGATCGACAAGCTTTTCAAGGCTGGATTTATTCGTGAGGTCGACCACCTAGAGTGGCTCACCAATCCTATAATGATTAGAAAAAGTAACAAAAAATGATGAATGTGTATCAATTTCACAGATCTTAATAAAGCTTGTTTGTAGGATGGCTTTCCCCTTTCACATATCGATCAGCTTGCTGACTTTGCTTCCAGGTGTGAGTTATTAAGCTTTTTAGATACCTATTCAGGGTATCACCAGATTAGCATGAGTAAAGAAGATCAAGAGAAAACTTCCTTCATCATGCCATACGACACTTTTTGCTACATCAAAATGTCATTTGGTCTTAAAAACACTGATGCTACTTTTCGAAGATTAATGTAAAAAACCTTTAGTTTTTAGATTGGCCATAACATAGAGGCCTATATTGATGAATTGGTCATGAAAAGTATCAACATCAGAGAATATATCTCCGATCTGCAAGAAACTTTCAATAACATAAGAAGATATAATCTTAAGTTAAATCTGGAGAAATGTGTGTTTAGAGTTTCCTCTGAAAAGCTTCTTGAATTCCTACATGTCTGATGAGGATTAAAATAAATCCCTAAATACGGTTTTAATTTTAGTTAAAGCCAAGGGAATCCATGGTTGTAAACCCCCAAGGGTTGCTCCCCGAGTAACCTGGTCGAAAATACACTGTGTGTGTTGTCTGACCAGATGATTAGTCGGAGATTTTGTGAATTGGTACCAGGACCCAATTCCAGAATATTCCTTCCGTGCAATGGATAAAACACATGCCTTATCCACTGTAAGCAGCATGACGTTTCGAGCCTAAGCCACTAACAACAAATGCCATGCGGTTGTTGTCTACGTTCGACTTCCACTGACAACAACCAATGATATGACATCCTCTCTCTGATAATAACTGACACCCTGACCAAATGTGTTGATTCCATAAAGCATCTTCCCCGGTGGATAATTGGCGTCTCTTCATCCGTATATAAAGCTAGACAAAAGAAGACCGGAGGACAATCAAAGACAATTTGGATCAAGCAATTAGACAATATAATTGATATCTCATTCAGTGTAATTAGGTCTAGTCTAATGCCTTGTTAAATGCACCATGTAACTAGTTTATTGCAATAAAGTGCATCCCTGTTCTCTCAAGGATTTTAGCCATTTTCCTCATATTATTTCTTAAAATTGGTGACTCGATCATCGATAGTGTCAAAGCATGCATATATGCTTTAATGGATTGGATTGGCATTTTGGGCTATCGTGCTGTTTGATGAGCCGCTTTAAAAAGCATGTGTATGTGTGTGTAAAACACGATATGATGTTGGTTAACGGGTTAGTCTATATAAGTGAATGAAGCATAACTGAAAGTGTTGGTTAGGGTTTTGTGGTGTGAGCCTCCATATGTGAAGGGAGAAGTTGGTTTAGGTGGTCTTTGAGGGAGGCTTTTGGGAGAGTTAGGGTTGGGGTTTCTAAGCGAAAAACTTTGTGTGTGTACTCCTTAGAGAGTGAGCTCTGTTCTTTAAGAGTGAAGTGGCTTTAAAAATTCGTCTCTAAGTGAAATAAAGATTCAAATTTAGTTCAAATGACTTTTGCAATGGATTTCTCCTTATCCTTTTGATTTACTCGTTTTCTTTTTTTGGATTTCCTTTCTTCTTGATCTTGTTGGTTCCTTAAGGATGTATAGATGATAGAAGAACCTCTTAGAAGGTAGATTCCATCTATCTAGGCATCCTTATAGCAAGTTCTTGATGTTTTCCTCGGTTTGCCCGATTTTGATATGATATACCTTGTTTTTCTCAAAGTTCAATATTTTGTTAAGTAGCTTGTGATCCATTGATGTAATATGTTTGTAGAATCCTGAGAAGCTATGTTTGACCTATTTGAGTCCAAAATTTGGTTCTGTAGATTAAAAGTCAGGCCTATTTAAGCTCTCGATTGCGAGTTGTTTTCTATTCTGGAATGTGAGTGGTCAAATCATTGTGACCCATGCGGTCAGACTACCCCGGTCTGGTCAAACCGTTATGACCCGAGTGTTTAGACCATCTAGGCCTAGTTAGATTGGTGTGATGCCTACGATCAGACCGACCAGTTGATACTTTGGCCCATTTGTTGCTTATTTTGTTCTTTTGGTTTGTTGTCTTCTATTTTTGTGCTTATTTTTGCTATGCATATCATTTTAGTAGCTTCTCATAGCTAATTGAGTAAAGAAGCCAAATAGGTTGATCTTACAGAAGTTGAAAAGGAGGCAAAGTTATTCACCCCGTGGAATCTCATACAAACTGGGCTGTGATCGTTTCGGCTTTAGTTTCTGGCTTCTAGCTTATTTTTCACTATTCATAAATTTCGTCTTTTTCTGAACTTTTGGCTTTTTTTGAGCTTTTTTGCCGGTTCTTTTTTCCGCGTATTTGTTTGCATTATACGTGATGGGCTAATATATTTTTTCTATTTTTAATTTTTTAAATTTAATTATGCTAAATAAGTCTCTGTCAGCTACAGTGTTTTTTCAGCCAGCTACAGTGCTTTTCAGCCATAAGCCACAAAAAAAAACCCAAATGATATGTTCAATCTACTTGTCCTATACTTTTCAAAGTTGATATTGTGACCTGGGGCCATTTTGTCAATGCTACACCAAATCGATAAAAAGCTCCCAGTTACAACAGTGTTAAATAAACCTGTTACAGTAGAAAAATATCAAAAGCCATAAAGAAAATGCCAAACTGAGCACAATCACTGCTCTCAAGTTTTAGCGATGTTTCTTTTGCCCATGGCAGTTGGCTTGCGACGAAACAGAAACAGGGCAGAGCTCCATTCACTGTGAATTCCAAGCATGGGGGCGTTCTTCGTTCGCCGAAACTCGAAAACACCCGTAGAAGGGAAGCAACTGAGCGTCAGAGCGTAACGTCATATGTCCATGAAATGATCACACGGCCTGGGAAACCGCAGTTTTTTTTTTCCAATTCCTCGTACGTGATGTGAGAAAAAATAAAATAAAAGAATAGTGAATTAAAAGTTAGGAGCGGATCCTTTCCTCTGTCGCCCGTGTCAGCCGCGAGGTCGACGTGACGGCGATGTGCCGCGCGTGTCTTCCATAGGCGGAACTGTTTTGTGTGCCCTCGCCACTACTAGTTTCCTTCCGTGTTTGCGTCTTTCCCCTTCCTGGTGCGAGGAACCAGTACCACTAGTGTAAAACTAGAAAAAGCTAGGAGAGCAACAGTGTAAAGGTTGGTGTAACCCGTTGTCGCCTCAGACTTCGTGAAGGCCGGGCGAAGAGATGTGAAAGAAAGCCTTGTTCTACGGACGGTGCCATGGATTTTATTTACCGCGCGGTAGATCTTGCGCAATTGGCGTTTTGCTCTTGAGCTTATCTGAACTCAGACTGGTGATTGAATCATTGGTGCTTCTCGGAGGTAGAACAAGGTATTAGCAGCTGTTTAATGTCGCATCAGGTCCCTTCTTCTCGAGACCAGATGCTCAGGCTTCGGTCGGCGTCGTTTGGAAGATGGGACGTGTGCGTGTAACGATGGCGGAATAACTCACGCACTTGTATTGATCATCGGTTAAGGTGGTGATCATTTCGGCTTCAGCTTTTAATTTTCAGCTTATTTTTCATTATTTATAAATTTCATCTTTTTCCGAACTTTTAGTTTTTTGTTGAGCTTTTTTACCGGTTCTTTTTTCCCGTATTTGTTTGTATTATACGTAATAGGCTAACATATTTTTTATATTTTTAAAATTTAATTATGCTAAATAAGCCTATGTCAACTACAGTATTTTTTCAACCAGCTATAGTGCTTTTCAGCCATAAACCACTCAAAATAAACCAAAATGATCACACCGTTACAACATGACCATAAATACAAGGCGTGGTAGCGTATACACGGAAGGGCATAAAAGCTATACAAACAAAATAAAGATTATTTGTAAATCATTCTTAACAAAAAATTGCATGTCGATTAGAGATAATTCTGCAGATAACATGCCGGCTGGACATGATATGCATGACGGCCGGACATGCCACGCTTGTGTGTCATGCATGGTATAATCTAACACTCCCAGTTGGATCGGTATCAAGGCAAACGTTCAGACTGGACCGAAACTCCTTGAACACCGTTGTCGGCAAGCCTTTGGTGTAGACATCAACGTACTGAGACGTTGTGGGCACATGGAGAATGTGAACGTCGCCAAGGGCAATGCACTCTTGAACAAAGTGCAAGTTGATCTAGATGTGTTTGGTGCGTTGATGCTGCACCGGGTTTGTCGAGAGATACACTACACTGACATTATCGCAATCAACCAATGTGTCTACTGTGGAGCTCATGGAGTACCATGTGCTATGGCAGACTAGAACGGGAAACCATGCGTTGGCACTTAGAGGAACAAGACACAAGGTTATCACCGAGAAAGATACCATAGCCGGACATCGATTGCGTGTATCCGGGTAGCTAGCCTAGTCGTTGTTAAGAGTACGCGACCAAGGTCGGAGGAGTTGAGCTGCCATGAAGCTGTAGAGTGTGGTCAAGCATGCCAATGCTCAAGAAGTCGGCTCAGGTGGCGATTAATCGCTGTCTAGGGGCTAGTCAATGGTGCCTGCCATGATTTTGCGATAGTCAGTAGCCTAAGTGCCAAGGTGGCACTGGCACTAAGCTGCCGGTCAATCTCGCCTCCCCGTTACCAAATCAATTGGCCACATGGAATGGAGGAGGAGAAAGATGGGAAGGGATGATAGAGGAGGAAGGGATGAAGGTGTTGGCAGTGCCGATTGTGAACTAGAGGCAGTGACGATTGTTGAGAAGCAAAGGCAGTAGTGGTTTTGTTGAGAAGAGGAGCCCTAGTAGAGTAAAGCTGGGAATTGGCCCAGGCCTGCCCATTCGGCCCAAACTTGAACACATAATAACTATACAATCCTCTAGGGTTCCCAAGCCATCTCTCCATTTGATCCACAAGGAGAGGGCGCTACACTGCTGCACGTAGATGGAGCTGTGCTGAGCTACGATAGCACACAGAGGGAGCATGGAGCTTGCCGCTAGCTAGCATCCATCTTGCCCCCACCTCCAGCACCTTGAGAGGGCGCTCATCCTGACTGCCTCTACCACCACCACTGCCTCATGCTACTAGGGCTACTACCATTGCTCCCCACCTTCCCCTTCCTTGTTTACTAGTCGGCCGCCTAGGCGACACCTCAGTGGGCTAGGCAATAGGCACAGATTTGATGCCTGACTAGTGTCTAGCGTCTTGGTGAACCATGGAGCATGTACTTGAGGTAGCGAAGGATGCATTTGGTTAGGTTGAAGTGAGGCTTACAGGGGTCATGCATGTGGAGACAAACTTGCTGAACTGCATAAGTAATATCCGGATGAGAAAAGTCAGGTACTGAAGTGCACCAACTAAGCTCCTATAGTGAGCGGGGTTAGACACTGGAGTGCCAGAATCGGATGACCATTTGGACCTGGTGTTGACGGGGGTGGTGCATGGTTTGTAATTCGACGTGTTGGCACATTCAAGAATGTCAATAATTGTGGAGACCCGAATATGTGAATTCAGACCTCTGTGTATTCTATACCAGTCCAGGATCACGTTATTGCACACAGTGGAAACATAGATCAAATATCAAACATGACAACGATTAACTAAGAAATACTTAAATATTATTACTTATTATAGTAGCGACCTCATGGCCAAACTTACAACTAATAGCTTGAAGGGTTTAGCAAACTCTAGCAGCCAAAAATAAAGATAAGTATAGTAGCTATTTGACATGCCATAGGCAATCGACTGGAAAGTGAAGTTTTTTTTTTCTGAGAAGTCATCGAAGAGTTCTCTTTCATGTACATCTACTTAATGTGGCTCTTCTTTAGCAAATGAGCAACAATAGATATAACCATGAGTACATAGAGTACTCAATAAATTGTTTGTAATAAAATGCAATATGTAATGTTTATCAAAGGAAGGTTGATTATTGTTTTGCAGAAAGCAATAATGTAGCGTGAATACAATAAATGGATTGAAAGAGCACTTTTGGAAATGATATAAGTAAATAATTAATGAATCAGAGGATTCAATAAACCACAAGTAAACTGACCATTCACTTCCCAACCAACTTACTTTCTAACCAAACCAAAATTTAAGGAAAAACTTAACCCTTGTGTGAAATCACCGAGAAGTGTTCATAACCTGGGACATGGCTATTTGAATAGTTTGACACTTTACAAAGGTTGCACAACTTTACCCACATGATATGGCTATCTTATGGTGTCACCAGTATAACATGCTTCCTTAGGTATGATGACCAAGAAGATCACAACAATGATTTTACAATGCTCAATCTCAAATTGATCTTGCCCGCTAAGGATTCACTACCGAGTAGACTGACAGAACATCTCAATGGTGAAATGAAGGTTGAAACATTACAAATTAATCATCTAGGTCCATCTCATACTAGACATGTTGTTGTACAGTGAGGCTCAGATTAATAGCACACAAAGTTAAGTCCTTAAACATTACTTAAGTGATGTATCCGTATCCCAAAAGTGCTAACCACACTTCGCCTTTTACTGCATGATTACTCACCCAAGTGAAAATCATTTTGTTTAACCAACAACAATGACACCCATGTCATGGTACATAAATTTTATAGCTGTGGCTGGCCACCATAATTCAATATCTCATTAAGTCAAAGTTAATTAATTAATCAATATATGATAATGAGCTAACATGACAATAAGCATTGCAAAGGATACTAAATGTACAACTCAAATGAATACTAGTATTGCATCACTTAATAGTTACCCATCCTATAGCGACTATGGAATCTTGGCATTCAAATTATCAACCGAGGGATTAATCAAAATTGGTCAATAACTACAAAGTACAAAGGTTTGTATTAAATTAGCAATGCATGATAATTTAAACAAAATAATAATAATTAGACTTGAAGCAAAAGGTTCAATATGATCAAAGGTTATGACTTGCCTTGTCTTTGCTCGGTTACCAACTCTTGAACTTCAGGTCCTGCTTCTGCTCCTTTGAAGACGTTATCTAATGAGAGAGAAAGTGAAGGAAACACAAAATAAATTGAAATAAAACTAAAATAAAATAAAAAAAATAATCAAACTAGACCAAAAGACAGAGCTCAATATTAGATGAATTTAGGAAGAAGAATCGGATCAATCGGAGTTCGAACAGAGAAGAACGGACTCTTAGAAAATTTAAATCTAAGAAAAACGAAAAATGATGCTATAAGGCTTTCCTGTAATTATTTTTCTTAAGGAAAATCTATTTATGACATCAACAAGGCTTTTGATTTTGGTCAAATTATTTTCCTAAAGAAAATTGGCTCGGGTCGATGTCAAATGGGGCATCGGTCTATGGACCGGGTTCATGAGCTTAGTTCAAGGGTCTATAGTGCGTCGGGTTCATAGAATAGGGACTGACACATGGGCCCTAGTGTCATAGACTTGGCTCATCGTGGACTAAGTTCATTGATGAATCTAGATGTGACATGGCTCGGGATGACATCATGGATGACGCAAAGTGTTGAAGCTTCCGAGGCAACACACACCGACCGAATGGTCAACTGGTGGGCAGGCTAAGCGAGGCACGTGGCTGGTCAGCAATGAAGCCGAATGGCAGAGAAAAGGCAGCACTCAGTGGAGGGGCTCACCGATGGGAGACGGTGATGATGGCGCGGAAGATGGACAACTAACAGCACTTGGAACTCTGGCGAGAATTCAATAGTAGTGTGAAGCTTTGGTGGTTGTGACGGCGATGTAAGGCAAAGGTGATGAGGTGGCTCGGGTGCAAAAAAGCGGGGTATGAACGTGCTATTTAAGGCATGCACGCCGAGGACTCTAAGGCCGAGACAACATGAGCTCCAAGTCGAACACGGCGAGGTGGCAACGCGGACTCTCGGGTGAAGATGACACGGCGAGGAAGATGAATAGTAGATGCATTGTGCTTCTGACATGTGGGGCCTGCATGTCAGCGGCTGTGCAAAGGAAGGCTCAAATGGTGAAATGTGGCGAGAATCGAATGGGTGCTCTCAAAGATCCCAATTAGAGTGATGGCATGATTGATGAGTTACTGGCCTTTAGTCCAATTGCACTTGGGATCTTGTTCCTCGTCCACCTGAGACCAACATTGTAATCGACAAGTAGATCTTCCGTCATAAACACAAGTTTGACGGCTCTCTTGATCTCTATAAAGCCCATTGGGTGTTCAAGCTTCACACAACGGCCTTACATTGACTTTGATGAGACTTTTAGTCCCATCATCAAACTGGCCATGATTCGTACAATTCTCGCTCTTGCTCTTTCACGTGATTGGCCCATGCGTCAACTTGATGTCAAGAAAGTCTTCCTTCATGGTACCCTATCCAAGATAGTGTACGATACTCAGCTGTCGGGTTTTGTTGACCCCTCCCTACTAGACCTTGTTTGTCGCACGAACAAGTCCCTTTACGGTCTAAAGTAGGCTCCTCATGCTTGGTATAACCCGTTCGTCTCCCACATCCTTTCCCTTGGATTTGTTGGCTCTAAGGCCGACACCTCCTTATTGATCTACAAGTAAGGGATCAATCTTTTCTATCTTCTCCTTTATGTTGATGACATTGTGGTGACTACCTCTCCGTCTGCACTACTTCATTGGACCATCGCGGCTCTCTAGCGCGAATTCTCCATAAAGGACCTTGGTAGCCTCCATCATTTCTGTGACTCGCCACACTAGTGGTCTCTTTCTCTCCCAATGTTAGTTGTTGTAACATCTTGGTTTTCAAAGTCTTTTGAAGCTTTTAAAATAAAATTTACCATTTGGATTTTTCTTGAATTAATTAAAGCTTAATTTAAAATTTAGAAATTATAAACATTTAATGTTATTAAAATAAACCTCAATTAATTAAAAATCTATTTTATTTGGACTCTTTGTGTTATAAGGAATTTTTATGCATTTTCTTGGATTTTTTCTGGGTTTATTTGTTATTTTCTAGGGCTCAATCCCTTTCTCTCATTTTTTTGAAATTCAAAAAATATTGAAAATTCCTTAAAGCCTTTGGTCGAAACCCAAAAATTGGCCCATCCTTACCCACGTGTGGCCCAACCAAACACCTCGACCCAGCCAAATCCACTGACCTGCCATGCCCCGTTTGATTCTCACCACATGTTGCCATCTGAGCCTTCCTTTGCGCAACTGCTGACATGCGGGCCTCGCATGTCAGATGCACAGTGCGTCCACTATTCATCTTCCTTGTCGTGTCATCTTCAACTGGGAGTCCACACCGAAGCCCACCTCACCGTGCTCGACTTGATGTTCGTGTCATCTCGGCCTCGGAGTCCTCGTCATCCATGCCCTAAATAGCATACCCATTAATGTGACGATGGCCTGATCTTCCGAGAGGTACTGATAAGTCAATTGTGGAGAACTCGACATTGATGATCCAAAGGCTCCGACCAAAACAGACCGAACCCCTCGAAATCACTACACCACTGCTCTGTTGGTTATCAACCGTGCCGAACACGGTTGACCTCGTCAAGAAGCTATTTCCTGCAAGCGAATCGAGAACACAAGCAAGAGAGTTCAAGATGCAATATGAAATTGTATTGCGAATAAAGATTAAGTTCACAAGTTGGGGTTCCTCAACCGAACATGCGGTGTTTACAAAAGACAAATCAAAAGGAAATGGAAAAAAGACAAATGTACAATTAAAAAAGGTTATTCTAACAAATTTTTAGTTTGAAATTGAAATTTGAAAGGGTGTAAAACACTCCGTAAATTAACCATGCTATCATTTTCCATTAATTTTCATATTAATTTGGTCCACAAAAAGAAAACATTTCTTATGATTGCACTAAATAATGTTATTGGACTCTATTTCTCGCCCATTAATAATTAATGATTTAGTTCATTTTACGCCTTTGAACTTTGCAAAAAAAGTCCACTTAACACTCTTATCTATAAAACCAGGTATTTAACCCTAAACTTACAAAATTGAGTCAATTTACATGCTAAGACGATTTTATAGGGTGGCCATCACCGGCCTCTTTCTTACTCCTATCTCTCTCCATTCTCTTTGCTCTTCATGTCATCCTCCCTCTTCTCATTTGGATCCATGTTAGCAAAAATGATGACATGGCTCCTAACATGGCAGAAAGAATCCTGAGTTGGATCCCCATCAATGAAATTGCCCTCCAAAAATGCTTTAGCTTGTACATTGACCTAGTGTTCTATTGGAGAATTTCATGACAGTAGCACCATGTCTCTATAGAGAGTGCTTCCTGGCAACATATGTGACGTGCAAGCTGATTTTTTTGACAAATTAGTAAAGTCAGTGATAGGTAAATTTGAACGAAAGTTGATCCTAGATAAAAAAAAAATCAATGGGAAGCAATAACGAACAGAAACAAATACCATGCAATATTGATCAACAACTAGCTAACTCACATATAAGCATAACTCACAGATTGATCAATATGTCAATGCCAAGCAATATTAATCAATATCAAATTATAAAGGAAAGATTCTACTAGCTATGGCCTACTCCTAAGTTATATAAAAAGTAGATGCGAAAAAGTAGTAAAGGTTGATATGTGCAAGTTTTTCCGTCAACGGATACATGTTATTTATATCCTAAAACATGCAATTCAATCTTGGATTGTACTTCAAGTCTCTCTCTTTATGTTGGCTCATCCTTTTCTTGTATAGAGTCCATGCTTGTGTTCAATCTTCTGATCTTCAATCTCCTTATGATGTTTCACTTTTCCACATTAAACATTCCTTAATTGGCCTTTCTGGATGTTTCTAACATGGTTGATCTTAATTTCTAATCTTGATAATCTCAACTTTCCTTAACAATGCCAAATATCATATTTTTATAACCGATTACTTTGTCTGCCAAAATCTGATAGCAACACATGGTTTTGTAAGTTTAAGGTGTTAAATACACAGATTTGTAGTTTGGGGGCCAGTTAAGTGGATTTTTTCAATGCTCAGAGTGCAAAGTGGACCTCACTAGTGCTAATAGGTCATCACAGACAGATCAAAAACATCATCATAGATGGTTTCATGAGTTGTCTGAGTTTATGGGTCAGTAATAATGCGAGGTCATCACAGACGACTTTCGAACCGTCTATGATGGAGACTATCGCAGATGGTTTGTAGTAAAATTGTACGTGATATATGGTTTATCACAGATGGTTTCAACTACAAACTGTCTGTGATATATTAATATCATAGACGGTTTCTACCACAAACCGTCTGTGATAACCAACTATCATAGATGGTTATGAGTTAATAACCGTCTATGATATTCTTTTCTATTCCTAAATCTATTTCTGTTTGTTGGCTAGCCTCAGAAAATGCTAGCCATATCCTCTGAAATAAGTAGATGAACATAATATATATACATCAATTCACATTCATTCATTTCAGAAACAAGAACATCCATTTTACAAATCAATTAACAGAAATAAAATACAAATACACACATGAACAATTAAGCTCAACCTTATCCCAGTGAAATTCATTCTACATTGTGAAACTCCCCATTTTATTTTATGACTTCAGACATCAAGAAGTACGCACACTGTCCTCAAATATATTTAAGGTCGGCCTGTCCAACGAAGTTGTAGGGATGGACGGAACCTGCGTTACGAAGATCAATGTCGTGCATACATATATAAATTGATAAGTATGAAATAATTATCGCAAGATTAATAAAACCTCAAAAATGTTCTTCACAGAACTGATGAGTAGTTGCATGTTGTGGCAAATACATAATCCATAGGTATGGTTGCCCAGTGGCTACTGGTGGCACTGTAAAAATCGAATTTGTTAGTTCGAGAGGCTTTACTATGAAGTGTTATATAAAATTATTGTGTACTAGCGAATACCAGAAAATCTAGAACGTGTTGTAGGGCGTTGATCCCTCTCTTGGATTTTCCGTACCTTTGCAACGTATGTGGCAAACAACCTATGTAATTCCAAAACGTTAGCCTTAGTCATTGGGAAGGAAGAAAAGACTACAATAGAGTTATCTATGGAGAAAATATGTTTACCTGTCGATTACTTGTTCTTCTTTAGGGAATCAAGGTATATTACCTTGTTCTATTTTGGTATAATTACAATTAGAATCCAGTGAAACCTACACAGGTATGTCATGATCATTAAAAGTTCGTGTTGCTTATAAAGTACAAATCAACAGGTATAGCCACTAGTGTAGCACTTAACCTTGGTTGTAGGGCATAAGTATGAATTTCTTGTCGCGTTGACCCTCCAATGCCGTTGTAATGTAATTCTAGACGAATGATGCAATCTCCTTGATGATATCCATGGCGATCAATCGTGGGCGAGGAAATCAACCGGTGATTTCGTTAATTTGGCTTCACTCACCATGTATACACACACACACACAAAAGCAATGAGTTATATATGATATTTATCGGCATTACATAAATATAGACTGTGATTGTACACACTTATAATGTTCAGCATTGAATGAGTGAGGCGTCGAGGGCATCGAGTGTGAAGCAAAAGAATAAGTCCTCGAAGGTCACCGTGAAGATGCAGTCATGAATATTGTGCTGTAGATGATGCGGCATGAACTTGACATTGACACATGAGCACCGCTGTTCCTCTGACTTGTTGGCCTGTTCTATGTAATACATATGCAATCTCTTGCAAGATAGTCCTAGAGTTAGGATATAGTCTTTCGGGATGACCAACGGCTTGTCTAGCATGAATTTTTGGGCCAACGTCAAGTAGGGGATCTCATCACCCATCTTCTTTGGTTTGCCTTTGCTGCCTCAGCTGTAGGTGGACTTCACGGTAGTCAATTGGGCATGAGATGTAGATGCATCACACCCTTGCTACTATGTGTAGGTAGCGCTGGTACGGATCATGCCTGTGGAATTAGCACTAGTGTAGATAGCTCCTATGGACTTGGCACCGGTAGAGGTAGCTCGAGTGGATTTGGCACTGGTGCAGATGGCTCTTGTGGACTTGGCACCGGTGCAGATGGCTCTTGTGGACTTGGCACTAGTGCAAATAGCTCGGGTGGACTTCGCACCGGTGCAGATGGCTCTTGTGGACTTGGCACCGGTGTAGGAGCCTCTAGGCAAATGTCCTCCTGGGCCACTAGATTAATGTTCCATGGCTTGCCCTAGAGTCATGACCTCGTCGTTGGAGAGTATCTGCAGCAGGACGACCTCAAAATTTGTATGAACACCGTCGACATTCACTTTTGCAAAACCTGGTGCTAGAGATACACCGTACACTAAGGCCTCGGGCCTGGATGGATCCACCTGGCCCTAAGTAGTGTATAGGGCAACGGAGGTATATCTCATTTAGAGCTTGCACTTTGTAGCTACCTACATAATGATACAAAATTAGCTACACCAACAGACCTATCAATGGATCAAGCATTCTGGAGATAATAATTATTACCATGATGTCATTGATAGGAAATCGATGGTTTCTTTATGTAACAGCCCAACTGTTTATTTTCAAAAAATTTCGAGAAAAAAACTTAAATTAAATTAATTTGGTTTAAAATAAAAGCATGTCTTTTGGTGCCTAATTTTAATTTTGGATTTGCCCTGAATTTCTGTTTTTGAAAAGACTAGATTTAAAAAGTATTTTAAGTAAAACCTTAAAATAATTATTAAATAAAATGATATTTTTATTTCCTACAAAAATCCTATGTCAAATTAATTATTTGGATTTATTTGGCTCTTATTTGGTTTTCTGTGTTTTTCTGAGTTCAAAATCTATTTTTGAAATTAAAAAGTATTTTAAATATAAATATATAATACCAACATTAGTTGGAAATATTTTTATTAAGACCAAAACATTTCTAGAAACTTTTGAGTATTTTTCTAGAATTTTTGGAGGTTATTTCATATTTTTATGAGGCTTATTTGATTTTCTAGGCCTTTCTGAAAAATCCAAAAATCAGAAAGCAACCCATCCTTAGAAGCTGAATTATACAACTCTAGGAATGAGCTCACCTAATAATTTAACTGGCGTGCGTGTGCTCTCATCATAGTTCCTTGCCTATCATCTTGTGGATGAGTGTTGTGTGTATCTAAGGAAGTAATGTACTTATCAGATCCCATGTTGTATGATGTTCAGCACGGCCATATATTGCACGAATAAATAATACATATTGCACGAATAAACAATACATGTCCTAACGACGCACCGACCATGAGTTTACCTATCTCCCCACGAGGATCTCCCAAGGGACGTGAGCGAGTACTTCGCGGAGGACCAGGCGGAGGTCCTTTCCATGTTGTAGCTCCGCAGTCTTCCTGTTCCCATGCAGCCATAGGTGTAGTCGACCCCCAAGACGTTGAGTGCACGGGTTAGCATGCCTCCTGACCACTTCACCCCGTCGGGCCCCAAACCTCGACATCCCGCGCCGAGGAAGCCTAAACAAGGCCATACGAGGGGCCACAGACGGTGGGTGGGATGTGGCGACGACAGGGCTATGTGTACTTTTTTGGTTGTGTACGTATTTTGCTTTATCTATTGCATCGTAATATCACTTAGCTTTCTACTTACGAATTGTTGCTATCTCAATCGTTTTTATAAAATTCTTTAGAAATTCCTCGTACTACAATAACGTACAACGATCGAAAAATATTATTGCGACTCTAACATGTTTTAGACCATTCATAATGTACGAAAAATACAAATGCATCAAACGGCATTGTGTATCGTTTTATTTAAAAAACTACAAACAAGATTTCTTAAATATATTATCTACAAAAATTTCCATTTACTCCACTACAATTATTTCCATCGGAATTATATAATAATTATATTATTTATTTAAAATTGCCCAACCATTGAGCGACTAGAGGCAAAGTCACCCCGCGGTTGGGCGACACGTGGGTTGGTCGCCCAACGGTTGGGCGACTAGCCGAAATCGTCCAAAGGTAGATGACATTAGGCTAAAAGTGAAAAAATTGTAGGTATATTTTTATAATTTCGAGTAAAATGATTATTAAAAAAATCCCTTTGCTGCATCAAAATTAGCTGAACACGTGTCAACACGCATGCCAGCTGCCCCCGCATGAGGTACACACGCGTCGTCCCCTCCCCGCGCAACCGTTCAGTTTCTCCCGGCCCAGCCCCCCTCAGCCGTCACCAGTCACCACCCTACCCAACCCCGCTCGCATCGCGCTTCGGCTCCCACGCGCATGGATCCAGACCAGGTCGTTGCCACCGGCGCCGATAACCTCTCCGACACCACCACATCCGCAGGTGGCGGTCGCAGCGACGACAGCTGGGCAAGCGCGGTGCTCCGGCGTGGATGGGACCTGTCGCGGAAGGCCGCCATCGCCGGCGCCGCCGCCACGGCCGCGCCGGTCGTTGCACCGCCCCTAATCGTCCTCTCCATCGCTGGCCTCGCGCTGTCCGTCCCCTTCGCCGCCTACCTCGCCAGCCTCGCCGCCACCAACCGCCTCATGGGCGCCCTCCTCCCGTCCTCCCCGGCACAGCGAGACCACACCTACGACACAGATGACAACGACGTCGAACAAGAATTCCTCGACGCATCAGAAGAATACGGCCAAGAGGCTCCGGTGTTCGACTATTGGAATGAAACAGAGGAGGACACCTTCAAGGAGGAGAACGAGAGCGTCACATCGCTGCCGCTGTCACGGAACCCTGGTGTTTCCGAAGTGCCGGTGCCGGCGTCGGCCGACGAGGAGGGTGTTGTAGAGGGTGAAGTTGCTGCCCAAGAATCTGGCCAAGAGTCATTTGTATCAAACAGTGGAGACAAGGCAGAGAAGGGCACAACCAAGGAAGAGAACGAGTCTACTACAAAGGAGGCGCTACCACGGGGCTTTGATTTTACTGAATCAGCAGTGCCAGTGTTCCACAACAAAGACATTGTGGTTCAGAGAATGGTAGAAAGTGAAGTTGCAGGATGGGAATCAGACCAAGAGTCATTTGTATCAAACAATGGGGATAAAATAGAGTATGCCACAACCATGCAGGAAAACGAGTATACCAATGTTTCTGAATTGCCGGTGCCAATGTTGGGTGAAAAGGACATTGTGGTTCAGAGAGAGGTTGAAGGTGAAGTAGCAGTGGAGATGGTGGTCGAAGAAGTGATCAGTGGTACTGATGTTATTACGAGGGAGGTGACCGATGTGCAGGTGGATGTTGTTGCTATTGATGCGTCTCAAAGTGATGCGATGCTGCTGAGTGACATTGCGGCTTGTGAGTCACAGGAGGTGGTGGAAACTGCACACAATGGTCATACGGTAGGAATTACTGTGATGGAAGACATTGTGAGGGAGTTTAGTGATGCGAAAATAGAGGGTGTGGAGCACCATGATCAAGGTGTTTGTAGCTCTGTGGCATCAGTGGTGAGCGTGCATGATGTTGAGGATGTAATATCCAGTGGGAGCACACCGTACGTCTCTACCATTGGTGATGAGATGATTGTGGAGAGTAGGCCAGACGATCACAAATCTGATCAGGCAACTGGTGTGGGATACACGGTGATGAATGAGGGATTTGGGAGAAAGGTGGTTGCTGCCGATGAGGTGAGTCGATGACATGTTTAATTCTTTTCCTAGTTCATTAATCGCTTAGATCTTCTCTAGGATTTTATCAAGAATGGTTACAAAAACTGTTGTTCTATGGACAGATTACTTAGGGCACCTGGGGCATGGTAAATTTCCTTGTTACTGCAAAGTAACATTTATGATGCAAACCACTGCAAATCTTTAATTTGATAAAGAATAGACCTCATAAAAGATACCTTACATGAAATGTTTTGAGCAAGTTGATAACATGACATGAAAATGATTGGAACATGAATTATTTTAATTCAAATAATGCTAAGTTGCTTGACTTAATAGCTAGGGTACAGGGCCATTGAAACAAAACGCAACATTTCTTAAAATAATAAGAAGACACTGAAACACTATTATATATGCTAACAGTAGAATACAAAACTAAATTTATATCTTTTTAACTAAACTGTCAAGCATATGTTTAAACTCTGCAAACAAATATGACAGGGCATACCAACAGTACATATTGTTTGACATCATTCAATTATTCAGCATTCTCACTCCTCAAAGTGATCCGATGCATGCTAAAGCCGCTAATTAGCAAATAGTCAAGCAAGCCAATTCCCCACTCGTAATGCACTCGGTTGCCCTATCCCTGTACTTTCAGATTCTTGGTTAAGATCCATGACCTCTTCGTGGATGCACCAGTCAATCATTCCCCACTCAGAAAATGAGAAGCAATATGACAAAAGTTACGCTTACAGCTTTGGTTTTTACGCCTGTACGGTTAGACCTGTACTTAGCAGGCACACACAGGACTGGCTAACACAAGCCGGTGCGTTTTATATTTTACTGTCTGCATCAGCCGTGTCCAGAAGGCAGTCCAGTCATAAGCGGCATGTTCACTTAAATCAACTTATTAATTAGTCGGAAACTTCATGAACACATGACCTCTGTCCTCACCGTGTCTGTGTCCGGAAATGCATACAAACATAGCGAAACACTTTAGTTCACTGAAAGTTCAGTAAGCAAAGATAAAATAAGGCTGCTATATGTACTATTCCTTATGATAGAATGATGTTCTCAGTATTTGGACTGATCCAAATAAAAAATGGTACCAGTGTCAATTGTTTAGTTTTTGCCAGCTGCACAACTTCGTTACAAACTTACAATGGAACGAACAGTAGCACCAATATACGAATTGGCAAAATGCACCATTTTGTTAGTGCAGAGAAATAAGGATATCTGTAGAATAATTACAAAACAAGTTCTATATCACCTTCCTGCTTATCTCAAACCATCTTAAGTACAGAACATGGGTAGGCAAACTGGAACCGGGCTAACAGCATGCTAGAGAACGTTTTATGAACAGTTTCTTATCTCATGCCTCGAATTAGTTGTAAGTGGCTGTTGTTGCATGCTAAAAATGGTAGTTAAAAATTGTTACTTTCTTGCTCGATGATAGATCACACATCAGCCTGTTGCAGAAGAGGTGGAAAATCTACACCAAGTTTGCCCCTTTAGTTCGAGACTTCAAAATGTAGTTTGTTTCGCTTAAATGCTTCTTTCACTCAAGAATTAATCTTACGGTAACATTGGGACAAGACTGATGCTGACAGGAACATATTAAGGATTGCTAACCAGTTCACCTGTAGTTTTGTGAAATGGTACAACTTGATCCAGTTTAGAGTGTCCTGTATTATCACTAATTGCTAATCTTTGAGCCTGAACGAGTGGGTTAGGCAGTTCATAGCACAGTTTACTGAATTGAGTACACGTTTCTAAGCCGATACCTGTCTAACATAATTCATATTCGTGCAGTATTTCTGTATTGAAACATGATTATTCTTTGTTTCCAACAGGATCATTACACTGAAGAACAGTTGAGGGAGCAGCTTGATACAATAAGAACAATAACCGGGTACAGAGCTGTGCCTTCTTCAACATTGGAAGGCGAGCTGGCCGGCCTTTACATATTTGTGGGCGTGGAGCCCCCTGTCAGCTTGAGGGATACCTCTGACCTGATGGAGCTCAATGCAAAACTCCGGATCTTGAAATCGATCATAGGAGTGGATTGAATATCTAGTGATTTATCAGGATTTTTGTGGTTGTGTACTCGGCTGTAGTGCTATATATATCATACAGTTTAACAGTCCCGTTGAGACATGTGTCTCATCTTCTGCTTGTATGAGAGCACACTACTACTTTAGTACATATGTTCTATGTGCAGACATCCTGTTTCGGTTTAGTCCCATCATCCCGTATATGCAGAATTGCAGACCATCAGTCTCGTGATTTTTCAGATCTCTTTACGTGAACTCTCATATGTTGGCCCAGTTGATGTTTACGACCACGTTGAAGGTTCGATTTTAGTAGTCGTATCTTATTTACGACCATGTTGTGATTTACGACCACTCAGCTGGTTACAACCATTCCTTGCTGTTGTGCACGTACTTATAACCGAGTAACGACCACTCTGACTTATGACCGCGTCTTCCTGATCGGCTCGTACTCGTAGCCTTGTTATGACCAGCATGTCTCATAACAACCACATCTTCTGTGTTGCGTATGTGCTCATAGCTTTTTCTTGATAAGATTTACAACCACGCTCTCGCTGCACTTTGCACGTACTTGTAACCGAGTTATAAATACTCGATACTTCGACTTCAAACACCAGCGCCTTCGACTATGATCATTTTGCCGCCTCTTTGAGTAATCCTGTACTCGTTACCTTCGAGCACCCTTTTCTCGATGATTTTGAGCACTCGATAAAGCACACGAACACAGTCTGTTTTCCCGAGAGCTAAAACATTTCTGCTTCTCTTCTTTTTTTTCTTTTTCTCTTCTTTTTTTCTTCTCTCAACTTCTCGATCACAACCGATCGCTCTTGTTCACTTTTTTCTTGTTTATATTGCTCTGCTACTTATACTCAATATATTGACTCAAAACAGACCCTATCACCGACTCGGTTTGTTACTCTATCCTCTATTCGTATACCTGTATACGGACTCAACTCGTACATGTCAAACTGACTTGGATACTATTAGCAACAAAGGACGACCAGGCATGTCGTCCCATGCCTGCAAATGCTCCCGGGCTGCTGCTTATTGTGCCTAACACAAGCATGTGGGACCTACCTGGACTGCTTTTTCCATGCACATGCAGTGAAATTTTTCCTTGCTCAAAATTTTTTGCTTGGTCTGTCTCCTATAGGGATGCATCATCCTTTTCCTTTGGTGAGACCTGCTGGTCCCTATGATGTGTGCCGGTACCACTATTGGCTTCGAACACACAACCCTGGACCACTCCATGCTCCAGAACATCCGATCGTTGTGTCCTCAGATCGTTCAACCGCACCACTCAGAGCTTTCGACCAGTAGCACTCGAACGCTTTTGACTGTGCACTCGAACTCAAAGTTTGACTGTACACTTCTGACTTCGCACTTGAAAGCTTCCAGTTACTCAAAACTCCTCTGGTACTCGTATCTTCTCTAAACGCCTGGGACAGCTTGGGACGCCTCCTGCGCCCTGTATGGTCAAAACCTTCCGAGCATCTGTGCAACCCCTGTGCATCTGACCTGCTCTCCATGTGCACCCCCTGTGCATGGAATCCATGGCCTTGACCTGAGCCGTTGGCTTCCGTGCTTGACATAGTTATCCCTTAGGACTCGTTATGCTGACCACCCTCTTGAGTTTGCTCTTTGCTGCCACCTGGCTCCTCTAGGTCACTCTTCAATCTAGCTGATTTACAAGTTTGCAAGAAAATCTTGTACAACTGATTCGGAGATCTTTTCACTTTCATCAACAGATCATTGTTCTTTGCATAGACAAACAAGAGCTCATCCTGCAGCACCACCCTACATCCTTCTTCTGTCATCTACCCAAGGCTGAGTATATTATTGCACAGTCTTGGTATAAATAAATTTCAGACATCAACTTCTAATCGCCGTTCTTGCATTGTAACAACATCGATCATTTGCCCTTTATCTCTACCTAGAGCCATCGCCAAACTTAACTTTGTCCGAAATCTTCTCATCGAGCTCATGGAACATGGAGCGATCTCCTGTCATGTGATTGCAGGCTCTATTATCGAAGTACCACCAATCAATGTGATCGTTGTAGCCTTCCTCCATGCATAGTTTAGGAACTATGCTATTCTCATCTAAGATCACCATGCCTGGTGTTTCTTCGACACATAAGGAAAGAAGTAGTGCCAACTCATCATCCTTCTCCACTTTAGTGAGGTTACCTCCTCGTCCTTCTTGCTTCGGCAGTCCGAAGCGTAGTGACCATACTTGTTATAGTTGAAACACTTTATGTGGCTACGGCACTCTGACGCATAGCGCCTATATTCATCACCTTCAAAACACATAATATGTGACTTGTCACAGGATCTTTCACCATCACCTTGTCCGCGGTCACATCCCCCAACCATTCTCGTGACGTCCTCCTCTCTCGGCGCTACTAGAGCCCTCCTTCTTTGTCTTCGAGTTCCTCACTTTTCACTTAGTTTGGGTAAGGAGCAGCTTCTCTACTTCGTCCTTCTAGTGTTGTTGACCCTTGAGTCCTTCCTCGAAGGTTCTAAGATGACCAATCGCCTTCATGAGTGACATTGCTGTGACATCACTGAGCTGTTCGATCGTTCCGATAATCTGAAGGAATCGATCTAGGACCAAACTAAACAAGTTTTCAACAATGTCGCTCTCTTCCAGCTTTGGCCCGAGCGAACGGATCTCACCCATCATAGTGGTGAGTTTCATAGAGTACTTGGTGATTGTCTCCGAATCTTCCATCTGTAACTTGCTTAGTTGCCATTTGAGCACTTGAGCGCGTGCCTTCTTGACGCGATCTTTGCCTACTAGCATCTCCCTGAGTGTGATCCAGTCTTTTTTCGCCATCTCCTTCTCAGCGATCGACATCATCATGTCGCCTGGCACTGCTTGTGAGATGGCCACCATCACGCCTCGATCCTTGTCGCCATTGTCATCTCCATCTTCCACCGCCGACCATACCCCTAGGGAACGCAAGATTAACTTCATCTTGATGGCCCATATGCTGTAATTCGTTTCGCTCAACATCGAGTATTGAATCAGGAATGTGGCACTTCTTTTCATCGGCTTGACAAGCATGCCTGTATTCGATGGATCAACCTCATTGCCTGTGATCTTGACGAGCACTCCAGACTTGAATGAATCACCAGCATTGCCGGCCAACACTTCGTCCCCTTAGGCTCTAATACCAAATGTTGGCCTAGTTGATGTTTACGACCACGTTGAAGCTTCGATCTTAGTAATCGTAGCTTGTTTACAACCACGTTGCGGTTTACGACCACTCAGCTAGTTACGACCACTCCTTACTGTTGTGCACATACTTGTAACCGAGTAACGACCACTCCGGCTTGCGACTCCATCTTCCAGAAATGGAGAGTGGAGAGCCACAAGGCCAAGATCATAGCTAATTTGCTGTCACTTGTCAGTCTCATTATGTATGCATTGGATATTAGTGTGCTTATTGGTATCCTCAGTCCTCACACGACTACTTCACCTTTTCAAGCTTGTTGCTGTTGGGAAATTGCCCGTGCCTCCGATACTAGTATACTAGTCGTTAGGGATTATGGATACTATGGAACGAGGGTATCTCCGGTGAACCACATCAACTGTATCTCAAAAGCATGTCACATCAGATTTCGTTTCCAAGTGAGGTGGAGAAAAGAGGGTGAGGATCTTATATGAGATACAATCACCTACAAAATTGATAAAGTTAATCTAGTTGTATTCAGGTCGACAACCACGGTAGACTACGATCACATTCTACGACCATGTTTAAGCACTGTAGCGATCGTAAGTCGTAAATGTACTATAGCAGTCAGAGTCATAAAAGCACTGTAGCAGTCATAAGTCGTAAGAATATTGTAGCAGTTGCAGTCGTAAGGGGCCAGGAGTCAGAGTCCATTTAGGAGTCAAAGTGGTCATAAAAAGGAAGGTCAATATGTTTCCGAGTCAGATTCTCAGCGTGGTATGCCGTGTTGGTTTCGAAGTCTTGTATGTTGCTTCTCTATATAAGAAAGTTGAAAAAACGTAGACACATTGTATTGCGGCGCTTCACAAAAGAAAAAGAAATCAATCTGTGTTTACTTGTTTTTGCATTCATGATCTTGAAACTCAAGTTCATCGCTCGTCTAGACCCCTGGGCAAATTTTCCAACAATTGGTATCAGAACCTAAGGGAACGAAGCGATGGACAACAACCCTGTTGATTTGTCAAAGTCAGGAGCGCTTGTCAAGGTTATGAGGCTCAAGCTCAATCCATCAAAGTCAGGCGTGTTCATCAAGCCAACGACAAGAAGTGCCACGATCTCGATTCAATACCCAATGTTGAGCGAAACGAATTACAGCATATGGGCTGTCAAGATGAAATTGATCTTGTGTTCGCTAGGGGTTTGGTTGGTGATCGAAGATGGAGCAACAATGGCAACAAGGACCAAGGCACAATGGTGGCCATCTCACAAGCTACGCCAGATGATGTGATGATGTCGATCAGCAAGAAGGAGACAGTGAAAGAAGTTTGGATCACACTTAGGGAGATGTGGGTAGGTGAAGATCACGTCAAGAAGGCACGCGCTCAAGTTCTCAAATGGCAACTAAGCAAGTTGCAGACAGGAGACTCAGAGAAGATAACCAAGTACTCTATGAAACTCACCACTCTGGTGAGTGAGATGCACTTGCTTGACGTGAAGCTGGAAGAGAGCAACGTTGTCGAAAAGCTATTCAGATTAGTTCCATATCAATTTCTCCAGATTATCGGAATGATCTAATAGTTTGGTGATGTCGCAGCAATGTCGATGTCGGAGGCGATTGGTCACCTCAAAACTTTTGAGGAAGGACTCATGGGTCGATTGCACTCAAAGGACGAAGGAGAGAAGCTGCTCTTTACCCAAAACAAGTGGGAAGAGAAGCTCGAAGACCAAGAAGAACGAGGGCTTGAGCAACACTCAGAGAGGAGGTCGTAATGGAAGAGGTCGGGGACGTGGCCATGGACAAGGTGGTGGCCAAGGAGATGGCAATCGCATTGTTGATGAACGATTACCGCAATATTTCAACAAGACCAAGGTCAAATGCTTCAACTACAATGAGTATAGGCACTTTGCGAAAGAGTGTCCAAAGCCAACTGAAGGGCAAGGGCGAATCTCATAGCAAAGCAGAACGACGATGACCCTCAACTACTAAAGATCAAACTGTGTGAACTCATCCATACAATCCCAACACCTGAAGAAAAGATATTCCTACATGAAGGAAAGGTGACACTGAAACTTAGTGGCACCCAAAATAAGGCTTGGTATCTAGACACCGATGCAAGTAACCACATGACCGAATGCATGGAGAAGTTTGCTAAGATTGACATGAAGGTAAAAGGCTAAATAAAATTTGGAGATGATTCAGCTATGGAGATACAAGAAAGGGGTTCAGTACTGTTGGAGTGTTCTACAAGTGAACATCATATTCACACGAATGTTTACTACATCCCAAGGCTAAGAAGCAATATCATTAGCCTCAGACAGCTGGATGAAAATGGCTGCAATATTGTGGTCGAAGGTGGAGTAATGTTGATTCTAGATAGAACTCGGAGATTGTTGGCCAAAGTGAGCAGATTAAGAAACCAGATATATGTGTTGAACATCAATCTAGCTCTACCGAAGTGTCTTCTAGCAAAAAGCACTGAAGAGGAGTGGAGATGGTACGTTAGGTGCAGGCATGTGAACTTTCATCCTTTGAAGGATTTAGTTCACAAGGAGATGGTACAAGGCATGCTCATGATCGAGCACATGGATCGCATATGCATGGTTGTCTAATCGGTAAACAACATCAAAACTCATTTCCGACCATGTCTCTATACTAAGTAGTCGTTCCTCATGAGTTGTTCCATGACGACATTTGTGGCCCAATCACTCTGACCACAAATGGAGGAAATTGATACTTCCTGCTGTTGGTAGATGATTATACAAGATATATGTGACTAGCGTTACTCTGAAGTAAAGATGAAGCATTCGAGGCGTTCAAGAAGATCATGACTACAGCCGAGATGGAAAAGCATCTGAGGCTGAAAGCTCTGTGCACCAACCACGGTGGTGAGTTTACCTCGAACGAGTTCGAAGACTATTATATGTTTTGGGGAATTAGGTGTTATCTGACATTGCCTTATTCTCCCCCAACAGAACGGTGTGGTCAAAAGGAGGAACCAGATGGTGCTCAATATAGTGAGGAGTCTGTTGAAGAGTATGGGTGTCCCAGGAGAATATTGGGGGGAAGCGGTCTTGACTACCATTTATCTCCTAAATCGAGTGCCAACAAAAAGAGTCATCGGCAAAACTCCTTACGAAGCCTATTATGACTGCAAGCCAATTGTGGGTCACCTCCAAACTTTCGGGTGCGTTGCACATGTGAAGACGACCATGCCACATCCCTCCAAACTAGCAGATCAAAGCAAGCCAATGGTGTTCATTGGGTATGATTAAAAAATGAAAGGCTATCGGATATTTGATCCAACGACACAATGAGTTGTGGTGACTTGTGACACAGTGTTCGAGGAGGAGGCGAAGTGGGAGTGGAGCAGAGATCCCTTAGCGGAGGTATGACCTATGGATGACATCTTCACGGTACATTATCCTCCTAACACTAATGCAATTCTTGATGACCACATACCTGACATGCCGACCATGGTGGGCGTAGTCAGAGGATCCGACCACATCATGGTCATAGATCCTAACAACCACATAGTAGCTACCAACACTATGACCATGGAGAACGCAGTCGGAAAACACAACCACATTGCAAAAACTCCAGGCATGACCATGGCATGTACAAGCATGGGAACTGGGATGCCCAGCTCGACTACACTGCATACTCTTGTAGCAACAATGAGAGCGCCGGTCTCATCTGAAGGACCTCGACGGGAGTGTGACATCAAAAATCTCTATGATGCCAGATCTCCAATAGAGTTGGAAGATTTAGAGTTCTGCTTACTCACAGGGGAGGAGCCTGTGAACTATGAAGAAGCCAAGACGAAGCCCAAGTGGAGAAGAGCGATGGAGGAAGAAATGTCCTGTATTTAAGGAAATGGGACATGGTAGCTTGTTCCATTGCCAGTCAATCACAAGCCGAATGGATTGAAGTGGGTGTATAAGGTGAAGAAAGACACCCAAGGTGTAATCGTAAAGCACAAGGTAAGGTTAGTTGTAAAGGGGTACATTCAACGACAAGGCGTTGATTTTGATGACGTCTTTGCCCTTGTTGCAAGACTAGAGACAGTGCGACTACTTATCACGATCATGACACATGAAGAATGGGAGGTACATCATATGGATGTGAATTAGCCTTTCTCAATGGTGACTTAGAAGAAGAAGTTTATGTTATGCAACCTGTAGGATTTGAGAAGAAAGGAGAAGAACACCTATGTTAAAATTGCACAAAGCCTTATATGGTCTGCGTCAAGCCACAAGAGTTTGAAAAATGCCCGTTAGAGCATGCAGTGTACAAAACGAAACCAAGGAAAAGGGAGTTTGTTAGTTGAAGTTTATGTGGATGATTTGATCATCAATGGAGAGAGTATCAAGGAGATCAATAGCTTCAAAAGCTAGATAAAGAAGTTATTTAGCATGAGCGACCTTAGGTTACTTAGCTACTACTTAGGCATTGAAGTACATCAAAGCTCCAGGATGATTACTCTCAGCTAATCCGCATATGCAACAAAGGTATTAGACGAATGCGGCATGAAGGATTGCAATCTAACGCAAATTCCGATGGAACCCTGCCTGAAGATGAGCAAGGATAGCACAAACTCTCCCATAGACAAGATGTTGTACAGAAGCATAATTAGAAGTTTGAGATACTTGGTACACACATGATCGGATTTGATGAGATACTTGCTACACACATGATCGGATTTGATGTTCTCGGTTAGCATGGTGAGCACGTACATGGAGAACCCGACAACAAAACATATGGGTGCAGTAAAATGCATCCTAAGCTATGTAAAAGGAACATTGAGTTACGAGTGTGTCTATGAGAAGAAGAAAGAAGGTTTGGGGCTGATCGGTTACTCAAACAATGATCTAACTGGTGATATGGATGACCAGAAAAGTACTTCAGGCATGATGTTTTTTCTTGGGTGGAACCCAATCAGTTGGTGTTCGCAGAAGCGGAAGGTGATCGCTTTATCCTCGTGTGAAGCTGAGTACATTGCAGCTTGTGTGGCAGCATGTCAAGAGGTATGGCTAGGATGATTGTTGGCTGACATGTTAAAGACAATGGTTGAGAAGGTAATGTTGAAGATTGGCAATCAGTCCACAATTGTGTTAAGCAAGAACCCAGTCTACCATGAGAGAAGCAAATACGTCGACACTCGTTTCCATTACATAAGGGAATGTGTGGAATCAGGGAAGATTGAGGTGCATCATGTTGCATGGAAGACCAGCTCACTGATATCCTAACCAAGTCACTTGGAAGTATGAAGTTCATGGAGATGAGGGAGAAGATCGATGTGTGGAACATTGATGGAATACAAGAAGCTTAAGGAGGAGATTGATAGAGTTAATCTAGTTATCTTTAGGTCTACGACCACGGCAGACTACGATCACATTCTACGACCACGTTCGAGCACTATAGCGATCATAAGTTGCAAACGTATTGTAGTAGTCCTAGTCGTAAAAGCACTGTAGCAGTCGTAAGTCATGAGAATACTGTAGCAGTCGTAATCGTAAGGGGTTAGGAGTCAGAGTATATTTATGATTTAGAGTGGTCGTAAAAAGGAAGGTCAGGATGTTTTCAAGTCAGACTCTCAGCATGGTATGCTGCATTGGTTCTGAAGTCTTATATGTTGCTTTTCTATAGAAGAAAGAGGAAAAGGGCACAGACATATCGTATTGCAGCGCATCACCAAAGAAAAATAAATCAATCTGTGTTTACTCATGTTTGCGTGTGTGATATGAAAACTCAAGTTCATCGTTCATCTAGACCCCTGGGCAAATTTCCCAATAGAAACCACAGGGCATTTGAGGTTAAACATCCATCACTTTGTTTGGTGGGTCCCATGTTTTCTCTCTCCTCTCTCTCCCACCTTTTTTGTACTCTTGTGCATGGCATCGAGCCAGTATTGAACCGCCTAGCTGCTTCAAGCCCCTATGGGCCACCCCACCTTTGCTCAGCCTAAGAGCAAGGCTAATAATACAGCCTTCAGCTGGCTGTATGGACACTTACAGCCCACTTATCAGCCCATTCATATAGTAGTTTACAGCTAGCTGAAGGCTGTATGACCCACCCCTTTCTCTCACAAAGTTTCTTGGTTCTTATGCTTCAGCTGGCTGTAAACTTACAGCCCACCTCTCTTCTCTCTCCTCCACCTCAGCATACAGCCTACTAACAACTTCTTATTATACTTGCTCTAACCTCGCCAGATCAAGCCGCCCACGTGCTGTCGGGCCATGGAGGAACAAGGAATGGCTGACGATGTGGCAGAGATGTGGAAAGGCCAGCGTGACAAGAGAGATAAGGATGATGCGACACGATGAGGGGGTGACCAAAACAATGATATAGAGCGCTGCTACATTGCCTGTCGCCATCATCAAGCGCATCACGCGCTAGAGCTACCACATTGGCTGCCGTTGCTGAGCTCAAATCTAACAACATCTGGACATCACCTGCCCGAGGGCGATGGAAGCTAGTGGAGGCCAAGGCAGAGAAAGAGGAGAAAGCAAAGGAGGTGGATAATGTTGCAAGGAGGACAGCAGAAAATGGGGAGGCAAGGGTATTTGCGAGTCTTCATATCTTACACTCTGCAAGTGCACAGACACTGTTGTAGCTTTCACCAAGAGTATATCAGGTTATTGTATCCACGAGGAACAAGGAGAGTTCCCTAGAACATGTACTAGCTGCTAAGACTCGTAAGGGAAGGAAAGGATCGACACTCGGAGAATGTAATGATTGGCTAACGTTTTTCTAGTATCGGTTCTATGGAATGATCATCTGATCCTTGCTGTATGGCTTTCTAACATCTTATGATCTACACCTCGGGATAAAAACCATAGCAGGATATTATGCAGCATGGCATTCACGGTGTCACCATACCAGGGTATAATCTTTCGGCTGCAAATTTTTTTCGTTCCGGGGCGAAAGGAACGAAATAACAAAATTTCGTTCGTTTCGTCGGAAATTCGGACGAAAAAAATCAAAATTTTGATGAAATTTAACCAAAATTTGAATGAAATTTGAACAAATTGTAAATAGAATTAAATTCGGCCAAATTTTGGCCGAAAATATTATGCTTCGGGGGGGTCCGAAAGCAACGAAATTTCGGACAAAAGGCGAAATTTCGGACGAAAGATTATACCCTGCACCATACATCCCCAGCAATAAACATAAGGCCCACTAGTAACCCAAGGCGACTGCTAAACTAGCACCACATGTAATTTAGACTATCACTACTCTAGCCCATGATCATTTGTATACAGAGAGCAAACAAAGCAAAAAAGCAAGATGACGGACTAGGCATATATATTAATATTAGAACAGCCGTACTTAACGACTAGAGTCACATCAGATTATAGGACTAGAAGATTTGGAGCTTACTCCATAGTGAAGAAGTAAAGTCAAAGTTTTTGAAGTGTTGGCATTCTGGCCTCCATACTTAAGCTACCTCCTAGAGAAGTGGAAAATGAGAGTGGGAGAAGATTGTTTCTGTACAAGAGCTACTGCCCCTATTTATAGCTTTGGTCAGCTGGTGTAGGTCGGTTGGGCCAGCCGGCTAGGTGGTGGTCATACATGAGTCTTGGTCATTTAGTGGAGAGGGTGGCTTGGCCAGCCGGTATATGTCTAATGCCCGGTCAGCCAGGTGGAGAGTTGAGATGCGTCAGTTTTGTCATGAAGACCCAGCCTCTCATGCCACATCTTGGTGGGGCTGGCCGGTGTAGACCGAATAGGCTGGGTGGGCAATTCACCTCTTATTGAGTAAAGCAGCGGACTTGCGGCTTCGGCTTGTTGGTGTATGAGTTGGAGCTAGCCAGTGTACGCTCTTGGACCGGCCAGTGTTGGGTAGTTGGGCCGGTCGGTGTCAAAGTTTGGGCTGCTCAGCCCAAGCCAACTTTTCTCGTCAAGTCGATTTTCCATTTGTGCTCCTTTTTGTCGTATTTCCTGCAAAACCGCAAAAATTGCTACCTATATGGAATTTTTAGCTTTGAAGTGCATTATTTGGGTTAGAACTCCATTTTATTGCCCTTTTTGTGGATTTATATGAGTGAAAATCAAGTGAAAAATGTACCAACACAGTACCCCCACACTTAGATCTTTGCTCGCCTCAAGCAATGTTGGTGTCGAATGGTTCCTGTGAAATGGTGTACCAGTAGGTGCAAACAATGAAATATTCTGCACTAGGAGAATGTTAGGGTAACTTCGCACGAGCATGAATCCATTCGAGATCGTGGACCTGAGGGATTTTTCACTTGTAAGTTTAAATTTTTCCTTAAGCACTTGGGGATACAAAAAGCTGCACAATCAAGACCTGTTTTAAGAACCTCCGTTCCGGTCCTTTGCTCCGGTTTTTAAAGCAAGCGGCACGGAAAATACTCACAGGCAAAAGGGGCACTCTTCTATCAAAATTTGGTTTACTCTCGTAACTCCTCACTAAAGTCAGATAATTGGTGATGCTGCAATGTCAAGTCCTTACCTTTCAAACTTTAAGGCTGTATGTGGAGCTGGGTAAGGAAGACCTTGCGGCTCATTTGCTCCTTGGATTTTTGTCAGGGTAAGAGATAATCCTCATTGGTACTTCCAATGCTCTTCATTCCGGTCATTGGATACTAAATGTGGATACTAAATGTAATGGTGAGGGAGAGAGATTAACTCACACGAAAGGAATTAGAAAACTTGTGCAACGCAAAGGATCCCAAGTCACACATGAAGTCCCCGTTTTTAGAATTTACACGAGGAAAAATGGGCCCAAGCCAGAAGTGATGTTGATTTGGGAAGTTGTCGGGACCTAGAATTTGCATTTCGAATCCTATGTGTTTACCATGCTAGTTCCGTGATCAGTAGTTAGCACGTACATTCAACAATATTCATATCATATCCATACACAATAAATTAAAACAACCTAGTGTATATAGATGGGGAATGAACATAGGCCTGCATGGCAAGTTTACAACACTTGGATCGACCAGCCAAATAGAGCATACAATAAAAATAGTTCAGCAGAAGAGGAGGTAAAAGAGGCATAAAAAACCAGCAAGTATGCCTAAACCTATCCATAGGCAACTGATTGGGACAAAACCCTAGAAATCGACACCCTCATCGCCAAAACATGTTGCGTAATAGTAACCGCAAGATGGACATTCTTCTGCTTCCTTTGAATATGTCCAACAAGCAATGGTAAGTATGAAAATTGTACTCTGTAAGACTTTATATCAAAGTTATATATATGCAAGCTGAGTCAAGGGTAGCTGTATAGTTTAGTTCAATTTGTGAAAACATTCTTTCAATTGAAATAACGAATAATAGATTACAAATGAAAGTTGTAAGGGCATTTGAATTTGATAAGTAAATAACGGTAAAGCGATAATAACATAATTTAGAACAAGAGGCTTGCTGCCCCAAGATTTTGAAACAACAGCAATAACCATGTCGAACACGTTGTGCATGGATTTCCCATCCATCCCTTCCTAGAACCATTTTATAAAACATAAAGCTATTTATTATGAGGATTTCACCAAGATTTATCCATAACCGGGGACACAACTATTTGAATAAATTTATACTCTGTAGAGGTTGTATACTTTACCCATATGACATAAACGTCCTACCATGTTATACATGTCACGTGATACTATCGATACCCGATTTGAGAGTTTATGATGAAACTTTTACATATCGGTCCTAACAATCACTGTACTATGATTCCCTTCTTAGGACGGGGATTGCCTTCCAGCGTCCCAAGACTCATATAGTGTATCGTTAAACCTTCCTTGCCAGTAAGGTCCCTCCAAATATGAATACCCTCCATACCCGTACTAGTCTAGAAATTACCTACAATCTACCACCTACAGCGATGTTGCTAGCACACGGTAACTTATTACGCTAAGACCTTCCCATAATGGCACGTATGGGTGTATAACTATACTTGGGTCTATAGCACAATATGATTTGGTTCTTAGTGACCTAGATGAGACATCCATAAATCACTGTCTCGTGCTAACCACACTGGTCTCCAATACCACTCGCGCAAGTCCAAAACATGTTTTTTTATTTTATTTGCTAACCAAAATAACAGATATAACCCCTTTAGACCAATTCTTAAGTATCTTCCTATTTTTAAACATTTTGACTTATTTCCAACCTAGCACATCTAGTGCCGTTATGAGTATGGCTAAGTATCAACGATTTTGTTTAATCTTTGAGTTCCACATTTTACCAATAGTGGGTATTAATGCTAAGGTGACAACAGCAAGGGAGACAATTTATGAAGGTGGGGTTTGATGCAACAATTGGATATAACTATCAACCTTATCAATATAGCAATTTTTACTAAAATTACGCACATGTATAATAGTTTTGAACGCAACATACATAACATAAAAATAAGAGATCAACGTAATTAAAGGGGGTACTTGCCTTACTTGTTGAACTCTTCGTCTTGCTCTGACTCATCAACAAAGTTTTTCATAATGTCGGTATCTAGTTGGTAACTACCAAATGTCACAAATAAGAGCCAAATAAATTCAAACAAAAAGAAAATCCAAATTTTTTTGTAGAATACAAAAGATCATGATTTTAGAAAATTTTAGAGAAAAAATTGTTCAATTTGGAGTTCACACGCAAAAGTTACAAGCATTTGAATTTGGTTTGGACTTAAAAAACAAAATTTTGTGCATGAATTTCTATTTTAATTTTAATTTTTCTTTCTAAAGGAAATTCTAGGTTTATTGTGTCATTAGGCTAACAAGCCGGGCCTACTCATCAAGGTTTTATTAATTTCTAAAATGATTTGTAGGCGGGGTCCACATGCTAGTGACTCATTGTTTAAAACCGGTTTAAGTTACAATTTTAAATTGATTAATCCATTCGAGCCCATATATCGTAGACTCATTAGGTTTAACTAAGATTAATTAACTTAAACTAACATCCCAGTGGGGTCCACTAGTCAGCGACGTAGGACAAAGGCACAACACTGCTCTTGGTTGAGCTCATCGGCGAACTCGCTAGCGGCGAAGGGAGGGCTAGAGAGGTTATGGCAAGTTCAAGGACAGCTAGATGGGCTCATGGGGAGTCCATTGGTGGGGATGGTGACCGGAGAGGCAGTTGGAGGGGGGCTCTCGACGACGTGAAGTGGTGGTGAAATCCAGCAAACGGTGATAGGGGCAAAAAAGTGAAATAGCAGGGCAAAGGAGCATCCGGATGGCTTCCTAGGTCCAGTATAATGCTAACGGTGGCCGCACGAGGACCAATGGTCACCGGAGGTAGGCCGGCAGGTAAGCCTTATGGCGGTGCAAAACAGAGCTACAGTGACGATGGCAAAACCTACTACTCTGGGCTAAGATGAAAAATGCATAAGCATCAATAGCTCACCAAGAAGACAATGGTGAGGATAGCAACAATGGGGAGATGTTGAGGTGGTTGGATGACGGTGAACTAAGGCAGCAGTGATGGCTTCCATGGTGACGACTCACCACAGTGAGAACTAGCTACAATGTAGCACGACAACGTGTTTAGAGGGGTTAGGGGATGATAAAAATGACCATGGCGAGGTCTATAGCTCATCGGAGCAATGGGATTGAGGCAACGGTGATGACAACCAGCATTGAGGACAAAGAAGGAATCCCAATGGATTACTACGCCAAATCCAAGTTGTGGGTGGGGCTAGCCGAAAGGGACAAAAAGCACGAATGGTGTGGAAGAGAGGGCTTGAAGCTCACCAGAATGGAAGATGATCTTGGTGGGGGTGCGGTAGTGATGCACACTAGAGTTGTGGATGACGAGGGTGTTCCGGGTGCACTAGTAGAGGAGAAACTTGGCGAAGGGGGAAATGTAGATGATGAGCAACGGTGAAGGGAATAGCTGGTTCTATCAAGTCTTAGTGAGGATGCTAAGCGGCAACACAAACATGGAGCTCATGAGCACTGTGGCTGATGAGACAGCTCAGGTAGATGCAACAGAGGATTGGGGTGTTGCGGAGACGGAGCTAGTGCAGCTGCCATGTGTCGGACCACTGTTCGCACACACTAGCACATCATCATCCCCTCCCACTACAACTATGCCAATGAAAGCACAGAGATAGCACCACCTTACTAACCATCCGTGCCTCACCATAATGCCACTGTGGACCATGCGCCAGCCCACTCCACCGTGAAACCACGCTATTGCCACCTCCCACCGCCAACTGCTCGACACGTGCTCATCACTACCCCTCACCTGTCTAGCTTGTGCACTCATGCCAGTGAGGAGCCAAGCTTCTCTCATTGCCCATGCAACCTCCAGCACCACCACTATAGTCGAAGCCACTCAATCAGCCATGTCACTGTCCATGCACCAAGCGTCCCATCACGCAACTTCTAGCACCACCGCCTTCACTAACTATAAAGCCGAGCCTACCTACTCCACCACTACCATTCACATCGTATGTCAACCCCATAGACCTTCCCCCTCCTTTCTGGACAAGCCTCACCATTGATGCCGAATTCTCATTGGTGAGATCCCAAAGCCAAATTCTCATCGTGGCCTCATCTCCGATCAAATTAATCGTACCAATAGCACCGCCTCAACCCTGTAAAGCTATCTCTAGCTTCTTGTCTTACCTCGCTATCCCTAGCTCGCTGTTGCTATGCACCACCGCCTGGCCATTCAAGGTCACCGTCGCTAGCACAGCACATGCCATCCCAAGCTGAGTCATCACCACCACCAGACTCGACATACCTCCTAGATGCTCAGGCCATCCTCAATTCAGTCGAAGCTTTGCCATAGATTCACCATGCCATGGCACTATCCTGGCCAAACATCGACACCGCCAACCATCTCTAACCATGTGCATGCCCAAAATGGGTTGCTCGTGTCTCGAATATACTCACCATCGCCCAATTTTGAGCCACTGCCACTTCCCCTATACCAGTGGCCATGAGAGTGAGCTCTAAAAGATTTGGGCCTCGCACTCTATGGACCACTTAGATGGGCCAACAAAGCCCAACCAACAGTCCCTTGGCCCAATTGGCCAAATGGGCTAGGCCACACTGTTTAAGTCCAACACTATTCATAGCCAACCTAAAACTATTCACAACCCGATCCATTACTGTGCAGCCCATTAGAATCAACCCAAACCCATTACTATTCACCAAATCCATTACTATTCATCCAAAACATATTAAACCTATTTATACTCATTTTGAGTATCTCGAACTCGTTTAACCCATTTTTTAGCTTCGGTTGATCCATCCAAACGTCGTTTAAACCCTAACCACTCAAACCCACTGTATAAATAGCGAAGAGTAGAATAGACAACTAACATGATTTACTCAAACTACTAAGAATATTTTAGCTTTATGCTTGTAGACTTTAAATTGACATTAGGGTTGAGGCTACTTGGTGGGATGTCACTAGATGGTTGGAGCCCATGACCTCACCTTAGGGTGGAGGCTTTGGTATAATTTGGTTGTATTGTGTTGTAATGCACATGGTATGGGAATGATAGTCTGGTTTGTAACAAGTAAGGGCTATACCCTTATGCCAAGTAAAAGACACAAATCTCGCTCAACTACAAGTTTGATTTGTCAAATTGGTCTAATACACTGCTCGATTCGATCAAATATCTACAAGAGAGATTGCTATCTCAGTGTTTCAGGATGGCTCACAAGAAAGGGGCGAAATGGAAGTGGGCCTAGTAAAGCACTTGCCATTCTTCACAACGGTAGGTCCATTCAACGTCGGGTCATGATTTCCACACTGGCTGGTGGATACTTGATAAAAGTTGAATGGCCCCAAGCCTATCGGGTAGAAGCTAGAACGAATAGAGCAGTGAATGACCTTGTTATGTCAACTCAATCACATGCTAACATACTGCATGATATTCTGAGTTTGAGAAATCTTGTGAGTAAAGCTAAACAACTCTATAGAGTAAGACATATAGTATTCGTACACACCGTACTTTTGGTAAATGAAGATGTGTTTATGGGTGAATCTAATAACAAGGCATAAGTAGGATTGGAATGAATTTTTAAGTTGATAAATAAATTGGTTAAACCCCTTCCTCTTAATAAGATAACGCTTTGCTTTCCATGCCTAATGAAGTAATTGCAAATAAACATGCATCTATAAGCATAATAATGAAACCTTTACACCCCACTCTACTGACATACTGGCAAGTAGATAACTAGATATTTTCATGTGACTTGTTGAGTATGGTTATACTCATACATGCTAAAATCATCAACAGAAGAAGTTGTGAAGGCACCGAGAAACCTTTTGAGGGAGACTTTGATAACTCTCTAGAAGGAGACGATTATTGGTTTTAGGTCTTGTCTATGCTTGATCATGCATGCAGTTCAGTTGGAAGAAATTTTGTGTTGTAATATAAACTTTGTGTTTGGATACTCTTAATGTTGTAAACTTGGATGTTAAATCATACTCTCCTATAGTTTAAAGCATGAGCATGTTTGATGCACACTCATGTTTAGCACTCTACAATTGATCTTTCTGGCAATTACGGGGAAACCCACCGGCCTCATATACGGGTTGTTACATAAGAGTCATGCTTTCTCTTCAAAAAATTGCTTTCTCTGTCATTAGTTCCACACCAACGCAACCCACTCGTTCACTCATACCAACTCTCAAATCCATTCTCCACCGCATAGTGTCGCCTCCGCTCTCTACCACCACCAAGACTGGGATCTAGGCTGCCGTCACCTCGTACACAAGCGTCAAGATGGCCTATTGTGCCTCCAGCCCACCGCCGTTGCCACGACTCCTCTACACCTCTCACTGGGGCTTTTTTGTGTCTTTTTTTGTAGTTGGACTTCTGGAGAGCTTGCCATCAATAGCGCAAGCATGAATGGGCAAACGGACACTTGATGAGCAGTAGGCACCCATGGGCTATGGGTGTGGGTGAGAAATTCTATCATCAAGGGTGGTTGGCATGTTCACATGCAAAAAATAACCCATCGGGTAGTGCAGCATAGGTCCGTTAAGACACAGGCCTATCAGATTAGCTGAGCCATGCCGTGTTGGCCTGTGCGCTCAACCGTAGACCTAGGAACAACATGCCAAGCTTACGGGCTGTACCAGCCTGGCCTATGCACATTAAGCCCAACGAGTTAGTATGGACCTGTTTAGCCTATCGAGACATAAACAGTTAACACATCCTATGGTAATATAGATAGCACTGGATATATTATCTTATGCTCATACCACTATTACAAAATATTAAATTATTCTTCTTGGTAATATTGATGTTGTAGAACCTGAATCTTTGGAGGAAGAACCTGTGCTAATGATATGGTGCCTAATGGGCTAAAATCTATCATAGGATGGGACACTGTTCACAGCCCGACAGTAACACCCAGCTCTAGCCCAATCAACAAAAGGAGTAGGAGGCCCAGCTATAGATATCCTTGAGGGGAATGGATTCTGTAGCTAGGTCTGGTTATGTGATTTCCAGTTGGGGTCCACTCGGCAGATCTAGGGGCGACCTCATCTCTTATGCTACGGTGACAGGGGTAGGGAGGTATCGATGTACTACTGAGAACAATAGACTCTAAACCTTTCCCCAACTTTGTTCTCTTGTCCCTATCTCATTCCTTTTCCATATGTGATTCTTGTATCCACTAAATCCTATAATAGCCACTCATATATTGGAAGAGGAATGTAACATCTGGTATCAGAGCAAGTTTGAAGCCCTTGATCCGCTGCGTTACTGCACAAGAACACAAACTCAGGTGGAGGAGATGGACCAAATCGCTGAGCTCATCAAGGCAATCAAGGCCCAGAGTGAGGCAATTGCTGCTCAAGGGGAGTCGATCAAGGAGTTGTAAGCACAAGGGGGAGCAATCTACTGATCCATGGAGGAAATCAAGCGGGCGATGTTGGAGCTGCAACAGTGGAAGCTGGAGGTGGAGAAGGTGACCGATGAGTTACGCTTCGAGGTTGGTAAGTTGCGCGATCTAATCCAATAGATCGCCCGCAACCTGGTGCTCACTGTACACCCGATGGATCTACCTGGCATCCTACCCAAGCCGGAAGTGCCGCTGACTACACCCTTCATTCTGATTCAGCGGCAGCCTAAGGAGGCACCAGGGGCTTGCCCTGGTGGGTGTGATCAAGGGCCTAAAGCCCACCGTGAAGAACTGCAACAATGGAGGATGGCAAATGGGGAGGCCTCTCCCTTGCTGCCTCCAAACAATGGTAAGCACTACTTGCAATGCCCTTCCTACCATCATCTTAAGCAATTTGAGTTTCCTATTAGAACCCCAGGGCATCACCACAGCCCTCCCAAAGTAGATTTCCCGGAGTTTGATGGTGAGGGTTCAAGAGCTTGGCAGTTGAAATGTGAGAATTATTTCAGGGTGTGTGCTATCCTCCCAGAGTTGAGGGTTAGTTTAGCCACCATGTACTTCACTGGCAATGCTATGCGGTGGTTACAATACTCTAATGCACATATGCAACACTACACTTTGGAGTCATTTGCTACTGTGATTTGTGCTTGCTTTGGTACAAAAGATTTTCAGCAACAAGTTAGGCAATTAAACCTCCTTCGTCACACTAGCTCGGTCACAAAGTATGCCGAGAAGTTCAATGAGATTATGCATCAATTGCTAGCTCATCATTCTTGGGACCCCATATTCTTTGTCACCCACTTCATTGATTGTTTACGAGGTGCTGTGCACTCCGCTGTCGTGCTGTATGGACCTCTCGATTTGGATATTATCGTCTCTTTGGTTTGTTTGTAGAAGGACGTGTTGGAGGCAGTAAGGAAAGATGTTTGCCGACCGAATTCCAATCCCAATGTCCGGGCATTGCTGCAAGTGGTGCTTCACCCTGCCACTGCCACCTGGCAAGGAGTTGCCAGTGGTGGGGACTCATGTGGAGGACCGACGAGGAGTTGAAGTGGCTGTAAGACCCCCACCAAACACAAACCGGCTGGCTACTCTATGGGCATACCACCGTGCCCATGGTTTGTGCCACACCTGCAGAGAATGTTGGAGTTGGGAGCACAAGTGTGGCCTGACCGTCCAAATACATGTTGTTGACGAGCTTTTGGAGCTGCTGCAAGATAGGGAGTATTTGTCAATGCACTCCGAAAGTGGTGAAGGGGCATCTAGGAGTGACTTGATGGCAATCTCTAAGGAGGCAGTCAGTGGTCGAGAGGCGCTACACACGGTCAGACTGCAAGGAATGGTGCAATGGCACGAGGAGCTGATATTGGTGCATTTTGGTAGCTCCCATAGCTTTGTGAGTGAGGCTTTCGCAAGTCAACTGATGGGTGCACATAGACCATTAAAACCTGTTCAAGTGCACAACATGGATGGAGGAATGCTGAGCTTCACTAAAGAGTATGTGCAATGCCCAGGGGAAGTGCAAGGGAGTGTATTCCATACCGACCTCAAGGTGCTGACCTTAGGTTGTTACAAGGTGATGATTGGAATGGATTGGTTAGAAGTACATAGTCCAATGGTGGTGCACTAGTGCAAGAAACTTATGTCATTTTGGCTCAAAGTGATGTGACGATGGCCCGATCTTCCAGAGGTACTGATAAGTCGATTGTGGAGAACTCGACGTTGATGATCCAAAGGCTCCGACCAAAATAGATCGAACCCCTCGCAATCACTACACCACCGCTCCGTTGGTTATCAACCGTACCGAACACGGTTGACCTCGCCAAGAAGGCTATCTCCTGCAAGCGAATCGAGAACACGAGCAAGAGAGTAAAAGATGCAATCTGTATTGCGAATAAAGATTAAGTTCACAAGTTGGCGTTTCTCAACTGAACAAGCGGCGAAACTGCTAAGCAGAATAATCTCTTTAGAAAAACCCAAGGAAAACTAAAGGTGTGCGACCTCCTTAAATAGGGAGGGGGAAGCCCCACTTATCTAATGAAAAGGGATGTGGTACTATTTATGGTTACTGTTCACACAGCCATGGTACTGTTCATGTGAACAGTACCGGCCGAAATAGCCAAAGTTACAAGGCCCTCAGCCCACTTTGACTCGGACTGGAAAAGTGACATAATTTGTTTCGCAGTTTTTGATATACTCGAGTGGAGTTTGGAGGTGAGACTAGATCCATCTGAAAGTAGACTCCAAGAGCTTTCCAACGAGTACTCATAGGCCCCGAGAAGCCTTCTGGATCAAAAGTTATGGCCGTTTGAAGTTGACCTGTCAGGCTGAATCCGAATTGATCTGGATGCCGAATTGGATTCCAAAACCTGTCCATCTTGAACCTTTGCTTCAATTGGTTCCAAAGTGATGTGGTGCTACAAATATATATATTTTTCATCATTAGGTAGCATCATATTCTCATTTAAAATGTGTTGAAGTTGAAGAAACGAATTCATCTTTAGTTCAATCTTGATATTGGCCGCTATGGTCGTACGTGTTGGTGACGTGGTCACATCATCCTCCCCTTCTTGACAGAAAACCGTCATCGGTTTTAACATAGGTGTAGCGTCACGTATTGCATGATCTTGATCATAAATCTTGGTACATGATAACGAACGTAACAAACTCTCATTATGTAATATTATAAGTTCTTTATCAAATAATGCAAAATCTCTTTGAAACGAGCTCACCTCATAATTTAAGTGATACGTATGAGCTCTTGTAATTGGAACAACAGGTATAGCAAATATGGTTATATCCATAGGGTACATGTTCTTATCATCCTCCTCTTCTTGCAAACAAAGCCGTCCTCGGCTTTTGATAAGCTGAAAATATGGTAACAAAGAAGCCAAGGTGTATGCATGGTATATGTATATGTCATCCGTTTTAACAGTTCTTTGTTGTTGCACACTTAATGTTATAAAACAGCAATGATCATAAAAGTTCATTGTATTATTAACCCAAGAGTAATCATATATGTTAATGAGCAATTCAAAATTTCTCACACAGTAATTATTGCAACTTGTTTTGCAAATGTAAGTGTTGCAGTTATGCAATTCAAATCGTTGAATTTGTAAACTTGTAGTGGTGGCACATATGGGCAAAATTACAACTTTTGGAATCAAGCAAAGTTCATACATATAATCATATCTCAATTGAACAATAGCAAATTTATCTAACAAGGGTGAAGAGATTTGTATGTTCTGCCATAATTCATCATCTTTATTCAGATTATCCATACTAGATGGTGCAAAAAGAGATGAACACATAGACATTGGATGAGTACTAAATTTTACTTCCCTCTCACATTGAACATGATTCAGCATACAAGAATTGTTGTCCCAAACAGCAAGTTTCAATTCATCTATGTGATCGCAAGTTATGCATATTCGATATACAAGAAATTGATTTTCCACACCATAATCTCCAATCAAATTAAACTTATATCCAGAGGTGTAGGTACTAAATAAGAATTTCGAACATGCAAGTTTAGAAACTTTCTCCAAAGCATGTGACAATTTCATAGGTAGATCCAACATGATGTAACACAATGAATTAGCAGGAGAAATTCTAGTCAAAACTTCTTTATGTGTTATTAATTCGACATGTGCCAAATTATAAGAATTTAGATCAGCACATGGTTCATTTAAGTCAACACAAGGAATATCAAAAGATTGCACTACAGCAGGTATATACTCACAAGGTTGCTTTATGTCTTGTTGTAGCACCAAATCAGTACCGTGAACGATGATAGCACCATGTTCTTTACCTTTTTGGCTCTCCTCAAATGATGTAAGTGCATCCATCTCCTTATCTTCATTCTCAACCAATGGGGTCAGTGATTCAATCAGCTCATGCTCCTCTTTGGCATGGTTCTCAACTATCTGCAAGTTGTTAGTCACAGAAAAGGGCACAAACACAGGTTTGTTCTCATGATCATCACCATTACCTGCAAGGTTAGCTGCATCAGCATGTTCATCCTCAATATCACTAGCACTTACATAACCACCATCTTCTGTCGCAATGTACGCCCGCTGACTTGGGCAATCTCTCATGACGTGGCCCATCCCTTTACAACGGTGGCACACAATGCCCGTTGTACGGCCCGTGGAAGCAACTGATGAAGAGCTCTGTGCTGGTGCTTGCACACTAGTAGATTTGCTCGTCTCGGGTGCGCGTGATGGTGGCACCGATGCTGCTGAACGCGCCCTACTCACAGAGGGGGCAGCAGCTCGAAAAGCAGGAGGTGGGGTTGTCTTGGCTTGCCCCGGCATCGATCTTGATGTAGTCGTACTTCCAAAATTGCTCCTTGTCCTTTGTTGCCTACCCTGCAATTCCTTTTCTGCCAAACAAGCAAGCTGGAACATTCTATTGATATCATTATACTCTTTGTAATCAATTATGTCCTGAATTTCATGCCTTAATCCCCCATAAAAATGATCCATCTTATCCTCCTCATCTTCTACAACATTAAAACGCAACATGCCTATTTGTAGTTCTTGATAATATTCCTTGACAGATTTATTACCTTGGTCTAAGCACTGCAATTTCTTATGCATTTCATGTTTAAAAGCAGGAGGAACAAATCTAGCACGCATAGCTACCTTCAATTTATCCATGTATCAGGTGCTAAACGAGAATTAACTACATGAGTCCACCAAATGATAGCACGATCTTTAAATTTACTAGTAGCTTGTCTGACTCTAGGCACTTCAGGAACTAGATCGCCATTAAATTTTTGTTCAACTGTCATCTCCCAATCTAGATAAGTTTCAGCATCATAAGTACCCGCAAAAGATGGTATGGTAAATTTGACTTTAGCAAATGGGTCATCATTACCACGATCATTGTGGTGTTGAAAATTATTACCTCCCATACCGTGACGGTTGTGATGTAGGAGGTGTCGTGGGCGTGCATCTTCGACAACAAATGAACCACTAGCATCGCGGTTTTGTCTCTCATTATCATATCCCTCCTCACGATCGTGGTCTGCATCGTGATCATACTCGCGTCCATTGTTTGGTGGCCGATTGACTATTCTTTCAATGCGTGCAGTGAGTGTTGTAATACTCTCATTGATGGAGCGCTGCAATGTATCCAACTTCCTATCAATGCGTGGTTCATCCTAGAGCTTCATGAACTCTCCCTTTAAAACACACTTTTAATCATCAGACGACTCACCTGTCATGGTTAGTAGAAAACAAAAGACAAAACAAAGGTATTATCCCTATCAACTACTAGGTGGTGGAAGGTGGAATCACACATTTTCAAGCGTCTTACCATACTCTTACAAGTGTTCTTACCAATGCAGCAGGTGGTACAACCGGTGGCTGGTTCATGATACCATGTCGAGCGTGGGTACGATTGCAAGAGGGAACCTGTTCTGATCAAGAGTAGGTGTAGCTTGGAAGGCACAATATGGTAGCAATGGAGAACAATCAGTTAAGTTTAGAATTGCATAGAATTGAATTATAGTTCGTATCTAGCACTTAGCCTATGTTGCTGATCAACCAAGAATGGAAGAAGGCTAAAAACAAGTGTATGGCAATGTGTAGGAGTGGTAAATACAAGATAATTCAATCCAATGCAATCTGGAAGTGAAGAACATAAGGATTGATCCAAAACTGAAAACTGAAGATTTCTGTCCACTGGACAGCACGTCGGTATTTTGGCCGTAACTTTTTGTCAGATGCCTCTTTTTCACTGATTTTTTTCTCTATTTTCTGACGGTTCTACAAATTTTTTTGGGTCCAACTTTTGAAACCTGACACAGAAATTCGCACAAAAATCACAACTGCTGACTGTTGCAGATTCAAAATAGATAATTGGGTCAACTTTCACCGCACATATCTCTTCACTGCCTTGCTGGAATGATGTGAAATTTTAAAGATAGATGGATAATGAATTTTTGAATCTAATGGCGGTGGTTTCACTCAAAAATAATCTCGGAATCAAAAGTTATGGCATTTTTGGTGGCGGCTGCAGAGAAAGGAAAAATCAGTCAAATTTTGAAATTAGGGTTTGGGGTGGGGAATTTTTCTTTTGTTTGAATTTTTAATGGAACAAAGATATAACCAGAAACTAGACAATGCTATGACGGACACAAATTCAATTTAGCAAACCAAAACTGACAGATTGAAAGGCACAACGGGGTTTGGACAGCGGAATTAACTCTTTTTGTGGGGCAATTTTTTTCTGGACTATAGGAAACAAAAACCAATCTACTAACTAGGGATAAAAGAATTACCTCACGGGCAACCGTTGCTCTGATACCAACTGATGTGACGATGGCCCGATCTTCCGAGAGGTACTGATAAGTCAATTGTGGAGAACTCAACGTTGATGATCCAAAGGCTCCGACCAAAACAGATCGAACCCCACGCAATCACTACACCACCGCTCCGTTGGTTATCAACCGTGCCGAACACAGTTGACCTCGCCAAGAAGGCTATCTCCTGTAAACGAATTGAGAACACGAGCAAGAGAGTAAAAGATGCAATCTGTATTGTGAATAAAGATTAAGTTCACAAGTTGGGGTTTCTCAATCGAACAAGCGGCGAAACTGCTAAGCAGAATAATCTCATAAGAAAACCCAAGGAAAACTAAAGGGGTGCGACCTCCTTAAATAGGGGAGGGGGAAGCCCCACTTATCTAATGAAAAGGGATGTGGTACTATTTATGGTTACTGTTCATGCAGCAGTGGTACTGTTCATGTGAACAGTACCAGCCCAAATAGCTCAAGTTACAAGGCCCTCGGCCCACTTTGACTCGGACTGGAAAAGTGATATGATTTGTTTCACAGTTTCTGATCTACTCGAGTGGAGTTTGGAGGTGAGACTAGATCCATCTAAAAGTAGACGCCAAGAGCTTTCCAACGAGTACTCACGGGCCCAGAGAAGCCTTCTAGATCAAAAGTTATGGCCGTTTGACGTTGACCTGTCAGGCTGAATCCGAATTGATCTGGAGGCCGAATTGGATTCCAAAATCTGTCCATCTTGAACCTTTGCTTCAATTGGTTCCAAAGTGATGTGGTGCTACAAATATATATATTTTTCATCATTAGGTAGCATCATATTCTCATTTAAAATGTGTTGAAGTTGAAGAAACGAATTCATCTTTAGTTCAATCTTGATATTGGCCGCTATGGTCGTACGTGTTGGTGACGTGGTCACATCATCCTCCCCTTCTTGACAGAAAACCGTCCTCGGTTTTAACATAGGTGTAGTGTCACATATTGCATGATCTTGATCATAAATCTTGGTACATGATAACGAACGCAACAAACTCTCATTATGTAATATCATAAGTTCTTTATCAAATAATGCAAAATCTCTTTGAAACGAGCTCACCTCATAATTTAAGTGATGCGTAGGAGCTCTTGTAATTGGAACAACAGGTATAACAAATATGGTTGTATCCATAGGGTACATGTTCTTATCACAAGGGCAAGAGGGTGTTTGCCGAGGCCTGAATATGCAAATTCGTACCTCTTTGTGTATTCTGCACTAGTCCAAGATCATGCTAGTGCACATAGTGGAAACATAGAAAAATATCAACCATACACACGATTAACCAAGAGAAAGATTCAAATATAAAATAATTATTAGAGTTGCGATCTTATGGTCAATTTTACACTTCAAGAGCCAGAAGGGCTAACAAAATTTAAAGCGGAAACAAAACAAAAAATGAAGTGGCCATTCGACATGCCCACATGCAATTGATTGGAAAGTGAAGTTCTAATCCGAGAAGCCATCAAAGTACTCTCCTTCACATACCTCTGTCTAGTATGGTTCTTCATCTTCAACTGAGCAAGTATAGATAAAGCCGTGAGCATATAAAGTACTCAACAAGTCGATTGTAACAAAATGTAGTATAATATGCAAGGCTTACCAAATGATGGCTGAGTGGTTATTTTGCAGAAAGCAATAATTTAAAGTAAATACAATAAATACACTGAAAGTGAACTTTGAAACAAGTAAATAATTAATTAAGTCAAAAGAATTGAATAGACCACAAGTGAACAAACCATCCACCCAATGAACCAACAGTGAACAAACCTTTCACATAATGAGTCACCAATGAACTAACCTTTCACTTTCCAACTTAATTGCAACAATTTTATGAAACATCTACCACTCATATGAAATCACTGAGCATTGTCCATAACTGGGGACACGGCTATTCGAATAGTTTTACACACTGTAGAGGTTGCACAACTTTACCAACAAGACATGATCATCTCATATTGCCACATGACTAAGACACTTCCTTTGGTGTGCGACGAAGAGTTCATAACAAAGCCTTTACAAAGCTCAATCTCAACCCAGTACCGCCCGCTCCCTTAATGTGGATCCATAGCTGTGACCAAACCACATTCATCCCAATAACAGAACCAAAATTAAAACATCATAAATTAATCGGCCAGGTCTATGTCATACTGGACATGTGGTTGTACGATAAGGCTCAGATCAATAGCGTACAAAGTTAAATCATTATACATTACCCAGGCGAAACATCCACATCCCAAAAGTGCTGACCACACTTCCCCTTTTACTGCATGATCAATTGCCCAAGTGAAAACCATTTTGTATAACCAACACTAATGACACAACCATGTCATGGCACACAAATTTTATAAATGTGGCTACAACCATATTATGATAAAAAAATCATCTTTATGGTTTGGAAGCAAGCATAAGTATAACCATTTACGACCAATTCTTCCTCACCTCCAAACAAGAAACACATCCATAGTTCTCAAATATTTCAAATATTCTTCACAGCTATCCAGTGATCTTCACCTGGATCCAACTGATATATGCTCATAACACTTAGAGCATATGACACATCTGGTTGTGTACAAGCATGGCATACATGATATGATAGACTCAATGGCAGAAGCATATGGAATCTTACTTACCTGGTCTCGCTCATCAGGTATCAAACGACATTGAATCTTGCTAAAACTAATACCATAGGACATAGGCGAGAAACTCTTCTTGGGATTTTGCATGTTGAACCGCTTCAACACTTTGTCAATGTACATATGTTGGTTTAACGCAATTAGCCTTTTAATTTTATCACTATAAATCTTTATGCCTAAAATATATGCTGCCTCTCCTAAGTCATTCATAGAGAAACTATTTATTAATAAAGACTTGATAGATTCAAGCATAGAAGTACCACTTTTGATCAGTAATATGTCATCCACGTATAAGATAAAAAAACAAGTGTGTTCCCAATAGCCCTTTTGTAAACATAAGGTTCTTCTTCATTCTAAATGAAGCTAAACCCTTTGACTACCCTATCAAAATAAATGTTCTAACTATGAGATGATTGCTTCAATGCATAGATAGATTTCTAAACTTTGCATATCTTTCTAGTATTTCATGGATCGATAAAACCATTAGTTTATGTCATGTACACATCCTCATTTTGGTTTTCATTTAGGAAAGCTATTTTGACATCCATCTACTATATCTCATAATCGGAATATGCAGCAATAGCTAGAATGATTCGAACAAACTTTAGCATAGTGTCGAGTGAAAAAGTTTCCTCATAATCAACACCTTGAATTTATTTGAAACCCTTTGCTACCAATCGTGCCTTATGGATATAAACATTTTCATCTATGTCTATCTTTTCTTAAAAACCCATTTACACTCAATAGTTTTTATACAATTAGACGGATCAATTAAATTCCAAACTTGTTGTCATACATGGATTGTATTTCGGATCTCATGGCTCTAAGCCATTTTTAGAGTCAAAACACATCATTGCTTCCTCATAAGTCTTAGTCTCATCACTTTCAAACAATAAACATTATGCCGATACCTTATCGGCAATTGACGTGACCTTTCAAACCTATGTGGGGCTAGTGCCTTTTCCACAGGTTCTACAAAATCTTGTACATCATGTGGAGATTCAGTAGGAGTCTTATTTAATGTGAACACCGAACTCCCGCTAACTCCTTTTAAAGAAACTCTTTCTCCAAAAAGACACCGTTTTAAGCAACAAACAATTTGTTTTCATCCCTTTTATAAAAGTAATATCCTTTAGTTTTCTTAGGATACCTCACAAGGAAACATTTATCTAATTTAAGCATGAGTTTATCAGACGTCAAATATTTTACATATGCCTCACGTCCCCATATTTTAAGAAAAGATAACCTGGGGTGTTTTCAGTCCATATCTCATATGGTGTCTTCTCTACGGTTTTTGGTGGAATCTTATTTAGTGTGAACATAGCTGTGTCTAGATCATACCCCAAAAAGATAATAACAAATCAGATTAGCTCATCATAGACTAAACTCTAACAATGTCCGATTCTATCATTCAGATACCTCATTCCATTGAGGCGTTCTCAGCGAAGTTAGCTGTGGAACCAGTCCACATTGTTTTAGATGATTACAAAACTCATAGCTCAAATATTCACCTCTATGACCGAATCATAGGGCTCTAATTGTCTTACCAAGTTGATTTTACACCTCATTTTGAAATTCCTTAAACTTTCCAAAAGATTCAGATTTATGCCTCATTAAGTTGATATAGCCATATCTACTAATATCATCGGTGAAAGTTATGAAGTATTGAAAACCACCTCTGGCCGTTGAGCTCATTGGTCCACATATATCCGTATGTACAAAGGCCAACAAGTCATATGCCCCTTTTCCGAGACCAGTGAAAGGTGTCTTAGTCATTGCCAAGTAAACAAGACTCGTATGTTTCAAATAGCTCAAAAATCAAATGAGTTTAGAAGATCATCTTTATGAAGCTTCATCATGCACTTCTAATTTGTGTGACCCAAACGACAATGCCAAATATAAGTGAGATCAAATTCTTCGACCAAAGCCTCTTAGTATTAATATTATAGATAGGCACATCCTCAAGATTTAGAATATATAATCTATTTACCAATAGAGCATGATCATAAAGTATATCATTCAAATAAATTGAACAACAATTGTTATTTATTCTGAACTCATAACCTTCTGCTCCTAAACATGAAATAGAAATAATGTTTTTGCGTAAGATAGGATCATAATAACAATTATTATATTCTAAAACTAATCTTGAAGATAAAGATAATGATAAACTGCCAATAGCCAATGCAACAACTCTTGCTCTATCGCCCACGCGAAGATCAACCTTGTCTCTTGCCAAAATCCTACTCCTTTATCAACCCCTATACCGAATTGCAAATATGAGCAACCGATTCGGTATCAAATACCCAAGAACCAATATGACAAATAGCAAAATTTATTTCTATAACATCTATAACTAAGTGGTAGTCTTACTTCCCTTCTTCTTTTCCAATTCTACCAAGTACTTCTTGCAGTTCCTCTTCTAATGCCTGACCCATGGCAATGGTAGCAAATGATGTCAAGTGCAGTGCCAATCTTAAGCACCTAAGGCTTAGATTTGATACTCAAGATCTCATCTTTAGTTTTGCTTGCACCATTTCTTTTGTCAAAAGCCTTAAACTTTTTCTTTTTGAAGTTGGTAGTTTTCTAAACCATCATCACATGATTGGAGTTTTTTTTAATTCTCTCCTTTGCTGACTTGAGTATCCTATGTAATTCGGTCATTGAATTTTTCATGCCATTCATAGGAAAGTTTAAAATGACTCGTTCAAAACTTAGAGGGAGCGATCGGAGGATCACATCAGTAGCCAATTCTTGGCTAAGGGAAAACCAAGGCTCAGTTTGTCGGGCCCCCGGATTACCAAACCCGGACCCTCTGTGTATTACAGCACTAGTCCCAGATCAAAGCTAGTGCACACAGTCGAACAGAATGGGAAACATCACCATCAACGATTTATTACAATAAATAAGAGTACTGACCACCGGGTCACCTTATTACATTGGAGGTTTCAAGACCTCGCACAATCAAACACAGCGGAAGCAAAGCGAAATTAAAGTAGACCCATCAAGATGCCACAGCGATTGGTCGGGAAGCGCGACCTAGTCCTCGAAAGAATCCATCGCCGCCACAAGCGGCGAAGAGTCGTAGTCACCTTCTTGAGCTTCAACTTCCTCTCGAGATTGTATTTTTAAGTGTAGCATGTGAGTACATAAAGTACTCGCAAGTCTTGGGAAAATGCATAGATGCAAGGCTTGACAAAGCAAGGCCATATGGTTCTTTTGCACAAAGCAGTATTTTAAATTCCATTACTACTAATTATTTTCGAAGGCATCAATTTAATGAAGTAAATGTTTTTACCGAATTAACTTTCTAGTGAAGGTTCCAACTACCAACACTAGCTAACCAATTACCATTGGTCAAGTTTTTAAACTGCGGGTTCCATCCACCCTCTCTGGCTCCATCCGCCAGGATTCCCTTCCGAGAGTTCCCTCCACCCTCGGAATACAAAACTTTTGATTTTAAAACAAAGCCAGAAATCTACCATGTGAATGCATTCCTTGCCCGCCCTTGACCGTGGGCACGGCTATTCGAATAGTTTTACACTCTGCAGAGGTTGTACAACTTTACCCACAAGAGATAAATTATCCTAAAAGTCAACACGCTTCCTTTGGCATGAGACCCGGATAAAATACCACAAAGCCTTTACCTTACTCTAATCTAGCTAGATACCACCACCGAGGTTTCACCGCAGAAGGGTTAAATCCGCCAATCAAGTCCCTCTTGCGCCATATGAGTACAGTAAATCTGTCCCTCACTGTGGAATAACCGGTCCATCCCTGGCATCCACTTTCCACTGGTGGCGGCTAAACTAGACTATCATAAGTTAGTCAGCTAGGTCGTACCCATATAGACTTGTGGTTGTACGGTTAATGCTCAGTTTGGACAAACACAAGCGTCGGTCCTTAATTGACTAGGGTGGAACATACACTTAACAAGTTCTCGTGCTTACTGCACCAACCCAAACAGCCATCCACCCTAATCTAAACCAACTTTCACATTTTTATTTTATTTCAAACTCACAGTGACAACTTCAATTGCCACTTAACTTTCAAACACCAGGTTTTAATAATAAATAATAATTTCCCATTTTCAAGATTTTCCAAAGTTATTAGATAGCAAGACTAAGCATTAACCTACCATTCTAATATTCACAAAGATTAATAGTAATCTCATTATTGAGACAAAGGAGTTCTAGGGTGACAATGTACATGGCAATCAAAGTCAAATGAGGGCATAACAAGGTTGGAATAACTAATTCCTAAAGACTTGAAGTAGTGACTTTATGTAAATAGCAATGCACATAATTTAAAATAATTAAAACATTTCGAAATCATAGGTTCAAGATGATCAAAGGAGACTTGCCTTCTTGCAGGGTCTCTGGGTCTTCTTCTTCTTTGTGAAGAGGGTTCGTTGACAACGTTGGAATCTACGCGAGAAAAGATAAGGCAACAAAGCAAATAAATACATATAAAATTCAAATAAAATCCAAAAATTCAACAGAGGCCATAGTTGGATAGATTATGATTTTAGATGAATTTAGAAATTTGAATGGCTGGATTTGGAGTTAAAATGAGAAAGTTATGCTCATTTGAAAATCTCAGATTTAAATAAATCGAGAAATTCCCAAATTTCTGACAGGTGGGGCCCACTGGAATATTAGATTTTAATTTCTATTTTTATTCGAGAGATCGACAGGTGGGGCCCATCGAACAGTAACCACGGTGGTCAGCGACATGTGGGACCCATCGACGGTGAGCCCACCGACTTAACCTCGACATGTGGGACCCTCGGACTCGGGCCCACTTGTCGAGACCAAAGACTGAAGGTGGGGCCCAGCGCGCGTGGTGGCGCAGAGCCGGCGGCACGACGGGTGGGACCCACTTGTCGGCCGGAAAATAAACGAAAAACTCAACCTCGCGCGGAACCAGGGCTCGAGCGGTGATAGCCAAGTGAGGAGAGCGGCGGTGATAGCCAAGTGAGCGGGAGGCTTTGCCTACCCAATAAGGGTAGGTAACCCTCTTGAGGGTACCTTGGGTGGTCGGCGGCCGTGAACGGAGGCAAGGTCGTCGGCGGCGGGGAGGCCGAGAGGTTCGGCGGTGCGTGATATGTAATCACAGTGCGGAGGGTCCGATTGGAGGGTCAACGGCGCGGCGACGAGCGGAGAAGGTCGGCGACGAGGAGGTGGCGGAGCTGGCTCGGGTCCTCCGACGCGACGGCGCTCCGGCGGTGGGGAGGGGCGGCTGAGGTGTCGGGGAGGTTCGCCCGGGCGCGAGGAAGCTCGAGGTGGCGATGGCGGGCTCCGGAGACGACCGAGGCAGCGGCGAAGGCTCGCCGGAGTTGGGCGGAGCTCGGGGAGAGAGAGCGCACGGTCTTTGGGTGCTCTGAGGCTCGGGAAGGAGGTGGAGCGCTCCGGGACGTGGTGCGAGAGGAGGCGAAGCCGAGGGGGGGCTTTTATAGGGCGGAGGAGGGGTCACGGCCGCGGGATTGCTCGCCGGAGATCTCGGGGGCCGGCGGGGAAAGTTTGGGGAAAAAGGAAATAGGGGGCCGGAAAGGGAAGGAACGCACGGGCGTTGGGGATTCGCTTCCCGCCGGGGCTCGGGGTTGCCAAAACCGGGGAGAGGCAGGGAAGGCAAGGCCGGATTCGGCTCGGGTACGGTCGGCCGGCGAGAAAGGAAAGAGGGGAGGAAGAAAGGAAGGAGGCGGCTCGCGGAGGCAGCGGATCCGGCAGTGGGGCCGGGTGGCAGCGGGAGCAAGGCCGCGAGCGGCTGACGGGCGGGGCCCGCGGGTCAGTGGGGTGAGGGCGGGAGTGAGAGCGGGTGGCTGGATGGCCCGCGCGGAGACTCGGCTCATCCGAGCCGTCCACGCGTCGGGCGCGGGGAGGAAGGCGGGCCGCCACCGACGGCCGGGGGCCTGGACGGCGAGGAGAGGAGGGTGGCTGGATTGGCCGAGCGCGACGTGGACGGATCTGGGCCGCCCACGCGTCGGCCGGAGGAAGGGTAATTTTATTTTCTGATTTAGATTTTCGAAAAGGCTAGAAAATTATTTAGGCCTCGAGAAAAATATGAAAATACCTCAAAATTCCGAAACATTCACGAAGTTCTGGAGATATTTTGGATTTAATAAAATTATTTCCAACTATTGTTGATATTTAATTTTCATACTTTGAATTACTTTTTAAACTCTAAAAATAGTTTTTAAATTCCAGAAAAATCCAGAAAGGCAATTAAAAGCCAAGTAAAATCCAATTACCTTAAAATAATTAATTTGAATTTAAATTTTTCAAAAAGCCAAAATTTTGGGATGTGACACAGTTCTTTTCTACTTATGGTTGTGGCTTATAGCTTATGCTACAGTAATTAACTTTCAAATGGTGTATTTTTTTTCAAGGTAGGGTTAATGGGAATATTGTAGTAAAACGTACACTGCATTCAGCTGTACCAACCAAAATCACTTGCAAGTATTTTTCTTTGCATACTGTCTCTCGCAAACAGCCAAAATTCAAAATTTTAAGCCATAAGCTATAAGTCACAGCTCAAAAGAACCAACCTCAAGTTTTTCAAAACTCTCAATGTAACCAATCATTTTGATTACATGAGGACCGACCAAACTTCCTTCAGCTAACTTGCACACAAACAATGACTAGAGGTGTTATACCTTTCAACCCTTGCCTGTTTCTCAAACAGGGTTAATAGCTTTCAACCCTTGCCTGTTTCTCAAACAGGATTTTAAGACCCATAGTCATATTATAGGCATCCGTATGCTTCTGAAGTTCAGAGTTAATGGTGACAAGCATAAGATAGCCAACTTCAAGTGAGTCATTGCTATGTTTCTCATACTCATTCTTTTCAGCATGAGTAGCATCTTCAGCTAGTTCATCACGATATGGAACATTTAGTACATATTTCTTCTTTTCTTGCTTGAGAACAATTCTCAAGTTACAATACCAGTCAATGAAGTTTGCTCCATTTGGTTTTTCTTTCTCAAGAATAGATCACAAATTAAAACTATGTACGGAGGAAGTAGATGGCAGCATGCTCGACAACATAACAAGTATATGAAAAAGTTCAGCACTATGTTTATATGAAATCTTCCATTAAACAATTTAACAAAAGATACTATCACTATATGTTTAAAAACTATGTTCCCTCTAACTACATATAGTGAGTCAAGATCCATATTTCACCAAGTCTTAGTGAGCTTTGACATCACTGCTCGAAACCTAGCAATGTAGGTAAGCAACCACTTCCTAATTACAACACATGTAACTCTCATTTGTTGAGTGACATCCACATGTCACAGCCTCAACACCATGGCCCTAAGCCCAAAACCATTTTGATAGCTTAGTCAAGTTAAATCAATATTATGTATGAACGTGTCCAACACTTTCCTATTTTATTAAGATAATTAATGGCACCCTTTTTTAACAGACCTACCAATTAATGATCAAAATCTTGATAGGTGCAACAATTGGAAGGGCATCAAGTTTTACTTAATTTTTTAGAGGGATACTATTCTATCATATTAAAAGCATCCAAAAATAATAACATGAACAATAGTATAACAGAACATAAAATATTCACATATATCAAATTAAACACTGAGATAGTATGGCCCTTAGCATGTAATATCCATCGTCACGCTTCCTATTCACTGAGCTATCATGCTAATTCACCATATTCACCTACTTAGCTATTACTCGTAATAGCTAGTAATGAGTCACATATGAGCATATCAAGCATCACAAATTGACACACATGTCGTTATACAATAATATGTAGCATGACATGTAGGCCATGATAAGATCATACATGCATCATATACATATTGGGCCATACTATTTACATTAATCTTTGCAAAAGCAAGTTGCACAAAGAATCTAATTTTATCATGCGATATGAATGCATAATCCTTATAATGCATCAATGATCACCTAGTACGGTGGTCCAATTTCGACCAATCTGATTAGCCCAATTTCCATTGATCAATCACACTAGTTAGCAATAGTGACAAAGCTAAACTTTTGGCCCCATACAAATGCGCATCACGTCTTACCCCGATGGCGGAATCCCGACTGGTAGGGGTAACACATGATGCAACCATGAATAGGCACAACTGAAACCTATCAATCTCCCATAAACCCATTTTCTAACATTGAAGCTGATTGATCTCATCAACAGGTGACCAAACCAGTCCATCCATATAAACAGATCTAGATTATCGTACCAGACTAGTAATAGATCCAATCTACTACTACCACATATGTACTATATGTGACCAATCCAAATCAAAAACTACACAGGATGGCTTTGATACCACTGCTAGGATACGGGTAGGGTACACTAGCGTAGATTAAAACTTTTTACCATGTAAACCAAGAAGCAATGCGAGTAAGAGACCATAGATCGTTACCACTAGACACGCAGTACAACAGAAGAAGAATTGAAGCGGCTAATTAAACATAACGCGTGTCAATATAGTGAAAGTAGTTGATCGTCCTCTAGCTTACCATCTCCTCCTTAGGATCGTCCCGATAAGTGCAATAGTCATAGCAGTGCCTCTACTGAAGTCCACACATCCAAGAATGGAACATCGTGCGTCGGTGTGCTAGCGCCAGTGTGCACGGTAGGGGTTTTGAGAAGTGACAGCTAGAGTTTTGATGGATGTGTCTTGGGATCTCCTCTGATCCTCAATTTTTTTTTTTATAACCTTCCGCTCGACGCGTCTAATCAAATCCTCATCCAATACGATTAGAGATCGTATCCCACTCGGAGTCTATCATCCTGACCCTTATTGTCCCAACCATTAAGTGTGTGACCCTAAAGGTTCATGTATACTTAGTTGTAACTTAGAAACACCTTTTTGATCACTAAACGGTAGTGGTGCATAACAGGACATATCGACCTCCAAATATACAAAAAGATTAATCTGGATGAACCTTATGCAATATGATCTATAACCAGATCCCAATCACTCACGATCAGCTCATAACTCCTTACGACTTGATCGTATATGGTCACGATCTGTTTGTAGACTAGTCTGTGATATGTCCGACCAGGTCATGACCAATCAGTATACCCATACGACTAGTTCCTATCTAGTCAGACTGAATGACCTATTTGTGTATTCTCCTTTTGCCTCACGACACTCGATCGAACTTAAGGTAAGAAACGTGTCATCTATGGACCATTTAATCTTTCGTGATCTAGTGATGGATAACTTCATGTGGTCGATTCTTTCAATTATTCATGGCATGGCCATGCACTTTCTTTATCTGACCACATTGAGGGACTCAAAGATATCTCTCCTGTTATGAAGGATGTACAAATCCCATATCCGACTGGTCATATTTCTCTGCACATTTCATAGCATACCCGAAAGCTACCTTTATAAGTACTCAGTTGTAAAGGAGTGCTTGGCAACCTCTAAGTGCACTATTACCATGTAGGAAACTATGCTGATCTCATGTACAAGGATTTTACATCATCATTACTTAATACCAATTGATAACAATAACAATCTCAATAGTGTATCAAGGTAGGTCAATCCGATACCATACTCTCTACAATGTGCCCACATTATTGATTTGATAACCCAATATCTATGGCCGATAAAACATAGTCATCAACAAATAAATATGCTGGTCTATAAATCACTTGTATTCTGTGCAGAGACATCCAACCAGAGATCCTTTTAGAATGATATCATATAACGACTAAAGAGTTTCATAGATAAGTAACATACTTGTTTACCTTTATAAATGATAATTCATTCAAGTAATATAATAATATTTATTCAAAAAATCTTATATAGAAGTGATACAATCATCTCCATGATTAACTGTAAGGTATATCACTAACAACTAGCGGTTGGGAACAATGGCGGCGGGTGAACCAATTGTCACAACGTTGCCAACCTATTGTAGTACAAATTAGAACTATCTAACGTCTACATAATAGGCTTTTCAGGCTGCCACCTAAAATACCTTGCTTACATGCTATCGATACGTACATTAAGCATAAATAGGTGGTGACCGTGTTGCAAACTACATGCTAATGAAACAATTTTTTTAAATTTAATTCCTCAACACCCATTTTTATAAATCTACCTCTATCTGTGAACCTATTGAGCTTAGCATATACCTACCAAGCTACAGGAGCTCGATAGGTACCTGCCGAGTTACAGTAGCTCAGCAAGTACCAACTACAGTAGCTCAGTAGGCACCTACCGAGCCCTCCATGCGCGGCAGCAGGCTGTCGACCTATCGAGGCTTTGATTAGTACTAATTATAATTAAGTAGTACCAATTACATTTAATTAGTGCTTTAATTAGTATTAATTAAAGCACTAAATTAATCTCATTTTATTTAGTGTTTTATTAGTGCTAATCATAATTCAGTAGCACTAATTGTGAACTTAATTAATCGCTAATGATAAACATGATTGCTGTACTTAACTACATAGTATTATCTACAGCTTTAGTCATACAAACTATGTTACTTTGGCCATTATGAAAACCCCAATTATTACATTTTATTTTATCGTCCTGAGGCTTCCAAGCATCAATCCTACGGTTGCCTTTCAACAATAGTATGCAAGAAAGGTCGGTGCTGATAATAATAATGTACTTTAAAAATATTGGAGTCATTGGCAGTTTAATATATGCGTGCACTTGGCTCTGAATATTCAGCTAGTAGCTTTGCAACAAGTACTAACCAGCACAACGGTTAAATAAATCTTTGCACTAGGATAAGGTATCCTGTGTCATTGACCAGCTGCATGCACGTTGATCCATTGAATTCATGACTAGCGTTAGAAAAAAACCTTCTCTACTTGCTGACATGTTCCAATAAGTTACAACCTAGATCAATTTGGCTCTAGTGGGGTGCATGATGGGAGCGAGATGAGTGGGGTGTGTGATGCACCCGTGACCTCCTATCTTATCCCCAGAGCGAGACGGTAGTGACAAGAGTAAATTCTGAATTTTATCCCATGAAAGACTTTTAATTTTATGTGAATAGAATATCAATACCGATATGTTCTTTCAAAAACCACAACAATAAATTGCCAATTCTAGAAGCAAATTATTAAAAGAAAAATTGGAAGTGCAGATTGTCGGGACCCCGGATTTCCAAACCCGGACCCTCTGTGTATTACAGCACAAGTCCCAGATCAAAGCTAGTGCACACAGTTAAACAGAAATGATTCATAACCAACAACCTCTTATTACAATATTAAAGAGTACTGACCGAAAGGTCTCATTATTACAATTGAGGTTTCAAGACCTCGCACACATGAAACACAGCGGAAGCAAAATAAATTCAGTGGAGACCCATCAATACGCCGCAGGCAATCGACTGGGGAAGCGCGACCTAGAACTCCTGGAATCCTTCGTCGAATCCACCTGCGAAGTAGTCGTAGTCTCCTTCTTGGGCTTCATACTCCTCTGGATATTATTTTTGAGTGCAGCATGTGAGTACATAAAGTACTCCGCAAGTCTTGGGAAAAATGCAATAGATGCAAGGCTTGACAAAGGAAGGCTATATGGTTCTTTTGCACAAAGCAATGTTTTAATTTCAATTATTACTAATTATTTTCAAAGGCATCAATTTAATAAAGTAAATGTTTTAACAGAACTATCATTAACTTTATAGTGAAGGTTCCATCTACCAACACTAGCTAACCAATTACAATTGATCAAGTTTAAAACTGCGGGTTCCATCCACCCTCTCTGGCTCCAACTACCAGGATACCCTTCCGAGAGTTCCCTCCACTCTCGGAATACAAAAACTTTGATTTTAAAACCAAAACCAAAAATCTACCATGTGAATGCATTCCTTGCCCGCCCTTGACCGTGGGCACAGCTATTCGAATAGTTTGATACTCTGCAGAGGTTGTACAACTTTACCCCCAAGAGATAAATTATCTTAACAGTCACCACACTTCCTTTAGCATGAGACACAGATAAATTATCACAAAGTCTTTACCTCACTCTAGACTAGCTAGACACCACCCGCTGAGGTTTCACCGCAGAAGGGTTAAATCTTCCCAATCCGAAGCCCCCTCTTACGCCATATGAGTACAGTAAATCCCTGTCCCTCACTGTGAATAACCAGTAACTCCCTGGCACCCACTTTCCACTGGTGGCACCTAAACTAGACTATCATGAGTTACTCAGCTAGGTCGTACCCATATAGACTTTGTACGGTAGTGCTCAGTCTGGACAAACACAAGCGTCGGTCCTTAGTTGACCAGGGTGGAACATACACTTTACAAGATCTCGCGCTTGCCGCACCAACCCAAACCAACCATCCACCCTAATCTAAACCAATTTCCACATTGTATTTTATTTTAAAAGATCAGTGGCAACTCCAATCACCACTAGACTTATAAACACAAGGTTATTACAACAAATCATAATTTCCCATTTTCAAGATTCCAAAGGTATTAAATAGCATGACTAAGCATTATACTACCATTCTATTATTCACAAATAATTATAATACTCTCATTATTGAGACAAAGGAAATTCTAAGGTTACAAAGGTACATGACATTCAACATCAAGTGAGGGCATAACAAAGTTGGATTAACTAATACCTTAAGACTTGAACTAATGCTTTATGTAAATAGCATTGCACATAATTTAAAATAATTAAAACTTTTCAAAATCATAGGTTCAAGATGATCAAAGGAGACTTGCCTTCTTGCACGCTCTCGAGGTCGTCCTGCTGCGGAGTGGAGAGGTCTTCAACAACGTTGGAATCGACGCGAGAAAAGACGAAGCAAACAAAGCAAATAAATACAAAAAAAATTCAAATAAAATCCAAAATTGAAATAAAGGCCATATTTGGATAGATTATGATTTTAGACGAATTTAGAAATTTGAATGGCTGAATTTTGATTTAAAATGAGAAAGTTATGCTCATTTGAAATTGTCAGCTTGAATAAATCCAGAAATTATAAAATTTCTGACAGGTGGGGCCCACTGGAGAATTTTCATTTTAATCTTTTATTTTTATGGATTAATCTCTGTGTCTCTGACAGGTGGGACCTACTTGACAGTGAGCCCACTGGCCCTGCCTCTGACATGTGGGCCCCCCTGGGCTCTGGGTCCAGATGTCAGTGGAGAGCACTGAGCAGTGGGGCCCAGCGCGATGGTGGCAGACAGCGGCGGCCCGACATGCGGGCCCATCTGTCTGTCAGGAAATTAAAAGAATGGTTCAACCTCGCGTGCGGAGGGGGCTCGAGCAGCGAGGAACCGGGGGAAGGAATAGCGCTGGTAACCAGTCGGTCGGGGAGGCGTTGCCTACCCATAAAGGGTAGGTAATCCCTTTGAGGGGTACCTGCTGGAGAGGCCGAGCAGAGATGGCCGGAGGTGGGGTTGCTGGCGGCGAGGGGAGACCGGAGAGGTTCGGGTGAAGCCTGAAATGGGGTCCTGTTGCGAAGGTGGTTCTGGCGGTGGGGTCAGCGGGGTCCGGCGACGAGCGGGGATGGCCGGCGACGAGGAAGAGCGGCGGCGCAGCACGGGTCCTGCGGTACGACGGTGCTCCGGCGGCGGGGAGGGGCGGCCGAGGTGTCGGAAAGGTTCGCACGGACACGGGGGTGCTCGGAGTGGCGGTGGCGGGCTCCGGGGAGGTCCGAGGCGGCGGGGATTGCTCGCTGGAGGGAGGCGGCGGCGCTCGGAGATGGGGCGCACGCTGCGACGATGGTGGGGAGCTCGAGAGGGGCAGAGGACTACAGGGCGAGGTGGTGCGGAGAGCGGGGCTACCCGGGGTGCCTTTTATAGGGGCCCGAGAGGGGGCACGGGTGCGTAATTGCTCGCCGGATTTCTCGACCGGCGCGGATACGACGGAGGGATTAAGAAAGGAGGGGGGCAGAAAAGGAAGGAGAGTGCGGGGTTTTGGCGATTTTTTTCCCCGGTGCTTGGGGTTTCCAAAATCGGGGAGAGCCGGAGAAGGAAAGACGGGATCCGCGGGGGACTCGGTTGCCGGCGCGAGAAAGGAAAGAGGGAGAAAGAAGGAAGGTGGCGCGCGGGAGGAAGGGGAAGACTCAAACAGGCGGGGCCCGCGCGCAGCGAGAGAGAGAGAGAGGAAGTGAGCGGGCAGTGCGGATCGCAGCCACGAGGCCCGGGGGCGGATCGGGCGGCGGGTGCGGGCGCGAGCGGCTGTCAGCCGGGGCCCAAGGGCAGAGAGAGGAGGGGAGAGAGAGGCGCGGGGAGGCTGACGGGCCAGGCCCGCTTGGCGGAGGGAGAGGGGAGTGCGGCTTGGATGGGCCAGGCGGCGACGTGGGCAGATCTGGGTCGTCCACATGTCGGCTGGTGGGGAGGGGAGGGATTTTATTTTTAGAATTTGATTTATATTTTTCAGAAAAGGCTAGGAAATTGTTTAGGCCTTAGAAAAATATGAAAATACCTCCAAAAATTCACAGAAGCTCCTAGAGATATTTTGGACTTAATAAAATTATTTCCAACTAGTGTTGGTATTTAATTTTCATACTTTAAAACACTTTTTAAATTTTATAAATAGGTTTTAAACTCTAGAAAATCCAGAAAATAAAATAAAAGCCAAATAAAATCCAACTACTTTAAAATAATTAATTTGAATTAAAATTTTTCCAGAAAGCAAATTTTGGGATGTTACACAGATATTGTAATACTCCAGCTTAACAAAATTCCAAGATGCCACCTAAAACAACTTATGCTACCAATTTTAACCAATTAAACAAGCATTACCAACAACTAGATTTCAAGAATAAACATTCAACATAACATTAATCATAAATTTCAACAACACTGTAAACCACAAACTAAACTTAATATGAACCAACAATAACCAAGATGAATCATTAACATGTATAAATTAAGTAAAGCATCATGTCATGATATTATGAACTACGAAGAGTAAGAGAAACCATAAATTATCTAGTCAATGCTATGGAAATTGTTAGAAAACCTGGGCCTGGCCAGCAGACCTGGCCCATGGTGGGCACTTCACCGGAGACTATAAATAGGGAGTCGTACCGGCATATTTTGTACAGATGCAATCAGAAATTAATAAAGAAATACCATGAGTTCTCTCTACCTCTCTCTATGTGTCCAATCTATTATTCTGTCTTCTGTGATTGATTCGATTTGTTCTAAATAGAGGAATCGATCGGACTGGTCGCCAAAATTCACAATTTCGTGTTCTAGATTGAATTTCTACAGTGCAAATCCGCCCTAATCTACCGCGAGCAGACCTGAAGTCACCGGCACAACGTCGATCGGTAGATTGCATCACGGGGTAGATGTTGATTGCACTATAGATTAGAAGAAAAAATGAACGAAAATTTTGCACAGCCACTGCACGGAAAGAAAAAAAACAAGAGAGATTGGGCGCCGGCGTAGATGCACCCGAAGCGCCTCCGTCAGCCCGAAGCCGCATGCGTGCGCCAACCGAGGGCTCAACACTCAAAGCACCACCGCCTTCATGCGTGCTGCCGATGACGCCTCCTAGCTCGAAGCCGAGTGGCCGCCGCACTCGCCGTCCGGCCCGCAGCTGCGTCTGGCCTCCGGTCTACGCCGCCCGAAGCGCTTCCTCGGTTCCTGAGCCCCACGACCGGCTGCAACTTGATGACCGCCGCCCGCATGTGAGCGTCACATAGGATTCTCCACCGGACCTCTCGTGCCACCCGGCCAGAAGCCGCCATGAGCCACCCCGGGCACCTCGGTATCGCCGTCGCACGCGTGCACCGCCTCGGCCGCCGGTCGGAAGCCGCGCCGCCTCATCTCCCGTGCGCGCGTGTCGCCCCGAGCCACTCCGGTCTACGCCGCCCGAAGTCGGCATCTCCCCGCCGTGCCCCCGCACGCGTTGTGCCGCTGCCACCCGAGGGAGCTGTGCCCGAAGAACTGCACCACCGCCGTCGGCCTCGGCTCCCGTGCAGCCACTGCCTCCCGCCCCGCCACGTGTGCGTCTTGGCCCACAACAGCCTCCCGGCCCGCCGCGTGCGCGCCTTGACCCGCCACCGCCAAATGCAAATGGGGGTAGGGGAAACCCTACCCCATCTCTTTTGCCGCTCGGCTGGGCCGGTGGACCAGGGAAAGGCTGGAGGTAATGGGCCGGACGGAGGAGGTAATGGGCGGGAGGTGGCGGCAAATTGCAGAAAAGCCCTCTTCTTTCCTGGAAATTGCCGATGAGTCCTTCAAATTTGCATATGAGTCCCGGATTTTGCAGAGAGGCCACGGTAATTCCAAAAATTATGAATAGGTCCTTATATTTACGAACGGGTCCTAAATTTTGCAGAAAACCACTCGAAAAATCAGGAAATTATGCCAAATTGTTCTCTGAACTGAAAATTTGCGTAGAAACCCTCTGGAATTGCAGAATTCGCTGAAAATTCATATTCTAGCATAAAAGGGCCTTGGGAATCCGAATTTTGAATTATTTTTTAGCATTTGAAGCTTATTTATTTCTGCTATTATTATTTTATGTATTTTCTGTATTTACTTACTGTTTTTGGTTAATTGTAATTGTTTAAATTGCTTTTAATCACTAAAATTAGCAGTTAAATTTATAGAGAATGCATAGAAAATTATGAAACATTGCGAGAACCTTTTGTACCATTTATTTACCCATAGTAAATTATTCCATGGATGTTTACCAGCAGCAAACTTATTTATTCCATTCATACACATGTAGATGACTGGCAACACGAACCGGGAGTTCGAGGGGCTGGCCCAGCATGGCCAAAACTATCTGACGTGGGCATCTGATGTCGAGATAGTGCTTGGAGCCAAGAAGCTCCACGCGGCTATCGGGATTGGCGGACTGCATGACGCCCAACCCACGCCTAAAGAGAATGATCAGGCACTTCATTTTCTCAGGCACCACCCCTGTCTCACTCTCAAGAATGAGTATATAGCGGAGAAGAGCGCGCTAGCACTCTGGACCGCACTCAAGAAGCGGTTTGAGAGGCAGGAGTGGATCAGACTGAGGTTTGCCGACTTTAAGATGGTCGGAGAGTACAATTCTGTCTTGTACATGATTTGTACCAATCTTCAACTTTGTGGCAAGCAGATTATAGATGAGCAGAAGATCGAGAAGACCCTATCCAACTTTCACCCCAATGCTGTTCAATCCACCTGCAACTATCATCAAGACGGCTACAAGGAGTACACCGAATTGATTGATATGATGCAGGTTGTGGAGGCTCAGGACGGACTTCTCCGCAAGAATTACGTCACTCAACCACAGGGGAGCTTCGCTGGCCGCGAGGCCAACGCTGGGAGTTTGTAACATCCTGAATTTCAGAGCCTTTTTGAAGTTTTTGAAATAAAATTCACCATTTACATTTTTCTGAAATTAATTAAAAGCTTAACTTGAACTTTCATGAATTTAAAGGGTTTAATATGATTAAATTAAACATTAACATTTGCCAAAGATATTTGTTTTTGAGTTCCCTGAGTCTCAAGGAATTTTCTGAAATTTTCTGGGATTTTTTCTGGATTTATTTGCTATTTTCTAGAGCTCAAAAGCCTTTAATTGAATTTCTGGAAAAAGAAAATTCTCCAAGAAACCCTAAACCGGCTGGTGGGCCGAAACCCACCAAGCCGGCCCAGTCCAGCCGCCCGCCCCGCCTGCTCTGCCCCCTCGCCACGCGGCACGCATCCGCGCCCGCTCCCCTCCGCTGGATGGCCAACACGCGTCGCCCATTCCTGTGCCCATCTCGGTTGCAGCCGATCTCGGCCTCTCGCCACTCCGTGCCACCGACAGGTGGGGCCCGCCTGTCAGGGTCATCCCTGACTTGGACTCCGTCCCCGTCTCCGACCCGAGCTCCACCGCCGCTTGCCATCTTCGCCGTCGTGGCCAACCCGGACTCGACCTCCGTGTCCGCCGTGGACTCTCCGCCACCCGGGTATAAAAGGGGACCCGACCCCCGGGGTTCCCCTCATCCCGCAGCTGCCGCTAGCCACCAAGCGCCGTGCGCCTCGCCGCCGGAGCCGCTGCCCGCCGTCCTCGGAGGCCATCGACCTCCGCCTCGTTTCGTCGGGTTCGCCGCCGTCCGCCACCATCTGCCGTCGTCCGCCGTCCATCGCCGTCGCTGTTGGTGAGCTCCGCGACCACCTCGGCGCCGCCGCCAGCCCACCGCCGCACTCCACCGCCCGGTCGTCCCACCCGCGCCTGCGCCCCGCGCCGCCCGCCGCCAGCTGGACCACACCGAACAGCCCCGCCGCTTCGCCTTCTGGTGGAATCAGTCCACCGTGCAACGAGCCACTGTCAGTGGGACCCACCCGTCAGGCATGAGCCGTAGGCTGTGCCACCTCAGCCAGCCACGCAAGCCATGCCCAGTCAGCTGCCACGTCAGCCGCCGCGTCAGCCCTAGCCGCCACGCCCGCAGTCCGGTCACTCGCACTGTTCCGTACGCCGGGTTCACGGTAGACCGGATATTCCATGAGCCGGGTCCACAGCACAGTGTAATTTCTGAATTACAGCCTTTTTCTTAAAACCAGATTTTCCAGAGGCCCGTTCTCCCTCGTCCGAGCTCCGATTGACCCAATTTTTTTTCCTAAATTCATCTAAAATTGAGCTCTATATTTTGGTTAAGGTTTGAGAATTTTTGGAGTTCATTTGAATTTTATTTGATTTTATTTTTGTGTTTCGTTTCGTTTTCTCCCTCGTTAGATCACACTTTTGAAGGAGCTAAAGCCGGATTTGAAGATCAAGAATTCCTAACTGAGCAAGGCCAAGGCAAGTCGTGTCCTTTGATCATGTTGAACCCAGTTTTCAAATCTATTATGTATTACTTTGTTTTAAATTATCGTGCATCGCTATTTTATTATCAAACCCTTGTATTGGTAGTTATTGTCCTAGTTGATTAATCCCTCCTTGATAATTTGAATACCATGATTCCATTGTCACCATAGGATGGGAAATTATTTAGTGATGCAATACTAGTTGTCACATGGGTGGTACGCTTAGAATTGCTTAGCCATGCTTCTAGTACGTTGGGTTTATCATCACATGTGATCAAGTAATTAATTTTGACTTAATAATATATTGAATCGTGGTTGTAGCCACAGTTATAAAATTTGTGTGCCATGACATTGGTGTGTCATTGGTGTTGGATATACAAAATTGGTTTTCACCTAGGTGAATGATCGTGCAAGTAAAGGGGGTGCTATTGGCACATTGGGATGTGGATGCTTCGCTTGGGTAATACTTAAGGACTTAACTTTGTGCGCCATTAATCTGAGCCTTACCGTACAACCACATGTCCAGTATGGGATGGACCTGGCTAATTAATTTGGGATGTTTCAATTTCGGTTCCGTCATTGGGATGAGTGTGGTGTGGTCGGAGCCATGGATCTACACTGGCACAGGAGGGGGGCAATTATCGACTAGGTGGTAGCCTACTCGACGGCGAAACCTTAGCGAGGCGGAACTGGGTTGAGATTGAACATTGTAAAGGCCTTGTCATGATCTCCTCGCCGCACACCTAAGGAAGTGTGTAACTCGCGTGGCAATCCGGGATGATCATGTCTTGTGGGTAAAGTTGTGCAACCTCTGCAGAGTGTAAAACTATTCGAATAGCCGTGTCCTCGGTCATGGACAATGCTCGGTGATTTCACACGAGGGGTAGAGTTTTCATAAAATCCTGGTTGGGTTAAGTTGGGAAGTGAATGGTTAGTTCACGGGTGTTCATTTCATGGACCTTGGTTTATGGTGGATTCCTTGGGTGAATGGTCAGTTCACTTGTGGTTGGTCTCAATTCCTTTGATTACTTATTTATTATCATTTCCAAAGTTTGCTTTTCAATCTATTTACTGTATTTACTTTAGATTTTTGCTTTCTGCAAAATTAACCTTTCAGCCATCCATTGGTAAGCCTTGCATACTATATTGCATTATTTGTTACAAACGACTTGCTGAGTACTCTATGTACTCACGGCTTCATCCATATTTGCTCAGTTGAGGAAGAAGGACCAGATCAGCAGGAGCTACTTAAAGGTGGATGCTTTGAAGGCTTCGCGAATTAGGACTTCGCTCTCCAGTCGATTGCCTATGGGCATGTCGAGTGGTTGCTACGCTTATTTCTGGTTTTCCGCTACTAGTTTCTTTAAGCCTTTCAGGCTATTAATTGTAAACTTGGCCATAAGGTCGTACTCTGATAATTATTAATAATATTTGAGTCTTTTCTTAAGTGAATCGTGATATGTTCGGTATTTCATCTTTGTTTATACTGTGTGCACTAGCGTGATCCTGGGACTAGTGCAGAATACACAGGAGAGTCTATATCAAGGAGGTGAACCTCGACAAAACATTTGCTCCTGTTGCTCATCATAATCTCGACCATACTCCTACTGAAAACCATGAGCCACAAGACGAGCCTTGTAGCGCTCAATTGTACCATCAGACCTGGTCTTAATCTTGTACACCCACTTGCACGTGATAGGACGAGCATGCACAAGTGTCGGGACAATATCCCAAGTCTCCGTACGACGAAGCGCATCAAGCTCCTCTGCCATAGCGAGCTGCCACTTAGAATGAGAAGCAGCCTCACGATAAGAACTAGGCTCAATGACAGAGAGAGCATGAGCTGGCGAAGCAAAACCAAGACGAGCAGGAGGCCGCATGGTTGCCCGGTCACGAAGGGTGTAATGAGGAGCATCATTAGATGAATTAGACGTTGGTGTCGGCAAGAGACCAGGAGAGGGATCTGGATGATCCGAAGCAGCGTGATCTGGAGATGATCGAGCGCGCGTGGTGGGCGGCGGACGCGGCGGCGGCGCGCGCGGGTGACGTCGAAGCAGCGGAAGGATATATCAGGTTAGGGTTTTAACCCTAGCTCTGATACCATGTTATAGCTCATGGTAACATCCCGATTTTCAGAGCCTTTTTGAAGCTTTTAAAATAAAATTCACCATTTGGATTATTCTGGAATTAATTAAAGCTTAATTGGAATTTTCATTAATTAAAAAGATTTAATATGATTAAATTAAACATTAATATTTGCCAAAAATATTTTATTAGTGTTCCTTGTGTTACAAGAAATTTTTCTGTATTTTCTTGGATTTTTCGAAGTTTGTTTGAGCTCAATTTGAAATTTCCAAAAAAAAGGAAAGAGGACAGAGAATGAGTACTGTTCATGCATCGTCAACCTCGCGTTCGATCCAGTTCTCTATACAGGTTTCCTTCCTTTTCCGCTCTCTTCATAACTTTCAGTCTGGACCTTATCTCAATGTCTTCTCAAAAGGAAAGTTGTGCCAAATCACGTAAGGAATCCTCCCAACTGGTCTCTTTCCATTTTGTTCATCCGTTTGCCTTTTATCTCCAATTTTCTGAAACGGACTCTAAACCGAAATTCACAAATTGGAGTCGGTTTCTACCTCTTCCAAGCCTATAAATACGACCCCTTGACTCCCCTAGACCCATCCCAAGCCGTGCCAAGTCCCCTGAAAGGTCAGGACGCCGTCGTCACCGACGCCCTTCGGTCTCGAAATTGCTCGTCGCGTCTCGAGCAATCCGGTGAGTTTTTCCGTGATCCTTTCATGTCACATTGTGCCACCATGTGCCATCTACCTTCTTACCAAGTTAATTTGGTTTTGGTGTAGCTAATCTCCCGGAATCGAGTTTTCCCCAATCTAGGTCAAGAGCGCTTCCCGACGTCCATTCGTCGCCTCCGGTAAGCTTTAGCCCTTGCCGTAATTTTTTTAGACTTGCCTCGCCACGTTCTACGCCGTGCTTCCTCCCTTTTCCCCAGAAAGCCTCCACAAATTTTCACCTCCGAACCTCGCCATGGCCCCCAATGGCATCTCGTGTCCCCCATCTACCCGGTGATGTTTTCACCAATCCGTTCGCGTCACTTTATGCCAAACCATCCCAGGTAGCTACCCTCCTAGTGGTTTTAGATTTCGTTCACCGAGCACCAAGATATTAAGTTTCCCTTTTTCCTTCCTGATGTCGTTCAAACATCGTTTGCGTCGTCTCCGGTAGGTTTCTGGCTAGGCCGATAATTTTCCTAGCTTCGCCAAGCCGAGTTCTAGCCCATGCTCACCCTACCTCTCCATGTTCCATGCGGGTTTTATTCCTCTCTCCTACCCATGTCGTTGTTGCCGCCCGTGCCGTCACCGTGCTGCGTTTAGCGTGCCATCGCTTCCTATGTGTGCTTTGGGTCCCTAGCAATCCATTTTGCTAGTTGGATTCATCTCTCATGCCTCCTCTCGCCAGCGCTAGCCTCCTTTCCAAAAAATTCCTCTCGGATGAACAGTGTGAATTTCCAGCATTTTCTCGCCCCGACAAACTTTAGATAGCTCGTTCTCCTTCGTCCGAACTCCGATTGACCCGATTCTTCTTCCTAAATTCATCTAAAATTGAGTTCTATCTTTTAGTTCTGGTTTTGCAGTTTTGGAGTTTATTTGGATTTTATTTGAATTTGTTTTTGTGTTTCATTTCGCTTTCTCTCTCGTTAGATCACGCGTTCGAAGGGGCTGAAGCCGGATTCGAAGATAAAGAATTCCTAACTGAGCAAGGCCAAGGCAAGTCATGTCCTTTGATCTTGTTGAACCCAGTTTTCAAATCTATTATGTATTACTTTGTTTTAAATTATCATGCATTGCTATTTTATTATAAACCCTTGTATTGGTAGTTAATGACCTAATTGATTATTTCCTCCTTGATAATTTGAATACCATGATTCTATTGTCACCATAGGATGGGAAATTACTTAGTGATGCAATATTAGTTGTCACATGGGCTGCGCGTTTAATTTGCTTAGCCATGCTTATTACTAGTACGTTGGGTTATCATCACATGTGATCAAATAATTAATTTTGACTTAATGAGATATTGAATCGTGGTTGTAGCCACAGTTATAAAATTTGTGTGCCATGACATTGGTGTATCATTGGTGTTGGTTATACAAAATTGGTTTTCACTCGGGCGAATGATCGTGCAGTAAAGGGGGTGCAGGTTGCACATTGGGATGTGGATGCTTCGTCTGGGTAATACTTAAGGACTTAACTTTGTGCGCCGTTGATCTGAGCCTTACCGTACAACCACATGTCCAGTATGGGATGGACCTAGCTAATTAATTTGGGATGTTTCAATTTCGGTTCCGTCATTGGGATGAGTGTGGTGTGGTCGGAGCCATGGATCTACACTAGGCGCAGGAGGGGGCAATTATCGACTAGGTGGTGGCCTACTCGACGGCGAAACCTTAGCGAGGCGGAACTGGGTTGAAATTGAACATTGTAAAGGCCTTGTCATGATCTCCTCGCCGCACACCTAAGGAAGTGTGTAACTCACGTGGCAATCCGGGATGATCATGTCTTGTGGGTTAAGTGAATGGGTAGTTCACTGGTGGTTCATTATGTGAATCTTGGTTCGTGGGTGATTCATTGGAGTGAATGGCCAGTTTACTTGGGGTTTGTCTCAATTCCCTTGATTACTTATTTATTACCATTTTTGAAGTTCGCTTTCCAATCTATTTATTGTATTTACTTTAAATTGTTGCTGTCTGCAAAATTAACCTTTCAGCCTTCCTTTGGTAAGCCTTGCATACTATATTGCATTCTTTGTTACAAACGACTTGCTGAGTACTCTATGTACTCACGGCTTCATCCATATTTGCTCAGTTGAGGAAGAAGGACCAGATCAGTAGGAGCTACTAGAAGGAGGATACTTTGAAGACTTCGCGGATTAGGACTTCGCTCCCCAGTCGATTGCCTGTGGGCATGTCGAATGGCTACTACGCTTTTTGTGGCTTTCTGCTGCTAGTTTCTTTAAGCCCTTCAGGTTAATAATTGTAAGCTTGGCCATAAGGTCGTACTTTGATAATTATCAATATGATTTGGATTTTCCTTAGAATATCGTGATGTGGATGATATTTATCTTTGTTTATACTGTGTGCACTAGCGTGATCCTGGACTAGTGCAGAATACACAGGAGAGTTCGGATTTGCATATTCGGGTCTCTACAGAGATGGTATCAGAGCTATATCGACTGTAGGATGAAGCCCTAGTTAGAGTGGTCGAATTAGAAAAGATTTCAAATTTTATTTTCTAAATCAAATCAACCAAATGGTTATCTAGTAATTCTTTATTCTTACCTCATTCTTAGCATTCTTATTCCTTGCCTCCTCTGAGATATTGTTTTCAAAAATTTAATATGACTTCTTATCCCCATAATGTCTATCGATGTCTCGAGTCTCCTCTAATCCAAGTAAAGATTAGCCTGGAATTCTTCAAGCGGTGCTGTGAAGTTTGGATCAAGGAAGCACCCAATATGTCAAGAAAAGATTGGAGATTTCCGAGAAGATTAGGAGCCATTAGGTTTGAACCTTGTTATAGTTTTAGTATCGTGTAGATCGTCTTGCTTCTTATTTGCCGTTGAGTGTGATGTGAGCTGCAGTTTTGCTTCTAGCATTATGATGCAGTCATGTCAAAAATCTTTTTGTGGAGTTTATTGCTTCTTTTGTTAGCCTTTTCGGCTAAGTGTTTGCTTAGTTTAGGTTGCCATTAGTTATCCCCCTTAGACGAGTTTACCGCTTACCTTTACTTTTCCCTCTTACCTATTGAGCCTTGAGAAGTCAGTTCTCAGCAAGTGGTCTTTCTTTCAGAGTAGAGCAAAAATGGTTGACACTCGGAGCATAGCAGGATGCAGTCAAATGAACCAAGACCCAGAGGGCAGCAACGCAAACCAAGCAACTCAGGGACTACAAGCAACTCCAACAGGTCTAGATCCAACATTGAGTCAGTTCATGGCTGCCCAGACTTAGTTGATGAACACCATGATGCAGAACATGAACACAATGATGCAGAATTTAACCAATATGATGAATCAACAACATCAGGCAGCCGTTGCACCTCGGCCAAATCATCTGACATCCAGATTTGCAGAATTTATGAGGACTAGACCGCCAACTTATTCCAATTCATCTGAGCCTTTGGAAGCTGATGATTGGATTCGTTCAGTGGAAAAGAAGCTAAACCTTGCTCAATGTACCGATCGCGAGAAAGTGTTGTACGTTGCTCACCAACCGGAAGGTCTTTGCATCCGAATGGTGGGAGAACTATTGTCTTTGCGCATGAGGACCCGAGAGCATTACCTGGAGAGAGTTTGCCACAGCGTTCCGCCATGCCCATATCTTAGATGGAGTGATCGAGATGAAGAAGGAGGAATTTCGTGAGCTACAAGGGACTATGTCAGTAAGTGAATATCTCAACAAGTTCACTCAGCTAGCTCGCTATGCTCCAGAAGATGTTGCTACAGATGATGCACGTCAAAAGCGCTTCAAGAGAGGACTTAATCCAGGATTGAAAGTTCAGGTCGTTGGCAATGACTATGTTACTTTCCAGAATATGGTGGATAAGGCCAAACTTATTGAAGAATCTCGGCATGAAATGGAGGAGTCTCGCAAGCGGAAGATTATTCACCAAGGAGTTCAATTGCAACAATCACAAAGAGTCAGATCCAACACATACCAGCCAGCTCGGGTACCGCAACAGTCAGATTTCAGGACTCCAGCTCCAATGCCTCCTCATGATAACTCAGGACCACGCCCTATCAACGCTAGCAATCAGCCTCAGGGAGAAAGAAGCTATGCAACTCCATTTAGTTGTTTCAAGTGCCAAGAGCCAAGTCATTTCGCTCGCAAGTGTCCGCAGAAGCATCAAGCAATCACGCCAATTCCGTTCAACCTTGGAAGTACCCCTACCAAGACACCAGGAGCAAGCCGTGGAACATCGTCAGGACAAGGAAGCCAAATACCTCAAAGCGTTGCAAAGGGAAGCCTCAACCACGTCGTCTCCGAAGTCGCACCTGGTAACCTATTCTTTTAGTCAGCCTGAATCTCGGGGTCGAGATTCCGTTTAAGGGGGGAGGTTTGTAACAACCCAATTTTCAGAGCCTTTTTGAATGGGTTAATTGAATGGGTAGTTCACTGGTGGTTCATTATGTGAATCTTGGTTCGTGGGTGATTCATTGGAGTGAATGGCCAGTTTACTTGGGGTTTGTCTCAATTCCCTTGATTACTTATTTATTATCATTTTTGAAGTTCGCTTTACAATCTATTTATTGTATTTACTTTAAATTGTTGCTATCTGCAAAATTAACATTTCAGCCATCCTTTGGTAAGCCTTGCATACTATATTGCATTCTTTGTTACAAACGACTTGCTGAGTACTCTATGTACTCACGGCTTCATCCATATTTGCTCAGTTGAGGAAGAAGGACCAGATCAGTAGGAGCTACTAGAAGGAAGATACTTTGAAGACTTCGCGGATTAGGACTTCGCTCCCCAGTTGATTGCCTGTAGGCATGTCGAATGGCTACTACGCTTTTTGTGGCTTTCTGCTGCTAGGTTGTTTAAGCCCTTCAGGTTAATAATTGTAAGCTTGGCCATAAGGTCGTACTCTGATAATTATCAATATGATTTGGATTTTCCTTAGAATATCGTGATGTGGATGATATTTATCTTTGTTTATACTGTGTGCACTAGCGTGATCCTAGACTAGTGCAGAATACACAGGAGAGTCCCCACCTGTCGGTGGCGCGGGGTGGCGGATGGCCAAGATGCGGGGCACGGGTGCGGGCGCAGGCGCGGATGCACGCCGCGTGGCAAGGTGGCGGGGTAGGCCGGCTGCGGGTGGCTGGACCGGGCCAGCTTGGTGGGTTTCGGCCCACCGGCCTGTTTTAGAGATTTTTGGGCTTTTCTTTTTTTTTCCAGAAATTCAATTAAAGGCTTTTGAGCTCTAGAAAATAGCAAATAAATCCAGAAAAATCCCAAAAAATTACAGAAAAGCCCTTGAGGCTCAAGGAACTCAAATAAAATATTTTTGACAAATGTTAATGTTTAACTTAATCACATTAAATCTTTTTAATTAATAAAAATTCCAATTAAGCTTTAATTAATTCCAGAAAAATTCAAATAATGAATTTTATTTTAAAAACATCAAAAAGGCTCTGAAAATCAGGATGTTACAAACCTCCCCCCTTAAACGGAATCTCGACCCTGAGATTCAGGCTCACTAAAAGAATAGGTTACCAGGTGCGATGTCGGAGACGACGTGGTTCAAGCTTCCCTTTGCAACGCTTTGAGGTATCCGACTTCCCTGATCTGATGACATTCCATGGCTTGCTCCTGGAGTCTTGGCAAGGGTACTTCCAAGGTTGAACGGAATTGGCGAGTTTGCACGACGCTTCTGTGGACACTTGCGAGCGAAATGACCTGGCTCTTTGCACTTGAAACAATTAAATGGAGTTGCATAGCTTCTTTCTCCCTGAGGCTGAAAGCCCTTGATGGAAAGAAGGGGGAAGAAGGGTAAGGCCGTTGCCCAGAAAGGCAAGTCAGATGCTCCAAGTGACAAAAAGACTAAGAAGAGTGGTAAGACCTATGGCCAGTAGAACCAAGGTTGCTACAAGTGTGGCAAGTGGGGGCATTGGTCGCGAATATGCAAAGAACCGCAGCATGTCATTGATGCCCACCAAGCCCAGAAGAAGAAGGATGGCAAAGGGCAGCCTAAAGCCCACTTTGCAGTGGTTGAGGGGAGCATCCTGAGTAGCTGCCTGAGTTGATGGAGGTTGAGTCCATCCCGGCAGCAGCACCCCCTTACGACCTAGAGGCAGCCACGGCCATGATTTCTCTCGAAGAGAAGATCACTCCTGAGAAGATAGCCGAAGAAGTCTCTGATTTTCTAGTTGATTCAGTCTGATGCACAGAATGCATTAGACTTTAATTGTCATTTATTTTGTGTTAAATGGACAAGTTAGAACTTGCATGGATGGTACTTTACCATTTGTTTCTCTTGTGATGGTTAGATGATTTTGAAATAATTCATTCATTTATTTAGTTTATGATGGCATGATATGTTCTGATATTGGAGTATTTTATTTACGTGTTGAATGCCTTCTAATACATGTTAATAAAATACCTTATATTAGAACACGTGTGGCACCCTATGGAGGAAGTGTGCCTTGCCGACAATGGCACAATGAATACCATTTTAAGAGAGACTAAGTATTTTTAGTCGATCCGTAAGAGCACTGGCAGCCTTATGACAATCGCCGGAAGCGATGCATGTATAATTGGTTCTAGAAGAGCCACAATTATACTTCTAATGGGCACAACTTTGCTCATTGAAGAAGCCTTATTGTACTCAGAATCGACTAGAACTCTCCTAAGTTTTAAGGATATTCGCGCCAATGGTTTCCACGTTGAGACTGAAGAAGAGTACGGTAAGGAATACCTGCTCATCACGAAGCGCAAAGAGAATGGTAAAAGGGTATTAAAAAATTCCTTCACTAGAAACTGGGCTATATTATACCAACATCAAGGCACCTGCAGCCTACACTGTCCTGAAGATAGTATTTAGAAGCTCTGAACTCTTCTATCTCAGACATGACAAATTAGGCCACCTAAGTTTTAGGATGATGAGAAATATAATTAACAATTTCCAAGGGCATAATATTAATGTAAATAATTTCCAGAATCACGAAGATATTGTGTGCCCTGCATGTGCCACCGGGAAATTAATTACTAGACCCTCCACTCTGAAAGTGAAGGATTAAGTCTCTGCATTCCTGGAACGCATCCAGGGAGACATTTGCGGTCTCATTCAGCCCATCTCAGTGCTATTTAAGTATTTCATGGTGCTCATTGATGCTTCCTCGAAGTGGTCATATGTGGGTCTGTTGTCCACAAGAAACCGTGCTTTCGCAAAGTTGATCTCGCAGATCATTCACATCAGAAAATGTGTTCCTTGATCATCACATCAAGTCCATCAGAATGGACAATGCCGGAGAATTTACTTCAAAGGCATTTGATGATTATTGCATGGCGATGGGGATTGCAGTTGAGCATTCGGTACCGCACGTCCATACCCAGAATGGTTTGGCAGAGGCTTTAATTAAGAGAATTAAATTTATTGCCTGACCCCATTTGCATAATTGTAATTTGCCAGCTACATGTTGGGGACACGCAGTCCTATTTGCAGCGAATCTCTGAGAGACCATGTAGAGGTATCCCAATGTTGGTGATGAGTAATTGACAGTTGGTTTAGTGAGTTTGAGTTTGTTTTGGGTATTCTAGGGTTGAGTACCTTTACTTGTGCTTATACTGATTATGCTATTTCGTGCGGTGCTATGTGACGGTTTGCTTGTCTGTGTGACTCCAGGACTTTGGAGCTAGGTCATGCTGAGGCGAGGAGGACCGGGACTAGGCACAGGAGGTGTTGAGGTCCAGACGGTCGGTGATGCCAAAGATGATAGAGGCTGGTGAGGTGGTTGCGAGTCGGGAGACGAGGAACCGGAGCTGGAGCTACTGGTGACGGACACAACGGGCGACGACGAGAGAACTGGGACTAGGCTCAGGGAGGAGTCGGAGGTCCAAACGGTTTGGAGGTCGGTTGCGGCCGTACACGACGGAACAGACCAGGACTAGACTCAGGTGGAGTCGGAGGTCTCAGTCGGTGTCGGGTGGACACGACAGGAAGCGGCGAGAGGATCGGGACTAGACTCAGGGAGGAGTTGAGGTCCAGACGATCAGGATGCCGGGTGCGGTCGTGTGCAGCAAAGCAGACCGGATTAGACTTAGGGAGGAGTCGAGGTCCAGTCGGTCAAAGGTATCAGTTGCGGGAAGCTTCCAGGAAGGTGCTTGAGGGGCAAAATGGTAATTTGACTCAAGCAATGGAAGTGGAGGCAGATTTCCCTCCAAAAATCTGGTTTGACACCTTTTCCCCATGTGGTTGAGTGGCGTGGAGTGGGAGAGGTATGACAATTCTTGATTTGCTAGTTTAGGGTGAGCCCTTGGCCTTCAAATGGAGAGGAGGCAGTAGCAAAGCAAGTATTCTAGTAGGAAAGAGCTCTAGCAAGTGCTTATACGTGTAGGCAAAGAGAGGGAGTGAGTTCTGGAGAGAGCTCCCACTGTGTATGAGCATGTAGAGTGTGTTTCCCCCACTATCCAACTGTGTATGGGGATGCAGTGCTTGTAAACCTCTTGTAAACATTCATGTCTCCTAATCAATATGAGAAATGTTGTGATTGAGATATTTCGAGTTCTTGAATGTCTTTGAGCTTTTCCTGTTGTTCTCTGTTTCTTTGAGCTTTTGAGATGAATACTTGAAAGAGTAGCCTTGATTCTTTGCTCTGTGATGGGATTGAGTCTCAAGACCATTTTGTCAGTTAACCCCCAAAGAGCAAAATGATAGAATCAAAGGATCCTTCATTTTTCACTCATGAGCTACTTTTCCTCTGTTAGTTACTGTTTAGGGTTTGATGTTAGGGCATGCTTGGATCTTTGGATTCTCAGAGAAATACTCATTCCAAGTGTGTGCATCAGTGTCCTGATGTCATTGCTTAGCTTTTTGCAAAAGCTCATGAGCAGAGAATGAGAGATTATAAAGTAATTTGGGATTTAGCTCATTATCTGTAAAAGTTACAAATTTCTATTAAAATCCCAAATTCTTAGCTCTCTTGGTGAAATCTTTGGTAACGGATAAGTATTTCACCAAGCCCCCGATCTTCGATGGGATCGACTATCCCTTTTGGAAGAGTCGGATGGAGACCTACATTTAGGCCTAGGGCTATGCGATTTGGCACAAGGTCAAAGTTCGCTTTGATGTTCCTGCCGATGAGAACATCAATGCTGGAAACATGGCTGATGTTGAGGCAAATGCTAAGGCAAGGAACATCATCATTCAAGGTTTGAGCCGAAATGAGTTTGATCTCATTTCTCATCTTTCGTCGGCCTTTGATATTTGGGAGACCCTCGATGCTTACCATGAGGGCACCACCCAAATAAAGACGGTGCGACAGGACCAATTCAAGCGAGATTACAACAAGTTTGAAATGCTCGCTGGAGAGTCCTTAGATGAATGCTTTGCGAGATTCCACAAGATCTTGAGCAACCTCCGAGCGGTCGGTCTCACATACCCCGACTCGGACAACGCTCGTCAGATGCTTGTGGCTTTAGACTTGCGCGTTTGGGAGATGAAGGTGACCACCATCAAGGACACCACGGACCTCTCGACTTTGATTCTTGATGTGTTGTACTCACACCTCAAGACTCACGAGATTGACATTGTCTCTCGTAAGTCGAAGTCACAATCGATGGCGTTGGTTATTGATCTCAGTTCGACTTCTGAGTTTCCCTCCGATGGTGTTTCTGGTTTTTCTCTTGCTGCTGTTTGTGAGATGAGTGATGACCTAATAGAATAGCTTCCAGAAAACCAGCTAGCCCTCTTAGCCAGAAAATTTTTCCATGCTTACAAGAGGGTTAGAGAGAGAAAGAGAGGAGAAGGACGAGTGATTTGCTTCGAGTGTGGTGCCCCCAACCACATTCGGGCAAATTGCCCCAAGCTGGAGGGCAAACATGACTTGGGCGGTTCGAGCAAGAACGTCTACACCGACAAGAACCACAACAAGAAGCCGCCAAGCAAAGACAAGAAGTTCCGCAACCTTGGCAAAGCCAAGAAGCTGTTCCATCGTGTCCTCACCGCCTTCGATGACCTCGACCTCAGCGAGGTAGAGGGGTGGAGTGACGATGATGGGAAGGATGAGCAAGACCCCAAGGGTAGCGACGACTTCTCCGGCATGTGCTTCATGGCCCTTGAGGGCGAAGTGAGCGACATTGAGCTTTATTCCGACTCCGACAAGGTATACCCCTCATACGACCAGCTTAATTATGCTTTTCTTAAGCTAGGTAAATTTCATGCTAGATCTAGGGCTAGATGTAGTGAGTTGGAGAAGGAAATAGATAGATTGTCACGGGAGCTTACTTCACTTATATCTGCTCCCTCCCGTGACGAATGTGATACATGCTGTGCTTTGCTTGGTGACATGGAGAAATTAAGGACCTCGCATGATAGTTTGTCTTCTGAGCTTGATATGATTAAAGTGGAGAATGTTAGTCTTTTAGTTGAACTAGAGATGAGTAGGGTATGCCTTTTCATCTACTGTGTTGATACTACTTCTTGCACCTCATGTGAGGACAAGGAGAATGCTTTTAGAGGTCTTTATACCATGCTTCTTGATCTGCCCGAGACTTGTGAAAGTTGCAATAATTTAAAGATGAACTTAAAAAGGGCAGATCACAAAATTGCTGAATTACAAGCTTTTCTACTTGAGCCTATTGCTTCATGTGTGAATTGTCCTAAACTGACTGCTGAGCTTGAATCTGTTTCTAAACAGTTTCAAGAGATGATTGACAACAATAATAAATTGGCTCAATATGCTTCTAAGGACCCTGTTAGCTCACCATGCAATAATTGTAACAAACTAAAATCTGAATTGGTTTCATTGGATGAAAAATATGTGAAGCTAACTAAGGACCTTCTAGAGAAGCAACCATCCGCTTGTAATGTGTGTGCTGTTGGGAAGAAGCATAAGGGTTTGGTAGAGACGCCTAGTGACGTGGACCAATTGGCTAGCAGTAGGACTGTCCCTTTTGAGTCGGCTGTGCGTGCACAAGCCATTCGTTCCTCTGCTATTGGTTCTTCTTCTACTCCCTTACCTTCTGCTGTCTGTTCTTCCCCTGCTCTTCTTGCACATCTCTCTTTCAGGAGTGTCAGTATCTTATGAACACTCTCGAGAGGTTTGTAGGAGGCAAGAAGAAGCTAAATCTTATTCTAGACCAATCTAAGATTTGCAAATTCAATCAAGGTCTACGATACGATTTTTCTGAGGATATGAGGAAGCATCCACATGCTGTTCTTAGACCCATAGCAGCAGGTCTGATCGAGATAGAGCCCAGATATGAGAAAGTTCATTTCAAATCAGCAGGCTTTGTCCAAGAGATTTTTGACAGCAAGGTGATTCCACCCGTTGCTTCGACCTCTCAGAAAGCAAAGCCTCATCATGCTACTTCTACCTCTCAGAAGGTGAAGTACCATTGTACCTTCTGTCAGAAGGATGGACACTCGATAGAAAGATGCTTCAAGCGCGCCAAGATCGCGCGTAGAGACCGTGTTGACGGTCTTAGGCGTATTCAGGGTCAGCCCTAGACCTTGAGTGCTTCTAAGACCAACACGAGGTCGAGAGTTGCTTCAGCTGATGGGTTTGGGCAGCATCGAGGACTTGGATTTTCTGAGTTTTCTGGTTTTCGTCCTCGATATGCCTCTAGTCGTGACTTCCACCGTTCTGAGGGTAGATCTCATTTCCTCCGTCGAGATGGCTACCCGCGGCGTGATCAGCGTGTTGTTGGTACTCCGACTCACTCTTCCATAGCGATCGGACCAACGGCGGCCAGTCTACGTGAGACTCGCTTTTGAGCGGCGAGGCGTAGGGTAGATAGAGGTTAGTCGTGTGTGGCTACTTCTTCTGGTCGATGTGTTACTCAGTATTGGGTGCCAAAATCACTCTTGATTTATCCCAGTATTGAGACTTTACTCTTTGTTTGACTCAGGTTCGCCGGGCTGGGAAGGGAGAAGTTTGGCTTGTAGACTCCAGTTGTTCTCGTCATACGACTGAAGACTCTCGTTGGTTCTCTTCCTTAGCCCGTGCTCCAGGTGATGAGATGATCACCTTTAGAGACGCTTTGTCTGGGCGCGTCATCACGAAAGGTACTATGCGCGTTAATGATTCTTTTATTTTAAAAGATGTTGCCTTGGTAAGTAAGCTGCAGTATAATTTGCTTTCATTCTCTCAGCTTACCGATGACGGTTATGAAGTAAGCTTTAAGAAAAACAATTGCCAAATTCTTGATTCTTCGGGTAGTCTGGTTTGCGGGATTTCTCGTTATGGGAGGATCTTTCGTGCTGATTTTGTTGAGTCTTCTGGTGATCCTCTCCAGTGTTTAGTTGCTTCAAAGTCTCGTGACCTCACCTTCTGGCATAGGAGACTTAGTCATATTGGATTTGACCATTTGACCTGAGTTAGCGGCCACAACCTCATTCGTGGTCTACCGAAACTCAAGATGGTCAAAGATCTAGTTTGTGCTCCATATCGGCACGGCAAGATGGTTGCCGCTTCTCATCCTCCGGTCACAGTACTATGACTGATGCACCAGGACAGCTGCTCCATATGGACACAGTTCTACCAGCTCGAGTGCAGTTAGCAGGAGGGAAGTGCTATGTCCTTGTTGTGGTTGACGACTTCTCGAGGTATTCTTGGGTGTTTTTCTTGGCCTCGAAGGATGAGACGTTTACCCACTTTCGGGATTTGTTTAGTAAGCTTTCTGTTGAGCTCCCAGGTGCCTTATGAGCGATCTGCAGTGATAATGGCATGGAGTTCAAGAATTCTTACTTTGAGAGGTTTTGCGATGAGACTGGTGTAGACCTGTGAGGTGACCTTCGATGAGGCCAGTCCGGGGACTAGGCCTGATATCTCAGGTTCTTTAGAGCTATCCGAGACCATCTTTGTGGATGATGAGGACGATGGAGATGAGGGTTGTCTACCTGATCCAGTTACTCATCCTCCCCTTGAGGTGCCTATTTCCACTGCACCTCATGGCGATCAGCCCATGACTTCTGCTTCTTCCGGAGCTAGTGGCTCTGCTCCTACCTCATCAGCTCATGAGGTATAGGCCACTTCTTCATCTCATCCAGGACCTCCCCGAAACATCAAAAAAGACCATCCTTCCGAGCAGATTATTGGGGACCTTTTTGAGCGTGTCACACGCTCAAAGTCTGGATTATCTCAATTCTATCTCCATTCTGCCTTCATTGCCTCATTTGGGCCCAAGGATGTCTGTCATGCCCTTTCTGATGAGTCTTGGGTCAATGCCATGCATGAGGAGTTAGAGAATTTCGAGAGAAACAAGCTCTAGTCACTTGTTGAGCCCCTCGAGGTCACAATGTTATTGGGACTAAGTGGGTGTTCAAAAACAAGCAGAGTAAGGATGGGGTGGTTATTCGAAACAAGGTTAGACTGGTAGCTCAGGGCTTCTCCCAGGTTGAGGGTCTAGATTTTGAGGAGACCTTTGCCCCTGTAGCTAGACTTGAAGCCATTAGAATCATGCTTGCTTTCGCAGCTTCTAAGGGTTTCAAGCTTTACCAGATGGACGTCAAGAGTGCCTTCCTTGATGGGTTTATTGAGAAAGAAGTCTATGTGAGATAGCCTCCAGGTTTCGAGAACCCCAAATACCCAAACCATGTCTACAAGCTTTCCAAAGCTTTGTATGGACTTAAGCAGGCCCCTAGAGCTTGGTTTGAGAGGCTTAAGTCATATCTGTTGAGTCATGGTTTTGAGATGGGTAAGGTAGATAAGACCTTGTTTATTCGTAGGCATGGTACTGATCTTCTGCTCGTCCAGATTTATGTGGATGACATCATCTTTGGTGGCTCCTCTCATGCTCTTGTTTCACAATTCTCGGATGTCATGAGCACCGAGTTGAGATGAGCATGATGGGTGAGTTGACATTCTTCCTTGGCTTCCAGATCAAGCAGACTCGGGAGGGTACTTTCTTGCATCAAGGCAAGTACACTCGTGACCTCTTGAGATGCTTTGACATGAGTGATGGTAAGCCAGTGTCGACTCCCATGGTATCAACAGCTTCACTTGACCCAGATGAGGATGGCGAGCCGGTTAACCAAAAAGAGTACAAAAGCATGATTAGCTCTCTCTTGTACCTCACTGCCTCGAGACTAGACATACACTTCTTCATGTGTCTTTGTGCTCGGTTTCAGGCTTCTCCTCGTGTATCTCACCGCCAGGCGGTGAAGCGCATTCTTCGGTACCTTCGAGCTACCATTGACTATGGTATCTGGTACTCTTCCTCTTCCTGTCTTTCCCTTAGAGCCTACTCGGATGCAGACTTTGCTGGCTGTAGGATAGATAGGAAGAGCACTTCTAGCACTTGCCAATTTATTGGCACTTCTTTTGTCTCTTGGTCTTCTAGGAAGCGATCGGTGTTGCCTGATCCTTTGTAGAGGCGAGTATGTTGCTGCAGACCGATTCTTTGCAGCCAGTACTGGATGGCCTCGACCCTGTGGGACTTTGGGTTAGTTATAGACAGTGTTCCACTCTTTTGTGATAACACTTCTGCTATTAACATTGCTAAGAACCAAGTGCAGCACTCTCGGACCAAACATATTGATATTAGATACCACTTCCTTAGAGACCATGTGGAGAAGGGTGACATAGTGCTCCAGTTTGTGGAGAGTGACCACCAGTTGGCTGATATCTTCACCAAGCTTTTGCATAGCTCTAGGTTTTCAGCCTTGCGAGGAGAGCTTGGGGTGGTTTGTCCTTATGGATTGTAGTGAGGGGGAGCTTTGGGCTTTACTGCTTTATCTTATTTATTATGCTCCTGTTCTCATTTTGCTGCATTGCATTCGGGGTGCATTGGGTTAGTCCTCTTAGCATAGATTAGAGTGTATCTCTTGTCTAGTGGCTTAGATTTCTTCCTCTCATCTTGTGATCTAGGATGCTGCTTATTAGCTATCTCTCTTCTCACTAGGTTGAGCTCACTCACTTCTTATAGGTTCTAGCAAGGGTTGGGCCATGTGGAGGTCATCCCATGTGTGTGATAAGTAATTGACATCGGTTTAGAAAAGTCGAGTTTGATTTGGTTGGTTTGAACCTTGACGTTGCGTGGTGCAATCGGGCTCGGTCGGACTTGGTCAAACCTGGTCAAAGTGGTTAGGATGCATATTATGTCAACTTGTCAGGTTTGGGCTATCTCATGCTTAATGTGCTTCATTAATGCTATTTATGCTTTCATGTATCGAGTGGTGCTATGTGATGTGTTTCTTGTCTGTGATGGCTGCAAGACGTCGAGGCGAAGTCATGGCGAGACACAAGGTGACCGAACTAGACACGGGCGGTGTCAATGTCAGAACGGTCGAGATGTGTCGAAGACCGCGGAGACTCGAGGTGGTTGCGAGGCTTGTACAACAAGAGACACGGAAGCTTCCCAGAAGGTGCAGGAGGGGCGAATTGGTAATTTCGCGAGGCTGCACAAGCGGGAGCGGGTTCCGTTGGATTTAACGGGCATAACGGGCTAGAGACCCGTTAGCCAAGGGCTATAAATAGGAGTGAGTGGCTGCATGTATCCCATGGCTTTGGGAGAGAGTTAGGGTTTGCTAGAGTCAAAAGAGGCTTTGTGAGTTTGCTTTGGCTTTAGGCTTTAGTGGTTGGAGAGTTGGTGTGGGCAGCAGGGAGTGTCTCCCACGTTCATCTCTTCTCTGTGTTGTGTCTCCTCCAAGCATGTAGAGAGTGTGTGTGTTCTTGAGACTAGAGGAGAGGGTGAGGACGGATTGTGTTTCTTGTAATCATTCCTCTTGTTCTAATGTCCATGCGTATGGGGACTCCTCTGTAATCCTTGTTTGAATGGGAATGAAATCTTTGAAGTTTATCTCTCGTGCCTCCCTGTTTCTCCCTTCGATGCTTCTCTGGCTTGATTTTTGAATTTCTTGTTTTTGGCTCGATTCTTGCTGAGGAGTGGCAAAATGGGTTGCTCTAGGTTGGGATGATGCCCTAAGATCATTTGATTGAACTTTCCCAAGAGCAAAGTGAATGAATCAAAGATTTGCACTTTTCAGGTTTTCTGTTCTTGTTCTTCATCTCTAGGGTTTTAGTGCACTTCGTGTTTCCCTTCACGAGATGGCATGAAACTTGGCATGTTGAGTCCAGAGGTTATTAATTAGCTATCCTCAAAGTTTCATGGCCAAAAGATCAAAGGTTGGGGAGTAATTTGGGTTTTGGCTCGGTTCTTGCAAGATTTCATATTTTTACCCAAATCTGAAATTCTTGTTTCTTGGTGTGGTTTCTTTGTTTCCCAAAGCCCCCTTGCTATTTAGTATGTTGTAGTAATGCTTTGGGTCAAAAAGAATGAAAGAAAACCACCATTTGCCTTGATTTTCGAAGATTCGAAGTTATACCCAAATTTCAGAGTTTCAGTTTTGCTCTCGGGTCACCTGGAACAGGGGAGCGGTCAGACCGGTCATTGAAGGGCGGTCAGACCGGCACACTACGGGCGGTCTGACCAGCATTGGACCAGTGGTCTGACCGGGGACTGGTTGGCGGTCTGATCGGCCCACAATAGGCGGTCTGATCGGCCTACTGCAGGCGGTCTGACCGGCCTACTGCAGGCGGTCTGACCAGCCACCCCTTTGCAGCTTGTTCTTTGGTTGTTTCTTCTAGCTGCTTTGGGTTTCTCTCCTGTCTTCTTCTCGTAGATGTTCAGTAAGGTCCTCCTGAAGTTTTAACTCTGTTTTCTTCATAGCTCTATAGCTATCGGAGAAGATTTGCTAGTAGATACCTTGGGGGCAAGTTTTAAGAGTCGACATTCACCCCCCTCTGTCGCCATTTCGGTCCAACAATTGGTATCAGAGCCAGGTTAGCTCTTATCAATAGATCTTAACCGGTCTCTAGAGCCATGGCGACGGACAAGTACTCGACCAAGCCTCCGATCTTTAATGGCACGATTACCCCTTCTGGAAGAGCCGAATGGAGACATACATCTAGGCTCAGGGGTATGCCATCTAGCGTAAGGTCAAGGTCCGATTTGTTGTTCCTGCCGATGAGAACATCAACGCCGGGAATATGGCTGATGTTGAGGCAAACGCTAAGGCAAGGAACATCATAATCCAGGGCTTGAGTCGTAGCGAGTTTGACCGCATATCTTATCTTTCGTCTGCCTTTGATATCTGGGAGACCCTTGATGCTTACCATGAGGGCACCACCCAAATAAAGACGGTGCGACAGGACCAGTTCAAGCGAGATTACAACAAGTTTGAAATGCTCACTGGCGAGTCCCTCGATGAGTGTTTTGCGCGTTTTCACAAGATTCTGAGCAACCTCCGAGCGGTCGTTCTCACATACCCCGACTTGGATAACGCTCGACAGATGCTAGCTGCACTTGACCTTCGTGTTTGGGAGATGAAGGTGACTATCATCAAGGACACCATGGACCTCTCGACTTTGACTCTTGATGCGTTGTACTCGCACCTCAAGACTCACGAGATTGACATTGTCTCTCACAAGTCGAAGTCACAGTCGATGGCCCTAGTCACCGATCCCAGTTCGGCTTCTGGTCTTTCTTCTGATTTGCTGTGTGGATTCTCCCTTGCCGCTCTATGTGACATAACTGATGATCAGTTAGAGCAGCTTGCGGATGAGCAGTTAGCCCTCCTAGCTCGGAGATTCTCCCATGCTTACAAGAGGAGGAGGGACGAAAAGAGAGGACCCATGATCTACTTTGAGTGTGGTGGCCCCAACCACATTCGAGCGAACTGCCCCAAGCTGGAGAAGGGCAAAGGTGATTACGGCGGTTTGGGCAAAAACGACTACATTGACAAGAACCCCCCTCAGCTCACACACAAGGCAAGAAGAAGTTCCGCGACCTTGGCAAAGCCAAGAAGCTCTTCCACCGCGTCCTCACCGCCTTCGACGACCTCGATCTCAGCGAGGTGGAGGGGTGGAGCGACGACGATGGAACGGACGAGCAAGAACCCAAGGGCGGCGATGACTTCTCCGGCATGTGCTTCATGGCCCTTGAGGGCGAACTGAGCGACAGCGAGCTGTACTCCGACTCCAACGAGGTATCCCCCACCTATGACCAGCTCAATCATGCTTTTCTTAAGTTAGGTGGATTTCATGCTAGAGCTAGAGCTAGGGTTAGCGAGTTGGAGAAGATAGTAGATAGATTATCACGGGAGCTTACTTCACTTAGATCTGCTCCCTCCCGTGATAACTGTGATACATGCTGTGCTCTGTTGGGTGACATGGAGAAATTAAGGACCTCGCATGATAGTTTGTCCTCCGAGCTTGACATGATTAAGGTGGAGAACATTAGTCTTCTTGTTGAGCTTAAGATGAGTAGGGTAACTTGTAACATCCCAAAAATTTAAATTTGAAAAATATGAAGTTTTTGAATTATTTTTGCAATATATTTTATTTGAATTTGGAGTTTATGATATTTTTCTGAAAATTTGGTTGAGGTTCAAGAAAGAAATTAACACTAAGTGAAGTCATAACAAGGAATATGCCAATGGTAGAGAATTGAAATTTAAAAAAAAATCGAATATGAAAAGATGATCCAGAAATGGAAGGGAGAAATTTGAAAGGTATAAAATCTCATTCTGGAAATAATGACATAGATAGCAATATAGAATATATATATATATATATATATATATATATATATATATATATATATATATATATATATATATATATATATATATATATATATATATATATATATATATATATATGCAAAATTAAATAAGCCAGTAAAAATAACCATAGGTAATATATATAAACCCTTATAATCTAAATAATAATAATAATAATAATAATAATAGTAACTATCACTTAATAGTTGAAAAATTGAAGCTTAAATTCTAAATGCCGTGCAAAAATTTAAGCCCGCAATAATTTTGCAAATTTCAAATCCATCATCAACTTTTTGCCCTCTGCTTCATTTTCTCCCTATTCCAGCATGTGGGCCCCACCCCCTCTTTTTCTCTCTCTTTTCCCTTCCTCTCTCCTCCTGCCAGCGGGCCCGGGCCGCCCCCTCCCTCTCTTTCTCCTCTTCCTTCCCTGGCTCCTGCCCCGCCTCCTCCCCTTTTCTTTCTTCCCCCTGCAGCCGCTCATTTCTTCCTTCTTCCTTGCGTGGCTACCGTGAGTCCACGTCGCCCTCCGCAATGTGCGCCGGCTCCCTCTGTCCTTGCGCCGCCCCGCCAGCGTCGGGTCACCTCGCCGCTGTCCCATTCCCGAGCTCCGCGCCCTGCACACCTCCTCGCGCCGAGCCCCGCGCCGGTCGTTGCCCGCCGGACCATCCCCGCGCCCGGTCCTTCGCCGTATCCGCCCGGATCTCCACGCCTCTCCCTACCTTCTGCACCTACAAGAGCTCCGGCTTCTCCCCCCAAGCCCCGCGCCATCCCCTTTCTCCCCCGTTTCCTTCCTCATCTAATTCTTCCCCAAATCCAACCACCGCCGCCATTAACACCGCCCTCTCTACACCAGTGGATTCCCCTTCGATTCCTTCCGGGAGGAGCACCCTCGCAGGCTCCCCGAGCTTCCCCGATGGTCCCCGGTGCTTCTCCCCTACTCCAAGCCACCGGCGTCGTACGCCACCGCCGCCCGACCCTGGCCAACGCCGCTAGCTCCCCTGGCATCTCTCCCATTCAACCCACTCCGGGGTAAGCTTTCCTTGCCCCCTCTAATGCTCGTGCGCGCCTCATCTTCTCTTCTCCTCCACGCCGACGCCGCCTCCCCGCTCCACCCCACCTCCGGCTGCTTGCGCCGACGCCAGCCACCTTCGACGTCGCCATGGCCCAAGAGGACAGCACTAGATGTTTCCCAACTCGTCAAGCAATCCATTTTGCCAGTAACCTCCCCCTTCCCGGCCATCCTTCGTCGGCGCCGCCGCAACCCCATTTGCGCCGGCGACTCCTCTGTTTTGCCCTCTCCTGCTATATCTCCTTTAACTCTTTTTCCCTTCTCTAGTCAAGAGAAACCCACTGCCCAACTGGTCAGCTCAGCTGATCCTCCTACCGAAGGCCCTGGGTTCCATCCCTCCCTGGCGCATTTCTTCTTTTTCCTTATTTTGTTTTGTTAATCATTTCATTTACGGAAAAGCTAAGGAAGATAATTAGAAAGTAACCCCAGGAAGCTAAGAAAATTAGTTTAGATTTAAATAAAGTTTACCTATTGATGTGACCACGCCACCAACACGTACGACCATAGCGGCCAATATCAAGAATGAACTAAAGGTGAATTCGTTTCTTCAACTTCAACATATTTTAAATGAGAATATGATGCTACCTAATGATGAAAATATATATATTTGTAGCACCACATCACTTTGGAACCAATTGAAGCAAGGATTCAAGTTGGACAGGTTTTGGAATCCAATTCGGCCTCCAGATCAATTCGGATTCAGCCTGACAAGCCAACTTCAAACGGCCATAACTTTTGATCTAGAAGGCTTCTCGGGGCCCATGAGTACTCGTTGGAAAGCTCTTGAAGTCTACTTTCAGATGAATCTAGTCTCACCTCCAAACTCCATTTGAGCAGATCAGAAACTGCGAAAGAAGACATGTCACTTTTCCAATCCGAGTCAAAGTGGGCCGAGGGCCTTGTAACTTGGGCCATTTGGGCCGGAACTGTTCATGTGAACAGTACCACGCGCGTGAACAGTAACTAGGAATAGTACCACATCCCTTTTCATTAGATAAGTGTGGCTTCCCCCTCCCCTATTTAAAGAGACCACACCCCTTTAGTTTTCCTCGGGTTTTTCTTAAGAGTTTATTCTGCTTAGCAGTTTCGCCGCATGTTCGGTTTGAGGAACCCCAACTTGTGAACTTAAACATTATTCGCAATTTCAGATTGCATCTTTTACTCTCTTGCTTGTGTTCTCGATTCGCTTGCAGGAGATAGCCTTCTTGGCGAGGTCAATCGTGTTCGGCACGGTTGATAACCAACGGAGCAGTGGTGTAGTGATTGCGAGGGTTTGATCTGTTTTGGTGAGCCTTTGGATCATCAACGTCGAGATCTCCACAATCGACTTATCAGTACCTCTCGGAAGATCGGGCCATCGTCACATCAGTTGGTATCAGAGCAACGGTTGCCCGTGAGGTAATTCTTGTATCCCTAGTTAGTAGATTGGTTTTATTTCCTATAGTCCAAAAAAATTGCCCCACAAAAGAGTTAATTTCCGCTGTCCAAACCCGTTGTGCCTTTCAATCTGTTAGTTTTGGTTTGCTAAATTGAATTTGTGTCCGTCATAGTATTGTCTAGTTGCTGGTCATATCTTTGTTCCATTGAAAATCCAAACAAAAAAAAAATTCCCCACCCCAAACCCTAATTTCCAATTTCGGCTGATTTTTCCTTCCTCTGCAGCCGCCACCAAAAACATCATATCTTTTGATTCCGAGATTATTTTTGAGTGGGACCACCGCCATTAGATTCAAAAATCCTTTATCCATCTATCTGTAAAATTTCACGTCATTCCAGCAAGGCAGTTAAGAGATATCTGTGGTGGAAGTTGATCTAAAATTCCAGATTGAATCTGCAACAGTCGGCACTTGTGAATTTTGTGCGACTTTTTCGGTCGGTTTCCAGAACTTGGCCCCAAAACAAAAGTTGTAGAAAAAGCCGTCATAAAACATAGAAAAAAAGAATCATTGAAAAAAAGGCAACTGACAAAAATTTACGGCCAAAATACCGACGTGCTGTCTAGTGGACAGAAATCTTCAGTTTCCAGTTTTGGGTCAATCCTTGTGTTCTTCAATTCCAGATTGCATTGGATTGAATTATCTTCTATTTACCACTCCTACACTTTGCCATACACTTATTTTTAGCCGTCTTCCATGCTTGGTTGATCAGCAACATAGGCTAAGTGCTAGATACTGAACTATAATTCAATTCTATGCAATTCTGAAATGAACTGATTGTTCTCCATTGCTACCATATTGTGCCTTCCAAGCTACACCTACTCTTGATCGAACAGGTTCCTCTTGCAATCGTACCACGCTCGACACGGTGTCACGAACCAGCCACCGGTTGTACCACCTGCTGCATTGGTAAGAACACTTGTAAGAGTGTGATAAGACGCTTAGAATGTGTGATTCCACCTTCCACCACCTAGTAGTTGATAGGGATAATACCTTTGTGTTGTCTTCTGTTTTCTACTAACCATGATAGGTGGGTCGTCTGATGATCAAGAGTGTGTTTTAAAGGGAGAGTTCATGATGCTCTTGGATGAACGACGCATCGATAGGAAGCTTCAAGCTTCGATAGACACATTGCAGCGCTCCATCAGTTCCATCAATGAGAGACAAAGCCGAGATGCTGGCGCTGCATTTGCTGCCCATGATGCACGCCCACAACACCGCTTACATCACAATCGTCATGGTATGGGAGGTAATAATTTTCAGCACTACAATGCTCGTGCTAATGATGAACCATTTGCTAAAGTTAAATTTACCATACCATCCTTTGCGGGTGTTTATGATGCTGAAACTTATCTAGATTGGGAGATGACAGTTGAACAAAAATTTAATGCCCATCTAGTTCTGAAGTGCATAGAGTCGGACAAGCTACTAGTGAATTTAAAGATCGTGCTATCATTTGGTGGACTCATGTAGTTAATTCTGGTTTAGCTTTGATACATGGGATAGATTGAAAGTAGCTATGCGTGCTAGATTTGTTCCTCCTGCTTTTAACCATGAAATGCGTAAGAAATTGCAGCAATTAAACCAAGGTAATAAATCTGTCGAGGAATACTATCAAGAACTACAAATAGGCATGTTGCGTTGTAATGTTGTAGAAGATGAGGAGGATCGATGGATCGTTTTATGGGGGCTTAAGGTGTGGAATTCAGGACATAATTGATTACAAAGAGTATAATGATATCAATAGATTGGTCCAGCTTGCTTGTTTGGCGAGAAGGAATTGCGGGGTAGGCGACAAAGGACTAGGAGCAACTTTGGGAGTACGTCGCATCGAGATCGACACCAGGGCAAGCCAAGACAGCCCCACCTCCTATTTTTCGAGCTGCTGCCCCCTCTGTGAGTAGGGCGCATTCAGCAGCGCCTCCGCCACCATCACGCGCATCCGAGACGAGCAAATCTACTAGTATGCAAGCACCAACAAAGAGCACTTCATCGGTTGCTTCCACGGGCGTCACGATGGTCATTGTGTGCCACCGTTGTAAAGGGATGGGCCACATCATGAGAGATTGCCCAAGTCGCAGCGTATATTACGACGAGAAGATGGTGGTTATGTAAGTGCTTGTGATGTTGAGGATGAATATGCTCTTGCAGCTAACCTTGCAGGTAATGGTGATGATCATGAGAACAAACCTGTGTTTGTGCCATTTTCTATGACTAACAACTTGCAGGTAGTTGAGAACCATGCCAAAGAGGGGCATGAGCTGATTGAATCACTGACCCCATTGGTTGAGAATGAAGATAAGGAGATGGATGCACTTACATCATTTGAGGAGAGCCAAAAGGTAAAGGCCATGGTGCTATCATCGCTCACGGTACTGATTTGGTGCTACAACAAGACATAGAGCAACCTTGTGAGTATATACCTCTTGTAGTGCAATCTTTCGATGGTCCTTGTATTGACTTAAATGAACCATGTGCGGATCTAAATTCTCATAATTTTGCACATGTCGAATTAATAACACATAAAGAAGTTTTGCCTAGAATTTCTCCTGCTAATTCATTGTGTTACATCATGTTGGATTTACCTATGAAATTGTCACACGCTATGAAGAAAGTTTCTGAACTTGCATATTCGAAATTCTTGTTTAGTGCCTACAACCCTGGATATAAGTTTAATTTGATTGGAGATTATGGTGTGGAAAATCAATTTCTTGTAGATCGAATATGCATAACTTGCGATCACATGGATGAATTGAAACTTGCTATTTGGGACAACAATTCTTGTATGCTGAATCATGTTCAATGTGAGAGGGAAGTAAAATTTAGTACTCATCCAATGCCTATGTGTTCATCTCTTTTTGCACCATCTAGTATGGACAATCCGAATAAAGATGATGAATTATGGCAGAACATACAAATCTCTTCACACTTGTTAGATGAATTTGCTATGGTTCGATTGAGATATGATTATATGGATGAACTTTGCTTGATTCCAACAGTTATGGTTTTGCCCATATGTGCCACCCCTACATGTTTACAATGTCAAAGATTTGAATTGCATAAATGCTTCACTTACATTTGCAAAATAAGTTGCAATAATTACTGTGTGAGAAATTTTGAATTACTCATTAACATATATGATTACTCTTGGGTTAATAATACAATGAGCTTTTACGATCACTGCTGTATTATAACATTAATTGTGCAACAACGAAGAACTGTTAAAACGGATGACATATACATATACCATGCATACACCTTGGCTTCTTTGTTACCATATTTTCAGCTTATCAAAAGCCGAGGGCGGCTTTGTTTGCAAGAAGGGAGGATGATAAGAACATGAACCCTATGGATACAACCATATTTGCTATACTTGTTGTTCCAATTACAAGAGCTCCTACGTATCACTTAAATTATGAGGTGAGCTCGTTTCAAAGAGATTTTACTTTATTTGATAAAGAATTTATGATATTACATAATGAGAGTTTGTTGCGTTTGTTATCATACACCAAGATTTATAATCAAGATCATGCAATACGTGACACTACACATGTGTTAAAACCGAGGACGGTTTTTCATCAAGAAGGAGGATGATGTGACCACGCCACCAACACGTCGACCATAGCGCCAATATCAAGAATGAACTAAAGGTGAATTCGTTTCTTCAACTTCAACATATTTTAAATGAGAATATGATGCTACCTAATGATGAAAATATATATATTTGTAGCACCACATCACTTTGGAACCAATTGAAGCAAGGATTCAAGTTGGACAGGTTTTGGAATCCAATTCGGCCTCCAGATCAATTCGGATTCAGCCTGACAAGCCAACTTCAAACGGCCATAACTTTTGATCTAGAAGGCTTCTCGGGGCCCATGAGTACTCGTTGGAAAGCTCTTAAAGTCTACTTTCAGATGAATCTAGTCTCACCTCCAAACTCCATTTGAGCAGATCAGAAACTGCGAAAGAAGACATATCACTTTTCCAATCCGAGTCAAAGTGGGCCGAGGGCCTTGTAACTTGGGCCATTTGGGCCGGAACTGTTCATGTGAACAATACCACGCGCGTGAACAGTAACTAGGAATAGTACCACATCCCTTTTCATTAGATAAGTGTGGCTTCCCCTCCCTATTTAAAGAGACCACACCCCTTTAGTTTTCCTCGGGTTTTCTTAAGAGTTTATTCGCTTAGCGTTTCGCGCATGTTCGGTTTGAGGAACCCCAACTTGTGAACTTAAACATTATTCGCAATTTCAGATTGCATCTTTTACTCTCTTGCTTGTGTTCTCGATTCGCTTGCAGGAGATAGCCTTCTTAGCGAGGTCAATCGTGTTAAACACGGTTGATAACCAACGGAGCGATGGTGTAGTGATTGCGAGGGGTTCGATCTGTTTTGGTCGGAGCCTTTGGATCATCAACGTCGAGATCTCCACAATCGACTTATCAGTACCTCTCGGAAGATCGGGCCATCGTCACATCACCTATACCTTAAGAATGGAATTATGAGTATATTGACAAATAAATGATTAAGGAAAATAGTTAGGTAAAAGTTCAAATAATTAATTAGCATGCAAATTAAAGCATAACTAAAATATGATGTAAGGATAAGTTGAGTTAAACCCTAGTATTAGAATTCATGCAAAATAGAGATGCAACCCGGGATTATTGTACGTCAAATCTAGATTTACTTTTGGGATATCTCTGATTAATATAAAATGTAGTCGATTAAAATAGGGTGGTCGCTCCTATGTCTTCAACAAGTACCTAAATTGATAACAACTAAAATGTAGAGAGTAAATGTCTAAGTAAATGTTTATATAAATATATAAATATATATATATATATATATATATATATATATATATATATATATATATATATATATATATATATATATATATATATATATATACACATCTACTACCAATCATGAAATCTTAGAAGGTAGCTTTAGTTAGTAATGATGACAAAGTATCATCATGTATAGCAGGCTCGAGTTATAAAGGGATAAAACACCAGCAGCAGTAATGTTTAGAAAGCACTTAAGTTAACAGGTTACCATGATATATAGATGCTAAATTATAATAGCTCTAGATTAGTAAGCATCCATATAATCTCACAGACATATAGATACTTTAAAGTAAACATGTAACCATTAACACGAAGTAATTAGGGTCACATAAAATGATACCCACTTTTATACTAAGCTCTACTCAGATAACTAAGTTTAGGAGTAAGAGTAAGCCTAATGGTAGCTAAAGCAAATGCAAGATAATAAAAGTGAAATTAATTAAATTTTAATGTTAGTTTAAAATGAATAATGATATTGAACATAAATAACCAGCTAGGACTTGTATAAATAGACCCTAGATTAAGTTAAACCTAGCCTAGTGATAACTGGAAGTACATAAAATATCATACCATAAAATGCTATAAAAATAGACTATATGATTACTCGGTAAGCTAAAACTTGCAGACATCCTTATATATATGTGTATACATATATCATATGCCCTGAAGAATTAACGCCCGACAAAATAAAACCCAGTTAGACTTGCACCTCGATTCATAGGTCTAAAGAAATAACAAACGCGATTATTAATAACAAAATCAAGTCATCATATTCTATCATCGACCTTACCTTAAATAACCCAAATCACCTGTTAACTCAAGATAAAACTAAATTGAGATTATTCGGATTTATTGGATCTTTTGAGTTACTTGCTTTCATTTGGATCCAGTCGTTTGTCGCGTAATTAGAAATTGGGAGTCGTGAAGATTCAGGGGATCCAGCGAGATTAAGCTTAAAGTGAAGATAGAGACCAGGAACTCAAGAGCAAGCATTGTGTGAGCTCAAGACCGCGGTAAACCGCGCCAGGCGAGTCAATACTTTGATCATGTTGAACCTACATTTTCTGCAAATTATTTTTGTTTAAATTATCAAATTGCATGCTGTTAATTTATATGCAAATACATGTTTAATTTAGAATTCTAGTTAAATGCCTATTATCTAACTTGGTTAATATTGCCCCTCCTTTGGAATATTTGAACGTGAGAACCTAGTCGCCCTAGCAAAATTTTAATAGAACCTTTCGAGAATAAGTCCGTAATTATATGCCATGCTTAGTATTGTTTAGATACTCATGGGCGCGAGAGCGCCCAAGCATCACTTTTAATCATGAGAAAAGTTGGTTGGGCAGTCATGGTGGTAATGACTGGTGTATGTTGGATATGGTTATTTTATATTCCCAAAAACCTCAAATTGCTTATTTATCGGGCGGATGGTTCGGGGTATGGTGCAGGTGTGCACGAGAGTGTGGTTTGTGGTAGAACCGCCCAGATAACCCTAAGGACCAAATCTTGTCATGACCTCCTGTGTAAAACAAGTACAACCACAAGCTGGCAAAGTGTAGGCAGGGCTAACTGATTTGCATCGACTTAGTAAGAGTTGCGCCGGTGTGACCACGGGCGGGTAGAGGATGGCCACATCCTCCGACGTGACGGCGTAAGAGGGGCTTACGGAAGGGTGGTCGTACTCAAGGAAGTGGAAACCTTAGCGGACGTAACTCTGCTAGGAAAAATGCATTGTAAAGGTCCTGTGATAGTCTACTCAACCACATGGCTAAGGAATCATGTGGGGCAACGAGTGAATTTATCTCTTGTGGGTAAAGTGTGCAAACTCTGCAGAGTCAAAACTATTCGAATAGCCGTGCCCACGGTCAAGGGCGGACATGGGAACTTAACTAGATATAGTTCTATTTCAAAATGCTTTGTGGGTGGGAATGGAAAAGTGGAGGGCAGCGGAAAGCCCTGATTTGAGTTGTCCTGGGTGTCGTCCCAGTGGTAAGTTAAGCGGCTATAACGCTGAAAGATGGCATATGGTGTGATGCCATATGTATGGAAAAATTATGGTGATATTAGGCATATGGCGTGATGCCATATGTATGAAAAATCATGTTAATATTCCTTGAACATTATGTTTTGTTCCAAAGCTGCTAGGCCTCAGGAAATTTTATGTATTGTATTTCAAATAGTGGCATTTCTATTCCTACAAAATAAAATATGGAAAGAATAAGTAGGGTCGTGAGTAAAGGAAATAGATGTTTGTAGTGTACACATAAAGGTATTGGTGGATCCATGTCGATCATAAATAGGAAATGATAGTGTGGGTTCTGGGAGAAATAAATTGGTGGAGTCTAGCTGAATAGATAGGCTAAATAGATGATCTAATTGAATTTTCGGGAATTTGGAGGAGTAATACAAGTATTGGATTATAGTTTCTGATTAGTGATTTACTTGGTGGGAGGATACTAGTGGATCGTAGAATTAATCAATGATATTCTTGGTGGATATATAATGGTGAATCGTAGAATTGATCAATGATATTCTTGGTGGATATATAATATTGAATCGTAGGCTTGATCAATGATATTCTTGGTGGATTTGAATCAATAATAAAAAGGATTGGATTGTTAGAAAATCTTGATGAGAATGTTCGGTGGATCAATTAAATGATGTCACTCGTTGTTTGGAGTCTTAGACAGCAACCATTACAGAAAGAATATGATCGGTGGATTGAATAGAGGATGACACATGATGTTTGGAGTTTAGACAGCACTCAATAAAGAAAGTGTAATTTCGGTGGATTAAGTCAATTATGGCAATCGCTGTTGGGAGTCTTAGACAGCAGCTAATAATGAGAGTGAATCTTTGGTGGAGTAAGTCAATGATGTCAATCACGGTAAGGAGTTTTTAGATTGAAAAAAACAACAATATGATTTAATAACAGAAATGCTACTAAAAGCGATTTATGGCAAATAAAATAACTCGAGCCTCTCCTTTGGCAAGCCATGCATACTATTTAATTGCATTCTGTGTATTGGCTCGCGAGCACGGGGTTGGAGTGCTCACACTCGCTTTTGCGACAAAATTCAGATTCAGGAATCAAATCACCTCGCCTCAGCAACAAGGATGGACAAGCTGGCAGAGAAGATAAAGATGTCAAGGGCTAGGTCGCGAACCTCCAGTTGGCTGCCTGTGGGCATGTCCTGAAGGTCCCACCTGTGTGCTTCGTTCTTCCGCTGCTGCAATTTAATGATTTCGGCCTAATCGGCCCATGAGTAAGTCTACCACTATATTTACGCTTCCGCATGATATGTATTTGATATTCAGAACTGTAAACTATGAGCACTATCTACTGATCCAGGGAATAGTGCGGTGGAATCACAGAGGAATCCGGATTATAAAATCTGGGTCCCTACATAGCTCCTTCGTCATCTACTACTGTTGAGACTATTGCTTGCATCTCATGTGAGGACAAGGATAATGCTTTTAGAGGTCTTTATACCATGCTCCTGGATCTGCCCGAGTCTTGTGAAAACTGCAATAATTTGAAATTAAACTTAAAAAGGGCAGATCATAAAATTGCTAAGTTGCATGCTTCTTTACATGAGCCTGTTGTTTCTTGCACCAACTGTCCAAAATTGACACTTGAGCTTGAGTCTGTTTCTAAGCAATTCCAAGAGATGGTTGATCATGACAACAAATTAGCTCAGTTTGCGACTAAGGATCCGGTTAGCTCACCATGCATTAGTTGTGGTAAACTAAAACTTGAACTCGTTGCTTTGAATGAACAATGTGTGAAGCTAACTAAGGATTTACTAGAGAAGCCATCAACTCATTGTGATGTGATTGCTGAGGTGGGAAGGAGCCCAAGGGTAAGGTGGAGGCGCTTAGCGGCGTGAACCAAGCGGCTAGTAGTAGGATTGTCCTCGAGTCGGTGTGCGTGCACAAGCCATTCTTTCCTCTCTTGTGGGTTCTTCTTACGCTCCCTTACCTTCTCTGTCTCTTCTTCCCCCTGCTCTTCTTGCACCTCTCTCTTTCGGGAGTGTCAGTATCTTATGAACACTCTCGAGAGATTTGTAGGAGGCAAGAAGAAGCTTAATCTTATTCTAGACCAATCCAAGATTTGCATATTTAATTAGGGTCTAGGGTATGATTTCTATGAGGACATGAGGAAGCATCCACCTGCCGTGCTCAGACCCATAGCACCAGGTGTGATCGAGACTGAGCCCAAGACCGAGAAAGTCCAATTTAAGTATACGGGCTTTGTCCAAGGAATTTCTAACAGTAAAATGATTCCACCTGCAGCTTCGGCCTCTCAGAAGGCGAAGCCTCATCATGCTACTTCTACCTCTCAGAAGGTGAAGTATCATTGCACCTTCTGTCAGAAAGGATGGACATCTGATCAATCGATGCTTCAGGCGCACCAAGATCGCGCGTAGAGACCGTGTTGAATCTCTTAGGCGTATTCAGGGTCAGCCCCAGATCTTGAGTGCACCTAAGACCAACACAAGGTCTAGGTTTGTTTTAGCTGATGGGTTTGGGCAGCATCGAGGACTTGGTTTTTCTGAGTTAGCGGTGTTGGTGATATGCCCTAGAGGCAACATGGAGATGTTGAATATATCACATACTATGTTTATGATGCATTACTTTGTTCCTTGAAATAGACATTATCATTATTGATCAATGAGTATGTGACTTATTCATGAGACTCTTAATGCTTAAATGTTGCTATTTCTAAATGATCCCTGATCATATATCATATGAGGAACAAATATGATTCAAAGATCAGCATATGTATTGATTGATGATCATGTCTCATGGATCATGGTATGGTGATACCAAATCAATAATATGGACATGTGTTAGTGAACATATGTTGGATAGACCCGCCATGAGACAACTGCAGAGATTCCATGTGTCATTAGTTGGTCTCAAGTAGTGTTTATGTAGAATCCTTAGACTTGAGATCATCATGGTTCCCAACATGCGTAGTAGCCTATTTTGGGACTACTAACCACTACTCCGTAATCTGGGTAGTCATAAAAGTAGTCTTCGGGTTTCTTTGTGAAACATGTAGTGGGATGTGAATGATCAAGATAGAATTTGCCCCTCCTTATGGGAGAGATATCTCTGGGCCCCTCGATGTAATGGATTATGAAAGTGCATGGCCATGCCAATGTGATTGAGGAGTCAATCACAAGTTTATAATCCATCACGAAATCGAGAGAGTGATTGAGCTATTAAGAGGATGACACAGGTCTCGCCTTGAGCTTAATCTATATCATGAGGCAAAGGGATTCGTACATGAGAACATTACAGGTTCAGCCGATATGATCTTTACGTATACTTTGGGGTTAATATGTCTTGCTAGAGGCCGCTATTAACAGGTGACCGGAAAGGCGTTTCCGGTCGCGACTAAGTATACGTGAACCTCTGTGGTCGCACACTTAACGGGTTGGAACACTAATTCGAATGTGATTCGGATGTGGGCTCAATCGGATAGAGATCCGGATAGACACACTATTGGGCCTCGGTCCACGAGGCCCAAGTGAGGAGGTCTATATATATGGAGGTGGGGCTGAGGATGGACACACGCTTCTGTTCCTCACGAGCAAAACCCTAGCCGCCACCTCTCGAGCCAAACCCTAGCCGCTCGCGAGTGCTAGTACACTCGCGATCGGCGTTCCAGCCCCGGACGTGTGGATACCGGTGGAGGCGCTGCTCGTTGCGGCGTTGATCGGCATCAACAAACTACAGATTGGAACGGACTCGTGGTGTGGTTGATCGCGTGGAGGAGATGATCTGTTCGGGACGATCGGCTACTTCCACTACTACCTCGACGCGCGTGGTTGGATCGGCTTCTCCAACTCTTCTTCCGCTGCGCTGCGCGTCTAGTGGTAACGATCTATGATCCCTCCTTAGCATGATGTCCTGGTGTGCGTGGTAGAAATTTTTTATTTTCTGCTATCGTAGCCTACGCGCGTTCCTTCAAGCGGCCACGACCTCATTCGTGGTTTGCCAAAACTCAAGATGGTCAAAGATCTAGTTTGTGCTCCTTGCCGGTATGGCAAGATGGTTGCCGCTTCCCATCCTCCGGTCACAGTTACTATGACCGATGCACCAGGACAGCTGCTCTATATGGATACAGTTGGACCAGCTCGAGTGCAGTCAGCAGGAGGGAAGTGGTATGTCCTTGTCGTGGTCGATGACTTCTCGAGGTACTCTTGGGTGTTTTTCTTAGCCTCGAAGGATGAGACGTTTACACATTTCTGAGGTCTTTTTAGTAGGCTTTCTATTGAGGTTCCGGGTGCCTTACGAGCGATCCGCAGTGACAATGGCATGGAGTTCAAGAATTCGTACTTTGAGAGGTTTTGCGATGAGACGGGTGTAGAGCACCAGTTCTCTTCTCCGCACGTCCCACAGCAGAATGGCGTCGTGGAGAGGAAGAACCGTACCTTGGTCGAGATGGCCAGGACGATGCTCGATGAGTACTCTACACTGCGGAAGTTTTGGGCTGAGGCTATAGCTACCGCGTGCCATGTTTCAAATCGAGTTTTTTCTTCGGGCACACTTGCACCGCACTTCTTATGAGTTGAGATAAGGGCAAAAGCCCAGTGTATCTCATTTTCGTGTGTTTGGTTGCAAGTGCTTTATTCTGAAGTCTGGGAACCTAGACAAGTTCGAGTCACGTTCTTGTGATGGGATCTTTCTAGGTTACTCGACTTCTTCGCGGGCTTATCGGATTTGGAACTGCGAGTCTAGCAAAATGGTAGAGACCTATGAGGTGACCTTCGATGAGGCCAATCTGGGGACTACGCCCGATGTCTCAGGTTCTTTAGAGCAGTCCGAGCCCATCTTTATGGAGGATGAGGACGGTGGATGATGGCTGTCTACCCGATCCAGTCTCTCATCCACCCCTTGAGGTGCCTTGTTGGATCGAAAGCGGCGACAGAGGGGGGGTGAATGGAGCCCATTAAAAATTCCCCCGAGCATCTACTCGAAAATCGCAGAGAGAAAAAAACTAGCAGCTCTTGATTTGAATGGGCCGAACAAAAGAAAGGAGCAAACTCGGTTTAATGGCAGCAGTGAATAGACAAATAAACTAGTGCTGGTCAAAAATTACAAGAGCATATTAGAGAGATAAATTGAGCATGAAACACAGCCGAGAATATTTGTTTGGTTGTCATGAACTGCTCCTCTAAAGCACAGCCGAAAAGAAAGCCTTGCCGACAACATACTGAGGGAAGCTGAAAACAGTACCAACTTGTTGGCTAAAAATGATTGAGCAGCAGATCAACCAATAAGAGTAAATGCATCATCAAGTGTCTTGTTTGTGATTGCTCCACCAGCTGCTGCATCAACTAAAGATCGTGTGGCACATGTCAAGCCTCTGTAGAAGATCTGCAGAACAAGCCATCTCTCTAGACCATGGCGTGGATATCTCCTGAGCAAAGCCTTGTATCGCTCCCAAGAATCATACAAACTCTCTCCATCAAGCTGAGCAAAACTGAAGATCTGATCACGGATCTCAAACTGTCTGGATAGCGGAAAGTATCTCTCCAAGAAAGCACATGAGAGCTGATCCCAAGTGAATGACCTCGATGGCAAAGAGTAAAACCAGGTACGAGCACCATCTCGAAGAGAGAATATGAATAATCTGCATCTAATAGCATCCTGAGAAACGCCATGGTACTTAATAGTATCAGAATACTCCAAGAATGTGCGAATGTGCTCATAAGGATCCTCACTAGGTAATCCTCCAAAACGGGTCTCCTGAACTAAGGCAATTAGACCAGGTCTCAACTCAAAGTCATCGGCCTCAACTACTGGCAAAACTGGCCCTGACATAGCACTCTGACTACTCGGAGCCCAAAGATCATGAACTAGTGCCATATCCTCAATATAAACCAATAATGATCACCCTGTGGGACAAGATGAGAAAACCCACAAAGAGAAGTAGAAATAGCTACTACAGGGGTTAGGGGTTAGCGATATATCACAAATATGAACAATGACGAAAAGAAAGACAGGTCAGCACAAACACAAAACAAGCAAAAGAAAACAAACAACGACCTAGTCTATAGCCTAACACTGTCACTCTAAGCTAGTCCCCAGCAACGGCGCCAAATTACTTGATCGTGCAAAATAGCACACCCGCAAGTGCACGGGTTGCCACTGAAATAGCGGCGAGTGTCGTGTTCTCCACAGGGACTAGACTAAGGCTACCGGTGCTCAGCTAAAGCTAGGTCAATCGAAACAGGGGAGAACTAAACCTAAAATAGCTGCTAAAGAGATCAAAGGAACTAACTAAACGAACGAACCAATGACGATGAAACGAACGACCGTACAAAACGACAACTAACTACACAAATGACGCATGAACGACGACACGAACGACATGACTAAACGAACTAACACGACTACCGATTGATGATCTAACAAACTACCAACCGCGAGACAGAAAGAGGGAGAGAGCCGAGAAGCACTGAGGGAGTTTAGAAGCACGGAGGGAGTCGAGAGAGAACGAGGGAGGAAACGGTCGACGGCTAACTAGACGATGACGGCACACTACAACACAAGCATAGAACTACAACCGACTGCGCAACCTCGCTAACGACCAACCGCACAAAGAAGAAAAGGGGGAGGTTTAGAAGCACAAGGGAGGACTAGCAGCAAAGAGAGTCGAGACAGCACGGGGAAGGGAGACGATCACCGGCTAGCTAAATCGCACAAGTCAAACATACACATATACTACGGACAACAGGACAAGCATAGAACAGACCCAACACAACACTGACCACAAATATACACATCACAGTAACACATCTCAGAACACAAATAACATTTGCTGTCCTAGCATTCACAGTGCATAATTCACCATCACACAGATCACATGTCACAAGTAAACATCCACTGGGCAATAGAAATTAACAATCACTAACAGTAATTCAGTAGAACAGCAAGTAGAGAAAAGAAGAAGGATTTGGGATGAACCTAAGTGAATGGGAAGTAGTGAAGAGGAGGGTGTCGGTGAAGATGTTTGCCGACAGAGGAGCTGGGGTCGGCGATGTGGAAGGAGACGGGGTGGCCGTGAAGAGCTACGGCCCGGTGGAGAAGTCGTTGTCGTCGGTGTCGGTGAAGAGGTGGCGACCGGCGGCGGCGCGGAAGGGGACGCAGAGGTGGGTGGCCGTCGGTGTCGACGCTGCAGAGGACGGTGGTCGGTGGGAGTTGAGGTGGACGCCAACGACCGGGCTATGGCGACGCGGTAGTGAGGGCGCCGGCGCCGATGGTGGAGAAGAAGGGGGTAGGGGGAGGAGAAAGATGGCGCGCGGGAGTTGGCGACGGAGGAGCGGAGGTGATGAAGAGCAGCGGGGAGAGGTGGCGCGGCAGAGGAGCAGCGGGGGCACAGAGGAGGATGCGGAGGAGTAGGCGGCGGTGGATGGAGAAGTGGTGGCCGACTGGGGTTGAAGAAGGCCCGGTGAGGGGAGGTGCGGCGCAGTGGAGCAGGGAGGATTTGGGCGGCGCCAAGGGAAGAGGAGATGGTGGTGGTGAGACGTGGAGAAGGTGGCGGCGCGGTGGTTGAGGAGGCAGAGAAGGGCGAGAGAGAGAGAGAGCAAGACGGCGGCGCACGGGAGGAGGAGCAGCGGGTGGAGAAGGTGAGAAGGGGGAGAAGATGGTGGCTGGTGGAAAAGGGAGGCGACCGGTGAGGTAAGGCCCGGCCCTCGCCGGCGTCGATGATGGAGAAGAAGGGGGTAGGGGAAGGAGAAGTAAGGGGATCGAGAGGAAGAGGAGTTCAAGACAGTGCCGGGCTCAAAAATCGAAGGCAGCGGCTAGGGATTTTAGGGCTGAGTTGGGGAATTTGTACTTTTGCGTTTTAGCCCTCCATCGTTTTAGAATTTACGAACAGGTCCTTCTCCCAATTGATTTTTTCTGTTCTGGCCCTTGGAAACTCCGATTTCATCGCAGTTTGATCCTACTCATCCGTGACGACGCGCACAACTGTACGGAGCAGTCCCGAAATGCCAAATTTGTCGTTTATGCGCCTCGATCGCGCCGGCCTGCAGAAAAATATAGAAAAATGTAAAATGGTCCATTTCGAGCAATTAATTATAGAAAAACATGTAAATGATGATAAATGATCCCAAAATGCGAAGAATATGAGGGTAAAATGACGGCTAAATATATGCAAAAATGACGCATGTCATACCCCCAAGCTTTAAACGTTTACTTGTCCTCAAGTAAATGATACGTTATTATCGAACCCGGACAATAAATCATCATGATGTAAAAGACTAGTTAAATGCATGTAATGAGTCAAGAGGCACACAATAATGTAAAATGAGATTATCTAACTTGAGTTTTGAGGACCAACCAAGATGAAACTGAAACATTCAAGCAAAGATGCCAAGGTGAAAACTATAGCATTTGACCAAATCAAGTTACACACTCAAGTGTCGAAATACACTAAGTGATCACATGAATCCAACCAAAATTGTAAGGCATCGGAACTAGGTATAACATCAAGAATGAGCATAGCAAAGGGTCATACTAAGGCATTTGCTATTTGAGACAAAGAGACTAATACTTGCATGATATTTATGAAAAAGCCCACACTTGAGCCATGATACCTAATTTTTGTTGATTTTTAGCAAATTTAAAACACAATGGGCAATTGTGCCACTTATTCAAACCCTTGGGCAAACTTTGCCACTTATTCACACTCACACTTCACTTGGGCAAAACTTTGCCACTTATTCAACACATTTCCGAACCAATGTGACAAAGTCACTTATTCCACACACTCACACATTGCATCACAATTGTTTTCTTTTTTTCTTTTTTTAGTTTTGATTAAGCATCTTTAATCGGTTTTATTAATGCTAAGTAACACGTGTCCCAAGACATGGATACCTAGATAAATCAACAAAGTTATTAGCTCAAGATAGGACTACCCCTTTCACAAATTTTTCATTCAAGCAAAGTATCAATATCTAAAATAACATATGCCAAAGCATGAATCTAAGATATAATCATTCAAGAGGCGATGACTAGAACCAATTCAATCCGCAAATGGTTAAAACGCATGCGTAACTCGCAATGAATCAAATGTTATAGGATCACAAGGTTTCTAAGCACATCAAGGATAATAACCAAAGCTCAAGCTCTATAAAATAATGCCAAGTGACTTAAGACATATAAGGAACTAGTGACTATATAGCTCAATTAAGAAAATTTCGACATGACCTTTCTTGATTATCATAGCATGGGCTCACATGGCTAAGATATACAATCAAGTATAACATGAGAGCAAATAGTAAAGGCCATATGTCATCACATAAGCATAATACGAAGCATAAGAATGACCATATATCATCAACTACACGACAATAAGCTCAAATGCTCACAAATATAATACAAACATGCTAGAACATCATCCATACACATACAAGTCCTCCCCCAAGCTTAAATTGAGCAATGAATCAAGAATGCGCTTAAAGGGGTAAGAAACAGCTCACCAGGTATATATGATGTAGTGAAAGTAGGCAAATCATCCCATGGCTTCTCGCACATGCAAGGATGAGGATCTAGCACGGGACCTGAAATATAAAAGAAAGAAAAGAGAAGAAACCAACAAAAACTAACAAAAGCTATGAAAATAAAAAGATAAAGAGATGCTCATTGGATGTAGCGGGAGGAGGGCCAAGGACGGGACATGGAAAAGGCACATGTCCGCCCTCCTCATGAAACAACATGCCTCGAAATCCACCTGGATTTCAAGGGATGTTGACTCGAACCATGTCCGCTCGTCGTCGAAGGCACACAAGTGTAATCCTGTAAACAATCTCAAAGACATGGCAAGTATGTGTGATAGGGTCGACGCCCTGTAAGTCATCAATAGAATATCCAATCATGTAAGCATATCGATAAAGTACATCACGAGGACTAAAAGTGAGATAAGCACAATCAGTAATAGAATATGTCTCGTCTAAGCCAAGGAAATCAAACCTGAGGTGGTCGGGGAAGAGTTTCCAAACTACCTGAAGTGTAGGTGAAGGAGAATGTACGGTAGTAGAAACCTCCAGAGGGGCGATGTCAACGAAGGAAGTAGTCGGTGGTGGATCAATAGAAATGTGCTCCTCCTCAACATCAGAAGCTGCCCCCTCATCAAGATATGGAACCTCAGAACTCAAAAGCATATCCATAGTGAAACAATCATCATCAGGAGGTAGGTCCTCATCATCTAGCTCAGTGTCAACATAAGGATCATCAGAGTGGAGCACTAAGTCTGGCAAAACAGTGTCTATGCAACTGACCATATGCTCAATAGGAATTGTATCCTTATCATCGAAGATAATCCGCTTGAGTTCAGCCTGGTCACTCATCGAATATGGCTCTAAGATGTGTGTGTCAGCGGAACACGGAGATGTCTCTAGCACAAGCTCATCAACCTCATCTATCTTGTAGCACTGACTAGGAGACTGAGCAGATGGCTTCTTATGGTGATGACGTGGAGGATGTCTAGAAGCTGTAGGCTGACTCTGCTGAAGCACTAGTGGAGTAGGTGGAGTAGGCTCAACCAAAGTCATACCGCTCTCCGTGGTGACAGACTGGTAGTGAGCTAGAGAACTCGGGTAAGACTGTGAGGATGCCAAAATGTCACAACGGGAGGTCAAAGTGCGCATAGCCTCTCTAAGATCATGCCATTGGGCCATCAAAGTCTTCACACCACATAACTGTGACTCCAGATGAGATGTATGCAAAATAGACAGCTCGGGACTATAAATTTGATCATGATCAAGAGTAGGTAACTGCTGCTGAGGTGTAGCAGTGGAATAAAAACTATGCTGGTGCGAAGATAGAGAAGGCTGTGGCTGACTAGAGCTCAAACTGTACTGATCCATATGATGCTCAGGCGCATGCACTTCGGCTGTCAAAGAATCCGAGCAAGGCTTCTCATTGTACCACTGGAATTGATGGAAATCCATGTTCTCAATAAGAGTAAATGCATCATCAAGTGTCAAGTTTGTGATTGCCCCACCAGCTGCTGCATCAACTAAAGATCGTGTGGCACATGTCAAGCCTCTGTAGAAGATCTGCAGAACAAGCCATCTCTCTAGACCATGGCGTGGATATCTCCTGAGCAAAGCCATGTATCGCTCCCAAGAATCATACAAACTCTCTCCATCAAGCTGAGCAAAACTGAAGATCTGATCACGGATCTCAAACTGTCTGGATAGCGGAAAGTATCTCTCCAAGAAAGCACATTACAGCTGATCCCAAGTGAATGACCTCGATGGCAAAGAGTAAAACCAGGTACGAGCACAATCTCGAAGAGAGAATATGAATAATCTGCATCTAATAGCATCCTGAGAAACTCCATGGAACTTAATAGTATCAGAATACTCCAAGAATGTGCGAATGTGCTCATAAGGATCCTTACTAGGTAATCCTCCAAAACGGGTCTCCTGAACCAAGGCAATCAGACTAGGTCTCAACTCAAAGTCATCGGCCTCAACTACTGGCAAAACTGGCCCTGACATAGCACTCTGACTACTCGGAGCCCAAAGATCATGAACTAGTGCCATATCCTCAATATAAACCAATAATGATCACCCTGTGGGACAAGATGAGGAAACCCACAAAGAGAAGTAGAAATAGCTACGACAGGGGTTAGGGGTTAGCGATATATCACAAATATGAACAATGACGAAAAGAAAGACAGGTCAGCACAAACACAAAACAAGCAAAAGAAAACAAACAACGACCTAGTCTATAGCCTAACACTGTCACTCTAAGCTAGTCCCCGGCAACGGTGCCAAATTACTTGATCGTGCAAAATAGCACACCCGCAAGTGCACGGGTTGCCACTGAAATAGCGGCGAGTGTCGTGTTCTCCACAGGGACTAGACTAAGGCTACCGGTGCTCAGCTAAAGCTAGGTCAATCGAAACGGGGGAGAACTAAACCTAAAATAGCTGCTAAACAGATCAAAGGAACTAACTAAACGAATGAACCAATGACGACGAAACGAACGACCGTACAAAATGAGGACTAACTACACAAATGACGCATGAACGACGACACGAACGACACAACGACTAAACAAACTAACACGACTACCGATCGATGATCTAACAAACTACCAACCGCGAGACAGAAAGAGGGAGAGAGCTGAGAAGCACTGAGGGAGTTTAGAAGCACGGAGGGAGTCGAGAGAGAACGAGGGAGGAAACGGTCGACGGCTAACTAGACGATGACGGCACACTACAACACAAGCATAGAACTACAACTGACTGTGCAACCTCGCTAACGACCAACCGCACAAAGAAGAAAAGGGGGAGGTTTAGAAGCACAAGGGAGGACTAGCAGCAAAGAGAGAGTCGAGACAGCACGGGGAAGGGAGACGATCACTGGCTAGCTAAATCGCACAAGTCAAACATACACATATACTACGGACAACAGGACAAGCATAGAACAGACCCTACACAACACTGACCACAAATATACACATCACAGTAACACATCTCAGAACACAAATAACATTTGCTATCCTAGCATTCACAGTGCATAATTCACCATCACACAGATCACATATCACAAGTAAACATCCACTGGGAAATAGAAATTAACAATCACTAACAGTAATTCAGTAGAACAGCAAGTAGAGAAAAGAAGTAGGATTTGGGATGAACCTAAGTGAATGGGAAGCAGTGAAGAGGAGGGTGTCGGTGAAGATGTTTGCCGGCAGAGGAGCTGGGGTCGGCGATGTGGAAGGAGACGGGGTGGCCATGAAGAGCTGCGGCCCGGCGGAGAAGTCGTCGCCGTCGGTGTCGGTGAAGAGGTGGCGGCCGGTGGTGGCGCTGAAGGGGACGCAGTGGTGGGTGGCCGTCGGTGTCGACGCTGCAGAGGACGGTGGTCGGAGGGAGTTGAGGTGGACGCCGACGACCGGGCTATGGCGACGCGGTGGTGAGGGCGCCGACGCCGATGGTGGAGAAGAAGGGGGTAGGGGGAGGAGAAAGATGGCGCGCGGGAGTTGGCGACATAGGAACGGAGGTGATGAAGAGCGGCGGGGAGAGGTGGCACGGCAGAGGAGCAGCGGGGGCGCAGAGGAGGATTAGGAGGAGTAGGCGGCGGTGGATGGAGAAGTGGTGGCCGACCGGGGTTGAAGAAGGCCCGGTGAGGGGAGGTGAGGCGCAGTGGAGCAGGGAGGATTTGGGCGGCGCCGAGGGAAGAGGAGATGGTGGTGGTGAGACGTGGAGAAGGTGGCGGCGCGGTGGTTGAGGACAAGAGAAGGGCGGCCGGAGAGAGAGAGCAAGACGGCGGCGCACGGGAGGAGGAGCAGCGGGTGGAGAAGGCGAGAAGGGGGAGAAGATGGCGGCTGGTGGAAAAGGGAGGCGATTGGCGAGGTAAGGCCCGGCCCTCGCCAGCGCCGATGGTGTAGAAGAAGGGGGTAGGGGGAGGAGAAGCAAGGGGATCGAGTGGAATAGGAGTTCAAGACAATGCCAGGCTCAAAAATCGCAGGTGGCGGCGGCTAGGGATTTTAGGCTGACTTGGGGAATTTGTACTTTTGCGTTTTAGCCCTCCATCGTTTTAGAATTTAAGAACAGGTCCTTCTCCCAATTGATTTCTTCTGTTTTGGCCCTTGGAAACTCCGATTTCATCGCGATTTGATCCTACGCATCTGTGACGACGCGCACAACTATACGGAGCAGTCCCAAAATGGCAAATTTGTCGTTTATGCGCCTCGATCGCGCCGGCCTGCAGAAAAATATAGAAAAATGTAAAATGGTCCATTTCGAGCAATTAATTATAGAAAAACGTGTAAATGATGATAAATGATCCCAAAATGCGAAGAATATGAGGGTAAAATGATGGCTAAATATATGCAAAAATGACGCATGTCAGTATATTGACAAACCCCAAAAAAAGTGTAAGGTTGAGTTTGAGAAAGTCATACATGGTCTAAAGAAAATCAAGAAGGTTATGACCATGTCGACAAAAGGAATACTAGAGCTAAAACAGAAAGAGCAAATTGTTCTCCAAAGCTCTAGAAAGATCCCAAATGGCTTTTTCTCCTCTATTCTCCCCCTTTTGGCAATAAACACATCAAGGATGCAAAAGAGAGAATAAGGTCACAAGTATGGATGAAATGGCTGAAATTTATTCATTTTAAGCTTTTAGAGCCATGAAGATTATCCAAAATGACCATTAAGTATTACATCAAGCCATAACTCAATAGAATGCTATCTAGATCATGACAGGATATATATAAGCCAGCTAAACCAAATAGATGGCAATCTGAAATTTAGTGCAATTTGTGAGCATGTCAAGTCATTCATGAACATAGTCTAGCTAGAGGTATCCAAGGATGATGCAAACCATGTCAATAAGCTAAGCGGAACCAAGAAGCTAGTATTGAGTCTAATTAGAGTGCTACAAGCTCAAGAGTGAAACATTTGTTTAAGTACGTGTAACCTTTGAAATTTTAGCAAATTGAGCACAATTGACATATTTTTACTTTGAGAAACTCATGATTGTTACCAACCAAGATTTTCGTTTAGTCATGTGCTAGATCTCAAGCCTTATGCGACCACTCCAAGCAAGAAGCTTAAGGAGATGATCTTGGTCATCCAAAACTCCCCCTGAGTTCATACCTTGTGCAATGGCAAGCCGTCTCATGAGAAAGAATTGGTGAGATCAGTTTTTTCGCACAAAAGAGATCTGTTTGCATTCTTAATGATTGTACTAACTCATGCTACATCAAGAACTAGCATAGCTCAATCTAAAGCTCAATAAAGATTCAATGCTCACCTCAGCCTATTTGACATGGCATGAATCATAAAAGTATAACGCAAGAAAGACTAATCTCGAGAGCTAGCATGACAAGTTTTAATTCAAGTTGAGCAATTTTAATGAACTTATCATGGCAAAAGCTAATCTATACATATGAAGTCATGATCAATCTAGCAAATAAGCACAAATCATGGCAGAATGTAAAGCAATGTAACCATGTCATGAAAGGATAATAATCAAGGCTCCATGTAGTTATTTACAATGCAGAATGACATGCAAGAAATCCAGCTCCCCCTCAACATGTGATGCAACTTTTAGTTCAAGTTGAGTTAAGTCATCATTAAGATCGAGAAGCTCCCAAATGAACTCCCCCTGAACCAAAGTAATAAGCAAGAGAAGTCGGCAAAGAAAATCCGAAAGGTCAGTCCTTAAAGCATAGATAAGATATAGAGGAAACTATGGCTCAGACTGACTCTCATCTTCCCCATATGACTCGAGGACTATCAGCTGGTCTACTAACAACCTATGGAGCAAACACGTACCCTGTCTACCCGAGGGTGGCCCAACCCTCGCTAGAACCCACAAGAAGTGAGTAAGCTCAACCTAGAGAGAAGAGAGACAGCTAACAAGCAGCATCCTAGTGTCACAAGATAAGAGCAAGAAGTCTAAACATCTAGTCAAGAGAACCACTCTAACCTATGCTAGAAGGACTATCCCGAATGCACCCAAAATGCAATGCAATAGAAAGGAGCAAGAGCATAATTAATATAATAAAGCAGTAAAGCACAAAGCTCCCCCTCACAACAGTCCATACAGACAAACCACCCCAAGCTCTCCTCGCAGAGCTGAAAACCTAGAGCTATCCAATGGCTTGGTAAAGATATCAGCCAACTGGTGGTCACTCTCCACAAACTGGAGCACAATGTCACCCTTCTCCACATGGTCTCGAAGGAAGTGATATCGAATATCAATGTACTTGGTCCGAGAGTGCTGCACTGAGTTCTTAGCAATGTTAATCGCAGAAGTGTTATCACAAAAGAGTGGAATACTGTCGATAACTAACCCAAAGTCCCGCAGGGTCGAGACCATCCAAAGCACTTGGCTACAGACAAGCGGCTGCAGCAACGTACTCGCCTGCGGTGGGTGTGCAACACCGCATCGCTTCCTCGAAGACCAGAAGCGAGAGAAGTGCCAATGAGCTGGCGGTGCCGAAGTGCTCTTCCTATCTATCCTACACGGGCAAAATCTGCATCCGAATAGGCTCTCAAGGAAAGACGGGGACGAGGAAGAGTACGGATACCATACTCATGAAGGACTACGGGTAGGCTACGCTAGCGCAAATTAATAAAAATTATGCCCGTAAACCAAGATCACTGCGATTATAGATCACGGAATTACCACTAGACGCGCAGTGCGGAATTGATGCAGACGTCGGAGGAGTAGTCGTACTCGTCGATGCGACGCGTCGGGCGAGTAGTCGTACTACTGCCGTCGTCCTCGTCGCGGCATCCAACGTACAACTCCTCTCTTGCGGTTCGTCCAAGCGCTACAGATGCAGCGCCAAGCGGTATCCACACGTGCGGGAGGAAGCGGCGCACGCCGGATTACTAGATCGCGCGGCGCCGAGGCGTGGGAGGGTGGCGGCGGGGTTTGTGGAGGTCACCTAATTCTCGCAACCCGTGCGCCTAGCCCTCCTTTTATAGGCGTCCTTATAATGGGCTTCAGCGAATGGAGGCCCATTAGGACTCAATACCCACCCAACCGGATCCAATCCGAATTAGGCTTCAGCCCTTAAGTGTGTGACCCTATGGGTTCACGTATGTTTAGACATGACACGAGTTTACCTACTCGGTCAATAGTTGGTAGCGACCTCTAGCAAGGCGTGCCAACTCCTAAACATACACAAAGATCATATCGAGCGAACCATCACAACTTTATGTACATGCCAATCCCTTTGCCTCACAATATTTGGTGAGCTCCAAGCTGACCACTCTTTCTCGATCTGTGATCCGGAATCCCTTACTAGGTTAACTCTTAACCTTAAGTAGCATGGCCATGCATTTCGGATCCGATCACTCGAGGGCCAGAGATATCTCTCTCGGATAGAGAGGGCAAATCCCATCTCGACCGACCATGCCTCGCAGCATGCTTCATGACAAACCGAAAGCTACCTTTATAACTACCCGATTCACGGAGTAGCGTTTGATAGCCCCTAAGTAGGTCGATTCACATCTCAAGTACATGCGACAATCTCAGGTCTAAGGACAAGGCGTACACATTGTGTAGAGAGAGAATCATAAGTATAATTGTTATGTCTCATGTTGGGTCGGTCCAACCCCATGTTCTAAACATGTGTCCACATTATTGGTTTGACATCTCCATGTCTATGACCTGTGAAACATGGTCATCAACCGATACATGTGCTAATCCATTATTCACGTGTGTCCACACATGAACTTCGACTAGGGACAACTTTAGAATAACCATACAAGTAAAGAGTTTCACAAACAAGTCACATACTTGTTAATCAATACAAAGGCAATATTCAAGGAACATTTATTAAATCATGGATACAACGAAATATCATCATCTCTATGATTGCCTCTAGGGCATATTTCCAACAAGTCAATGGTAGCTCGAAGGTACCGAAGAATGCGCTTCACCGCCTGGCGGTGAGATATGCGAGGAGAAGCCTAAAACCGAGCACAAAGACACACAACAAAGTGTATGTCCGATCTCGAGGCAGTGAGGTACAAGAGGGAGCCGATCATACTACGATACTCCTTCTGATCAACAGGCTCGCCGTCCTCATCTGAGTCGAGTGAAGCTGATGTAGCCATCGGAGTGGACACCGGCTTACCATCACTCATATCGAAGCACTTCAGGAGGTCTCGAGTGTACTTACCCTGCTGCAAGAAGGTACCCTCCCGAGTCTGCTTAATTTGGAAGCCAAGGAAGAAGCTCAACTCACCCATCATGCTCATCTCAAACTCCGAGCTCATGACATCAGAAAACTGGGAAATGAGAGCATGCGAGGATCCACCAAAGATGATGTCATCCACATAAATCTGGACGAGCAGAAGATCAGTGCCATGCCGACGAATGAACAAGGTCTTGTCTACTTTACCCATCTCGAACCCATGACTCAACAAGTAGGACTTAAGCCTCTCATACCAAGCTCTAGGGGCCTGCTTAAGTCCATACAGCGCTTTGGAAAGCTTAAAGACATGGTTTGGGTATTTGGGGTTCTCGAAACCTGGAGGCTGTCTCACATAGACTTCTTCCTCAATAAATCCATTAAGGAAGGCACTCTTGACGTCCATCTGGTAAAGCTTGAAACCCTTAGAAGCCGCAAAAGCAAGCAGGATTCTAATGGCTTCAAGTCTAGCTACAGGAGCAAAGGTCTCCTCGAAATCTAGACCCTCAACCTAGGAGAACCCCTGAGCTACCAGTCTAGCCTTGTTTCGAACAACTACCCCATCCTCACTCTTCTTGTTCTTGAACACCCACTTGGTCCCAATGAGATTGTGACCACGCGGGGGCTCAACAAGCGACCAGACCTTGTTCCTCTCGAAATTTTCTAGCTCCTCATGCATGGCATTGACCCAAGACTCGTCAGACAGAGCATGACAAATGTCCTTGGGCTCAAAGGAGGCAACAAAGGCAGCATGGAGACAGAATTGAGACATGCCAGATTTTGAACGAGTAACTCGCTCAAACAGGTCTCCAATAATCTGCTCAGAAGGATGGTCTTTTTGAATGTGTCTAGGAGGTCCAGGATGACATGAAGAAGTGGCCTCTACCTCGTGAGCTGACGAGGTAGGAACAGAGCCACTAGCTCCAGAAGAAGCAGAAGGCATGGGCTGATCGCCTCGAGGTGCGGTGGAAGAAGGCACCTCAAGGGGTGGATGAGGGACTGGATCGGGTAGACAACCCTCATCTCCATCGTCCTCATTATCCACAAAGATGGGCTCGGACTGCTCTAAAGAACCTAAAATATCGGGCCTAGTCCCCGGACTGGCCTCGTCAAAGGTCACCTCACAGGTCTTTACCATTTTACTAGACTCACAGTTCCAAACCCGATAAGCCCGCGAAGAAGTCAAGTAACCTAGAAAGATCCCATCACAAGAACGTGACACAAACTTGTCCAGGTTCCCGGACTTCAGAATAAAGCACTTGCAACCAAACACACGAAAATGAGATACACTGGGCTTTCGCCCATATCTCAACTCATAAGAAGTGCGGTGCAAGTGTGCCCGAAGAAAAACTCGATTAGAAACATGGCACGCGGTAGCTATAGCCTCAGCCCAAAACTTCCGCGGTGTAAAGTACTCATCGAGCATCGTCCTGGCCATCTCGACCAAGGTACGGTTCTTCCTCTCCACAACGCCATTTTGTTGTGGGACGTGCGGAGAAGAGAACTGGTGCTCTACACCTGTCTCATCGCAAAACCTCTCAAAGTAGGAATTCTTGAACTCCGTGCCATTGTCACTACGGATCGCTCGTAAGGCACCCGGGAGCTCAACAGAAAGCCTACTGAAAAGACCTCTGAAATGTGTAAACGTCTCATCCTTCGAGGCTAAGAAAAACACCCAAGAATACCTCGAGAAGTCATCGACCACGACAAGGACATACCACTTCCCTCCTGCTGACTGCACTCGAGCTGGTCCAACGGTATCCATATGGAGCAGCTGTCCTGGTGCATCGGTCATAGTAACTGTGACCGGAGGATGTGTAACATCCCAAAAATTTGAAATTTGAAAATGTGAAGCTTTTTAATTATTTTACAATATATTTTATTGGAATTTGGATTTTATGGTGTTTTCCTGAATTTGGTTGAGGTTTCAAAATTTATGAACTCATAAAAGACAAAGACAAATATTAGTAATGCCATAAAAAGGAGTATACAAATAATGGAAATTCGAAACTTTAAATACGAATCTGAAAAGATGATCCAGTATAAGAAGGGAGAAATCTAAGTTAAAAATATAAAATCTCATTTTGAAAATAATGGCATAAATGGCAACAAAAATAAATAAATAAAACACAAACGTATGTACATGTACATATGCATATATGTGCACAAAGAGCTTAGAGCAAAACATAAAAGTGAATGAATAAAATACAAGCATATGTGCATATATATATATATATATATATATATATATATGCATATACAAATTGTGCCAGAAAGAGTTTAGCAATGAGAAATAAAAATATGCAAATTTTAAATAAGCCAGCAAAATAGTAATATATGAAATATTAAAGGGAGCAACAAAATTAACAAAACAAAATTAAAAAACAAAAAGAGAATGGAATGCCCGCCCAACTCCCAGACCCGCTCCCTCGCGCCTCCCTCGCTGCAATCGCTGCGTCGCGGGTCCCGTCTCCACCCTCGCCTCCTCGCGGGCCCAAGCGCCCTGCGCCTCTTTTCCCCCTTCTCCGTTCTCCTTCCTCCCCCGTGAGCGCGCGTGCTCTGCTGCGCGCAGCAACTCTACGCCCCGTGGCCTCCATGCAGTCTCTGCCGCTCGCTCCATCGCCTCACGCCGCGCGCATGCTCTGTGAAGTCGCCATCAAATCTTCCCAAAATCCCGCTGAAGCACCAGCGCCCTGCCCTGTCACCCTCAATCACCTCGTCGTCCCGTCGACCTGCGCCTTCGTTCGCGGCAACAGCTCGAGTGCACCCCCGTGACTCCCCTTCCCGTGCCTATAAGGAGGTCTCCCGCCTCCCACGGCTCCCCGCGCCCCTCCCCTCTCCTCAGCTGCGTTGCGCACCGACCGCCGCCAGGGCTCCCCGCCGTCCCGCCGCTCCGGCCTCTTAATCCCGGAATTAGCCACGGCACGGCATCACCCCGCTCTCCCTCTACCTCCCCTCCAACCCAATTAGAAAGGCCCGTGCCGAGCTCGCCGGAATCCCCTTTTCCCCAACTCCGGCCGCCGCCGCCATTCTCACCACCGTCTTTCCCACGGTCGACGCCGGGCCAATTCCCCACGGTGAGAGCGACGCCAGAGCACTCCGAAGCTATCCCAACCCGCGGCCGAAGCTCTCCGCCGCCCGAGCTCTCCGGCCACGGTGACCTCCACTGCTCCGCCGCCCGTGCTCGCCGCTGGCCCGCCGCAACGCCCCCTGGCCGGAGCCGCCATCTCCAGGGGCTTCCCCTCCTTGTCGGGCTTCCATTTCGACTGTCGCCGTTGCCTCCCCGACCACTCCCCGCCGGCGACGCCGCCCAGCTCGCGCGCGCCCGAGCTCCATCGCTTGCCACCGTGCCGTGGCCACCTCTTCTGAATTGTTTCCCCCTTCAGACTGCAAGTGAGCGGCCACCCAGATGGTCACCAGCGCTTGTCGCGCAAGTGCACTCCCCTGCGGTCTCGGGTTCGAATCCCCTCTCTGTCCCTTTTCCTTTCCGCTTGTGTTTTATTTTTCTTAGCCATTTCCAATGGAAGATGATTAGGGGATAATTCCAGGAAGTTAAGAAAATTAATTTAGGTTCAAATAAAAATTACCTATACCTCAAATATAGAGTTATGTGCATATGCGCAATTAAGTGCTTAGGAAATAATTAGGTAAAGTTTAAATAATCGATTGGAATGAAAGTTCAAGCATAAGTTTAATTAGAAGTAGTGGCGAAAATATAACTCTATATTTGTAAACAATGATCAAAGGCCCTTAAGGAGACTAATATCCAATAGAGAGGCATGAATTAAACAAAATATTAAAAGTAATTGAAATAAAATATCTCTCTAAATAAAAGACTTATCTAGGCATATATATAAATATAAATCAATAGTTAGAAAGCGCAGTTGACATGTATGTAGCCCCTAGTAAATGTGTTAGTACAAATTTTGTATTCGTCGTAGACCCTATTAGAAATGTAGATACCATCATTAACATACTACCGATCATGAAGTCTTAAACGACAGCTTTCAAGTAGTAACGATGAAGAAATACAATCATATGTAGCAGGCAATCAGTCATAAATGAGTTAGGATTAAATTATGTCAGATGCTAAGGGATAACAAATCAATATCAGTTAATTCCCTGAGCGTCTTTAAATTAAAAAGGTCATATCATTACCTAGGTACCGAAGTGTAGTAACCCTAGCTTCTCGAGCATTGAAATAGTCTCAACAGTAAGCAACTCAATGGAACATGTAATATTATATGACCAATAATCGCAGACGAGTAACAAATAAGAATACACGGAAGATTTCTATTAAATATCAATGAGACAATTAAATACTCACATATGGCACTAGAAGTATTGAACTAATCAATAGGTGTATACCTCAAATAATTGGTAACTAAAACCCTATAAAATACCATAACCTAAACTGCGAGGAGAACATATCCTAAAGATGAATTTAATTGCACTAAACTCCTACACCAATCTATAGGCCTAACCTAACTCATGGAACTTCCTAAATAAATATAAAAATGATAAAAGAAGTTAATAAATAAAAGATCGAGCCTCGCCTTTCTCCAATCGGCTATGTTTGGCCACTTCTTTTCCAAAGCCAATAATTCATGTAGATACTTCCTCACTTTTGATCTCTTATTATCCCAAAATTTTCCCTCACGGTAAAGCTATTCAAATAACTCGTTCTCTTGCTCAAATCCAGCTACCACCGTGTTGGCAACACATTAAACTGAATCATCCTTCTATTCTCAAATCGTAATAAATGTATAAATTAAATTAAATCGGGCATTTAAAGTATTTGGATTTAATTGGATCTCTTGAGTTATTTGCTTTTATTTGGATTCAGTCGCTTATCGCATAGTTAGAAACTGGAGCCCCGAAGAGTCAATGGATCAAGTGTGATCAAGAGCAAGGTGAAGATAAGGACCGAAAGCTCAAAACCATCGTAGGAGAAAGCTTTGAGTGAACTCAAGACAGCGGTAAACCGCGCCAGGCGAGTCAATACTTTGATCATGTTGAACCTACGTTTTCTGCAAATTACTTTTGTTTAAATTATCAAATTGCATGCTGTTATGTTATATGCAAATACATGTTAATTTAAGATTCTAGTTATATCCCATTGTGTACTTGGTTAATATTACCCCTCCTTTGAAATATTTGAACATGTGAACATTGTCGCCCTAGCACAAATTATAATAGTAACCTTTCGAAAATAAGTCCGTAATTGTATGCCATGCGTAGTATTGTTTAGGTACTCATGGGCGCGAGAGCGCCCAGGCATCACTTTTTAATCATGAGAAAAGTTGGTTGGGAGTCATGGTGATAATGACTGGTGTATGTTGGATATGGTTATTTTATATTCCCAAAAACTCTCAATTTGCTTTAATATCTGAGCGGATGGTTTGGGGGCTGGTATGTGGTGCGAAGGAATGCACAAAATTGTGGAGTGTGGTAGAACCGCTCAGATAATACTAAGGACTGAATCTTGTCATGTCAACCGTGTAAAATAGTACAACCACAAGTGGCAAAGTGTAGGCGGGGTTAACTAATTTGTGTAGCGTCAAGGTGGTTACGTGAAGGTATGACCACGAGCAAAGGAATGGATGCGTAATATTCTCGCCTTTGCCCGTGATGGCTCACGAGGACCCTTCCGCGTATGTGTAATATTACTACGGAAGGTTGACCTTAGCGGGCGTAACCACAGTGGACTATGCATTGTAAAGGCCCTGTGATAGTCTATTCAACCACATGGCTAAGGAATCATGTGGGGCAACGAGTAGATCTATCTCTTGTGGGTAAAGTGTGCAAACTCTGCAGAGTCAAAACTATTCGAATAGCCGTGCCCACGGTCAAGGGCGGACATGGGAACTTAACTGGATATAGTTCTGTTTTAAAAACATTGGAAACTGGGAATGGAAACTTGAAGGGCGAAGGACTGCCCTGGTTTGGAATTGTCCTGGGTGTCGTCCCAGTGGTAAGTTAAGCGGCTATAACGCTGAAGAAATTGCTATATGGTGCAGATGCCATGTAACGGTGGATGGAATCTGAATCGATATTAATAATGCATTTCCTTGTACATTATGATTTGGTTCAAATTGCTAGGTCTTAGGGATTTTTAATTAATTGTATTCAAAAGCACTCCTTGCAAAACAAAATAACCCGAGCCTCTCCTCTGTTAAGCCATGCATACTATTTATTTGCATTCTGTGTATTGGCTCGCGGAGCACGGGGTCGGAGTGCTCATGCTCGCTTTTGCGACAAAATTCAGAATCAAGAAATCAAATCACCTCGCCTCAGCAACAAGATTGGACAAGCTGGCCGAGAAGATGAAGATGTCAAGGGCTAGGTCGCGAACCTCCAGTTGGCTGCCTGTGGGCATGTCCTGAAGGTCCCCCCCTGTGTGCTTCGTTCTTCCGCTGCTGCAATTTAATGATTTCAGCCTAATCGACCCATGAGTAAGTTTACTATTACATTTACGCTTTCGCATGATATGTATTTTGATATTCAGAACTGTAAACTGTGAGCACTATCTACTGATCCAGGGAATAGTGCAGTAAATCACAGAGGAATCCGGATGTTAATATCTGGGTCCCTACAGCGATGGTATCAGAGCATATCGACTGCAGGTCGTGATCTAGTTAGCATGGTCGTTAGTTTCATAACTAGAATTACTTCTTCAAAATCTATTTCGAAAAATATAAGTTGTATCACCCATTCTCATCTCTCTTAGATGATTCTCCCTTATCCATATGCTACTCTAGCCATTTTACTTCTGAAGCTCTCTTACCCAAATTCAAAATGATGAGAATCCAGTGCTTCTCTTGTAAACTTTCTATGAAAAAAAACGCACTTAAGGCCAAGAGTCATGGTGCTTAACCTTGAAGCTTAATATCAAAGATTGTTTTATTTCTGGAGTAAACAATAGGGCGAAAATTGGAAGAACAAAAAAAAATTTTGTGGAGCCTAACAGAAAGAATTAGAATGACTAGATGGATGAATTAAGTTGTTCTTGGAGAAATAGGAAATATGAAAATAATTGCGGGAGTACAACATTGATAAATAACAAATTCTTGGGAGATATTTACAATAGTGGAATAATGGAATATGATCGATTGCTAGATAAATTGATAGAGTTTTGAGAAATTGGAGAGATGGTAACAATCATCAGAGTACAGGCTTGATTAATAACATTATTCCTGAAAGATGTTCATAATAATGAATTAATTCGGAGGTTGTCACTGAAGATTTAGGTGGTTACTAGAGGAGTAATTATGATTTTGAATACAATCTTGGATTATTAGGAAGTCCTGATACACATGACGCTGGTGGACTTAAAGGTAACAATGATGGATAATCATTAGAATTCAGAATTGAGGAGTAGATAGACAATAAAGATTCAGGTTGATCATTGGAGAAGCAAACTTTGGATTTGGATCAATGACACCGGATTGGATTATTAGGAGGTTACGATACGAAAGTCATCAGTGGATCTAAAGTGAAGGCGTTGGATTTTCATTGGATTGTAGAGTTAATAAGTTGACCAATAGTGGATCCGAGATTTTGATTATACCGTCATAGTGAAAATATGATATTTAATCCACAAATATATGATTGAAGGTCAAAGATTTATGCAGGACTTAGATAATCATGACTAGATTAATGAAATGATGGATGATGCATTAGGACGAGTATGATTGGTGGATCAAATAAAATAAATAATCTCCTTCGCTGTTTGGAGTCTTAGATGGCAGTAATGCCATGAACAATTAATGAAGAAAGATAGCCTAAGTGCAGTTTGCAAAAGTGGAAGTTAAATTATAAAGGGCATTGGATTCTAAGCCTTATGTACAAAAAAAAATCTATTTAGCCACAAGGATCATTTATATATATATAAAAAATGAGTGCCAAAACCAATGAAACTACCCCAAATACTTTCCACTTCTTTCTATTAATTACGAAAGGAAAATTTTGATCCTTTTCTTATACCCCTACTCCAAATATTAAGGTTAGGAACGTCGAAGATGATCATGAAGATAAGATGGTTTCGTTCTAAACGAACTATGCAGATGAACCATGTGCATCTTATGTGTGTTCCCCGAGTAGACGTTGTATTGTTGCAAGATTCTATTTGGCCTTGTGCACTGCCTCTTGCCCTGTGCACTGTACCTTTGGCGATGACGCGCCCAGATGAAGCATCTCCGAAGGTGATCGTCTCATCACCTGGAGCACGGGTGTTGTAGGGGTGGCCCCCACCTAAACCCAGCAGGCCTGTTAGAAGGTTATAGGGCCCAAAATGGGACATATGTATTGGCTTAAATACCCCTGGCAGGGAGGTACCGATGTAAGGGCACAATTGTAAAAACACAGCCCATATGAATATATATACCAAGGGAAGGCTAGAGGGAGAAGGATGATCACTTTCTCCCAACTCTCCACTACCACATCTCTCTCTCTGTTTGGTCTATAACCACAACAGTTGGTGCTGTCCGTGGGGAGGACAGGAGCAAGCCTGAAATTCGAAGAAGGATGGCACCGGAAAAAGCTTCGCTGACAGCGGCGAAGGGAAAGAAGGCGGCTGGGTCGGAGCATCGTGAGGGTACCAGGGCTTCGGCATCGGCTGTCGCGGGCACGGGTGATGCCGCGAGCGCGGTGGTCGCGGACGTCGACGCTCGCACTGCGACGACCAACCCCGCCACTGGAGCTGTGACGACCGACCCCGCCACTGGAGCTGCGACGGCCGGCCCCGCCACTGGCGCGACAGCAACCAACCCCGCCACCGCCACTACAACGAGCAACCCCGCCGACGCGACAGCGACCGGCCCCGCCACCCTCACCGCAACGCTCGTCGGTAGCGCGGACCGGGCGGTTGGAGATAGCCACAACGGAGCGATCGACAGTTCGGGAGCTCGCGAGGCGATCGCACCCATGCCGACCCGTCCGCTGGGCGCGCTGGCGGCCCCGCCCGCACCAGCGGTGGAAAGTGCCCTGCTGGCGGCCCTCAGCGTGTTCCAGCGGGAGCTAGGGGATCTTCGCGGGGCTGTCCGAGACATGCAAGAGGCTCGGAGCCAGCAGGCCGTGCCAGTGGTCGTGCCGGAAAGGGCAGACAGCCGCGAACCCCCACATCCAGCCGCGTGCCACTGCGACGCGTCGCTCCAGAGTTCCCGCTTTCGGCAGGACTACAGCAGGCGGCGTGGCCTGCAGACTTCACATTCCCTAGTGTCATCGAGCCATACAAAGGTGATACGGACCCCCGCGAGTTCGTGCGCGTGTACGAAACCGCAATCGAGGCCGCGGGTGGAGATGACACCACAAAGGCGAAGGGACTCCCCCTCGCATTGCAAGGAGTAGCGCTTTCCTGGTTTTTTACCATAGAGCCAAACTCCATCTACGCATGGGAGCAGATCCGCGATCGCCTTTACAACAACTTTCAAGGGAACTATGTCGAGCGGGTCGATGCAGACCAGCTCTTCGCAGTGAAGCAGAAACCTTCGGAGAAGCTCCGGGACTACTCCAAGCGCTTCGCGAAGGTGCGCTGCCAAGTCAAGGACATTAATGAGACAACCGTCATCAGCGGCCATCTGAGGGGCCTTCGTCCGGGCCCCATGGCCGAATACAACGCGCGGAAGCCTATCAAGACAGTCGCCAAGCTCTTCGACAAAATGGAGGAGTATGCGCGGGCAGAGGAGGAGGTGCGGAGACGCAGCGCCGCTGCCCCCGACCTCACCCAAGCAAAGCGCTTGCCACACGAGGGGGGGCGAGTGATGATTCCCCGAGGCAGGGCTGCAGACGAGAACCCCGGGGAGACACTCCCGATGGTAGCGATACCAGGGGGCAGTAAGGCTCTTCAAGGGGCAGGTGGAAGCCCCGACGTCGCCAACGCAGGCCGCAAAAGGTCCGCCATGTCCTCGGCATCGAGAATGCCCCTCGAGGACCTGCCCCCACCTCGCGGGGAGGGGGCCGGGGATGGGAAGACAGACTAGATCGCGACGGGCGACCCCGCGCGGAACAAGAAATTCTAGATTATGGCAAGTGGTGTGAGGTGCACGGTTACGGCGACCACCACACGAAAACATGTGTCGAGGTCATGGAGTTGCGACGGATGGCTGCCGGAGCTTGGGCCGCATCCGGGGAAGGCACGTGGTGCCGCTCCATCAGCGTCATCACCGGAGGGTCCCTATCGGGGGCCCCCTTGGAGCAGCCGCAACCGCCATGATGTCAGGCGCATCCTCGTCGACGGGGGGAGCTCTACGAACATTCTGTTTGCGGGGGCCCTCGATCGTATGGGAATCCCCCGAAGCCTCTTAGAGCAGTCAGGAGCTCCACTTCAAGACTTCGGAGGCCAACCGCTGGACGCCATAGGACACGTGTCCCTTCCAGTTACATTCCGCCAGGAGGGCAACACCCGAAGCGTGCACGTCATCTTCGATGTCGTAGACATCCCGCACCCCTACAACGTCATATTGGGACAGCCCGCCATCAACTCCCTCGAGGCGATCCCACACCACGCCTTCTTATATATGAAGCTCCCAGGCCCGGAGGGCGTGATCACTGTCTTCGGCGACCAGGACCTTGCCAGACGCGTCGAAGTCAGCAGCCGGGATCTACACCGACCGGTGCACGTCCTCCCAGGCATGCTCGGCGATACGCCCTCCGCTCCGGGATGGACACCTAAGCCTTGGCCCGAGGATGGAGTCAAAAAGGTTCCACTCCAGGCGGAGGGGCAGTTTGTGTCCATTGGCGAGGGGCTCCCTACGGAGGTCGAGCGAGACCTACACCAAGTGCTTCAGAACAACGCCGACATTTTTACATGGACACCGGAGGACATTAAGGGCATAGACCGCACAGTAATCGAGCATCGCTTGGCGGTCCGCCCTGACGCCAAGCCGGTCAAGCAAAAGCTTCGTCGCATGTCCATGGATCGGCAGCAGGCGGCCAAGGTGGAGGTGGCGAAGCTTCTCTAGGCCGGGGTCATTCGCGAGGTCCACCACCCAGAGTGGCTCGCCAACCCTGTATTGGTCAAAAAGGCCAGCGGGGCCTGGCGTATGTGCATTGACTTCACGGCACTTAACAAGGTGTGCCCAAAGGACAATTACCCCTTGCCACGTATCGATCAACTGGTCGACGCTACCGCCGAGTGCGAGCTAATGAGTTTCCTGGATGCCTACTCTGGCTACCACCAGGTATACATGGCCGAAGATGACGAGGACAAGACCAGTTTCATCACACCGATTGGGACTTTCTGCTTCGTCAGGATGCCCTTCGGCTTGAAGAACGCAGGCGCTACCTTCACCCGCCTCGTCGCACTTGCCCTCGCCACCCAGCTCGAGAGGAATGTGGAAGCCTACATCGACGACGTGGTAGTCAAAACCCGGCAGCTCGCTTCGCACGGCCGGGACCTCCAGGAGACCTTCGACAACCTCAGGAAGGCCGGCATCAAGCTCAACCCCGACAAATGCATCTTTGGCGTGTAGGCGGGCAAACTACTGGGCTTCCTCGTATCCAGACGAGGCATCCAGGCGAATCCCGATAAGGTTGAGGCCATCATGGGTATGGAGCCGCCCAAGACGACGAGGGAGGTCCAGAGGCTGGCGGGCCGCATGGCAGCCCTAAGCCGCTTCCTATCTAGGGCGGCGGAGCGGGTCTGCCATTCTTTAAGACACTCCGCGGGTGCGACGGATTTCGTTGGAATAGCGACTGTGCGGAGGCCTTCAACGAGCTCAAGAAACACCTGGCGAGCCTCCCCACACTGGTCGCCCCAACACCAGAGGCTCCCCTCTTGCTCTATCTGGCCGCGTCGGTTACAGCGGTCAGTGTCGTCCTCGTCCTAGAGGAAGGCGCCGTACAGCGGCCCGTATACTTTGTCTCCGAAGCCCTCCAAGGCGCCAAGACGAGATATACGAAGCTTGAAAAGCTCGCTCACGCGTTGGTCATGGCCTCCAGAAAGCTTCGACATTATTTTTTGGCTCACCCAATCACAGTGCCTCGTTCCCCCTGGCGGAGATGTTACACAATAAGGAATCCACGGGGCGCATCGGCAAGTGGGCTGCCGAGCTCGCCCCGTTCTCCCTAACATACGCCTCGTGGACGGCAATCAAATCTCAAGTTCTCGCCGACTTCCTCGCAGAATGGACTCCACCGACTCAGCCCGCCCAGAAGCACGACGACCAAGTATGGACGCTCACCATCGACGGAGCCTATGGCGTCGCGGGCGTGGGCGTAGGCGCAGTGATTGTTACGCCCGAGGGGCAGCGCCTGTTATACTCGGCGCGCCTTGCGTTTCTGGCCACCAATAACACAGCTGAGTATGAAGCGCTGCTCTTCGGCCTGACGAAGCTCAAGGCAATCTGTGCGCGGCGCATGCTCGTCTGCACGGACTCGCGTTTGGTGGCAGGCCACGTAGACAAGTCATATCAAGCCAAGGACCCCGAGCTGGCCAAATACCTCGCGACCGTAAGAGCGAGGGAAAGGCATTTCTTGGGCGTCACGGTCAAGGCCATCCCTCACGCAGAAAATGAGCAGGCCGACGCCCTCGCAAAGGCGGCCAGCCAACAACTGCCACCCCTTGACAGGGTGTTTTACGAAGTGTTACCGCAGGCGGCCATCGCGCAGGACAACCGGGAAGCGGCCCTCGTTCACCACATCGTCCAGCAGGGCGACTGGCGAGAGCCTATCTTCAATTTCCTGCAGGGTATTGCCGAGCCGGAGGACCCCGCCGAGCTCCGGCGTCTGCAACACCGTGCCAGATCCTTCCAGGTGTTTGAAGGGACACTCTACAAAAAGGGAGTCTGCGCACCGCTCCTGCGCTGCCTCTCGCACGAAGAAGGGAAAAAGCTCCTTGCGGAGATCCACGCGGGGGTGTGTGGGTCTCACCTCGCGCCAAGGTCATTGGTCGGCAAGGCATTCAGGCAAGGATTTTACTGGCCGACTGCCATCACTAACACCCAGGACCTCGTGCGTCAGTGTCAGGGGTGCCAGTGGATGGGACGTATCATCCGCAGGCCCCCGACGAACCTCAACCCTATTCCCCCGGTGTGGCCGCTGGCACGCTGGGGCGTCGACATAGTAGGACCACTTCCCCGAGCCCCAGGGGACCTGCGGTTCATGGTAGTTGCACTGGAATATTTTTTCAGGTGGCCGGAGGCGGTAGCCCTGGCCAAAATAACCTCGGTGGCCATGCAGCGCTTCCTCTGGCAGAACATTATATGTCGCTTCGGCGTGCCCAGGGAGCTCACCGTCGACAACAGCCTGTGATTCGACGCCACCCTATTCAAAGAGTTCTGTGACAATATGGGCATCACGCTTCGGTTCGCCTCGGTCGGGCACCCCCAGTCCAACGGAGCAGTCGAGAGGGCGAATGGCGTCATCTCTATCGCCGTCAAAAAGCGCCTGGTAGGGTTGCCAAAGGGCAAGTGGCCGAGCGAGCTTCACAGCGTCCTCTGGTCCCTTCGCACAACGGTAACACGCCTGACGGGGTTCACGCCTTTCAAGCTCCTTTTTGGTGATGAGGCAGTGACGCCTAAGGAAATCAAGGCTGGCTCGCGGAGGGTCCTCGTCCAAGCGCCCGACGAGGAGCGTCACGTGTCCTTGGACCTCCTCGACGGGGCGCGGGCGAGCGCAGCCCAACATGTCAAAAATGCAGCGCGCATGCAAGGCGTGCTCGAGACCGGTCCCTATATCCGTGAGGGTTCAAGCCTGGGGATCTCGTCCTCAGAGTGGCGCTCCATGCAGAGACCATTTGCAAGCTGGAGTCCAAGTGGGAAGGTCCATACATCGTGGCGCAAGCATTACAGAAGGGAGCATACCGCCTCGCCACACTCGAGGCGCAAACTCTCCGCCACACATGGAACGTGGATAAGTTGCGGCGATATTACGCCTAGAAGCAGGATGAAAAGTATAATGGCATCAGCCCCTCCTTGTACGATGCTCACCCGCGCAAACGGGAGTTCAATAAAACTAGTTGTTCGCAGAAAGTACCATGTTGTCTGGCCACAATGTGCAGAAGATCACCCCCGCACTCGAGGTCCGCCTCCGCACGCGCCAGTCTGCGGACTCTAAATGAAGTCGTAGGCCGAGGTCCGCCGCGCGCGCGATCTCTCGACTCTAAACGGTCGTAGGCCGAGGTTTGCCTCGCACGCGCCCACGGACTCTAAATGAAGTCGTAGCGTCGAGGTCCGCCTCCGTACGCGCCAGTCTACGGACTCTAAACGAAGTCGTAGCGTCGAGGTTCGCCTCCGCACGCGCCAGTCTCGGACTCTAAAGGAAGTCGTAGCGTCGAGGACCGCCTCCGCCCGTGCCAGTCTACGAACTCTAAATGAAGTCGTAGCATCGAGGTGCGCCTCCGCACGCGCCAGTCTACGGACTCTAAATGAAGTCGTAGCGTCGAGGTCCGCCTCCGCACGCGCCATTCTGCGGACTCTAAATGAAGTCGTAGCGTCGAGGTCCCCCTCCGCATGCGCCAGTCTACGGACTCTAAATGAAGTCGTAGCGTCGAGGTCCGCCTCCGCACGCGCCAGTCTACGGACTCTAAATGAAGTCGTAGCGTCGAGGTCCGCCTCCGCACGCGCCAGTCTGCGGACTCTAAATGAGGTCGTAGCGTCGAGGTCCGCCTCCGCACGTGCTAGTCTACGGACTCTAAATTAAGTCGTAGCGTCGAGGTCCGCCTCCGCACGCGCCAGTCTACGGACTCTAAATAAGACGTAGCAGGGGGACGTAAGAGCAGCATACAACATTAAGAACGGGTGCTACTTCGGTTCACTGCAAAAAATGTCCGGGTTACATGACCACAAAAGCAGGAGCGCGCGGTACACCACTCCCCTAACCAACCGCTCATCCTTCGTGCGGTGCCGATGGGCCCGCGCCGCCATTGTGGCGCCAGGGAACTCCTTTGAGCCAGCGGAGGAGGTCCCCACCCCCATGCAGCATTTGCTGCACTGCAACCCTGGCCGCGTCCTCCCCGACATAGCCTTAGATCCGTCGGTGAAAGTTTCGGAGGCCAGGCTCGATGAAGCGAATAGCGTCCGACATCGCCTCTGGCCGGGCAGGGAGATCCAGGTGAGGGTTCGCCAGCTCATGGACATGTCTACACCCATGCGTGTGAAGCATGGCGAGGGCGAGGCATGCGCCGAGGAAGCCGCAATGCTCGCTGAAGGTGCTAGCGCTGCGGAGAGCAACGCCGGCCCCTTCCTCGACCAGCCCGAGTGTCTCCACCAAGTCCTCCGGCCCGTGAGTAGCGCCCGGCACGTACGAAGTCTCCCGGACGTGAAGGATCGAGAAACGGGGGTGTGCGCGACGTCCCGGACCCTGTGCAGGGTGCCCTGTAGGCGTCTGCCGCTGTTGAAGTGGCCGAAGCCTCCGCAGCCCCTGACGCGGTGGGGGCGGAGCTTGTTCTCTCCAACTTCCTCCTGCGCCTGGAGGCACTTCGCGCTTTTAATGCAGCTGCGGAGCGCGCCCGCGGTGGCTTGGATCGACAGATGTTGTCGTCGTGCGAGGGAGACCTCCTGGCGCTCGTGCTGCAGGCCTCGGAGATAAGGGTAAGTATGTGCGCTCGCGGTTGCTAGAGTACTACCGGGCACCTACTGACTCTTATTACTATTCCCAGATGCTTGTCATCAGCCAAGCACTGGATGAGGCCCGTATTCGGGAGCGGAGAGCCCTGGAGGTCGGTCTTCGTGCTGCGGATGACGCTCACGCCACGAACGCTGGCGTTGCGAGGCTCGCCTCCACCACCGCCTACTTCGACTAGGCGCCAGCTCCGCTGCCACCCGTTCGAAGGGTAGGGGACGGAGCGCGCACACCTACTTTGACTAGGCGCCAGCTCCGCTGCCACCCGTTCGAAGGGTAGGGGACAGAGCGCGCGCGCGCCTACTTTGACTAGGCGCCAGCTCCGCTGCCACCCGTTCGGAGGGTAGGGGACGGAGCGCGCGCGTCTACTTCGACTAGGCGCCAGCTCCGCTGCCACCCGTTCGAAGGGTAGGGGACGGAGTGCGCGCGCGCCTACTCTGACCAGGCGCCAGCTCCACTGCCACCCGTTCGAAGGGTAGAGGATGGAGCGCGCGCGCCTACTCTGACCAGGCGCCAGCTCCGCTGCCACCCGTTCAAAGGGTAGGGGACGGAGCGCTCGCGCATCTACCTCAGCTGCCAATACAAGCATCGGCTTCGGCTACGGCCTCAGACCCCGGGACCCGCTGCACACCAAGACTCCGCAAGTTCGGAGAAGTTCACAGGCCGCAGGGACGGAGGGGGCCAAAGGACTCGACAACATGGCTTCGGCCCTGTGAAGCCCTTCACCATGAGAGGCGCCCCCACCTAAACCCAGCAGGCCTGTTAGAAGGTTATAGGGCCCAAAATGGGACATATGTATGTAACACCCCAGGACCCACATTACCCTGGGATGCTACTAAAACTGCTCTACAACGAGCCAATTTACAAGATAAAATATACTGGCAACAATTACTAAACAAGATAGTATAAGCGGAAGCATAAACAACTAAGGAATAACAGGATAGTGATAGCAATTCACTATTTAAAATATCCTCCAACATTTTAATCTAAAATATAGTTCACAAATTTAACATTATTAAGATAATGTAAACAAAGCTATGCAAGGCCTAGAATCCTTTTAACTTTATTACAGCATAAAAATATGATTCACATGCATCAGTGTGGTGCCGTTCTACCCTTCCCATGCATGCTCAAAGTCCACCTGTAGGGAGGGGGAAACAAGGGTGAGATAAAAATCTCAGCAAGCAAACTGTTTAACAGGCTATTCAAACTACAAACAATTATACATCATCATTTATAATTCCATACAACTACAACCATAATTCATGTCCACAATTATTAAGCCACCACAAATTTTCATGAATCATACCTCTTCAATTTCAGATTTAATTGGCATATGAATGCAGTCATTTTATCCACAATTAAATGCAAATGAAACATTTAATCTTCCACAAACCACAATAGGTTAATCATCAACATTCTTCCACAATTAAATGCAAATAAAACATTTAATCTTCCACAAACCACAATAGGTTAATCATCAACATTCTTCCACAATTACAATGTTATTATCCTCAACCTCAAATCACCATCAATGATGTTAAAGCATTAACAAATAAATCTTGTTTGACCACTTTAAATTCTCAACCACTACCACTAGCAAAAGCAATAAATCATATGTATGTTTTACTTCAACACTTTATTATTTCTCACATCCACAATTGTTATCAACAATTAATACAAGAAAAAAGAATCTCATGCCACAATCACAACCCTTACCGTACACAAGGGATGAACCCCATTCCACGTCCACAACCATAATCCTCATACCACAAATAGCTCACATGAGCCAATTCCACATTACAACTATGAAGTTGTATAATCCACATTACAACTATGAGTTGAATATTCCACAAAATAACTTCACCACAACATATTGCATATGTATGCAAATGAATCTTTCCACAATGCAATGCATATGAATGCTATGCTCCACATCACTCTTTCCAGGGCAGGATTTGAGGTGCATCGTATTACGGCAATATACGATGCTTCCCGTGGGATAAGAGGTGCATCGTATTACGGCAATATACGATGTCAGACTGATCGCGGCTATGTGCGGCGACATCCACATATGCATATGACATGATATGATATGATAATCACAAGTCACATTAATCCATCCTCAAAGGAGCATCAACATGCTTACGACATATCCACATCCACCACATGTTATTTTCATGTTCCACGTTATACATTAAGCAAGATTTCCACATGGCTACTAGCAGATTATCAACATATCAATGGATAAGTACTTGCTACCATCTCCACAATTAAATTATCATGCAATCATGGCATAATGTATCAAATTACGATAATAATGTAAACTGCAAGTAGAAGGAATAACAAGTTAAACGGTAGCAACCACCGCCACGCTTACTTGCCTCAAACCGACGGTTAAGTAAAATCAAGAGCGCTCAGGGACAAGACCACCTGTCCAAAAGGCAACTCTCAGCACACAGCTACAGCATACAAACATGACATTAATAATTAAAAACGTCGCTAGAACCCCGAACCCGCACAAACTCCTCTCCGCTCAACAATTCAGCAAATTACCCTCTGCAGCAGCGCTGCTTAACATTTTCGTAACTTTAAAAAATATTGATCCATTTACAGCAAACGATATCTCTCTGGATTCATCACTTAAAATCCTATATTTTTCATGTAGAACACCTATTTTTATTTTGATCACAGCTAGGTGTAATTTAATGCCCAAAACAGAGGAAGAACTCTGTTCTGGCAGATTGGACAGCAATAAACAAATGCGTCCCAACATCAGTAAAAGGGTCTAAAAATTCTGAATTTTATACAGACGCTAGATCTCTAAATTATCTACAACTTTCTCAATTACGGTCATGGTCATAAAAATCATTTACGACCTCTAATTCCCAGATTACCGTCGGTCTGTACCAATCTGCTCGCCTGACGAACAGCAGTATTCCCGACCCTGTAACTCCCATATAACAAGGCATAAAATTCCGAAACAAATACAGGAGATGCGTCTGGAAGTACTCTACAACTTTCCTTTTGGGAAGGTCCGCAGGAAAATTCGTTTATTAGGTCAAAACCTCACGAATAGACACGCTGCGCGAATCAATCTACAGGCATACATCAGCTAATCTCTAATCGGGCAATTAATCTATTAACTACCTTCAAAATCCGTGCCAAGAACCCTAATTATTCCATAGAACAGAGGGTTTGGGATGAGGAAAAATTACCTAGATGATGGATCACCCCTTTTTTTCCTCCTCCTCTTCTTCTTCTTCCTTCTCCTTCCTTCTTCTCCTTCTCCTTCCTCTCCTTGGCTCCAATGGCAGCAGCACTTGTGGGGGGTGATGGAGGGGGGAAGAGGGCTGCGCCCAGGGGGTAGAGGAAGGGGGGTGGCGGCTGCAAAGGGATGGGAGAGGGGGAGAAAAGGGCTAGGGTTTTTGGGGAGGGGGAGGGGAGGTGCGGCCACCCCTTGGGCCTCCGGCCCAAGGCGGTCGGCCCACTCCCCAGGCAGCCCACTCAGACGTTTTAATTTTATTTATTTTATACGGTTCTACAATTGTTATTTTTTTCCTTCCTGCGATTTACCGAAAAACCGGCGACTCCGCGATTATTTTAAAACTTACGCCGAATCGATGATCACGGTATTACAATGTAATGGCTTAAATACCCCTGGCAGGGAGGTACCGATGTAAGGGCACAATTGTAAAAGCACAGCCCATATGAATATATATACCAAGGGAAGGCTAGAGGGAGAATGATGATCACTTTCTCCCAACTCTCCACTACCACATCTCTCTCTATTTGGTCTGTAACCACAACAACGGGCAAAGGAAGAAAACCAACGGGAGTCTCCGGTCATGTGTCGTGAACACCCGAAGTCTACGAGCCAAACCTTTCCCTTCCCTGCCCGGCGAACCTCGTCCGAGTCGGAGTACAGCTCGCTGTCGCTCAGCTCGCCCTCAAGGGCCAAGAAGCACATGCCGGAGAAGTCGTCGCTGCTCTTGGGTTCTTGGTCACCCGTCCCGTCGTCGTCGCTCCATCCCTCCACCTCGCTGAGGTCAAGGTCGTCGAAGGCGGTGAGGATGCGGTGGAAGAGCTTCTTGGCCTTCCCAAAGTCGCAGAACTTCTTCTTGCCTTGAGGGTGCGCTGGAGGCTTCTTGTTGCGGTTCTTGCCTGAACCACCGTAGTCGTTCTTGCCCGAACCGCCGTAGTCGTCCTTGCCCTCCTCCAGCTTGGGGCAGTTTGCCCGAATGTGGTTGGGGCCACCACACTCGAAGCAAATCACAGGTTCTCCTCTCTTTCTGTCCCTCTTCCTCTTGTAAGCATGGGAAAACTTCTGAGCTAGGAGGGCCAGCTGCTCATCCTCAAGCTGCTCTAACTGATCATCAGTTACGTCACAGAGAGCAGCAAGAGGGAAGCCACAAAGCGAATCGGAAGAAGAAAGACCTGAAGCCGAACTGGAATCGGTGACTAGAGCCATCGACTGTGACTTCGACTTGTGAGAGACAATGTCAATCTCGTGAGTCTTGAGGCGCGAGTACAGCGCATCAAGAGTCAAAGTCGAGAGGTCTGTGGTGTCCTTGATGGTAGTCACCTTCATCTCCCAAACCCGCAAATCGAGAGCCGCGAGCATCTGACGAGCGTTATCCGAGTCGGGGTATGTGAGACCGACCGCTCGGAGGTTGCTCAAAATCTTGTGGAAGTGCACAAAGCACTCATCTAAGGACTCACCAGCGAGCATTTCAAACTTGTAAGCTCACTTGAATTGGTCCTGTCGGACAGTCTTGATCTGGGTGGTGCCCTCATGGTATGCGTCGAGGGTCACCCAGATGTCGAAAGCCGACGAGAGATGAGAGATGCGATCAAACTCGCTTCGGCTCAACCCCTGGATTATGATGTTCCTTGCCTTAGCGTTCGCCTCAACATCAGCCATGTTCCCGGTGTTGATGTTCTCATCGGCAGGAACAACAAATCGCACCTTCACCTTCTGCCAGATGGCATACCCCTGACCTGGATGTATGTCTCCATTCGGCTCTTCCAGAAGGGGTAATTGATGCCATCAAAGACGAGCGGCTTGGTGGAATACTTGTCTGTCGCCATGGCTCTTAGAGACCGGTTAAGATCTATTGAGAAGAGCTAACCGGCTCTGATACCAATTGTTGGATCGAAAGCGGCGACAGTGGGGGGTGAATGGAGCCCTTTAAAAATTCCCCTGAGTATCTACTCGAAAATCGCAGAGAGAAAAAAAACTAGCAGCTCTTGATTTGAATGGGCCGAACAAAAGAAAGAAGCAAACTCGGTTTAATGGCAGCAGTGAATAGACAAATAAACTAGTGCTGGTCGAAAATTACAAGAGCATATTAGAGAGATAAATTGAGCATGAAACACAGCCAAGAATATTTGTTTGGTTGTCATGAATTGCTCCTCTAAAGCACAGCCGAAAAGAAAGCCTTGCCGACAACATCCTGAGGGAAGCTGAAAATAGTACCAACTTGTTGGCTAAAAATGACTGAGCAGCAGATCAACCAATCACCACACACATTGAGAAATACTATCAAAGCTGCTGCCAACCGAAAGTTCTGCAAGGTAAAGTGATGAATGCTGTTCGGCAGTACATTGAACAGAAATTAAAAGTGATGAATGTTGTAGGAACAGCAAGAAGGAACAGCAGGAAATACTGCTGTAAACAGCAGGAAAACAGCCAAGAAACAGTGCAATTTGTGAGCTGAAATTGCTGCGAGGACAGCAGGATATATTGCAGTAAACAGCAGGAAAACAGCTAGAAAAATTGAGGGAATAGCTGCCTATAAAGAGTGGAAAAAGAAAAAGGATCAAGTAGCTTGCTGCCCTAAGGATTCTACAGAAGATAGCATCTTCAAGAAGAGAAGAAACAAGATAAAAAGCTGCTCGGCAGAGACAAAGAACAAAGATACTGCAGCTAGAAATGAAATCCACTCAAATAAGCAAGAAGCTAAGAATAACAAAGCGCAGAGAAGAAGGAATCAAGAGCAAGCAGGGACAAACTTGAATCCATAGCATCTCAAACAAAAGATTTCTTAGATTGAGATAAAGAGAGATGAATGATTAAATATGTGTTCTTACATCACTCTCATTTTCATCCTCTCATTTTGTCAGGCACCCAGATTTTGCAATCCGGATTCCTCTGTGATTCCACCGCACTATTCCCTGGATCAGTAGATAGTGCTCACAGTTTACAGTTCTGAATATCAAAGTACATATCATGCGGAAGCGGAAATTTAATAGTAGACTTACTCATGGGCCGATTAGGCCGAAATCAATAAATTGCAGTAGCGGAAGAACGAGCACACAGGTGGGACCTTCAGGACATGCCCACAGGCAGCCAACTGGAGGTGCGCGACCTAGCCCTTGACGTCTTCATCATCTTTGTCACCATGACCAGTAGTGTCGCTAAAGCGAGGTGATCCGATTCCTGATTCTGAATTTTGTCGCAAAAGCGAGTGTGAGCACTCCAACCCCGTGCTCCGTGAGCCAATACACAGAATGCAAATAAATAGTATGCATGGCTTAACAAAGGAGAGGCTCGGGTTGTTTTATTTGCCGTAAAACGCGTCTAGTAGCGTTTCTATTATTATATCATATTGTTGTTTTTGTGACCTAAAGACTCCTCACCGCAAATGACATCATTGACTTAATCCACCAAAGATTCACGCTCTTTATTAACTGCTGTCTAAGACTCCCAACAGCGATTGCCATAATTGACTTAATCCACCGAAATTACACTTCCTTTATTGAGTGCTCTCTAAACTCCAAACAACATATGTCATCCTTTATTCAATCCACCGATCATATTCTTTCTGTATTGGTTGCTGTCTAAAACTCCAAACAGCGAATATCATCATTTATATAATCCACCAATCATGCACTCATTGCTGCCTAAGACTCCAAGCAGTGAGGGTCATCCTTTATTTAGATCCACCAATATCTTTTGTATTCTAAAATCCAATCTTGTGGTTGCTAATCATCAACTCTTCATTTCTAAATTCTAATGACTATCCAACATAATTGCTTTTAAATCCACCGAAATCCTTCGTATCGGGACTTCCTAATAATTAAATTCTTTTGTTATTGATCCAAAACCATAATTTATTCTCTCAATAATTAATCTTATTTTCTACTATCTATTTCTGACTAATTCACTAGTATACATTCCTCAAGAATATTAATGATCAAGTCTACGACTTACTAGTATACATCCACCAAGAATATCAATGATTAAGTCTACGACTCACTAGGATACATCCACCAAGAATATCATTGATCAAGATTATAATCCAATAATTGTTATCATTTCTCCAATATTCCTAGAACTTCAGTTCATCCATCTAGTATTTGGTCCAATCCTGTTAATCCCATTTCTGCCATCATCTTCCAAGAATTTATATTAGTTATCAGTGTTGTAATCCCGCAATTACCTTTGCATCCCTAATACTCCAAAAATCATTTAAATCATCTATCTAACCTATGTACTCATTTAGACTCCACCAAATTACTTCTCCCAGATCCCACACTATCATTTCCTTTTTATAATCGACCTGAGTCCACCAATATCTTTATGTATTTACCACAAACTTCCATCTCCTTTACTCACGACCCTGTTTATTCCACCCATATTTTATTTTGAAAGAATAGAAATGCCACTATTTGAAATACAATACATAAAATCTCCAGAGACCTAGCAGCTTTGGAACAAAACATAATGTTCAAGGAATATTAACATGATTTTCCATACATATGGCATCACACCATATAACATCGTTCAGCGTTATAGCCGCTTAACTTACCACTGGGACGACACGACAGCTAGGACAACCCAAATCAGGGCTTTCCACTGCCCTCCACTTTTCCATTCCCGCCCACAAAGTTTTTGAAATAGAACTATATCTGGTTAAGTTCCCATGTCCGCCCTTGACCGTGGACACGGCTATTCGAATAGTTTTGACTCTGCAGAGTTTGCACACTTTACCCACAAGAGATAGTTCACTCGTTGCCCCACACGATTCCTTAGCCGTGCAGTTGAGCAAACCATCACAGTAACCGTTCAAGGTACCTCGCCCCTTCCATCATCTCACCCCTATGAGCTTGGCCCGCTTGCGGCAGGTCTCATAGGTTGTGCGGGATGTCCCCCTTCTGAACGCCTAGCAGCTGGCTACCCACACTGCTAGCACGCCACAGCGGAACTTCACCCTCTGCGGATGCCCCGTTCAAGCCGTCACCCAGACAGCCGCTTGCACTACCTCACCTCCTCCACCTATGATGATGATTTTCAGGGTACGGTACATCTACTAGGCCAAGTTGTACTTTACAGACTTGTGGTTGCACTTGTTTATCACAGGAGGTCATGACAAGATTCAGTCCTTAGGGTATCTGGGCGGTGCTACCACAAACCACACTCTCGTGCACCATTGCACCATACCCCCGAACCATCCGCCCAGATAAATAAGCAATTCGAGGTTTTTGGGAATATAAAATAACCATATTCAACATACACCAGTCATTACCACCATGACTGCCCAACCAATTTTTCTCCAGATTAAAAGTGCTGCTTGGGCGCTCTCGCGCCCATGAGTACCTAAACAATACTGAGCATGGTATATAAATTACGGACTTATTTTCGAAAGGCTACTATTGTAATTTTGCTAGGGTGACAAAGTTCACATAATCAAGTAATCCAAAGGATGTGTAATATTATTCAAGGCAAGCAATTGGGCATGTAACTAAGATCTTAAATTAAACATGTATTTGTATATAAAATAACAGCATGCAATTTGATAATTTAAACCAAAGTAATTTGCAGAAAATGTAGGTTCAACATGATCAAAGTATTGACTCGCCTGGCGCGGTTTATCGTGGTCTTGAGCTCACACAAGGTTGTCTCACGCGATGATCTTTAATCCCTGGTCTTCATCTATCTCGGTCTCGCTTGATCCCTAGAATCTTCAAGACCTCAGTTTGTAATTACGCGACAAAGGACTGAATTCAAATAAAAGCCATCAACTCAAAGATCCAAATAGATCTGAATAAATTCAATTTAGCTTTATTATGAGTTAATGGGTGATTTGTGTGGTTTGAGGCAAGGCCGACGGTAGAATATGATGACTTGATCTTGTTATTACTAATCGCTTTTATTATTGCTTTGGACCTATGAATCGGGGTGCAAGTTTAGCTGGGTATTATTTTGTCGGGCGTTAATTTTCAAGGCATATGGTATATTTATATTTATAAGTATGTCTGCAACTTTTAGCGTACCGAGTTAATATTATAGTCTATGTTTGTAGCATTTTATGGTATGATATTTTATGTACTTCCAATTATTGCTAGGCTAAGTTTAATTTGATTTAGGGCCTATTTATACGGGTTCCAGCTTGTTATAAATACAATTTTGCTCAATATTACTATGTACTAAAGCTAGTGTTAAGATTTGGTTAATGACACTATTTTTATCCGGCTTATACTTTAGCTACCATTAAGCTTAGTTTTATTTCAAATTTTAGTTCAAACTTAGCCATTTGAGCAAAGCTTGGTTTGCATCATTTTATGTTACCCTAATTACCCATGTTAGTGGGTACATGTTCAAGTTAGAATATTTAAGTCTGCAATATTATTTTGATGCTTGTTAACCTAGGGCTATTACAATTTAGTATTTGTATATTATTGTAACCTTTTATCTTGAGTGCTTTCTGAAAATTACTGATGCTGATATTTTATCCCTTTATAACTCGAGCTTGCTATTCATGATGATATTTTGTTCCCCATACTAACTAAGGTTACCATTTACGATTTCATGATTGGCAGTATTTTAATGATAGTGTTTACATGCATATATATTTCTAATAAGATCTGTGGTGAACACAAGAATTGCACTGTTATTTTTACTAGTGGGTCGTATTCGTGCTATCCACATTTCTCTAACCACTTATTTATATATATACATATAGATGTTTATAAATACATTTACTTAGAAAGTCTTTACATCTGAGTTGCTATTAGCTTTAATTATGATTTACTTATCTAGCAAGGCTTGTTTACAAGATTATATTTCCAATATTTGCTAATTGATAAAACCTTACCATTAGGATTTGTTTAATGACAGCATTCTAAATATTGGGCATATATCTTAGTTCTAATTAATGGCAACCTATATTTGGTCATCTATCTCAGTAGTTTTTCTTTATCTATGCATTTAATCTGTTATTCAGTCCTTTAGGAAGTTTTTCAAACCATATTGGTTAATCACATGTGAACTATTTCAAATTTCAAAGCTTCAAATAATCTCATTTATACCCTAATTTTCCCTAAATTTTTCCTAATTAGAATGGATTAACATTAGTAAAAATAAATGGGAGCATAAGTGTGCAGGGAAAGGGGCTTGAACTTGGGACCTGACTGCTGGCGCAGTAGTATTGCTTCGACTGGCCAAGTGAGTACGGGATGGTTCTTGACAAGGTACCCTGGTTTAATTAAAAACAAACGGATGAGTAGACAGAGAAAAGAAAAACAGAGGAACCGGCTCGGGCGACCATGGCCGTCGGCAGCACCGGCGAAGAGCGGCCTGGGAAAATGGTGCAACCGGTCAAATGGGTCACCTAGGGCAGGAGGACACTAGTGGTGGCGGCGTGGCAGCCGGAGTGGCGGGGAGGCGGACGGGTGGCTGCTCAAGGCGGCTGGCGGTGAGGCGAGTTTGGGGCGGCGGCGCCGGAGGGGAAGGGGAAGGAGGTTCGGTTGTGCGTGAGCTGGAGGAGGTCGCGGGGAACCCACCGGGAGCAGCAGCGGGGCTGGAGAGGGGCTGAGGTGGGCCGGCGGCGTGAGGCGGGGTCGGGCGGCGGTGGCGCACGGTGCCGGCTTCGTGGGGTGGCGGGGAGCTTCGGCCGACGGTCGGAGGGGCTTCAGGACACCAGTGTGAAGCTCTCACCCAAAGGAATCGGAAAACGATTGCGTGAGGAGGCGCTGGTGGTGGAAATGGCGGCGGCGGCCTTGGTGAGGGGAAAATCGAATTGGGGGAAGGGGGAGAAGGATGTAGCAGTACTGGTGGAGAGGGAGGGAGCGCGGGCAATGTGGAAGCTATTTTATAGCGACTGGGGGAGGTGTTGCTAGCGGGGAACCGGGCGGAGGCGGCGGAGGACCGGGCGGCGGGGTTGGACCGTGAGGCAATATCCGGCGCGGGGCTCGGGATGATGCGACCGAGCGAGCGGTGCGTGCAGAGCAGGGAGCAGCGCGGCAAAGATTTGGCGAGATTCGGCGTAGAGCTGAGAGAGGGGAGGGCGACGTGGAAGCGGCTTAACCATGGAAGATGGAAGGAGGAGGGAAAAAGGGAGGAAGAAGGGGTGCGCCTATGCGGGGAGAGAGAAGAGGCAGGCGTGGGAAGGGCCCACGGCACCGCGACCGCAGAGAGGGGAGGCGCGGTGGAGGCGGGGCCCGCGGCGCAGGGGAATTAGGGGAGAGGGGGTTGGGCCGTGCCATTTGGCCAGCCTGGCTCCCTCCGATTCTTTTTTTTGTTGATGTATTGTAGGTGTATATGCTAGTATATATACACATTTATATATTTTTGTTTATTTGAATTTTTGTGTAGGTATATATATTTATTTCATTTATATATGTTTACACATACACCTATATATACATCCTTATTTATTTGCCCATTCATTTTATATACATGTATATATATATACATGTATATATATACATATTTCCTTCATTGCATACACATACATGTATATTTACATATATATTTTCTTTATTTCTATCCTTGTACAGATTCATTTTTATATTTTTGCTCACCAGGCTAGGTCTTTTATACACATGTTTGTATGTATTTTATTTATTTATTTTTATTGCCCTCTTATAATACTATTTTCCATATTAAATTTTATACTTCAATTTAAATCTCGCCCTCCTTATGTTGGATTATAATTTCAGCTTTCGAATTCAAGATTATAGATTTCTTTTGCTTCCACATTTTCTTTTATGGCATTTTTTTATTCTAGTCTTATTCTAGTCTTACTATTACTATCATTAGTATTATTATTATTTTTGAAACCTTCTTCAAAATTTAAGAAGCACCTTAAAAATCCAAATTTCAAGAAAATACTTTGCACAAATAATTCAAAAGCTTTCATTTTCAAAATTTAAAATTTTGGGACGTTACACATTTCATGCTCATTTCATTGCATGGAGAGAAATAAACCCTAACTCTTACACCCACTCCCTCAAATTCAGCACACCCTCTCCATCTCCTTTTATAGCCTCCCACTAATGGGTTTGCACATGCTTTACCCATTAGGTCACCACCTACTCGATGCTTTATCCAAACCCGCTTCCTTTAGTGCAGCTTTGCGTTTTTACCGAAACGCCCCTCGCGCACCTTCCAGGAAGCTTCCTCCTTTCTTGCCTTGCAAGCCTCGCAACCACCTCAAGCCCTCGCCGTCTTTGACACCTCCCGACCGTTCTGACCTCAGCGCCACCTGCGCCTAGTCCGGTCAACCGTGTCTCGCCACGACTCCGCCTCGATGTCCTGCAGCCAACACAGACAAGAAACACATCAAATAGCACCGCTCGATACATGTAATCAAAATTAGCATGATAAAGCCCAAACCTATCGAATCAAAGGAATACCCATCCTAAACACGATTGACTAGGTTTGACCAGGTCCGACCGAAACCAAACCGCATCACGCGACAACTCGGCTCGAACCACTCACATCAAACTCAAGTTATCCAAACCACTTGTCAATTACTCATCACAAACATGGGATCATGACCACATGGTCTCTCAATAGTCCAAACCCGCTTCCTTTAGTGCAGCTTTGCATTTTTACCGAAACGCCCCTCGCGCACCTTCCAGGAAGCTACCTCCTTTCTTGCCTTGCAACCCTCGCAGCCACCTCGAGCCCTCGCCGTCTTCAACACCTCCCGACCGTTCTGACCTCAGCTCCACCTGCGCCTAGTCCGGTCCACCGTGTCTCGCCACGACTCCGCCTCGATGTCCTGCAGCCAATACAGACAAGAAACACATCAAATAGCACCGCTCGATACATGTAATCAAAATTAGCATGATAAAGCCCAAACTTGTCGAATCAAAGGAATACCCATCCTAAACACGATTGACTAGGTTTGACCAGGTCCGACCGAAACCAAACCGCATCACGCGACAACTCGGCTCGAACCACTCACACAAACTCAAGCTATCCAATCCACTTGTCAATTACTCATCACAAACATGGGATCACGACCACATGGTCTCTCGTGCCTTCTTCCACTGCACCTCGAGGCGATCAGCCCATGCCTTCTGCTTCTTCTGGAGCTAGTGGCTCTGTTCCTACCTCGTCAGCTCATGAGGTAGAGGCCACTTCTTCATCTCATCCAGGACCTCCTAGACATATCCAGAAAGACCATCCTTCCGAGCAGATTATTGGAGACCTCTTTGAGCGAGTCACTCGTTCAAAGTCTGGCATGTCACATTTCTGTCTCTATTCTGCCTTTGTTGCCTTCGTTGAGCCCAAGGACATTTGTCATGCTCTCTCTGACGAGTCTTGGGTCAATGCCATGCATGAGGAGTTAGAGAATTTCAAGAGAAATAAGGTCTGGTCGCTTGTTGAGCCCCCACGAGGTCACAATGTCATTGGGACTAAGTGGGTGTTCAAGAACAAGCAGAGTTAGGATGGTGTGGTTATTCGAAACAAGGCTAGACTGGTAGCTCAGGGGTTCTCCCAGGTTGATGGTGTAGATTTCGAGGAGACCTTTGCCCCTGTAGCTAGACTTGAGGCTATTAGAATCCTGCTTGCCTTCGCAGCTTCTAAGGGTTTCAAGCTTTACCAGATGGATGTCAAGAGTGCCTTCCTCAGTGGCGTTATTGAGGAAGAAGTCTATGTGAGACAGCCTCCAGATTTCGAAAACCCTAAATACCCAAACCATATTTTCAAGCTTTCCAAAGCGTTGTATGGACTTAAGCAGGCCCCAGAGCTTGGTAGTCCTGCTTATTGAGTCATGGTTTTGAGATGGGTAAGGTAGATAAGACCTTGTTCGTTCGCCGGCATGGCACTGACCTTCTGCTCATCCAGATTTATGTGGATGACATCATCTTTGGCGGCTTCTCTCATGCTCTCGTTTCACAGTTCTCGGATGTCATAAGCACCGAGGTTGAGATGAGCATGATGGGTGAGTTGACCTTCTTCCTTGGCTTCCAGATCAAGCAGACTCGGGAGGGTACTTCTTGCATCAGGGCAAGTACACTCGTGACCTCCTAAGACGCTTTGACATGAGCGAAGGTAAGCCGGTGTCAACTCCTATGGCTTCTACAGCTTCACTTGACCCAGATGAGGATGGCGAGCCAATTGATCAGAAAGAGTACAGAAGCATGATCGGCTCCCTCTTGTACGTCACTGCCTCGAGACCAGACATACACTTTTCTGTGTGTCTTTGTGCTCAGTTTCAAGCCTCTTCTCGTGTATCTCACCGCCAGGCGATGAAACGCATTCTTCGGTACCTTCGAGCTACCATTGACTATGGTATCTGGTACTGTTCCTCTTCCTGTCTTTCCCTCAGAGCCTTCTCGGACACAGACTTTGCCGGCTGTAGGATAGATAGGAAGAACACTTCTGGCACCTGTCAATTCATTGGCACTTCTCTTATCTCTTAGTCATCTAGAAAACAGTCAGGTGTTGCACAGTCCAATGCAGAGGCCGAGTACATTGCCGCAACCAATTGCTGCAGCCAGGTAGTTTGGATGGCTTCGACCCTGCGGGACTTTGGGTTAGTTATAGACAGTGTTCCACTCTTTTGTGATAACACTAGTGCTATTAACATTGCTAAGAACCCAGTGCAACACTCTCGGACCAAGCATATTGATATTCGTTATCACTTCCTTAGAGACCATGGGGAGAAGGGTGACATAGTGCTTCGGTTTGTGGAGAGTGACCACCAGTTGGCTGATATATTTACCAAGCCTTTGGATAGCTCTAGGTTTTCAGCCTTGCAGGGAGAGCTTAGGGTGGTTTGTCCTTATGGACTGTAGTGAGGGGGAGTTTCTGTGCTTTACTGCTTTATCATATATATTATGCTCCTGTTCTCATTTCTGTTGCATTGCATTCGGGGTGCATTAGGGTTAGTCCTCTCAGCATAGATTAGAGTGTGTCTCTTGTCTAGTGGTTTAGATTTCTTCCTCTCATCTTGTGATCTAGGATGCTGCTTATTAGCTGTTACTCTTCTCACTAGGTCGAGCTTACTCACTTCTTATAGGTTCTAGCAAGGGTTGGGCCACCTTTGGGTAGACAGGGTGTTGGTGATATGCCCTAGAGGCAACATGGAGATGTTGAATATATCACATACTATGTTTATGATACATTGCTTTGTTCCTTGAAATAGACATTATCATTATTGATCAATGAGTATGTGACTTATTCATGAGACTCTTAATGCCAAAATGTTGCTATTTCTAAATGATCCCTGATCATATATCATATGAGGAACAAATATGATTCAAAGATCAGCATATGTATTGATTGATGATCATGTCTCATGGATCATGGTATGGAGATACCAAATCAATAATATGGACATGTGTTAGTGAACATATGTTGGATAGACCCGCCATGAGACACTGCAGAGATTCCATGTGTCATTAGTTGGTCTCAAGTAGTGTTTATGTAGAATCCTTAGACTTGAGATCATCATGGTTCCCAACATGCGTAGTAGCCTATTTTGGGACTACTAACCACTACTCCGTGAATGGGTAGTCATAAAAGTAGTCTTCGGGTTTGCTATGAAACATGTAGTGGGATGTGAATGATCAAGATAGAATTTGCCCTCCTTATGGGAGAGATATCTCTGGGCCCTCGATGTAATGGATTATGAAAGTGCATGGCCATGCCAATGTGATTGAGGAGTCAATCACAAGTTTATAATCCATCACGGAATTGAGAGAGTGATTGAGCTATTAAGAGGATGACACAGTCTCGCCTTGTGCTTAATCTATATCGTGAGGCAAAGGGATTCGTACATGAGAACATTACGAGTTCAGCCGATATGATCTTTACGTATACTTTGGGGTTAATATGTCTTGCTAGAGGCCGCTATTAACAGGTGACCGGAAAGGTGTTTCCGGTCGCGACCAAGTATACGTGAACCTCTGGTCGCACACTTAACGGGTTGGAACACTAATTCGAATGTGATTCGGATGTGGGCTCAATTCGGATAGAGATCCGGATAGACTCCTATTGGGCCTCGGTCCACGAGGCCCAAGTGAGGAGATCTATATATTTGGAGGCGGGGGGCTGAGGGATGTACGCATCTGTTCCTCCCGAGCAAAACCCTAGCCGCCACCTCCCGAGCGAAACCCTAGCCGCTCGCAAGTGCTGGTACACTCGCGATCGGCGTTCCAGCCCCGGACGTGTGGATACCGGTAGAGGCGCTGCTCGTTGCGGCGTTGATCGGCATCAACAAACTACAGATTGGAACGGACCCGTGGTGTGGTTGATCGCGTGGAGGAGACGATCTGTTCGGGACGATCGGCTACTTCCACTACTACCTCGACGCGCGTGGTTGGATCGGCTTCTCCAACTCATCTTCCACTGCGCTGCGCGTCTAGTGGTAACGATCTATGATCCCTCCTTAGCATGATGTCCTGGTGTGCGCGGTAGAAATTTTTATTTTCTGCTTTCGTAGCCTACGCGCGTTCCTTCACAGGGAACGTTGATAGTCAGTCTAAGCCTTGGTACCCTCTATATCTTTTCTATGCTTTAAGGACTGCCTTTCTGTTTCTTTTTCCAGCTTCTCAGTTTATAGCTTTAGTTGAGGGGGAGTTCTTTTGGGAACTTCTGAAGCTTAATATTGACATAACTCAACTTGAACTAAAAGTGCATCTAATGTTGAGGAGTTGGATTTTCCGCATTTCAGCATTGTAACAAAATTGCATGGAGCCTTGATTATTATCCTTAGTTGACATGTTTACAATGCTTTACATCTTGCCATGATTTGCGATTAATTACTAGATTTATCATGTCTTTATATGTATCGTCAAGCCTTTGCCATGATGAGTTAATTAAAATTGCACAACGTGAATTAAGACATGTCATGCTACTTCTTGAGACTAGTATGTCTTTAGTTATCCTGTTATGATTCATGCCAAGTCAAATAGGCTAAGTTGAGCTTTGAATCTTGATTGAGATTTAGGTTGGGCTATGTTAGGTTCTGGATAGATCATGAGTTAGTACAACTGTTTAAAGCAAAAAGATCTCTTTTATGTGCGAAAGAACTGATCTCACCAATTCTTTCCTATGAGACTGCTTGCCATTGCACTAGGCATGAACTCAGGGGGAGTTTTGGATGACCAAGATCATCTCCTTAAGCTTCTTGCTTGGAATGGTCGCATAAGGCTTGAGATCTAGCACATGACAAAAATGTTTGTTGGAAACGACCATGAGTCTTCAAAGAAAAATGTGAATTGTGCTCAATTTGCTTAATTACAAAAAGATTAAAGTGCTTGATCAAATGATTAATTCTTGAACTTGTAGCACTCTTAAATGGCTCAATTCTAGCTTCTCGGTTCCACTTAGACTATTGACATGGCTTGCATCATCTTTGGATACCTTTTGCTAGACTTTGATCTTGTATGGCTTGACATGCTACAAATTTCATATAATTATCACATTCATACTTATGTGGCTTGGCTTGATTATGCATATGTTGTCATGATATTGATAGCTTTCATATGCTTTATGGGCTTGGTGTAATACTAAATGGTCATTTTGGATAATCTTCATGGCTCTAGTTGCTTAGCATTGAATAAAATTCAGCCACTTCATGCCTTATTTTCCTCCAAAGTTACTTGATGACTTTATTGCCAAAAGGGGGAGAATAGTTGGAAAAGGCCTCATTTTGGGAATTTTGGGAGCTTTGAGGAAAACTTGCCCTTTCTTTTGCTCCTTGTGTCAACTTGGTCATTAGTTTCATTCCCTTCCTTGGACCATGTTTGACTTCAAACAAACTCAATTCTATGCTTTTTCGTGTTTTTTTCAATATACTTATCAAGGGGGAGATTGAGAGACCATGTGGAGGTATCCCCATGTTGGTGATGAGTAATTGATGGTGGTTTAGTGAGTTAAGTTTGTTTTGGGTATTCTAGGGTTGAGTACCTTTTACATATGCTATTGTTGATATGTTGTTTCGTGCGGTGCTATGTGATGGCTTGCTTGTCTGTGTGACTACAGGACTTCGGAGCTAGGTCATGGTGAGGCGAGGAGGACCGGGACTAGGCACGGGAGGTGTTGAGGTCCAGACGGTCGGTGATGCCGAAGATGATCGAGGCTGGTGAGGTGGTTGCGAGTCGGGAGACGAGGAACTGGATCTGGAGCTACCGATGACGGACACGACGAGCGACGACGAGAGAACCGGGACTAGGCTCAGGGAGGAGTCGGAGGTCTAGAATGGTTGATGTCAGTTGCGGTCGTACGTGACGGAACAGACTGGGACTAGGCTCAGGGAGGAGTTGAGGTCCAGTCGGTCAAAGGCGCTGGTTGCAGGAAGCTTCCGGAAAGGTGCTTGAGGGGCAAAATGGTATTTTGACTGAAGCAATGCAGGTAGAGGCAGATTTCCCTCCAAAAATCTGGTTTGACCTCTTTTCCTCATTTGTGGTGTGAGGTTTGAGTGGGTGGAGTATGACACTTCTTGATTTCTTTCTTTGGGGATGAGCCCTAGTGTTAAAAAGAGAAGGATGTGAGGCAAGAAGGTCAAGTATTCAGGCATTCCATTCCTTGAGAGTGTGTTCTGGAGAGAATAGCTAGGGTTTTGCTCTCCTGTGTGTGAGTTCATCTCAGCTTGTGAAGCATGTAGTGAGATATGTGTATTTCCCTTGTATCAATCATGTATGGGGACGTAGTTCATCTACTATGTAATCATTCATGTCTCTGCAAATGAATCCATTTGAGTTCGTGTGTTTCAGCTCATTTCCATTTTCTCTGATGCTCTCTGTTCATTTTCATCTTCTTGTTGATTGAGCTGTTTCTTTGAGCAAGGAGTAGCAAAATGGATTGCTCTGTGATGGGATGATGGTTCAAGACCATTTGGTCAGAGAAAATCCCTAGAGTTCAATGGAAAAATCCAAAGATTCCTTTTTGAGCTTTTCCTCTGTTTATTACTGTGCTAGGGTTTCATGGCAGAAGTTGTGTGAATCTCTTGATTCCCTTCGGGAGATGGCTCAAGATTTGAGTTTCCAAGCCCTCTTGATATTGCTAAACTATTTGCAAAAGATCATAAGCAAAAGTTGAGGGATTGTTGAGCAATTTGGAATTTTGTCCACTCTCTAAAAAATTTCAGATTTTTGCTCAAAATCTGATCCCTAGCTCTTTTGATGATTACTCTTTGCTTCCTAAGATGTGATGCTGTTTGAGATAAGTTCTAGCTCTTGTGGCCAGAGGAAAACATCTCCAAATCATTAATTTGGCCAAATCTGCCTTTTTTAGTAAATTCAGTAAAAAGGTTTCGGCCTGTAGCTCTCCCTGTCTGCTCTGCACCCGACAAGCGGTATGACCGGGTTCAACATGGCGGTCGAACCGGTTTTTGGGGGCGGTCAAACCGGCGCTGAAGGGCGGTCTGACCGGCCCAACCTAGGCGGTCTGATCAGCCTGAGCTAGTTCAGTTGGTTTTGTTCTATGTTGGCTCTCTAGTTTGGTCTCTTCTTCTTATGAGTGTTTTTTTCTGTAGATTTCCAGTAGACATGAGCACATGAATCATCTTCATAGCTCCTTGTAGCTATCGGAGGAGATTCCATTGTGGATACTTTTTGAGGGGCATTTTTTAAAGAGGCACCATTCACCCCCCCTCTGTTGCCATATCCGATCCTACACTATTAATTAGCTATCCTCAAAGTTTCATGGCCAAAAGATCAAAGGTTGGGGAGTAATTTGGGTTTTGGCTCGGTTCTTGCAAGATTTCAGATTTTTACCCAAATCTGAAATTCTTGTTTCTTGGTGTGGTTTCTTTGTTTCCCAAAGCCCCCTTGCTATTTAGTATGTTGTAGTAATGCTTTGGGTCAAAAAGAATGAAAGAATACCACCATTTGCCTTGATTTTCGAAGATCTGAAGTTATACCCAAATTTCAGATTTTCAGTTTTGCTCTCGGGTCACCTGGAACAGGGGAGCGGTCAGACCGGTCATTGAAGGGTGGTCAGACCGGCACACTACGGGCGGTCTGACCAGCATTGGATCGGTGGTCTGAGCGGGGACTAGTTGGCGGTCTGACCGGCCCACAATAGGCGGTCTAACCGGCCTACTGCAGGCGGTCTGACCGGCCACCCCCTTTGCAGCCTATTCTTTGGTTGTTTCTTCTAGCTGCTTTGGGTTTCTCTCCTGTCTTCTTCTCGTAGATGTTCAGTAAGGTTCTCCTGAAGTTTTAACTCTGTTTTCTTCATAGCTCTATAGCTATCGGAGAAGATTTGCTAGTAGATACCTTGGGGGCAAGTTTTAAGAGTCGACATTCACCCCCCCTCTGTCGCCATTTCGGTCCAACACAAGGGTTAAGCCATCCTTGGGTAGACAGGGAACGTGTTTGCTCCTTAGTGGGTTAATAGAGCAGTTGATAGTCCTAGTATCATATGGGGTAGATGAGAGTCTGTCTGAGCCATAATATTCTCTATATCTTCTCTATGCTTTAACGACTGCCTTTTCTGTTTTCTTTGCCAGCATCTCAGTCTTTAGCTTTGGTTCAGGGGGAGTTCATTTGGGAGCTTCTGGAGCTTAATATTGGCATAACTCAACTTGAACTAGAAGTGCATCACATATTGACGGGGAGTTGGATTTTCTTACATTTCAGCATTCTGTATTGTGAGATTACTGCATGGAGCCTTGATTATTATCCTTAGTTGACATGTTTACAATGCTTTACATCTTGCCATGATTTGTGCTTCATTGCTAGCTCTATCATTACTTTATATGTGTCGTCAAGCCTTTGCTATTGATAAGTTAATTAAAATTGCACAACTTGAATTAAGACATGTCATATTAGCTCTTGAGACTAGTTTGTCTTTAGTTATCCTCTTATGATTCATGCCATGTCAAATAGGCTAAGTTGAGCGTTGAATCTCTAATTGAGCTTTAGATTGAGCTATGATAGTTTCTTGATAAATCATGAGTTAGTACAACTGTTTAAAAAGCAAAAAGATCTCTTTGTGTGCGAAAGAACTGATCTCACCAATTCTTTCTCATGAGACTGCTTGCAATTGCACTAGGCATGAACTCAGGGGAGTTTTGGATGACCAAGATCATCTCCTTAAGCTTATTGCTTGGAATGGTCGCATAAGGCTTGAGATCTAGCATATGACTAAAAATTTTGGTTGGAAACGACCATGAGTTTCAAAGAAAAATATGTCAATTGTGCCCAATTTGCTTAGTTACAAAAAGACTAAAGTGCTTGACCAAATGATTCATTCTTGAACATGTAGCACTTTAAATTGACTCAATACTAGCTTCTTGGTTCTACTTAGATTATTGACATGGCTTGCATCATCTTTGGATACCTTCAGCTAGACTTTGATCTTCAATGGCTTGACATGCTCAAAATTTCATCTAATATTCAGATTCATACTTATGTGGCGTGGCTTGATTATGCATATGTTGTCATGATATCGATAGCTTTTATATGAGTTATGGCTTGGTGTAATACTTAGTGGTTATTTCGGATAATCTTCATGGCTCTGATTGCTTAGCATTGAATAAAATTCAGCTACACCATGTTATATTTTCCTCCAAGTCACTTGATGATTTTATTGCCAAAAGGGAGAGAATAGTTGGAGAAAAAGCCACATTTAGGAGCTTTTGAGGAAAACTTGCTCTTTCTTTTGCTCCTTGTGTCAACATGGTCATTAGCATCATCTTCTTTCTCTTGGACCATGTTTGATTTTCAAACAAACTCAATTCTTAAGCTTTTTCAGTGTTTGTCAATATAATCATCAAGGGGGAGATTGAGAGACCATGTGGAGGTATCCCAATGTTGGTGATGAGTAATTGATGGTTGGTTTAGTGAGTTTGAGTTTGTTTTGCGTATTCTAGGGTTGAGTACCTTTACTTGTGCTTATACTGATTATGCTGTTTCGTGTGGTGCTATGTGATGGTTTGCTTGTCTGTGTGACTGCAGGACTTCGGAGCTAGGTCATGGTGAGGCGAGGAGGACCGGGACGAGGCACAGGAGGTGTTGAGGTCCAGACGGTCGGTGATGCCGAAGATGATCAAGGCTGGTGAGGTGGTTGCTAGTCGGGAGACGAGGAACTGGATCTACCAATGACGGACACGACGGGCAACGACGAGAGAACCGGGACTAGGCTCAGAGAGGAGTCAGAGGTCCAAACGGTTTGGAGGTCGGTTGCGGCCGTACACAACGGAACAGACCAGGACTAGACTTAGGTGGAGTCAGAGGTCTCGGTCGGTGTCGGGTGGACACGACGGGAAGTGGCGAGAGGATCGGGACTAGACTCAGGGAGGAGTTGAGGTCCAGACGATCAGGATGCCGGGTGCGGTCATGTGCAGCAAAGCGGACCGGATTAGACTCAGGGAGGAGTCGAGGTCCAGTCGGTCAAAGGTATCAGTTGCGGAAAGCTTTCGGGAAGGTGCTTGAGGGGCAAAATGGTAATTTGACTCAAGCAATGGAGGTGGAGGCAGATTTCCCTCCAAAAGTCTAGTTTGACACCTTTTCCCCATGTGGTTGAGTGGCATGGAGTGGGAGAGGTATGACAATTCTTGATTTGCTAGTTTGGGGTGAGCCCTTGGGCTTCAAATGGAGAGGAGGAGGCAGTAGCAAATCAAGTATTCTGGTAGGAAAGAGCTCTAGCAAGTGCTTATACGTGTAGGCAAAGAGAGGGGGTGAGTTCTGGAGAGAGCTCCCACTGTGTATGAGCATGTAGAGTGTGTTTCCCCCACTATCCAACTGCGTATGGGGATGCAGTGTTTGTAAACCTCTTGTAATCATTCATGTCTCCTAATCAATATGAGAAATGATGTGATTGAGATATTTCGAGTTCTTGAATGTCTTTGAGCTTTTCCTGCTGTTCGCTATTTCTTTGAGCTTTTGAGATGAATACTCGAAAGAGTAGCCTTGATTCTTTGTTCTGTGATGGGATTGAGTCTGAAGACCATTTGGTCAGTTAACCCCCAAAGAGCAAAATGATAGAATAAAAGGATCCTTCATTTTTCACTCATGAGCTACTTTTCCTCTGTTAGTTACTGTTTAGGGTTTGATGTCAGGGCATGCTTGGATCTTTGGATTCTCATAGAAATACTCATTCCAAGTGTGTGCTTCAGTGTCCTGATGTCATTGCTTAGTGTTGTGGTTACAGACCAAACAGAGAGAGAGAGAGTATGGTAGTAGAAAGTTAGGTGAGTAATGGCTTAGGGTTTCTCCCCATGGCCTGTGTTGTATATATATGTCCACATGGGGAGTGCTTTTACAATTATACCCTTACATCCGAGTATTCCCCTCAAGGGTACTCGTGTCATTATACATGTCCCATTCTGGGCCTTACATTCCTCTAACAGGCCTGCTGGGCTTAGGTGGGGGCCACCCCTACAATAGGAGCCTCTCATGGTGAAGGGCTTCACGGGCCGAAGCCATGTTGCCGAGCCCTTTGGCCCCCTCCGTCCCTGCGGCCTGTGAGCTTTTTCAACACCCGTCGAAGCCTTGCTGCTTGGTGTAGTGTTTGCCCTGTTTCGAAGGTATGGCACCGGGCGGCTTGGCGAAGCCTTCGTTGTCCACTCGGTCCTGTTGTAGTAGGGTCGACATCAAGACCAAGGGCCGACATCGATGTAGGGGGTGGAATCCGAGGTCGCCCTAGCCGAACCGGAGGTGTTGGCGGAGTCGGATGCCGAGGCATGCGTAGGTGGAGCGGGCCCCTAAGTCGTCGCGCGAACGCCAAACGACGGCGGACTCTGGCGTCGAGTGCTCTTGATGGCAAGTGACTGCTGGCTTGCTTGGTGAGGCCTAGTTGACGCGGCGCGAGACTTGAGGCATCGTGGTCGCGTCATGCTGTAACGTGCCTTCCTCTGGCCTACCCTGTGGCGGGGTGTGCTTGGCGCAGCACGGGCCTTGAAGCGTCGAGGCCGTACGATGCTACGATGCTCCGTCGCTGGTTGGATTTTCCTTCCGTCGGTTGTACTCCTGTCGCTTGGACTTCCGCCGGTTGGACTTCTGCCGGTTGGGCTTCCCCGCTGATGGGGTATATATATCGTGCTGGTGCGGCATTGTACCTGCATTATGCGCTCGGATAGGTGCTGCTCCCCTAAAATGGGCCCCTTCAGTGCATCCACATTTTGTAGCAGTGTTACGCGGCTTGGGGGATGTTGATGTACTGATGGAGGCCTATTCTTCTTGGGAGCTCAGTTAGCGCCTGTTACCGGTAGCTGGTCGCACTTTCTGCTTTCATGTTGCGTTTCTGCATATGGTGACAAGGTTTGCCCTGTTCTCATAGACAGGCCCACCTTCAGTCGGGTTTTCTGATTGGGCCCCTCAACATTACTTTTCCAAGAATGTTGGTACACCGAAGGTGGCCTGTTTATGAGAACAAGCCAAAACTTGACGTGACGTGGCCTCCGCCTTTACCATATGCAGGGAATGCCGACGGGTGAGTCCTTGCGCATGAGTCCGCTCCTTGAAGTCAAAGTATCTCCTCTGGAGCGGAGATCTTGATGTCGTTGCCGCTGGGGTTGATTGACTCGTGGAGCTGCCTCCGGGCGAAATTGGGTTAAGTGGCCAGAGTCTCCCCGCTAGAGCGGGGCTTGCCTATCTAGAGTTGCGCAGGCCGAAGAGGCCTGCTGGCTGGTTGCCCCGATAGGTCAGGGTGTAGGCCGGGGTCTCTGTATGGTGCCATCCTATCGGGACGCGCCATCCCCTCAGGGAGGTGTGCCGCGCTCCGCTGTCTGCCCTTATTCTCGAGCCTGTGGCGGGGTGTCACTTCTCGGAGTCAGAGTGGCTTCCGGTACTTTCATAACGGTGTCCCTTCGCGTGGGTGTGACCAGAGTCGGGGTCGGGGCCTCGCTGCTAGGGCAGAGACCACGTTTGGGCTGTTGCGATTGACTGGCCCCAAGAACCACGCTGACACGCGCCGGAAGCTATGTCGGGTCGTGCGACCTGCATTTATTCCCTGCGTTGGCTGACACGCGGCGGTGCGCTACTGGCGCGTCGTGCTGTGACAGGCCCTTGTACGACCGCGGTCGTATGTGGCATACGTGTGCCATCGCGACGCTTCGGCTTCGGCCCTGAGGAGATGAGCGATTGTCGTCTGCCGGTTGCGCTTACCGGTGGTGGGAGGTGAGGGGTCTTTAAATACGCCCCGTGGTACCACGTCTGTGCCTCCTCCACACGCTCTGATCGTTCACGCCGTCTCCTATACTTGCTCTTCTTGCCCGTGCGCTCCTTTTCGTCGTCGAGTATCCCGTGGACACCAATGGCGACTTGCGGTGAGCGTGCTCAGGTGGCCGGCGGCTACGCCATCCGCCGGCGGTCCTCGTCGCTTGAGGTGAAATACGCGCTCGAGGAACGTGATCCGGCGGCGGCAGACAAGGGGTGGGCGGCGACGAAGAATAAGGAGGGTCCGTACTCCGGCGACTTAGGCCGCACGCTTGTGACGGAGGACACGATCCGGTCACTGCTGCGCGAGGGGAGGCTATCGGACCGCCGAGCGGTGCGGCTACCCACCGATGACGAGATGGAGCCGCGCCCTGAGAAGTCGAAGGCGATCGTCTTCGTTGCCTACTTCGAAGCCGGACTTCGCATCCCGGCCGCGGTGATCGTTGGCGACGTGCTACGGACCTTCAAGCTGGAGTTGGCACAACTGACCCCGAATGCAGTGGCTCGCCTTGCCGTATACAGCTGGGCCCTGCGCTCGGAAGCGTGTTGGCCCAGCGCTTCAATGTTCTCATATTTGCACGAAGCACGGTGCCAACCGAAAGAGCGAAAGGACGGGACGCTGTCGAAGTTCGGCAGCGTCAACTTCATTCTGCGGGCATCATGCAGGAAGCTCTTCCCTGCGAACTGACGTGAGGGAAATGGGAGTCCAACTGGATGAGACGATGGTTCTACCACCGTGTGGCAAGTGGTAGCGGCCTTGAGTGCACAGGCTGGCCCGATTGCATTCAAGACCACGCTCGGTCTAACACTCGACCACGAAGATAGGCGAAGGGCGCGAAGACTTGTGGGGGTCACCGCCCGCTTCAATATGCGTGACCTCGCTGAGGAGTACATAATGTACGGCGTGGCGCCGCTCACCTGTGATTGGCGTCTCACCGCCGGGAAACTTCGGGACGATAACGTTCACCCGTCCATTTGCTCACTACCCGCGCCAACTAGTCTTCGTGAGCCTCGACCGTGCCCTCCCCTCCGTTTGTATGTACTGTGTCGTGTCTAATCGTGCTTTTTGTCCCGCGTAGGAACTCGCCAGGAAGATCGGAGCGCGCAGCGTGCGTGTTCCTTGGGCCATACACCACCAGGGAGCACGAGCAACGCACAGCTGTGACTACGGAGGCGGGATTGGGGTGGATAAACCGCGTGTGTGAGGCCTTAGGTCTTCCCATGCCGGATCGTGCCCCTCCGGCCCCGCAACACCAAGACGATGGTGCCGCAAGGACGAAAGCGTCTGCCCGGACTACTGCGACCACGCCCTGTACAGCGGCTGCCGCTGCTCCTGTCGGTGCAGCGAGCGCGGAGTCGGATTCGGCGAAGTACGCCGACTCGGACTTGGAGGGCGCGGGTACTGAGGGCGAAGGTGCCAGGGGCGGAGAGCGCGCCGTGGGTTACCAGGAGAGGGAAGTCTCGCCGCCCACGACGGTCGCCGAGGCGGAGCTGGCGTTGGCTGGCGGCACCGGGGCGAAGTCCTTGTCTGCGGCCATGACCGTGCCGGGGCTGCCCTCCGCGGGGGTAGGTGGAGCGCGATCTTCGCCAACAGTGGCGGCCGAGGTGGAGGTGCCCCCCGCGGAAGTTACGAGGGCGAAGTCCCCGCCCGCCAGTGTTGTAGCGGCGGAGGCCCCTTCTGCGAGTGTTGCTGCCGCAGAGGCCTCTTTTGCAGCGGTTACCGAGGTGAGGCCCTCATCTCCTCAGGCAAAATGGCCACGTCTGCAAGCCCCCCTTCACCGGACTTCGAGGGGGTTCGCCGTGGCAACCGGTGTTGGGAGTTTGTGGGACTCCGCCTCGTACACCGAAGTTCCCCTGTCCCGCGCCCTCCTGGCTCCTCAGACCACAGTGGCCATGGCACAAGAACGGGTGACGCTAGGTCCCGACCCGAAGGTCCCTCGGCCCTACGGGCCGGCGCCGTTCGCAGGGGCCGTGTCATTGCTACCCCGCCCGGAGTTAGGGAGATGTCCCAGCGAAGTCCCCCATCTGCCACCGAGGGTAGCCTGGGATGGCATACTTTTGGTGTAATTTTCCTGTGTCTTATAGGACTCTGACCGGTACCTCCTCTTGCAGCGGCACTTATCCCGGAGGAAGAGGCATCCCCTGAACGTGGGGGTCCTGACGCTAGCGACGCAGACGCCGTGCGCTCGAGCCCGGCAGACTTCGTCCCTCCATCGGATGCGCTGAGGGCGTGGCGCGGGATTGCGGATGACGCAGCTGCCAGCATTGGCTAGCAAGCATTGCAGACCTATGGGACAGGGCGCCTCGGGGATGCATTAGAGGTGTCGGGAGTGAGGGTAAGCATCTGTCCTTAAGACTGCTCATAGCCGTTAACGCTTGCTAACCCTTCACCGCGTAGACACTCGTGTTGGCCTAGGCCCTACAGGCGGCTTACGCTCGCGAGCGAGGAGTGCTACGGGGCAGGCTGCAGGCCGCCGAAGGGGAGATGCGCGGAGCTACGGGGGCGCGCTCTGCCCAGGATGCTCGTGTACGCCGCTTGGAAGCGGAGTGCGCGGAGATGAAGGCACACACCAAGGAGCTCGTCGCCGTAGCACAGGAGTCGGCCACAGAAGCGATGCGGCAAGAAGCTACGGTAGAGCGAGACGGCCTGCTGCAACAAATCGCTGAGCTAGAGAAGGAGAAAGGTGAGCTTGCCTTGTCTCTAGCGAAGTGGAACCCGGCTCTGGGCGACGCTTCGGTGGCAGCGTGGGTTGCCCTGCTTGCCCTGGAGAACACTCTCCGAGGGCTCATTGCCGAAGTGCCAGACCACTCCTTCGGGTCGGAGGAGCTATCACGTACACTCCGATGGATCGGAGCCGCAGCCGACATTGCGCGCGACGCCGCGACGACCTTCGGCAACCATTGTTCGTACGTGACCTCGTGCCTGATCTGCGCACTCCTACGACACCGGGGCTGCCAGCACACAGCGAGCTGACTGATCCGCAGTTGGAGATGCCGCTCGGGGCCGGAGTGATGTCTGGCGCCGTTCGCACCGTTCGCCGCCCTATGCGGTTTTTCCACGAGAGGATCTGGGAATACATCGGGGCGGCTGTGGCGATGGTCGAGCTTTGGAACAACCTATACAACGAGGGCGACCTCGGCCAGTGGCTAGACGAGGTCCCGCGGCGCGAGGAGGGCGGCCCCGCAAGCTCGGGGGGTGATGCAAATCCACAGGTGTGACGGCGTGGCCTCCGCGCGTTGGTGTGCATTGTAACATGAGCCCTTTTGCCTTATTAATAAAGTACAAGTTGCCTCGCCAATATTCTGACTTGCGTGCCCCCGTGTCCCGAGCAGCTACCCGACCGGCTGCTAGTTTCCGACCTTGTAACCCGACAACGCCTGCGATGCTAGCGGAGGGCCGAGGAATCGCTGGACGTTTGAGCCAGCCGGACTTCTTCAGGTGAAGCCATGGCGCGGACGCGGGTTAAGGAGGAGCCTGCCGAGTAGTGGCTCCAGGCACCCAAGAATACTTGTACACTTATTACGTTCCCTTGTAAACATCTTTTGATGGATATAAACGAAAGAAAGGGGTGTTGTCCATGCTTTCGTCCTCGTTTATGATTACGCCGTCCCCCGGTAGATTGGCGAGGCTATAGCACGCCTGCCGTAGTAGACACTTTACCTGAGGCAGATTCGCGGGCACGAAGCTGGTGCCTAAGGCGGAGTAGGCACGTGAGCACTCCGTCCCCTTCCCTTCGAAGCGGTGGCAGCGGAGCTGGCGCCTAAGTCGAGGTAGACGCGCGAGTGCTCCGACCCCTACTCTTCGAGATGGTGTCAGCGAAGCAGGCGCCCAAGTCTAGGTAGACGCGCGCGCACTCCGTCCCCTTCCCTTCGAAGCGGTGGCAGCGGAGCTAGCACCCATGTTGAGGTAGACGCGCGAGCGCTCCGTCCCCTACCCTTCGAGGTGGTGGCAGCGGAGCTGGCGCCTAGGTCGAAGTAGACGCGCTCGCACTCCGTCTCCTTACCTTCGAAGCAGTGGCAGCGGAGCTGGCGCCCAAGTCGAGGTAGACGCGCGAGCCCTCCGTCTCCTTCCCTTCGAAGCGGTGGAAGTGGAGCTGGCGCCCAAGTCGAGGTAGACGCGCGAGCGCTCCGTCCCCTACCCTTCGAGGTGGTGGCAGCGGAGCTGGCGCCTAGGTCAAAGTAGACGCGCTCGTACTCCGTCTCCTTCCCTTCAAAGCGGTGGCAGCGGAGCCGGTGCCGAAGTCGAGGTAGACGCGCAAGCGCTCCGTCCCCTACCCTTCGAGGTGGTGGCGCGAGTGGCGCCAGGTCGGCAGACGCGCGCGGCGCTCCGTCCCCTACCCTTCGAGGTGGTGGCTGCGGAGCTGGCGCCTAGGTCGAGGTAGATGCGCGAGCGCTCCGTCCCCTACTCTTCGAGATGGTGTCAGCGAAACTGGCACCCAAGTCTAGGCAGACGCGCGCACACTCTGTGCCCTTCCCTTCGAAGCGGTGGCAATAGAGCTGGCGCCCAAGTCGAGATAGACGCGCGAGCGCTCCGTCCCCTACCATTCGAGGTGGTGGCAGCGGAGCTGGCGCCTAGGTCGAAGTAGACGCACTCGCACTCCGTCTCCTTCCCTTCGAAACAGTGGCAACGGAGCTGGCACCCAAGTCGAGGTAGACGCGCGAGCACTCCATCCCCTTCCCTTCGAAGCGGTGGAAGCGGAGCTGGCGCCCAAGTCGAGGTAGACACGCGAGCGCTCCGTCCCCTACCCTTCGAGGTGGTGGCAGCGGAGCTGGCGCCTAGGTCGAAGTAGACGGGCTCGCACTCCATCTCCTTCCCTTCGAAGCGGTGGCAGCGTGGCTGGCGCCCAAGTTGAGGTAGACGCGCGAGCGCTCCGTCCCCTACCCTTCGAGGTGGTGGCAGCGGAGCTGGCGCCTAGGTCGAAGTTGACGCGCTCGCACTCCGCCTCCTTCGCTTCGAAGCAGTGGTAGCGGAGCTGGCGCCCAAGTCAAGGTAGACGCGCGAGCGCTCTGTCCCCTACCCTTCGAGGCGGTGGCAGCGGAGCTGGCGCCCAAGTTGAGGTAGACGCACGAGCACTCCATGGAGGTCAGCCTCTAGTGCGTCTTATCAAGACGTACGACATAAAAATCCTAGACCACACGCTGTTTATACTCCGGGAAGCACATGTGGAGAATGTCTACGTGTGTGTGGGAGCCTTCGTGTCTTGTTTATACTCCGTAGAGTGCGTGGGACAATCAACCACGCCTTATTTATACTCCGCAGAGTACGCAGAGAGATAACACCAATGCGTGCATGGGAGCATCCGCGTCTTGTTTATACTCCGTAGAGTACGTGCGGAGGTGAACCTCGATGCTACGTCTTGTTTAAAGTCCATGGACTGCGCGTGGAGGCGAGCCTCCGCGCGTTGCGTATGGTAAAATTGTGTGCGGAGGCGGACCTCGACGCTACGTCTTATTTATACTCCGTGGAGTGCGTGCGGAGGCGGACCTCGGTGCTACATCGTGTTTAGAGTACGTGGGCTGCGCGCGGAGGCAAGCCTCTGCGCGTTGCGGGCGGTGAAATTGCGTGCGGAGGCGGACCTCGACGCTACGTCTTATTTATACTCTGTGGAGTGCGTGCGGAGGCGAACCTCGGCGCTACGTCTTGTTTAGAGTCCGTGGACTGCGCGCGAAGGCAAGCCTCCACGTGTTGCGGGCGGTGAAATTGCGTGCGGAGGCGGGCCTCGACGCTACGTCTTATTTATACTTCGTAGAGTGCGTGTGGAGGCGAACCTCGGCGCTACGTCTTGTTTAGAGTCCGTGGACTGCGCGCGGAGGCAAGCCTCCGCGCATTGCGGGCGGTGAAATTGCGTGCGGAGGCGGGCCTTGACGCTATGTCTTATTTATACTCCGTGGAGTGCATGCGGAGGTGGACCTCGGCGCTACATCTTATTTATACTCCGTGGAGTGCGCGCGCGGAGGCGTCCCCCCGCGCGTCTTTGTTTATACTCGTGTTCGTGTTTTTCACGGAGAGTGCACGCGCGAACGCGTGTCTTTGTTTATACTCATGCCCATGTTTTTCACGAATAGTGCACGCGCAAACACGTGTCTTTGTTGCGGGGAACAAGAAAAGTTGTGCAAACAGTGAACTTTATTAAATTCCCATTTGCGCGGGTGAGCGGTTACAAAAGGTGGGATATCGACCACTGACCGCTTAGGGACGGGAGCGGCTGACGCTGTCGTCACCCGGTGATGAGGTGGGGCACGGCGGGAGCCTCTGCTGCTGGGACAACTTGTGCACGGGGAGTGCAGGGCGCTCTCCGGGGTTGCCCGGGGTCTCCGCATCTGCACACCCGACCTAGGTGCCTTGGCGAGCCTCATGGCATGGACCCCTGGCGCCGAGCTCTATGCGCCGATCCATATCCTGGTTGCCATGGATGATGATGATGGCCCGCGGTCCGGGGAGCTTCATACATAGGAAGCTGTGGTGCGGAACTGCCCCGAGAGAGTTTAGGAGCGGCCGCCCCAATATGGTGTTGTAGGGGTATGAAATGTCGATGACGTCGAAGATGGCGTCCTCACTCCTCACGTTGTCGTTTTGCCCGAAGGAGATTGGAGGCATATCTGGCCCAATGCCCGCAGGGGTTGCCCCCCGAAGCCTTGCAACGGGATGCCTGAAGGGCCCAACCGACTCCGAGGGATCCCCATCTGGTCGAAGGCCGCGGCGAAAAAGATGTTCGCGGAGCTTCCTCCATCGACCAGGACGCGCCTGACCTCGCATCCTGCAACGAGGACTCGGACGACCAGGGGATCTTGGTGGGGGGACTCCACACCTTCCGCATCAGCGGGCGTGAATGTGATTTTGTGTTGTGCCCACTCCGGCGGCGCCTGCGCTGGGTATGCCGCGACACGGTGCAGCCTCCTCGCGTAGGCCTTCCGCTATCGCGTCGAGGCGAACCCCAATGAGGAGCCTCTGGAAATGACGTTTATGACCCTGCGCTTGGCTCCTTCCGGGGCTTGCAACAGCAGGAGGGCCTCTCGAGGTTGCTGCGCATGGGCCTGAATCCGTAGGGGGCCTTCCTGGGGCTGTAGTCCTTGGTCCTGGGGGTGTTGGACACGAGCCACGATAGGCGTGCGTGCCTTCGGGTTTTTATCCCTGGCGATGCTCTGCCGGAGCGCTGCGATAGTGGCGCAGGCACGCGTGTCGTGGTTGCCCCAGTCGTGGACTTCGCACCACTTCCCGTGGTGCTGATCGTTGTACTCCTTGGGGGTTTTGTCGTCGCGACCCCGCCCACGCCCCCGTCCCTGGCCACGACGCCCTCTGCCGCCACGACCCGCGGGGGCGTTATCTTCGAAGTCGCCCTCGATGTCAAAGACGTAACGAGGTTTCCTAGACTTGCGTTGGTCGCGCTTGGGCCTGTCGCCTGACGAGTCTTTGTGCTGGACGTCCTTGCACTGGGAGGCGTCCTTGGATTGCTCCTGCTTGCGTTTGCCTTTTAAGGAGCCCTGCTTCGGCTAGCCATCGTTCTTTGTCGAGCCTTCCGCCTGATTGGTATCGGAGTCATCGCCGTGTCACCGCCACGCGTCCTCTTCCACTCTGGTGTACTCTTCCATCTTGTCGAAGAGCTTCACGACCGTCTTGATTGGTTTGCGCGCGTTGTATTCGGCCATCGGTCCCGGGCGGAGGCCTTGTATCGCTGCATTGATGACGGTTGTTTCATTGACGTCCTTGACCTGGCAACGCACTTTCGTGAAGCGCTTGAAGTAATCCCGGAGCCTCTCCTCAGGTTTTTGCTTGACTGCGAAGAGCTGGTCCGCATCGACACGCTCGACGTAGTTTCCCTGGAAGTTGTTGTAGAGTCGGTCGCGGATCTGCTCCCACGCGTAGATGGACTGCGGCTCGATGGTGAAGAACCAAGAGAGCGCCACCCCTTGTAACGCGAGGGGGAGTCCCTTTGCCTTCGTGGTGTCGTCTCCGCCAGCGGCTTCGATAGCGGTCTCATACACGCGCACGAATTCTCGTGGATCGGTGTCACCTTTGTACGCCTCGATGACACTCGGGAACTTGAAGTCCTCAGGCCATGCCGCCTGCTGCAGGCCCGCGGAGAGTGGGGACTCCGGGTCCACGCGTCGTAGTGGGACGCGACTGGACGTAAGGGCGTCACGGCTATCCGCCCTCTCCGGAGTGGGCTCCGATGTAACCGCCGGTGGGGCGTGTTGGCTCTGAGCCTCTTGCATGTCTCGCACAGCCCTGCGGAGATCTGTCAGCTCCCGCTGAAACGCGCTGAGGGCCACCAGCAGGGCGGTCTCCACCGTGGACGTGGTTGGGGCCGTCGGTGCGCCCGGTGGCACGATCGGCACGGCGGCGACGACGGCCTGCACGCCCAGGCTGCCCGCAGCGTTGTCATGGAGGACCCTGGAGCCGGTGACGAGGCCCGCATCGCCGAAGGAACCGCTCACCACTCCCGCGCTGGGTGGGAGAGTAGACGCACCTGCATTGCCATCGCCAACCGCCCGGGTGGCGCTGCTGGCGATTGCTGCGGTGCCTGCTGTGGGGTCACCTACCACGCATGGGGCGGTTTCGACGGCCGCAGCGACGGTGGCGGGGTTGGTCGTCGTGGCGGTGGCGGTGGGGTCCGGCGCGGCGGTGGTGGCGGGGTCCGGCGGCGCGGCGGTGGTGGCGGGGTCAGGCGTCGCGTCGTGAACATCGGTGTTCACAACCGTCACACTCGCATCGCCACCCGTACCTGCGGCTGCCAACGCTGAAGCCCTGGTGCTGACGCGAGATTCCGTCGCTCCCCCCTTCTTCTTCCTCACCGCCGATGATGAAGCTTTCTTTGGTGCCATCCTCCTTCAGATTTGGAGGCTTACCCTTGTCCTCCCCACGGACGGCGCCAACTATTGTGGTTACAGACCAAACAGAGAGAGGGTTTCTCCCCATGGCTTGTGTTGTATATATATGTCCACATGGGGAGTGCTTTTACAATTATACCCTTACATCCGAGTATTCCCCTCAAGGGTACTCGTGTCATTATACATGTCCCATTCTGGGCCTTACATTCCTCTAACAGGCTTGCTAGGCTTAGGTGGGGGCCACCCCTACAACACTTAGCTTTTTGCAAAAGCTCATGAGCAGAGAATGAGAGATTATAAAGTAATTTGGGATTTAGCTCATTATCTGTAGAAGTTACAAATTTCTGTTAAAATCCCAAATTCTTAGCTCTCTTGGTGAAATCTTTGGTTTTTAGGAGCCTTATGATGTTTAGAAGTTCTTGTTCATCTGGACTGAAAAGAACAGAATATTTATTCAAATCTTCTTGAAATCTGCAAGTTCAAAAAATTCAGCCTGTTTCAGTCGGCTGTTCGGCCTTTGCCTGACCTAGAGGCGGTCTGACCAGACCATGGATGGAGGTCAGACCGGTCGGCGGTCAGACCGGACCAAGCCCAGCGGTCTGACCGGCCGTGAGCCACCGGTCTGACCGGCCAAAGAGCTGTGGTCTGACCGGCTCAAGAAGAGTGGTCCGACCGGCTTTAAAGCTGCGGTCAGACCGGCCCCCCTGCAGCCTGAGCTGATTCCAGTGATTCTCTGTGCTATTTTTCTTCTTTGGTTTTGGTCTCCCTGTTTCCCTTCTGTGTTGCTCAGTTGATCTTCCAGAGAGCATGTACTTTCCTCTTCATAGCTTTACGTAGCTATCGGAGAGGTGAATCGCATGTGGATACTTTTGAGGGGTTGTTTTTAAAAGGCACCATTCACCCCCCCCCCTCTGTTGCCATATCCGATCCTACAATTGGTATCAGAGCCGGTTAGCTCTTCTTGATAGATCTTTAACCGGTCTGTGAGCCATGGCAACGGATAAGTATTCCACCAAGCCCCCGATCTTCGATGGGATCGATTATCCCTTTTGGAAGAGTCAGATGGAGACCTACATTCAGGCCCAGGGCTATGCGATTTGGCGCAAGGTCAAAGTTCGCTTTGCTGTTCCTGCCGATGAGAACATCAATGCCGGAAACATGGCTGATGTTGAGGCAAATGCTAAGGCAAGGAACATCATCATTCAAGGTTTAAGCCGAAATGAGTTTAATCACATTTCTCATCTTTTGTCGGCCTTTGATATTTGGGAGACCCTCGATGCTTACCATGAGGGCACCACTGAAATAAAGACGGTGCGATAAGACAAATTCAAGCAAGATTACAACAAGTTTGAAATGCTCGCTGGAGAGTCCTTAGATGAATGCTTTGCGAGATTCCACAAGATCTTGAGCAACCTCTGAGCGGTCAGTCTCACATACCCCGACTCGGACAACGCTCATCAGATGCTTGCGGCTTTAGACTTACGCGTTTGGGAGATGAAGGTGACCACCATCAAGGACACCACGGACCTCTCAACTTTGACTCTTGATGCGTTGTACTCACGCCTCAAGACTCACGAGATTGACATTGTCTCTCGTAAGTCAAAGTCACAATCGATGGCGTTGGTTACTGATCCCAGTTCGACTTTTGAGTTTCCCTCCGATGGTGTTTCTGGTTTTTCTCTTGCTGCTGTTTATGAGATGAGTGATGACCTAATAGAACAGCTTGTAGAAAACCAGCTAGCCCTCTTAGCCAGAAAATTTTCCCATGCTTACAAGAGGGTTAGAGAGAGAAAGAGAGGAGGAGGCCGAGTGATTTGCTTCAAGTGTGGTGGCCCCAACCACATTCGGGCAAACTGCCCCAAGCTGGAGGGCAAACATGACTTCGGCGGTTTGAGCAAGAACGTCTACACCGACAAGAATCGCAACAAGAAGCCACCAAGCAAAGACAAGAAGTTCCGCAACCTTGGCAAAGCCAAGAAGCTGTTCCATCGTGTCCTCACCGCCTTCGACGACCTTGACCTCAGCAAGGTAGAGGGGTGGAGTGACCACGATGGGAAGGACGAGCAAGACCCCAAGGGTAGCGACGACTTCTCCGGCATATGCTTCATGGCCCTTAAGGGCGAAGTGAGTGACAGCGAGCTTTATTCCGACTCCGACGAGGTATACCCCACATACAACCAGCTTAATGATGCTTTTCTTAAGCTAGGTAAATTTCATACTAGATCTAGAGCTAGATGTAGCGAGTTGGAGAAGGAAGTAGATAGATTGTCACGGGAGCTTACTTCACTTATATATGCTCCCTCCCGTGACGAATGTGATACATGCTGTGCTTTGCTTGGTGACACGGAGAAATTAAGGACCTCGCATGATAGTTTGTCTTCTGAGCTTGATATGATTAAATTGGAATGTTAGTGTTTTAGCTGAACTAGAGATGAGTAGGGTAGCTGCCTTTTCATCTACTGTTGTTGAGACTACTTCTTGCACCTCATGTGAGGACAAGGAGAATGCTTTTAGAGGTCTTTATACCATGCTTCTTGATCTGCCCAAGACTTGTGAAAGTTGCAATAATTTAAAGATGAACTTAAAAAGGACAGATCACAAAATTGCTGAATTACAAGCATTTCTACTTGAGCCTATTGCTTCATGTGTGAATTGTCCTAAACTGACCGCTGAGCTTGAATATGTTTCTAAACAGTTTCAAGAGATGATTGAGAACAATAATAAATTGGCTCAATATGCTTCTAAGGACCCTGTTAGCTGACCATGTAATAATTGTAACAAACTAAAATCTGAATTGGTTGCATTGGATGAAAAATGTGTGAAGCTAACTACGGACCTTCTAGAGAAGCAACCATCTGCTTGTAATGTGTGTGCTGTTGGGAAGAAGCATGAGGGTTTGGTAGAGATGCCTAGTGATGTGCACCAATTGGCTAGCAGTAGGACTGTCCCTTCTAAGTCGGATGTGCGTGCACAAACCATTCGTTCCTCTGCTATTGGTTCTTCTTCTACTCCCTTACCTTTTGTTGTCTCTTCTTCCCCTGCTCTTCTTGCACCTCTCTCTTTCGGGAGCATCAGTATCTTATGAACACTCTCGAGAGGTTTGTAGGAGGCAAGAAGAAGCTAAATCTTATTCTAGACCAATCTAAGATTTGCAAATTCAATCAAGGTCTAGGATACGATTTTTCTGAGGATATGAGGAAGCATCCACCTGCTGTTCTTAGACCCATAGCAGCAGGTGTGATCGAGATAGAGCCCAGATCTGAGAAAGTTCATTTCAAATCAGCGGGTTTTGTCCAAGGGATTTCTGACAGCAAGGTGATTCCACCCATTGCTTCGACCTCTCAGAACGCGAAGCCTCATCATGCTACTTCTACCTCTCAGAAGGTGAAGTACCATTGTACCTTCTGTCAGAAGGATGGACACTCGATAGGGAGATGCTTCAAGAGTGCCAAGATCGCGCGTAGAGACCGTGTTGACGCTCTTAGGCATATTCAGGGTCAGCCCCAAACCTTGAGTGCTTCTAAGACCAACACGAGGTCGAGAGTTGCTTCAGCTGATGGGTTTGGGCAGCATCGAGGACTTGGATTTTCTGAGTTTTCTAGTTTTCATCCTCGATATGCCTCTGGTCGTGACTTCCGCCGTTCTGAGGGTAGATCTCGTTTCCCCCATCGAGATGGCTACCCGCAGCGTGACCAGCGTGTTGTTGGTACTCCGACTCGCTCTTCCATAGCAGTCGGACCCAACAACAGCTTCAGGTCTGCACGTAGACCTTCTGCTTTTTTGAGCGACAGAGAGCGTAGGGTAGATAGAGGTCAGTCGTGTGTGGCTACTTCTTCTGCTCAACGTGTTACTCAGTATTGGGTGCCAAAATCACTCTTGATTTATCCCAGTGCTGAGACTTTACTCTCTGTTTGACTCAGGTTCGCCGGGCTGGGAAGGAAGAGGTTAGGCTTGTAGACTCTGGCTGTTCTCGTCATATGACTGGAGACTCTCGTTGGTTCTCTTCATTAGCCCGTGCTCCAGGTGATGAGACGATCACCTTTGGAGAAGCTTCGTCTGGGCGCGTCATCGCGAAAGGTACTGTGCACGTTAATGATTCTTTTATTTTAAAAGATGTTGCCTTGGTAAGTAAGCTGCAGTATAATTTGCTTTCAGTCTCTCAGCTTACCGATGACGGTTATGAAGTAAGCTTTAAGAAAAACAATTGCAAAATTCTTGATTCTTGGGGTAGTCTAGTTTGCGGGATTTCTCGTTATCGGAGGATCTTTCGTGCTGATTTTGCTGAGTCTTCTGGTGATCCTCTTCGGTGTTTAGTTGCTTTAGAGTCCCGTGACCTCACCTTCTGGCATAGGAGACTTGGTCATATTGGATTTGACCATTTGACCCGAGTTAGCGGCCACGACCTCATTCGTGGTCTGTCGAAACTCAAGATGGGCAAAGATCTAGTTCGTTCTCCATGCCGGCACGGCAAGATGGTTGCCGCTTCTCATCCTCCGGTCACAGTGACTATGACTGATGCACCAGGACAGCTGCTCCACATGGACACAGTTGGACCAGCTCGAGTGCAGTCAGCAGGAGGACAACTTCTCCTTGTCGGCGCACGATCAACCTAACCACGAGGGTACTTGTTCCTGCAAGCAATCGAAGAACAGGCAAGAACAAGATGAACAGTAACTCAATTGCAAATAAATGATATAGGATTCAATCGAAAACAGAAGAACGGTGGGGTTCCGAAGACAAGTATCCGGGCGGTCTAGCCGACACGCGCGAGTACAAGGCAAAGTAGCAAAAGCTAACTTAGTCTATCAAAACCCAAACCCTAGAAGAGGGTGCAGCTGCCTATTTAAGGGACACGGAAGGTGGAGGGTCGGCCAAAACACATGGAAGCCGAACAGGACTCGATTACAAGGCCCAAGGCCCACTTTGACTCGGACTTGAAAAGTAACGTAACTTATTTTGCAGTTTCTGACCGGCTCAGATGGAATTTTGAGGTGAGACTGGATCCATCTGAAAGTAGACTTCAAGAGCTTTCCAACGAGTACTCATGGGCCCCAAGAAACCTTCTGGATCAAAAGTTATGGCCATTTGAAGTAGACGCTGTTGGGAAGACCGAATCCAAGTCGAACTCGCGAACATGACTTGGTTTGCGCTTGACGGTTCCACTTCTATACTTGAGCTCACGTGGTTCTTCCCCATGGTTCCTAAGGACAATTAAATCATCACAAGAATTAAGTAGTATTCCATTCTTTGAAACATTTGTATGCAAACTTAGGAACGCATTCACCTGATGGTGAAGTTGACGTGCTCGCGCTCTGGTCATTGGTCCTTGTATCATAGTTTCAGTTTGATGTGGAGTCGGTATGGTTGTATGCATGGAAAGGATGTCCTCAATCCTCCCCTTCTTGAGCTTGAGTCGTCCGCGACTCAAGCTCATCTTCTTCTCCCAAGTAGGGCTTCAAATCTGCAATGTTAAAGGTGGGACTAACCCCAAAATCTGCAGGCAACTCCAGTTTATATGCATTGTCATTAATCTTTTCTAACACTTTGAAAGGACCATCAGCCCTAGGCATCAACTTAGACCTCCTCAATTCAGGAAATCTATCTTTTCTCAAATGCAACCAAACTAAATCACCCGGTTGAAAAGTTAAATGCCTCCTTCCTTTACTACCAGCAAGTTTATATTTAGCATTCATGCGTTCAATATTTTCTTTGGTTGTCTCATGCATTTTCAACTTCAAGTCAGCACTGTTTTTAGCATCAAAATTTAACTTCTCCGAGGATGGAAGTGGTAGCAAATCAATAGGAGCACGAGGCACAAAGCCATAGACAATCTCAAAAGGGCACAACTTTGTAGTAGAATGCAGCGAACGATTATAAGCAAATTCAATATGAGGCAAGCATTCTTCCCACATTTTGATGTTCTTTTTCAAAACAGCCCTAAGTATGGTAGACAAAGTTCTATTCACAACTTCAGTTTGCCCATCAGTTTGGGGATGACATGTAGTCGAAAATAACAGCTTAGTCCCTAATTTAGCCCATAAAGTTCTCCAAAAATGGCTAAGGAATTTAGTGTCACGATCAGAAACTATTGTATTTGGCACACCATGCAAGCGAACAACTTCATGAAAGGACAAATCAGCAATGTTGGTAGCATCATCACTTTTATGACATGGTATGAAGTGTGCCATCTTAGAAAATCTATCCACAACAACAAATATGCTATCCCTCCCCTTCTTTGTCCTAGGCAGTCCTAAAACAAAATCCATAGAAATATCTTCCCAAGGCACACTAGGAACATGTAGAGGCATATACAAACTGTGAGGATTAAGCGTGACTTAGCCTTTTGACATGTAGTGCAGCGAGCAACAAAACGTTCCACATCACGTCTCATCTTGGGCCAAAAGAAATGACTAGCAAGTATGTCTTCCGTCTTCTTCACTCTAAAATGCCCCATCAGCCCACCTCCATGCGCTTCCTGTAACAACAACAAACGAACGGAGCTAGCTGGAATGCATAGTTTGTTATCTCTAAACACAAATCCATCATTTAGAACAAATTTATTCCACGTTTTTCCCTCTTTGCAATTCAGCAACACATCTTTAAAATCATCATCATGAACATAATGCTCTTTAATTGTTTCCAATCCAAAAATTTTGAAGTCAAGTTGTGAGAGCATGGTATATCTCCTAGACAATGCATCAGCAATAACATTCTCCTTTCCCTTTTTGTGTTTTATGACATAAGGAAAAGACTATGAATTCAACCCACTTTGCATGCCTACGGTTCAATTTTCCTTGGCTTCTAATATTCTTTAATGACTCATGATCAGAATGAATGACAAATTCTTTGGGCCATAAATAATGTTGCCATGTCTCTAAAGTTCGAACTAGAGCATATAATTCCTTTTCATAAGTAGAATAGTTCAAACTAGGCCCACTCAATTTTTCACTAAAGTATGCTACATGTTTATCTTCTTGCAACAGCACACCACCCAATCCAATTCCACTAGCATCACATTCTAGCTCAAAAGTCTTACTAAAATCTGGAAGTTGGAGTAATGGTGCATGTGTTAACTTATCTTTCAATGTGTGGAAGGCGTCTTCCTGTGCATTCCCCCAAGTAAATGGCACCCCCTTTTTAGTGAGCTCATTCAATGGTGCGGCGATGGTGCTGAAACCCTTCACAAAACGACGATAGAATCCAGAAAGTCCTAAAAAAACTTCGCACCTACGTGACCGTTTTAGGAGTCGGCCAACTCTGTATTGCCTCAACCTTGGCTTGATCAACTTCAATCCCCTGTGGAGTAACAACATAACCAAGAAAAGAGACTCGATCTGTGCACAATGTGCACTTCTCAAGGTTACCAAATAAACGTGCATTACGTAAAGCATCAAAAACAGCATGTAAATGGCAAATGTGTTCCTGTAGTGATCTGCTATATATCAATATATCATCAAAATATACCACCACAAATTTGCCAATGAAAGCACGCAAAACCTCGTTCATTAATCTCATGAATGTGCTAGGTGCATTAGTTAAACCAAACGGCATCACTAACCACTCATATAAACCGAACTTAGTTTTAAATGTTGTTTTCCATTCATCTCCTAATTTCATGCGAATTTAGTGGTACCCACTACGCAAATCAACTTTAGAGAAAACAGTAGAGCCACTTAATTCATCAAGCATATCATCTAACCTAGGAATAGGGTGACGATATCTAATGGTAATGTTATTGATCGCTCTACAGTCCACACACATACGCCATGATCCATCTTTCTTAGGCACTAAAATTACCGGAACAGCACAAGGACTAAGAGACTCACGCACATAACCTTTATCAAGCAGTTCTTGAACTTGTCGTTGAATCTCCTTAGTTTCTTCGGATTGGTCTGTATGGCGCACGATTGGGCAAAGATGCCCGGAATCAAATCAATCTGGTGCTCAATCTCTCGCACTGGTGGTAGCCCTGGTGGCACGTCTTTTGGAAAGACATCCATGTACTCCTACAAAAGATTAGTGACAGTAGGAGGCACAGAAGAAGATACCTCCTCGAATGAAAATAAAGCTTGTTTGCAAAAGTAATGCATAGCAAACAGAAGTACTAGCATCCAGCTCATTCACATCAGACTTAGTAGCAAGAAAACATGCACCTTTTAATTTAATCTCATTTTTCGACTCATGAACAGATTTAGAGTTTTTCTTTTTATGTTGCTCAAGTTCGTTTGCTACAATCTGATTTTCACTCGCATTATGCTCCTGATTTTTCTCTCTACTAGCTCTAGCAATTTCATCTTTGAAAATAGCTTCAGGAGACATAGGATGTAACACAATTTTCTTGTCATGATGCACAAATGAATATTGGTTTGTCTTACCATGATGCAGTGAATCTTTATCATATTGCCACGGTCTACCTAACAGCATAGAGCATGCTTGCAAAGGGACAACATCGCATTCTACAACATCATGATAAGAACCAATAGCAAAATTTACTCTCACCATTCATGTTACCTTCACCTTGCCGCTGTTATTGAACCATTGAATGTAGTAAGGTTGTGGGTGAGGTTTGGTGTTCAACGCAAGCTTCTCCACCATATCGGAGCTCGTCAAGTTGTTGCAGCTCCCTCTATCAATGATCACACGGCATGAGCGTTCCTTAACGACACACTTTGTTTGGAAAAGGATGTGCCGCTGATTTTGCTCCGTCCTCTCCATTTGAGCACTCAACACACGCTGCACAATGAGGCTCTTATATAGCGCTCTGCATCTTCAGCACCAATGTGTTCTTCTTCTTGCTCCTTCCCACTACCTGCATGGTCAGCTGCAAGCATAGCATATGTATCCTCATCCAAATCACTAGCAGAAGAATACTCACCATCATCTCTCACAATCAAAATACGCTTGCTTGGGCATTCACTCCGCACATGGCCATACCCCTTGCATTGATGACATTGGATATCCCTCGTTCGTCCCGTAGATGCAATGGATGAAGAGCTCTTTGCATGTGCTTGGACTGTCCCCTTTGTTGCCTCGGATGCCCGAGATGCTGAGTTTGATGATGAAAACCGTGGCTTGCTGTTGGAGGAAGAAGGTGCAGTCGGTTGGCTTGATGGTGTAGCAGATGCACGTTGAGACCAAATGTTACCGCGACCTGCAGAAACGTTAGTCCTCGTGCTCGCGCGTCGTCCCTGTACTTCTCTTTCAGCTTTACAAGCAAGATGAAATAAACGAGTGATAGAATTATATTCCTTGTAAGCTAAAATGTCCTGAATTTCACGATCCAAACCACCCATAAACCTAGCCATAGCAGCCTCCTCAGTTTCCTCTAAGTCACAACGCAGCATTCCTGTTTGCAAATCTTGAAAATATTCCTCTATGCTTTTACTACCTTGCCTCAATTGTTCCAACTTATGTAACAAATCGCGTGCATAATATGAAGGAACAAATCTAGCTCGCATGATTCGTTTTAATGCATCCCAAGTTTGTGGTATGGCTAAAGGATTTTTCTTACAATATTCACTCCACCAAACAGACGCAAAGTCAGTAAACTCACTAGTAGCAGCCCTAACCCTTTTGTTTTCAAGGAATGCATGACAAGCAAATTTCTGATCAACAGCCAATTCCCAAGTGATATAAGCATCAGGGTTATATTTTCCATTAAAAGGTGGCATAGTGAACTTAATCTTACCAAGTAATTCATCATTCTCACGTGCCTCATTCCGACGTGGTTGACGATGACGGTGAGCGTCCTCATCATCATCGATCTCAGTATTAGCCGCATATTCTTCTCCACCATTTTCGTCCACCCTGCTGCCCAAGACACCAATGTTGGCACGAGTACGCTGAGTTGGTGCAGCGGGAGATGCACGGCCCATCTCATCAAGACGTCTCAAAATCTCAGCAAGTGAGGTGTTGACGGTGCCAACGGAAGCCTCCAATGTTGCAAGCGTAGTGTTGGTGTCGATCTGCGCGGCCTCCAATTGACCAAGGCATTCATTAGTGACACGTACATCCTCATCAAGTCCCTCAGTGTGCAGCTTCATTTGGCGCTCAAAGTGTTGTATGATTCCCCTAGTCCGAGGGGAATGTGGCGCTGCCCGCAGGTCCACTGGTTCTCCTGACATTGTTAGAAGAACACAAGAAACAAAGCAAGAAGAGAAAAATAATAAAACTGCAGGTTATGCCCTCACAACTACTGGGATGTGGTTAAATCAAGTCGCACACTCTCAACCTGTTCTGTCAAGCTCTTACAAGTTCTTACCACAGCGAGCAGGAGGTGATGGCAGCCGACAAGACAAGACAATATCTCCTGGAAATTGGGTGTATCGCTGCCTCGGTCGCTAGTCCTTGTGAGGTGGGAGCCAAATCTGTGGAGCTATAGGTGGGCTAAGAGTGAACAAAGGATAACTAGAACCACATTAGTCAAAGCAAGTTGAATAATCGCTCAACGATGGCACCGTGCTGGTCCTAGGCTAGATCGTACTAGAGACGCGAGCCTAGAACACAAACGAAATCACACCGTGCAGAAAGAAAACAAGATGATGTTGCACACGGAGTTCGGGAGCTCAAAAAAGGATGCCGTCTTCACAGGGAACCTTAGAATCACGTGTAGAAGGGCTCTGTCAATTTTGAGCGAATTTTGAGAAACTTGAAATTTTCTCGGTTTGCGGGCCTATTTTGAGGCCCTAAACGATGTTTTTTGGGGTCGAAGTTGCCGCGTGTGTGCCTAGAGGCTTACGCGGATCTAAAATCTCCTGATTTTACGCGGATAGCACTAGCGGTCCCGATCTTTCAATGAGAGTGGTAGATTCAATTGGGGAAGGAGAAGACGTTGATGACCCGACTACAACCATCCAAGGACGTTGCGCCTTAGCGATCGATACACCAACTCCAGATATTGTTCGTGACCTTGTCGGCGCACGATCAACCTAACCACGAGGGTACTTGTTCCTGCAAGCAATCGAAGAACAGGCAAGAACAAGATGAACAGTAACTCAATTACAAATAAATGATATAGGATTCAATCGAAAACAGAAGAACGGTGGGGTTCCGAAGACAAGTATCCGGGCGGTCTAGCCGACACGCGCGAGTACAAGGCAAAGTAGCAAAAGCTAACTTAGTCTATCAAAACCCAAACCCTAGAAGAGGGTGCAGCTGCCTATTTAAGGGACACGGAAGGTGGAGGGTCGGCCAAAACACATGGAAGCCGAACAGGACTCGATTACAAGGCCCAAGGCCCACTTTGACTCGGACTTGAAAAGTAACGTAACTTATTTTGCAGTTTCTAACCGGCTCAGATGGAATTTTGAGGTGAGACTGGATCCATCTGAAAGTAGACTTCAAGAGCTTTCCAACGAGTACTCATGGGCCCCAAGAAACCTTCTGGATCAAAAGTTATGGCCATTTGAAGTAGACGCTGTTGGGAAGACCGAATCCAAGTCGAACTCGCGAACATGACTTGGTTTGCGCTTGACGGTTCCACTTCTATACTTGAGCTCACGTGGTTCTTCCCCATGGTTCCTAAGGACAATTAAATCATCACAAGAATTAAGTAGTATTCCATTCTTTGAAACATTTGTATGCAAACTTAGGAACGCATTCACCTGATGGTGAAGTTGACGTGCTCGCGCTCTGGTCATTGGTCCTTGTATCATAGTTTCAGTTTGATGTGGAGTCGGTATGGTTGTATGCATGGAAAGGATGTCCTCAATCCTCCCCTTCTTGCATTTGAGTCGTCCGCGACTCAAGCTCATCTTCTTCTCCCAAGTAGGCCTTCAAATCTGCAATGTTAAAGGTGGGACTAACCCCAAAATCTGCAGGCAACTCCAGTTTATATGCATTGTCATTAATCTTTTCTAACACTTTGAAAGGACCATCAGCCCTAGGCATCAACTTAGACCTCCTCAATTCAGGAAATCTATCTTTTCTCAAATGCAACCAAACTAAATCACCCGGTTGAAAAGTTAAATGCCTCCTTCCTTTACTACCAGCAAGTTTATATTTAGCATTCATGCGTTCAATATTTTCTTTGGTTGTCTCATGCATTTTCAACTTCAAGTCAGCACGCTGTTTAGCATCAAAATTTAACTTCTCCGAGGATGGAAGTGGTAGCAAATCAATAGGAGCACGAGGCACAAAGCCATAGACAATCTCAAAAGGGCACAACTTTGTAGTAGAATGCAGCGAACGATTATAAGCAAATTCAATATGAGGCAAGCATTCTTCCCACATTTTGATGTTCTTTTTCAAAACAGCCCTAAGTATGGTAGACAAAGTTCTATTCACAACTTCAGTTTGCCCATCAGTTTGGGGATGACATGTAGTCGAAAATAACAGCTTAGTCCCTAATTTAGCCCATAAAGTTCTCCAAAAATGGCTAAGGAATTTAGTGTCACGATCAGAAACTATTGTATTTGGCACACCATGCAAGCGAACAACTTCATGAAAGGACAAATCAGCAATGTTGGTAGCATCATCACTTTTATGACATGGTATGAAGTGTGCCATCTTAGAAAATCTATCCACAACAACAAATATGCTATCCCTCCCCTTCTTTGTCCTAGGCGGTCCTAAAACAAAATCCATAGAAATATCTTCCCAAGGCACACTAGGAACATGTAGAGGCATATACAAACTGTGAGGATTAAGTCGTGACTTAGCCTTTTGACATGTCAGCGAGCAACAAAACGTTCCACATCACGTCTCATCTTGGGCCAAAAGAAATGACTAGCAAGTATGTCTTCCGTCTTCTTCACTCTAAAATGCCCCATCAGTCCACCTCCATGCGCTTCCTGTAACAACAACAAACGAACGGAGCTAGCTGGAATGCATAGTTTGTTAGCTCTAAACACAAATCCATCATTTAGAACAAATTTATTCCACGTTTTTCCCTCTTTGCAATTCAGCAACACATCTTTAAAATCATCATCATGAACATAATGCTCTTTAATTGTTTCCAATTCAAAAATTTTGAAGTCAAGTTGTGAGAGCATGGTATATCTCCTAGACAATGCATCAGCAATAACATTCTCCTTTCCCTTTTTGTGTTTTATGACATAAGGAAAAGACTCTATGAATTCAACCCACTTTGCATGCCTACGGTTCAATTTTCCTTGGCTTCTAATATTCTTTAATGACTCATGATCAGAATGAATGACAAATTCTTTAGGCCATAAATAATGTTGCCATGTCTCTAAAGTTCGAACTAGAGCATATAATTCCTTTTCATAAGTAGAATAGTTCAAACTAGGCCCACTCAATTTTTCACTAAAGTATGCTACATGTTTATCTTCTTGCAACAGCACACCACCCAATCCAATTCCACTAGCATCACATTCTAGCTCAAAAGTCTTACTAAAATCTGGAAGTTGGAGTAATGGTGCATGTGTTAACTTATCTTTCAATGTGTGGAAGGCGTCTTCCTGTGCATTCCCCCAAGTAAATGGCACCCCCTTTTTAGTGAGTTCATTCAATGGTGCGGCGATGGTGCTGAAACCCTTCACAAAACGACGATAGAATCCAGAAAGTCCTAAAAAACTTCGCACCTACGTGACCGTTTTAGGAGTCGGCCAACTCTGTATTGCCTCAACCTTGGCTTGATCAACTTCAATCCCCTGTGGAGTAACAACATAACCAAGAAAAGAGACTCGATCTGTGCAAAATGTGCACTTCTCAAGGTTACCAAATAAACGTGCATTACGTAAAGCATCAAAAACAGCATGTAAATGGCAAATGTGTTCCTCTAGTGATCTGCTATATATTAATATATCATCAAAATATACCACCTGACGTAATTTGTTTTGCAGTTTCTGACCGGCTCAGATGGAATTTCGAGGTGAGACTGGAACCATCTGAAAGTAGACTTCAAGAGCTTTCCAACGAGTACTCATGGGCCCCAAGAAACCTTCCGGATCAAAAGTTATGGCCGTTTGAAGTAGACGCTATTGGGAAGACCGAATCCGAGTCGAACTCGCGAACGGGACTTGGTTTGCGCTTGACGGTTCCACTTCTATACTTGAGCTCACGTGGTTCTTCCCCATGGTTCCTAAGGACAATTAAATCATTACAAGAATTAAGTAGTATTCCATTCTTTGAAACATTTGTATGCAAACTTAGGGACGCATTCACCTGATGGTGAAGTTGACGTGCTCGCGCTCTAGTCATTGGTCCTTGTATCATAGTTTCAGTTTGATGTGGAGTCGGCATGGTTGTATGCATGGAAAGGATGTCCTCATCAGCTCCCGGGTGCCTTACAAGCGATCTGCAGTGACAATGGCACGGTGTTCAAGAATTCTTACTTTGAGGGTTTTGCGATGAGACTGGTGTAGAGCACCAGTTCTCTTCTCCATACGTCCCTCAGCAGAATGGCGTTGTGGAGAGGAAGAACCGTACCCTGGTCGAGATGGCCAGGATGATGGTTGATGAGTACTCTACACCGAGGAAGTTTTGGGCTGAGGCTATAGCCACCGTGTGCCATGTTTCAAATCGAGTTTTTCTCATGGCACACTTGCACCGCACTTCTTATGAGTTGAGATATGGGCGAAAGCCCAGTGTATCTCATTTTCGCGTGTTTGGTTGCAAGTGCTTTATTCTGAAGTCCGGGAACCTAGATAAGTTCGAGTCACGCTCTTGTGATGGGATCTTTCTAGGTTACTCGCCTTCTTCGTGGGCTTATAGGGTCTAGAACTGCGAAACTAGTAAAATAGTATAGACCTGTGAGGTGACCTTCGATGAGGCCAGTCCGGGGACTAGGCCCGATATCTCAGGTTCTTTAGAGCTGTCTGAGACCATCTTTGTGGATGATGAGGATGATGGAGATGAGAGTTGTCTACCTGATCTAGTTCCTCATCCTCCCCTTGAGGTGCCTTCTTCCACTGCACCTCGAGGCGATCAGCCCATGCCTTCTGCTTCTTCCGGAGCTAGTGGCTCTGCTCCTACCTCATCAGCTCATGAGGTAGAGGCAACTTCTTCATCTTATCCAGGACCTCCCCGAAACATCCAAAAAGATCATCCTTCCAAGCAGATTATTGCAGACCTTTTTGAGCGTGTCACACGCTCAAAGTCTGGATTGTCTCAATTCTATCTCCATTCTGCCTTCATTGTGATTTGAGTCCAAGGATGTCTGTCATGCCCTTTCTGATGAGTCTTGGGTCAATGCCATGCATGAGGAGTTAGAGAATTTCGAGAGAAACAAGGTCTGGTCGCTTGTTGAGCCCCCTCGAGGTCACAATGTTATTGGGACTAAGTGGGTGTTCAAAAACAAGCAGAGTGAGGATTGGGTGGTTATTCAAAATAAGGCTAGACTGGTAGGCTTCTCCCAGGTTGAGGGTCTAGATTTTGAGGAGACCTTTGCCCCTGTAGCTAGATTTGAAGCCATTAGAATCCTGTTTGCTTTCGCAGCTTCTAAGGGTTTCAAGCTTTACCAGATGGACGTCAAGAGTGCCTTCCTCAATGGGTTTATTGAGGAAGAAGTCTATGTGAGACAGCCTCCAGGTTTCGAGAACCCCAAATACCCAAACCATGTCTACAAGCTTTCCAAAGCTTTGTATGGACTTAAGCATCCCCTAGAGCTTGGTATGAGAGGCTTAAGTCATATCTGTTGAGTCATGGTTTTGAGATGGGTAAGGTAGATAAGACCTTATTTATTCGTAGGCATGGCACTGATCTTCTGCTCGTCCAGATTTATATGGATGACATCATCTTTGGTGGCTCCTCTCAAGCTCTTGTTTCACAATTCTTGGATGTCATGAGCACTGAGTTTGAGATGAGCATGATGGGTGAGTTGACATTCTTCCTTGGCTTCCAGATCAAACAGACTTGGGAGGGTACTTTCTTGCATCAAGGCAAGTACACTCGTGACCTCGTGAGACGCTTTGACATGAGTGATGGTAAGCCAGTGTCGACTCCCATGGCATCCACAGCTTCACTTGACCCAGATGAGGATGGCGAGCCAGTTGACCAAAAAGAGTACAGAAGCATGATTGGCTCTCTCTTGTACCTCACTGCCTCAAGACCGGACATACACTTCTCCGTGTGTCTTTGTACTCGGTTTCAGGCTTCTCCTCGCGTATCTCACCGCCAGGTGGTGAAGCGCATTCTTCGGTACCTTCGAGCTACCATTGACTATGGTATCTGGTACTCTTCCTCTTCCTATCTTTCCCTTAGAGCCTACTCGGATGCAGACTTTGCCGGCTGTAGGATAGATAGGAAGAGCACTTCTAGCACCTGCCAATTCATTGGCACTTCTCTTGTCTCTTGGTCTTCTAGGAAGCAGTCCTGTGTTGCACAGTCCACTGCAGAGGCCGAGTACGTTGCTACAGCCAGGCACTTTGGATGGCCTCGACCCTGCGTGACTTTGGGTTAGTTATAGACAGTGTTCCACTCTTTTGTGATAACACTTCTGCTATTAACATTGCTAAGAACCCAGTGCAGCACTCTCGGACCAAGCATATTGATATTAGATATCACTTCCTTAGAGACCATGTGGAGAAGGGTGACATAGTGCTCCAGTTTGTGAAGAGTGACCACCAGTTGGCTGATATCTTCACCAAGCCTTTGCATAGCTCTAGGTTTTCAGTCTTGCGAGGAGAGCTTGGGGTGGTTTGTCCTAATGGAGTGTAGTGAGGGGGAACTTTGGGCTTTACTGCTTTATCTTATTTATTATGCTCCTGTTCTCATTTTGCTGCATTGCATTCGGGGTGCATTGGGTTAGTCCTCTTAGCATAGATTAGAGTGTATCTCTTGTCTAGTGGCTTAGATTTCTTCCTCTCATCTTGTGATCTAGGATGCTGCTTATTGGCTGTCTCTCTTCTCACTAGGTTGAGCTCACTCACTTCTTATAGGTTCTAGCAAGGGTTGGGCCACCCTTGGGTAGACAGGGAACGTGTTTGCTCCTTAGTGGGTTAGTAGAGCAGTTGATAGTCATAGTATCATATGGGGTAGATGAGAGTCTGTCTGAGCCATAATATTCTCTATATCTTCTCTACGCTTTAAGGATTGCCTTTTCTATTTTCTTTGCCAGCTTCTTAGTCTTTAGCTTTGGTTCAGGGGGAGTTCATTTGGGAGCTTCTAGAGCTTAATATTGACATAACTCAACTTGAACTAAAAGTGCATCACATGTTGAGGGGGAGTTGAATTTTCTTGCATTTCAGCATTCTGCATTGTGAGATAAGAAGTCTAACAGTAGTAGCATATGTGTATAGACTATACTGATCTTAATAAAGCTTTTCCAAAAGATGATTTCCCACTTTATCGTATGTATCAATTGACTGACTCTACTTCTAGTTGTGGAATATTAAGTTTTCAAGATGCATACTCTAGTTATCATCAGATTAGTATTTCTCTAGAAGATGTAGAGAAGACCACTTTTACTACACCATTTGGAATATTTTGCTATGTCAAAATACCATTTAGTTTGAAAAATATTGGTCTGACATTTCAGCATTTAATGCAATTGACTTTTTTCTTCAACTAGGCTGAAATATGGAAGCCTATGTTGATGATCTAGTCAAAGAAAGCATCAAATGACTCAATAACATTTCAGACCTGCAGGAAACATTTGATAACCTCATAAAACACCGCTTTAAACTCAATCCTAAGAAGTGTGTACTTAGAGTTTCTTTGGAAAAGTTGCTTGTATTCCTTGTTTCTACAAGTGGTATCGAAGCAAATCTTGAAAAGATAAAGGCCATTGAGTAAATGCGCCCTCTGACCACTAAGAAAGAAATCCAGAAGCTAACAGGGTGCAGGTAGTTTTAAGTCATTTCATCGCATGACTGGGAGAAAAAGGACTTTCTTTCTTCAAACTTCTAAGGAAGCAAGAGGGATTCGAGTGGTCGAAGGAGCCTAACGATGCCTTCGAGGATATAAAGAGATACTTACGAGTGCTCCTGTTCTGGTTTCTTCGAAACTAGAAGAAACACTCTTAATATATCTAGCTACAACACCATAGGCAGTAAGCATAGTACTGGTCATGAAACGTGAGAGTATTCAATGACCAGTCTACTATGCAAATGAAGTTATACACGGGCCTAAGGAGCGCTACCCTCAGGTTTAAAAACTTTTACATGCCCTCCTCATGTCTTCAAGGAAATTGAGACATTATTTTCAGGTGCACAAAATTGTTGTGCTGTCTGAGTTTTCCTTAGGAGAGATCCTCTAGAATAGGGAAGCAGCATGATGCATGGCCAAATGGTTGGTAGAACTTAGGAAGTTCGATCTCTATTTCATGTCCCAAACAGCTATGAAATCCCAATCTTGGCAGACTTTATTGTCGAATGGACAAACCCTAAACCTGTTCAAGATCCCTACTACACTTCCCAGGATGAATGGGTGATGCACTTTGATGGGTCACTTATGCTTAGTGGCTTGGGGGTTGGGGTGGTTCTAAAATCTCCCACAGGTGAGACCTTAAAGTGTGCCGTTCAATTAAACTTTCCAGCGACTAATAACATGGTTGAGTACAAAGGTTTGTTAGCTGGCATACGAGCCATGGAAATTTTTGAGATTCATCAACTACTCGTGAGAGAAGACTCTCAACTAGTCATGAATCAGGTTAAAAAAGAGTACCAACACTCTAGTATGATTATATCTCAATACTTGTCGAAATTCAGAAAGCTTGAGAGGCATTTTTTGAGTTTCGAGATACATTATATCTCTCGAAAGGATAATTTTCTCGTTGACCAGTTGGCTCGAATGACTTCTTCCCAATCTCAAGTACCAACAGGAGTCTTCTTGGAGCAACTCTAGAAGACATCTCTGGTGGAATCACTAGAAACAACTCCTAATGAGATAGCCTCTCTTGAGTACAAGAATACCTAGATGAGACCCATGTACAAGTATCTTCAGAAGGGTTCCATACCCGATGACAATCTTGAAGCAGATCATTTATCCCGTAAGGCTAAAATGTATAATTTGGTCGATGGGGTACTCTATAAAAGGAGTACTCAAGGGGTTCTCATGCAATACATTCCGCACAGGAGAAGTATTACAACTCCTTCGTGACATCCATGGGGGCATCTATGAAGCACATACCTCTTACAGAATGCTCATTGGAAAAGCCTTTTGACATGGGTTTTACTGGCCAACTGAACTCAATGACGCCAAAGAGCTAGTTGGCAAATATGTACAATGCTAGTTTCATAATAGGCAGATACACCAATTGGCTCATGCTCTTCAGACTAATCTTTTATTTTGGCCTTTTGCGACCTGGGGTCTAGATCCTAGGACCATTCCCAAAGCACCAGGGTGCTTGAATTCCTTTTTGTGGCTATTGATATGTTCACAAAATGGACTGAGGCCAAACCTATGACTAGGATAAATGGAAGCCGCTAAAAGGTTCATGATGAGAAGCTTAATTGCTCGATTTGGAGTCCTGAGTCAAATAATTACAGATAACGGTAAGCAATTCTTGAGTGCAAAGTTCCATGAATTTTGTGAGGAATTAGGTACCACGTTATGTTTTGCCTCTCTCCCCCATCCTCAAAGCAATGGGGCAATTGAAAGAGTGAATAGCCAACTAATGCAAGGAATTAAGACTCGAGTCTTCGACCAGCTATTAAAGCGCTTGGGGGCTTGGGTGCAAGAATTATCCTCAGTATTATGGGTAATTCGCTCGACTCATAGTCAGGTTATAGGAGAAACTCCTTCCTTCCTAGTTTTTGGGGTTGAAGTCATGCTTCCTCTAGAACTAAATATTAGGTTGATACGAGTTGAGGGCTTTGATAGCTCGAACCAAGAGCAATTTTGAGTGAATGACATTAACCTACTCATAGAGAAGAGGAATGAAGCCTTAATCCGATCGGTAGTCTATCAACAAGCCATGCATAGACACTACAACCGTAAGGTCCAACCTCGCACATTTGTTGTAGGTGACGTGGTATTGAAGGAAATTCATTCCCAATCTAATCGGAATAAACTTTCCCCTAAGTGGGAAGATCCTTACACAGTGATTGAAATTACACGATCAGGCTTAGTACGACTCACCATGGAAGACGGCCAGATTCTCTCAAATTCTTGGAATATTAACCAATAGTGTAAGTTTTACATGTAATATTTCTAGTTTTTAATAAAGATTTCAGTCTATTCAATCTTAATTGTTGTATGTGGAGAAGAGCTTGTTTTACGTTTGTTCGTACACCTCTGGTATATTCAATATTTTCAATCTGATCAGAGAAAGAGACATCATCTAGTCGAAGTCTCTCCTCTCTACATGTGGTCCTACCCACTAGAAGAGCTTCCTAGTGTCGACTTGTTTCCAACTCTTGCTATTAGTAAACAACAATTGAGTTAACCAAGTAAAGTCGAATGAATAAGATCTCTAAGTGTTTGTCCTATTCTCGTTTAGGCTTTTGATTTGATTAATTTGGTCGAAGAAAGGTAACATCACTTAGTCGAAGTCTCTCCTCTCTAAACGTGGTCCTACCAACTAGAAGGAGCTTGCTAGCGTCGACTCGTTCCTAACCTTTACTACTAGAACATGACAATTGAAATTGACAATGATAGATGGATGAACTACTCTAATCTCTACATACCCTTTTCTGAGTGTTTATCCTATTTTCATTTATGCCTTTGATTTGATTAACCTATTCGAAGAAAGCTGACATCACCTAGTCGAAATTTCTCCTCTCTGCACGTAGTCATACCCACTGGAAGGAGCTTCCTAGTGTCGACTCGTTCCTAACTTTTGCTACCAAAACATGATAATCAAAGTCAACAATGATAGTCAGATAAACTACTCTGATCTTTATATACTGTATTATGTACTATTTGCTTAGTTTATTCGTATAAACTAAGTAAATAGTCAAACGCTAGGATAGAGTTATCCATATAACTTCAATTCTTAGTCGTACTTTCATTTTCTTTCATTTCTTTTTGTCTTATGAGTACTAACGACTCAACAAGATGAATTGCAGGAAAAGAAAGATGAATTTCATTAACAAAAGATCTATTTTTACAAACTATTCTAATGAAGGAGAGTCAATTCGCATCTCCTCCATGATTTTTTGACCAACTGGCTCCATTTCTTTGATCAAATGAGCTGCCTCTGTTTCAAAGCAGTCAAAGTCATAATCAATCGTCGAAGCAGTCAAAGTTAGTCTTCATAGTAGCTTCTCTAAGGCTTTGACTTGTCGCCCTATCGTACTTGCCAATTTGGTCATGGTGTCCCTAGAAGGATTAATCTTCTCAGCACCAAGACCTCTGAGTAGATCATTTAGGAGAGAAATGTTGTGTTGAAGAACCATCTTCATCAACTGCATCTCCTCCTAGCTACAAGTCGAAGCCTCTACAAGTTGCTTTATTTCGATTACAGCCTCTACAATGTAGAGTGAAACTTTGTTAGAAAATCACGTTATAAAAGACTGGTTAGTAAGATTTCTTTACCTACTAGTCGAGACTCGAGCTTCACGACTTCATCCTTACACTGGTCTTCCAGTAGCCTGATCCTCTGGCTTTTCTCATTTTGATATGAGTAAGCTCACTGATCACTTTGGTCTTTTCATTGACATCAGTCCGAAGCTTACCCATTTTGACCTCTTTGTCTGTAAAAAGAAAAGAGTTAGAGAAAAGACAAGAAAGACATCTAAATAAACAATCATAAGTTTAGAACTTACTGTTTATTGTATCTTGCAACTTGTTAGTTGTAGATTTTGCCTTCAAAAGCTTGATCGTAAGATTGATGTTCTCTATCCTTAACTTCTACATCTCGTGGTCGAGTGCATCAGATAAGGTCTTTTCGTCACTCTTAGACCTATAAAGGTAAAAGATAGACATGAATAGATGGACTAGAAGTCAAAGTAGAAAAAGACTGCGTATGCCAGTGGCTTACCACTTCTTTGCCTGTTCTTGAAGTACAATATTTTTCTCCCTCAAGAGCATGAGTTGTCTGTGATATTCAGCCACAGTTACCATGTGCTTCCATGCAAATGAGAAGAGTCCATTGCTTTGGGAGATAGTTAGGGTTTCCATTGGTCAAAAGAGTCTTTAGGAGGTGGTTTTGTGTCAGACCCAGATTTTACAATCCGGAATCATCTGTGATTCCACCGCACTATTCCCTGGATCAGTAGATAGTGCTCACAGATACAGAAATGAATATCAAAATACATATCATACGGAAGCATAAATATATTAGTAGACTTACTCATGGGCTGATTAGGCCAAAATCATTAAATTGCAGCAGCAGAAGAACGAGCACACAGGTGGGACCTTCAGGACATGGCCACAGGCAGCCAACTGGAGGTTCGCGACCTAGCCCTTTTGACATCTTCATCTTCTTTGCCATCATATTCAATAGTGTTGCTGAGGCGTAGTGATCTGATTCCTGGTTCTGGATTTGTTGTGAAAGCGAGTGTGAGCACAAACCACCGTGCTCCGCGAGCCAATACACAGGATGCAATTACATAACATGCATGGCTTATCAAGGGAAGGCTCGGGTTATTTTAGTTGCCATAAATCGCTTTTGAAATATGATACATAGAAATTTCCTAAGACCTAGCAATTTGAACTGAAACATAATGTGTGAAAGAATGCAATAATAATAGTGATCCAGATTCCATCCACCGTTACATGGTCTCTGCACCATATGCTTAATCCTTCAGCGTTATAACCGCTTAACTTATCATTGGGGCGACACCCAGGGCAACACAAATAAGGACCTTTCTCTGCCCTCCACTTTACCATTTCCACCCACAAAGTTTTTGAAATAGAACTATATCTAGTCAAGTTCCCATGTCCGCCCTTGACCGTGGGCACGGCTATTCGAATAGTTTTTCACTCTGCAGAGTTTGTACACTTTACCCACAAGAGATAAATCTGCTCGCTGCCCCACATGATTCCTTAGCCATGTGGTTGAGTAGACTATCATAGGGCTGTTACAATGCATTTTTCCTAGCAGAGTTACGTCCGCTAAGGTTTCCACTTCCTTCGGGGTACGACCACCCTTTCAGAAGCCCCCTCTTGCGCCGTCACGTCGGAGGATGTGGCCATCCTCTACCCGCCCGTGGTCACACCGGCGCAACTCTTACTAAGTCGATGCAAATTAGTTAGCCCTGCCTACATTTTGCCAGCTTGTGGTTGTACTTGTTGTACACTGGGAGGTCATCACAAGATTCGGTCCTTAGGGCTATCTGGGCAGTTCTACCACTATCCCCTTTGTGCTTCCACTGCACCATACTCTCACACCCTCGAACCATCCGCCCAGATAATTAAGCAACTTGAGGTTTTTGGGAGCATAAAATATCCATAACCAAATATACCAGTCATTACCACCATGACTGCCCAAACCAATTTCTCATGATTCAAAGTGATGCTTTGGGGCATTTTTGGTGCCCCCGATTATCTAAGCAGTACTAAGCATGACGTATAGCTATGGACTTATTTTTTAAAAGGTTACCTTTATAATTTTTGCTACGGCGACAAGGTTCACATATTCAAATATTCCAAAGGAGGTGTAATATTAGTCAAGTTAAATAAAGGCATGTAACTAAAATATTAAATTAAACATGCATTTGCATATAAAATAACAGCATGCAATTTGATAATTTAAACCAAAGTAATTTGCAGAAAATGTAGGTTCAACATGATCAAAGTATTGACTCGCCTGGTGCGGTTTACCACGATCTTGAGCTCACACGATGTTTTCTCTTGAGCCTTTGGTCTCTGTCTTCACTTTGCTCTTGATCTCGCTTGATCCCTTGTTTCTTCAGGACTCTAATTTCTAATTACGTGCTAAACGACTGAATACAAATAAAGGCAAATAACTCAAGAGATCCAAAAAAATTTGAATAAACTCGGTTTAGCTTTATTATGAGTTAATGGGTGATTCAGGTGGTTTGAGGCAAGGTCGGTGGCAAAATGCGATGACTCGATCTTTCTATTAATACCCTCTTTTTTTTTGTATTTATCAAGGAAGTTCCATGGTGTACAAGTCTAGCTGGGTATTAATATTTAAGGCATGTGTGACATATAAACGATGTGTACAATTTTTAGCTTACCGAGTTAATCCTATAGTCTGTGTTTGTAGCATTTTGCGGTATGATATTTTATATATCCTTATTTATTACTAGTAGGCTTAGTTTAATTTGAATTAGGATCTATTTGTATAGGATCAATATCTTACTATGCCTTAGTTGGGAATTAAGCTTTAATATAAAGGTTAAAAGGCACATTAGCTACTGACATGTAATATTTAATTCATGGTTAAATCTTTATTAAGTTCATTTTTACTCTAATCAATCTTAGCATCTTTTATGGATTAACTTTATATCTTTTCTATGGTTTTTCCTTCATTGGGAGCTAGTCAGCAAAAAGATTAAAAATCCTACTTCTAATACTGCGCGCGAGGGGATCGAACGCGGGCGGGTGAACTGAGTGCGTGGGCTGCTAGCCACTCGACTACGCGGTGTTACCTGATGGAGGCGGGCGACGACTGCAATTGAAGTGAGCAACTCAGGCGCAGAGCAGAGCAAGTCGGGGGTGACGTGTGGGCGATGGTGCCGGCGGCGAGGGACAGCCGGAGAGGGGCGGGGAAGGGTCAAAATGGGGTCCCGACGCTGCGGTGATGTCGGCGGAAGGGTCGGTGGGGACCGGGGAACGCTGAGGCGGACCGGCGGCGAGCGGCGGCGGCGGGCTTGGGAAGGTGCCCGGTGCCGACGAGGTACAGGCCCGAAGGAGCGCAGGCGAGGCCGGGGAAAGCTTCAAGGTGTTCTGGGGATAGTTTGGCCGGAAGGAATCGAGTTATTTTGGCGCGAATTGCCGGGGGCTCGCTGACCGGCCGTGGAGAAGAAATGGGGCACCGGCGAGCTTGTGGGAAGCGGGGGCTCAATTACTTGCAATGGGAGGGAGTGGGGAAGGAGGCGAGGTGATTGGGGGGCGCCTCCTCCTTTATGGGCGCTGGGCCGACTGGGCGGCATGGGAACACCCGACAGCATGGCGCTAGAGCGTGTGCAGGTGCAGGCGGCGGTGGCAGCGGGAAGACCGGCGGCTTGCGATGTGCGGTGACAGTGCGCGGGTTGGCGCAGCGGGAGACACGGGGTGGCAGCAGGCATGGGCTCGGCGCGGGCGCGGCGGGCGCGACGTTTGACCAGGCGAAGAGGAGCAAAAGGGGGGTGGTCCGGCTGTGCGAGGGAGCAGGAGGAGGAAGTTGCAGGCGGGGCCGGCTGTCAGCGGGGAAGGCGCAAGTGGAGGCGAGCTGGGCCGCGCGCGGGAGAAAAGGAAACGGGGAGAGGGGGGTTGGGCCGGATTTGATGGCCGGCCCGACCACCTTTCTTTTTTAATTTTATTTTTTTTGTTAATGTATTGTATATCCATACATAGGTATATACAGGTATATATATACACATATATTTTGTTTATTTCTATTTTTGTATAAGTATATTTATTTATTTTATTTACATATATACATACATATATATATATATATATATATATCTTTATTTATTTGCTCATTATTTTATATACATGTATATCTTTCCTTCATGCCCTTTTTTTGTATAAATATTTTTATGTCTTACTCATCTTTCTAGGCCTTTTGTAAATGTGTTTGCATATATTTTATTCATTTATTTTTGTTGCCCATTTACACTATATATATATATATATATATATATATATATATATATATATATATATATATATATATATATATATATATATATATATATATATATATATATATATATATATATATATATATATATATATATATATATATATATATATATATATATTTATTCTGACATTTTATATTTTAGTTCAAGTTTCTCCCTCCCTATACTGGATCATCTTTTCATATTCGTAATTAAAATTTTAGTTTTCTATTATCTACATATTCTCTTTTTGGTATTATTCACAGTAGCTTTTATTTTTCAAAGCCTTCTTAAATTTTTGAATGCTTCACCAACATTCAGAAAATGCCATAAAATCCAGATTTCAACCGAACATATTGCAAAATATTTTAAGAACTTTATATTTTCAAATTTGACTTTTTCAGGATGTTACATTTTGCCTTTGCTCTTTAGTGGTTGGTGAGTTGGTGAGAAACACAGAGTGTGTCTCCATCGTAGCTTCTCCCTCTGTGTGTGTCCTTGGAAATGAGTTCTTGATTTTCCAAGCATGTATGGGGAAGTAGAGAGGGTGTGAGTTGATTCTCCATTGTAATCATGTATCTCCTTTCCTCTATATAAATATGAGATGGCTTTGGTTGAATTTGTTTAAGTCTTTAGCTCTTTGTTGTTCATTTCCCTTCGATGCCTCTTTTGAGTGATTCTTGAGTTTTTGTGTTTCTTGTTGATTCTTGTTGAGAAGTGTCAAAATGGGTTGCTCTGTGATGGGATAATGCCTCAAGATCATTTGATCAATTTTTCCCAAGAGCAAATCACTTTTAATCTCAGATTTCCCTTTTTGAGCTCCTCTGTTCCTGTTCTTGCTTTCTAGGGTTTCTTGGCCCCCTCTGATTTTCTTTGAAAGAAGGCTTGAGATTTGAGCTTTCTAGTCCTGAGGCTATTGCTAATGTTCTTGCAAAAGCTCAAGAACAAAGGACTTGGGATTGTTGAGAAATTTGGATTTTGACTCTCTCTCTCTGTAGAAGTTCAGTTTTTGGACTTTCTAGGGTTTTGGTGCAGATTTCGTTTCCCTCTTTGAGATGGCTTGAAATTTGGTCCCTAGAGTCCAGAGGCTAACTAGTAGCTATCCTCAAAGTTTCATGTCCAAAGGATCAACGATGGAGGAGTAATTTGATTTTTGGTGAAGTCTCTGAATATTTTCAGTTTTTGGGTCAAATCCCAAATTCTTGTTCTTGAGTTGAGTTTTCTTGTTTCCCCAGGCTTCTCTGGCTATTTTGGTTGTAGCCTTATCTTTCTGGGCGGAGAAATCCAAAAGGATACCTCAGATTTGCTTGCAGTGTGAAGTTCTTGTGATTTAGTTTGAAAATACTGCTGGCTGTCTACTCTGGAAACCGAGGTGCGGTCAGACCGGAGAAGAGCCGGCGGTCAGACCGGCATACAGAGGGCGGTCTGACCGGCCCATGACCGGCGGTCAGACCGGCCTATGCTATGTGGTCTGACCGCCCCTTGTGCATTTTGTGCTGCTTCTTGTTTGTCTTCTTGGGTATTTTTTTTCCATTTTGTGCTTGTTGTGGTTTTCCAGAGAGCTTGTCTTCTTTCCTTTTCATAGCTTCCATAGCTATAGAAGAGGAGTCTCATTTCGAGTACTTTTGAGGGGTTAGTTTTTAAAGAATCGACATTCACCCCCCCTCTGTCGCCATTTCGGTCCAACACTTAGTTGACATGTTTACAATGCTTTACATCTTGCCATGATTTGTGCTTCAAGGCTGCTTTATCATTCCTTTATATGTGTCGTCAAGCCTTTGCCATTGATAAGTTAATTAAAATTGTACAACTTGAATTAAGACATGTTATGTTAGCTCTTGAGACTTGTTTGTCTTTAGTTATCCTCTTATGATTCATGCCATTTCAAATAGGCTAAGCTGAGCGTTGAATCTCTAATTGAGCTTTAGATTGAGCTATGATAGTTTCTTGATAAATCATGAGTTAGTACAACTGTTTAAAAAGCAAAAAGATCTCTTTGTGTGTGAAAGAACTGATCTCACCAATTCTTTCTCATGAGACTGCTTGCCAATGCACTAGGCATGAACTCAGGGGGAGTTTTGGATGACCAAGATCATCTCCTTAAGCTTATTGCTTGGAATGGTCGCATAAGGCTTGAGATCTAGCACATGACTAAATATTTTGGTTGGAAACAACCATGAGTTTCAAAGAAAAATATGTCAATCGTGCCCAATTTGCTTAGTTACAAAAAGACTAAAGTGCTTGACCAAATGATTCATTCTTGAACTTGTAGCACTTTAAATTGACTCAATACTAGCTTCTTGGTTCCACTTAGATTATTGACATGGCTTGCATCATCTTTGGATACCTCTAGCTAGACTTTGATCTTGAATGGCTTGACATGCTCAAAATTTCATCTAATATTCAGATTCATACTTATGTGGCGTGGCTTGATTATGCATATGTTGTCATGATATCGATAGCTTTCATATGAGTTATGGCTTGGTGTAATACTTAGTGGTCATTTCGGATAATCTTCATGGCTCTGATTGCTTAGCATTGAATAAAATTCAGCTACACCATGTTATATTTTCCTCCAAGTCACTTGATGATTTTATTGCCAAAAGGGGGAGAATAGTTGGAGAAAAAGCCACATTTTGGGAGCTTTGGGAGTTTTTGAGGAAAACTTGCTTTTTCTTTTGCTCCTTGTGTCAACATGGTCATTAACATCATCTTCTTTCTCTTGGACCATGTTTGATTTTCAAACAAACTCAATTCTTAAGCTTTTTCGGTGTTTGTCAATATAATCATCAAGGGGGAGATTGAGAGACCATGTGGAGGTATCCCAATGTTGGTGATGAGTAATTGACGGTTGGTTTAATGAGTTTGAGTTTGTTTTGGGCATTCTAGGGTTGAGTACCTTTACTTGTGCTTATACTGATTATGCTGTTTCGTGCGGTGCTATGTGACGGTTTGCTTGTCTGTATGACTGCAGGACTTCGGAGCTAGGTCATGGTGAGGCGAGGAGGACCGAGACGAGGCACAGGAGGTGTTGAGGTCCAGACGGTCGGTGATGCCGAATATGATCGAGGCTGGTGAGGTGGTTGCGAGTCGGGAGACGAGGAACTGGAGCTGGAGCTACCGGTGACGGACACGACGGGCGACGACGAGAGAACCGGGACTAGGCTCAGAGAGGAGTCGGAGGTCCAAACGGTTTGGAGGTCGGTTGCGGCCGTACACGATGGAACAGACCAGGACTAGACTCAGGTGGAGTCGGAGGTCTCGGTCGGTGTCGGGTGGACACGACGGGAAGCGGCGAGAGGATCGGGACTAGACTCAGGGAGGAGTTGAGGTCCAGACGATCAGGATGCCGGGTGCGGTCGTGTGCAGCAAAGCGGACCAGATTAGACTCAGAGAGGAGTCGACGTCCAGTCGGTCAAAGGTATCGGTTGCGGGAAGCTTCCAAGAAGGTGCTTGAGGGGCAAAATGATAATTTGACTCAAGCAATGGAGGTGGAGGCAGATTTCCCTCCAAAAATCTGGTTTGACACCTTTTCCCCATGTGGTTGAGTGGCATGGAGTGGGAAAGGTATGACAATTCTTGATTTGCTAGTTTGGGGTGAGCCCTTGGCCTTCAAATGGAGAGGAGGAGGCAGTAGCAAAGCAAGTATTCTAGTAGGAAAGAGCTCTAGCAAGTGCTTATACGTGTAGGCAAAGAGAGGGAGTGAGTTCTGGAGAGAGCTCCCACTGTGTATGAGCATGTAGAGTGTGTTTCCCCCACTATCCAACTGCGTATGGGGATGCAGTGTTTGTAAACCTCTTGTGATCATTCATGTCTCCTGTTGTGGGGGTGGCCCAACCCCCCGTGACTGAGCCGTGCAACTAGTCCAACATGTAATAGGCCCAATAGTGTAGAGGAATATACCAGTGTAAATGTACCAATGTACCCTCATCATTTGTAAGTATTAAGGGGTAGAATGGGGATTTCCCATTCTACCCCACTCATGTATATAAACCCCCAGGAGGGGTAGGAGGAGGGACATCCTCTCATTCTTACCAACTCTCCCACAGATCTAACTCTCCTCTTCCTCTTCTACTAGTCCCCTTCTCTCTGTTTGGCCAGTAGCCACAACAGATAGCGCCGTCCGTGGGGACGACTAGAAGCTACGCACGGAAGAGATTTCTCCAACATTCAACAAAAGCGGCAGCTATGTGGATCTTCTCTACTCTTGGCAGCATGTTGCTTCAATCCATGGCGTCTGTAGCGACAGATAAGTAGTTTGTTTGCTAAAAATTTAACTATCCTGACTATGGAATCGTATGGGTTTTGTATGTATACTTTGCTCTGTTTTGTATATGCTGCATGCGATAGATCTAGTTGAATCATCCAGATGCAATATCGATGGGTCCAGTGGCGGGCAAGAGCTCGGCGGCGTAGGCGACGCACCACCTGCCACGAGCACGCCCGCCTGAGCACGAGTCCACGGCTGCCGCTCCGACGGCGGCGCCGTCGGGCGAGGGCGCTGCAGCTCCAGTCTCGCGACGCCACGACGACAACCGGCCGCAGGGAAAAAGCACACGGGATTTAGCAAGCAACGACTCCGTGTCCGGCACCAGCGGCATCATCTCCGCGCCCCCGCGTTGCCGAAGGCGAGTCTTCGCGCGTCCTCGGCGAGGTCTACCCTGCGCAGTGCCTCCGCGTCTGCCCCCGCCTCCGCGTCCACGCCTTTGCATCCACGACGCCTACACGGAGTGTCCATCCGTTAGTGCATGCAGGAAATATCCCTCCACATGTATTTTTACATCCATGCATGCAATCACGTATATCGGTATATGCATTGAAGCATCCGTCCAGGCATGTGTGCAGCTTATGGTGGTTATGTGTGTGATCGCATGCACATATCGAGGGACCGCATGTGTGACAGCATTCGTACAGCCGGCGTCACTGCCTTCGTGGCGGACCTCCACGGCCCGCGGGTGGGCTTCGCGCTAGCTCCGCCGGACTCCGCGCCACACCGACTCCGCCGGCACCGGCGAGGAGTCCGAGTCGGCCTCGACCCCGCGCGCCTTCGTCGCAGCTCCGGGAAGTCTTCGCCATCGTTTCCGCGACGACTCCGCCCGGCAGCGCGGTGACTCCGTTAGCGTCCGCTCGGCTCCGCTCGTGGAAGCCAGGCTCCGCGCGGCGGGGGAAGTCCATGCATGCAAATAATCATTCACGCGTAGCCTTCCATGCATGCATAGTCCCACGTATGCCTGTCATGTCCATGCAGGAATACTCTCACGTATGCGTACCACCCATGCATGCCCAGTCTCAAGTACGCATCTCATCCATGCATGCAGTCTCACGTGTGCAGTCCGCAACGGTGAGAATCATATCCATGCATGCATGAGTTGCTGTCTCAAGAAGGCTTACACATCCATCCACGCGCCATGCCTAGCTCCCGTTGGCGCTGCACCCATCTCCGGGCAGACGAAGCATCAACCCCGCGCAGGAGATGGCAACCTCGGCGAGGACTTCGGGTTCCACGTCACCTCCGTGTGCCCGGCTGCACGCAGGATGTCGCCTCCGCAAGCCGGACTTTGCACGCGCAGCTCGGGGGCCCCCGCTCGGCGTCCACGCCACAGCCTCCGCTGTTGTAAAAGGGTCTTACGACCTCCCAGGATCTTTTACGACCGGTTAGAGTCGTTTACGACCGGTGAGAATCAAATACGATCGGTTCAGAGTACTTACGACCAATTCCGAACGCTTCAATCTCCTCCGATCACCTCTTCAACGTGGTCGTAAATTTACTGTAGCAATTTACGACCGCTCCGCGATCTCGCTGCATTGCCTTCCTTGGCCGCTCAAGATACCGTGATCGAAGCCTTCTACGATCACGCGGTGATCTTTGGCGATCATCGTTCACCGTGGTCGAACACCGTCGACCACGTTCACTTCCTTCAGCGTGGTCGAGTCGCTTCCGACCACGTTACGGTCTTCCGGTGTAGTCGTAGCTCGTTCGACCACCTTCGACTCCTTAGCCGTGATCGTAAAATCATCATTCCTTTGCCGTGGTCGTAACTCCTCCCGATCACGCTTGCGGTGATCGTGAGTCCTTCGACCACGTCTTACGCAAACACACGACAAAACAATGCTCGTGTTTCTCCTCTTTTTGGTCTTTTCTCAATTGCTTGGTACAACGAATACATGGCTCTAAGCCTCTTTTTATACCGGTTATCCTACTTTAACACGGGTTCTCAACACCTACTCCGACTCCGAGTCTTATCGACTTCGACTCGATTCTGACTTCATCTAGGACTCGGTTTTAGACTTCGATTTCTTACTCGTTTTGGATTCGATTACTTCCAAAACTTGTATGCGACTTCTAAAACAAGATTATTTACAACATTCTCTCCTAATCTTGTTTCTCGACTTCAATCATGCGATCTTTCTCCTCATCTCCGAGAACTTTATCCGCCCAATGACTTTGTCAACATGTCCGCTACTGTTCTTGGTTCGATATAGTTGATAGCGATCTTCCCCTCTTGACACAATCTACGATATAATGATATCTTGTGTCTATGTGTTTGCTTCTATCATGTAGAACTGGATTCTTGCTCGATGAAATAGCGATTTGTTATCAACCACGGCGTTACCTTTGAATTTCTTCATCGACAATTCACTCAACGATCGGCGAGCGGACTCCTTGGCAAGATCTTTGCGCTTGCTGCGATGTACTCGGCTTCACACGAAGATAATGCAACTACCTTTGCTTCGAGATTGCCGGCTGATCGGACTCTCCCCAAGCACAAACATTATGCTGTCGTGCTCTTTCGATCGTCGACATCTCCCGCCATGTCGCTATCACTTTGTAGCGTCGGTGCAGCGACTTTCCACCTCCTTTCTTGTCTGAATCCCAAGATTCAAAGTACCTTTGATGTATCTCGGGATGTGCTTCACGGCATTCATATGCTCTGAGCGGTTTCTCCATGAAACGACTTACGTATCCGACCTTAAGCGAGATATCTGGTGGTGTGCACCGATACCGTAGACTTCCGACAATGCTCCTATAAGTTGTGGCATCAGCTGGTGATCTGGGCTGTCTTGCTCAACGGATGATTCTCCATTGGGGTTTGACATGGATTGCACTCTTCCATACCCGACTTCTCCGAATCTTTCGAGCATATCGGTGACAAAGTGTTATGCCGTTGTCGGTTTGATTTACTTCAATGCCGAGGTAGTAGCACGAAGTCCCAAATCGGTCATTTTGAACAGCCTCTTCATCTCTTCTTTAAACCTCATAATCTTCTTGAACTCGATCCGATAATGATCAAGTCGCCCACGTAACGCCCACGATCGATCTGTTCTTCGCATCTCCTTGAGTATACCGCATGTTGAGTTGCTTCTTACGAACCCGAGTGCGTTAGACTTTTGTCAAGCTTCAAATTCCATGCTCGTGGTGCTTGCTTAAGTCCGTGAGAGCTTTGTTCAGCTTCAAGACTTTCTCGGCTTGCTTCTTGGATTGAAAACCGGCGGTTGAGAAACATAAACTTCCTCCTCAATGTCTCCGTTCAAGAACGCCATTTTACATCCATGTGGTGAATCTCCCATCCACCATTTGCTGCCAATGCAAGAAGTAGTCGTATAGTCTCCATACGAGCTCTTTGGGGCAAAAACTTCTTCGTAGTCGCGCCTTGTTTTTGAACATACCCTTTCGCCACAAGTCGTGCTTTGTGTTTCGACTTCTCCTTGGAATCCTTCTTTACCTTGAAGACCCACTTTAACCCGATCGCTCGATGACCTTTTGGCAAATCGGTGAGTTCCCAAGTGTTGTTGTCTTCAATAGATTCTAACTCTTCTGCATAGCGATTGTCCACTATTCATCTCCGTCGCTTCTTCATAGCTTTCAGTTCTTCATTTGTTGTGTCTGATGCTGACTCATTCATCTGTATTAGCTCGGTTTGAGCATAGATCTCATCGATGCTCCTCATCTTGGCACCTGCCGTCTTCTTCATCTTGATGTCGGTGAGGCTTCACGATCATTTGCACCAATCATGTTCGAGTTTTGAGGTGTGGTCATAGCTCCTTCCTTTATTGTCGTATTGTCGGTATCGACTTCTTCGACTTCAAAGTTATCCACTCCGACTTATCTTTCTCAATGTTCGGTGTTCTTCCCACTCCCAATGTTTGTCTTCTTGAAAGACCACATCTCTGCTCACATGTAGCTTGTTTTCGATTGGATCATAGCACCTATATGCCTTGGTACCGATTCGAGCGAGGTAGATCATCCTTTTGCTCCGATCGTCTAGCTTCCTCGGATAAGTCGATGATCTCACATGTGCCAAACAGTGAAGACTTTTAAGTGATCGGCGTTCGGTTTTCTCCCGACCACAACTCGTATGGAGTAACTCCATTTAACGATCGTGTGGTTGCGATTTAACAAATAGACCGCATGTCTTACGGCACGCTCAAAACCTCCGGGCGGTACCGACTCTTGAGAAGACCGTGCGTTTTCAACCACGGTTCGGTTTCTTCTATCTCGACTCCGTTTTGTTGAGGCGATGCGGGCCGTGAAGAATCTTGCAATGCCCTTCTCTTCACAAATTGAGTCAAACTCTTTTGCGAGAAATTCTCCTCCTCGATCGGACTGATTGCTTTACCCTCTTATCGACCGTTTTGGCAAGATTAATAAACTTCTGAAAATTCGACTTTGCCTCATCCTTGCTCTTACGCATGTACACCCACATGGCTCGGGTAGTCGTCCACGACCAGCATGAAATCTTGGTTTCAGCGTCGGTGCGGGGTGTGATCGGTCCGCACAAGTCGGCGTGAACCAGCTCGAGTGGTTGTGAAGCTCTAAACTTAGCTGCTGTGGGAAGCGCTCACGAGTTTGTTTCGCCACAGACAGCCTTCGCAGACTTGCTCTGGGTGGTCGATTTTAGTAATCCGACCACCATCTCTTTCTCTGCCATTGCTCGAGACTTTGGAAATTTATATGACCAAATCTCTCATGACACAACAGGCAGGATCTTCAATTGTGGTCTTCAAACATACGCTTGCATGTTTGATCTTGATTTTGTACAAGCGGTTCACGGTCCGTTGCACCTTCATGAGTAGATGCTCACTATGGTGAACACCTTGGATGGTTGCCTTTGAGCTCGATCAGACAACCTTCTTGGTCAATTGTCCAAGGCTTATGATATTGCTCAAGACTCGGTATGTAATATACATCCAGAGCTTTCTTCGACTTCCATCTTTGCATTGCATCGAGTTGTGCCTCTCCCTTTTATCTGAGCAGAGAGCCGTCTCGAACTGTACTTTTCGAGCACACTCTTATTTAATTCGTAAAACATCAGTGCGTACCCGTCATGTGGTTCTTGGCTCCGTTGTCGAGATACGATCTGCCGTCCGCTCTTGAGTCTGCTCTCCTGCTCCAACGGACTTGGAAAGACTCTTTCCTCATTCAAGAGAACCATTGTCGGTTCGTCTGCGGTCTGAGTGACAACGATAGTGTTGGCTCTTTATGCTCTGTAGTTTGTGCCAAGTTTGCTTCCTCTACCTTTTTCTTGCCCCGACAATTCGCAGCATAGTGACCATATTTCTTGCAATTATGGCACTGGATGTGGCTCCGACATTCAGCTGCGTAGTGCCCAAACTTCTCGCGCGTGTAGCGGACATCGGACTTGTCGGTCGGCGGTCGCGCTTCCACGACCACCTCCTCGACCGCCGCCCACGACCTGCGTGGTCGTAGCCTCGACCTCGTCCATGAGATGCACGCGGCGGTCGATGTGCCACGACCACGACCACGACCGCCCCTCGATGCGAGTCTCCTCGGTCTTCGCATCTTCTCTTACGAGCAGCACTTGCGACCGTTGTCTTCTTGATAACTCTTTAGGAGCTGCTCGTGTGCTTTGGCGCTCGGTTACCTCCTCAATCTTCATCTTGAGAGGTCTTGCGAGTACATAAGCGTGGTTACGGCCGGAAGGAACTTCTCTGTAGCACTCTCAAATACTTCTTCACTTTGCCACCTCATCTTTTAAGTCGTCGCGAGAGATTTGATCTCGTTCACGACTTCGTTGAATCGACAGAGAACTCTTCCACGGTCGACTCTTCCCCATCTTCATGGCTTCAAACTCACTTCTTAAGGTTTGAAGTCGAACTTCCTTCACTCGATCTACTCCTTCATGCATAGTTCGCGAGTAGTCGGACTTCCTTCGCCGTCTCCTTGCCGACTATTGCGCATCATCAGTCGGGCGCGGCTTGATAGATCGCTGCCATTGCCATCTTGTCGAGGCGATCGCCGAGGACCTTGTCCTTCTCCTTTGGTTCGACCGCACCCGGGCGCCTTGCGCGATCATGTTGACCTTCATCTTCATCGCCCGGACCGGATAGTTGTCGGCGAGGATCGGAATGCTGCGGCGACACGCGCGCTTGTTGTGTCGACCATGTTTAACCACGGCTCGATACCAAGCTGTTGTAAAGGGTCTTACGACCTCCCGGGATCTTTACGACCGGTTAGAGTCTTTACGACCGGTGAGAATCAAATACGATCGGTTGAGTACTTACGACCAATTCGAGCGCTTCAATCTCCTCCGATCACCTCTTCAGCGTGGTCGTAAATTTCTTGTAGCAATTTACGATCGCTCGCGATCTCATTGCCGCTGCCTTCCTTCGGGCCGCTCAAGATACCGTGATCGAAGCCTTCTACGATCACGCGGTGATTTGGCGATCCTTTGTTCACCGTGGTCGAACACCGCGTCGACCACGTTCACTTCCTTCAGCGTGGTCGAGTCGCCGACCACGTTACGGTCTTCCGGTGTAGTCGTGGCTCGTTACGACCACCCGACTCCTTAGCCGTGTCGTAAAATCAGCGTTCCTTTGCCGTGGTCGTAACTCCTCCCGATCACGCTTGCGGTGATCGTGAGTCCTTTGACCCGTCTTACGCAAACACACGACAAAACAATGCTCTGTGTTTCTCCTCTTTTGGTCTTTTCTCAATTGCTTGGTACAATGAATACATGGCTCTAAGCCTCTTTTTATACCCGGTTATCCTACTTTAACACGGGTTCTCAACACCTACTCCGACTCCGAGTCTTATACGACTTCGACTCGGTTACGACTTCATCTAGGACTCGGTTTTAGACTTCTGATTTCTTACTCGTTTTGGATTCGATTACTTCCAAAACTTGTGTACGACTTCTAAAACAAGATTATTTACAACATCCGCAACGACGAGGTCTTCCGTTGCCACTCACATCGCCAGCCCGCGGAACCTCGTCATCGCTGCCCAGAGCGGCATCTCCTTCGGACAGTTCGTCTCCGACATCAAATGGCGCCGCGTCAGTGGAGGCCGATGACTGCGCACGGCAACGGAGGCCGGGCAGAGTCTATCCATCGCTCCACGCAGGAATTGGCCATCCGCGTAGTCTACAACAAGCTGCATGACACAGCGACTGTGGCGAGCCGCGGTGGGGGCTCCGCACGCCATCGCCTGGTACTCCGCTCGGTCTCCGCGCCTCAGGACCTCGCCTCCATGCGCTGGGCGTCCACGCCAGTCTATGAAGGCGCTGATGCTGCGTGGGATGTCGGCGTCTGCATCGAGCCAGTGTCGAGCCTCTGCGCAGCGTCGAGACCCCGTGATGAGCCTCTGCCGGCTTCGCGCCCAGCTCCGCGCCTGTCTCCGTGCGCGCCCCCGGTCTGCCTTCGTGCCTGGTTTGGCCTTTGGAGACAGCGAACGACGAACCCGTCCATCATGCAGTGCCGCCTGGCGCCCGCCCGGCCCTGAATCCGCCTCTCCGCTGGCTCCGCGCCCGGCCGTCGTGTAGCCTGCCCATGCTCGCGCCTTCACGCGGACTCCTGGACAACGGCGTCCACACGCATGCATGAAATACTCATCAACCCATGCATGTACCCGGGCTTCACATATCCTGCGTGCATGCAGCCTACATCCAAGCATCCATCCCAAAGTCTGCATGCATGCGCTTGTGTCTCCATCTAGGCGGCCGTGAAGCACCCGACGACGGCTTTCTCCTCCTGTCTACCCGCGAGTCAGCAGGAGCGCCGGTCGACGGCGGCGGCACCAGCAGGCGGCGGCCCCGATGGCGGCTCTGGCTGCGTGGCGGCGACGGCCGGCGGCGGCAGCGGCGGCCGCGACGCTGTTAGCCCAGGAAAAAATAACTCACATGCAAACAAAACACACACAACACCTGGGAGGAAGAACACTGAAGAACACAAAGGTTTTGCTGTGCAACAACATGCAGCGTTTTCTAATGGCGTTTCTTTTATTCTCTCCTCCACTTAATACGTACTGATTACAAGTATTTAAATACACAGTCCAAGGCCTATGTCCGGTGGTCATATCCCCTAAACTCACGCACTAGTCCTGCATGCAACCAACCAACTGACTGCATGCAACCACTAATCCAAACAACTATCCTGCATGCAACTAACCAACTAGTTTGACTGCATGCTACTAGGCTGGTGCGTGCACATGTACACGCACAAACAAAATAAACTTACTCACACATTAACTCTACCACTCCATCATGCAAATAATCTTGATTATTCCTAACAATCTCCCCCCTAATCAAGATAGCTTCACAGCAACGCCGGTTCATCGTCGGCGTCCGTCTCGATGAGAAACGCCTGCGCTTTCTCCCTCTTGTTGGGCTTCCAGCATTCTGAAGCAAAATGTCCATAATCATTACAATTAAAACATCTTACTTTTGTCTTGTCAACTCGTCGGTATCGATGGCCACCGCCGCCACCAGAACCACCTGAGGAGCCTTCACCTTCACGCTTCGATGATCGGGCCTCCCACTCTGCGCGCGTTAGGAGCAAGTGCTCCTCGTCTCCGTCGTTGTTGCCGTAGCGACGTTCTCCCTCTTACTGTGTCTTCAAGCGGCCGATTAGCTCTTCGATCGACATATTCTTTATGTCACCAAATTGCTGAATCGTGGTGACGACGGGAGAGAACTTCTTAGGCACTGCACGAAGAAATTTCCGCACGATGTAGGACTCCTCTATTTTTTCGCCTAGACCTCGAATCTTGTTGACGATTGTCGTCAACCTCATCGCGAAGTCATCGATCTGTTTGGTGTCCCTCATGCGCAAGTTCTCAAACTCGCTTTTGAGGTTTTGTACACGCGCCTCCTTGACGCGATCGGCACCGAGATGCATTACCTTCAAGGTGTTCCAGGCCTCCTTTGCGGTCTCCTTCTCAACTAGGAGCAGCAGCACGTCTTCCGGCACCGCGAGGAAGATTGCCGCGAGCGCCATTTGATCTTGCCGCTCGTTTACCTCTTCATCTACGATTACGTTCCACACGCCCTGAGCGCACATGAACACCTTTATCTTCACGGCCCATGTCGTGTAGTTGCTCCTCGTGAGCATGGGATACGGGAGGGAGATGCTGCCCTCGCGCGCCGACGCCTTCGGCACGCTCCCATCGCCGATCTTCTGAACGCCTCCCTCGGTGGTGACGTTTTTCGACGGGCTCAAAGACGACATGAATGAAGGTGTACACAAACACAAGCTCTGATACCAAATGTTAGCCCAGGAAAAAATAACTCACGTGCAAACAAAACACACACAACACCTGGGAGGAAGAACACTGAAGAACACAAAGGTTTTGCTGCGCAACAACATGCAGCGTTTTCTAATGGCGTTTCTTTTATTCTCTGCTCCACTTAATACGTACTGATTACAAGTATTTAAATACACAGTCCAAGGCCTATGGCCGGTGGTCATATCCCCTAAACTCACGCACTAGTCCTGCATGCAACCAACCAACTGACTGCATGCAACCACTAATCCAAACAACTATCCTGCATGCAACTAACTAACTAGTTTGACTGCATGCTACTAGGCTGGTGCGTGCACATGTACACGCACAAACAAAATAAACTTACTGACACATTAACTCTACCACTCCATCATGCAAATAATCTTGATTATTCCTAACAGACGCACCCGATCCGCGCCCCTCGCACCGAGACGCCTCGTGCGTCGCATCGGCGACGTCGACCTCGCCTCGGCCCAGCTCCATCGACCTCGCCTCCGCGCGGCTCCACCAGGACTTCGCATCGGCGGCGGGTACCTCGCCTCCGCGTGGCTCTACTCTGCGTGCATGCACCCGAAATCTCCGCGTACATCGATGCAGTGTCTTACTCCTCCGTCGAGGTCTCCGCCACGCCAGACCTCGCGTGCACAATTTCACGCCGACTCCGCTGGACTCCGCGCCGACTCAGCTGCCAGGCCCACGTCGGCGGCATCCCGACGATGTCTCCGAAGTTGGCCACCCATGGCGCGGCATGCCTCTGGCGCCGAGGCCTCCGAGTGCGTTGGCAAAATCTTTGCGTAGGATGGCGAAGGGCAAGCAGCGGGAGGGTGTGCAGGTGAAGGTCGTAGGCTTCCGGGGTGAGCATCTGACCATGAAGGCAGAGCACTGCGCGGCCCACGGCACGGGCGGCGAGCCATCCTACTTCACCGTTTCGCTGGGCAGATCGGCTGCGCGCCTCCCACGACCTCCGCACCTTCGTACAATCGTACCTGACCTCGACGTCGGCGTCACCGACCTCATTGAGGAGCCCATCGAAGCCTTCACATTCAGATTCCGCGCCGGCACCCTCGACTTTGCCCGCGCATGTGGGCATCTTTGACCTCCGACCTCGACCTTCACTTCGCCGAGGTCCGAGCTGGCTGCGCCCACCTCGCCACGGCTCTGCAGTTGCAGCAGCTCCTTCGGCTTCGGCCTCCACTTCGACGTCGCACGGCGAGGGTCTCCGCCGTGGTATCCGTAGCCTACGCCGAGGTGAGAGAGGCCTTCGCCGTTGCGTCCGCATTCTCCGCCAGGCCTCCGCGAGCCGACCCCGGGCAGCTCCGCGAGGTCCCCGACCTCCGCGCCATGCCATCGAGCCTCCGCGCCGAGACACGCGACTTCGCCAGCAGCGTCCCTCCGCTGGCGTCAGCTCCACACGGGCCCCACCTCCATCGGACCCCGCCGGCCCCGAGCGTGCACACATTAGCCCCGTACCCGCACGTAGCCTCCATTCCACGTTGGCCTCCAACAGGTGAGCTCCACGCACCGGCGTTGGCTCCACCCGCGCACGGCAGCATCGTACTCCGCCGGTCCGGCTTCGTGTAGGCCTCCACCAGTGTCTCCGCCTGCTGGACTCAGCACCGGCCCCGCGTCAACTGCGTGGACTTCGCCGCATGCATGCAGGCTAGAAGACGACGTCGAACGCTTTGCCACCCATGCATGCGTGCCATCGAAGTCTTTGCGCGTCTCGAGAGATCCCGCCGCCCTCCATGCAGTCCTCGGCGAGACTCCGCCGGCCCCATGCATGCATTGCGCTTGGGGCCTTCGCACGTCCTCGGTGGCCTTCGCTTAGCCCCGCGACGACTAAGATCACTTCGCCCACCGGCTCTGCTTCATTAAAGACCTCGGTCATGGGCCCTGTGCAGACGAAGTCCACGTCGACGAGGTCCGCTCAGTTGGTGGCCTCCGCTTCCACGTCTACCAAGTCCGCCCAGGTGGGCAGGAGAGGTACTGTACCTTGAAATCATTTCATGACGGCACACGTCCTATCAAGATTTGCTTTTGCAATTTTTACTTGACTGGCTTGTCCCCTATTTTCATTGCCATCGTTGCGTGTTTACGGGGCTAGCCTCAGACTCTTTTATTGCTGTTGCCTCCTCTTTCATGCAGCGGTGTTTGGTCGGCTTCTGGCTTAAAATCGCACGATGGCCTCGTGCCTCGGCGTACTCTCCGGAGTATAAATAAGACGTGGATGCTGTCCCTGCGCACTCTACTGAGTATAAACAAGACGCGAATGTTCTGCGCACACGTGGACGTTGTCCCTACGTGTACTCTTCGAAGTATAAACAAGATGTGGATGATTTTACCACGCACTCTATAGAATATAAATAAGACGTAGCGCGAGGTCCGCCTCCTCATGCACTCTACGGAGTATAAATAAGACATAGCGCGAGGTCCGCCTCTGCACGCACCTTCACCGCCCGCAACGCGCGGAGGCTTGCCTCGCGCGCGATCTGGACTCTAAATAAGGCGTGCGCGAGGTTCGCCTCCGCACGCACCTTCACCGCCGCAACGCGCGGAGGCTTGCCTCGCGCGATCTCTGGACTCTAAATAAGGCGAGCGCGAGGTCGCTTCCGCACGCACTACGGAGTATAAATAAGACGCAGCGGGGACACCCCCGCGCACTCACGGAGTATAAATAAGACGTAACACGAGGTCCGCCTCCGCACGCACTCTACGGAGTATAAATAAGACGTAGCGCGAGGTCCGCCTCCGCACGCACCTTCACTGCCCACAACGCGCGGAGGCTTGCCTCAGCGCGCAGTCTACGGACTCTAAATAAGACGTAGTGTGAGGTCCGCCTCCGCACGCACTCTAAGGAGTATAAATAAGACGCAGATGTTGTCCCTGCGCACTCTACGGAGTATAAACAAGATGCGATGCCGCGCACGCATGGACATTGTTCTTATGCGTACTCTCCGGAGTATAAATAAGACGTGTATGTTGATCCCACGCACTCTACGGAGTATAAGTAAGACGCGGATGTTGTCCCTGCGCACTCTACGGAGTATAAATAAGACGCGAATGCCGCGCACGCATGGACATTATCCTTATGCGTACTCTCCGGAGTATAAATAAGACGTGGACGTTGATCCCACGCACTCTACGGAGTATAATTACCACACGATGGCCGCGACGCCGGGGAGTGCCTCGCTTTAGCGACGCACCACCTGGATATCGCGCCTTCGCGTGTGTTGCACCAGGGAGTACATCACCTTTTCGAAGGTTGGGGAACGACGGCGATGTCGCCTCCCTACCTCGGTGTGCGTAGCGCCCTCGGCCTACGCCGCAAGCGCCCGCTCTCCGCGGGCACTATTTTTGAAAGTAGGGGAACGGCGGCTCCGCCTCTCTGTCTTTGCTATTGCAACATGGCCGAGACACCAGGGAGTGCCTCGCGTTAAGCGGCGCACCACTTGGATAACGCGCACTCGCACACATTGCACCAAGGAGTGCCCTCGGCCCGCAAGCGCTCACTCTCCGCGGGCACTGTTTTTCAAGGTAGGGGAACGGCGATATCGCCTCCCTGCCTCGGCGTGCGCAGTGCCCTCAGCCTATGCCACAAGCGCCCGCTCTCCGCGGGCACTGTTCTTCAAGGTAGGGGAACGGCGGTATCGCCTCCCTGCCTCGGCGTGCGTAGTGCCCTCGGCCTATGCCACAAGCGCCCGCTCTCTGCGGGCACTGTTTTTCAAGGTAGGGGAAAGACGGCATCGGTATCGCCTCCCTGCCTCGGCGTGTGTAGTGCCCTCGGCCTACGCTACAAGCGCCCGCTCTCCGCGGGCACTGTTTTTCAAGGTAGGACAACGGCGGTATCGGTATCGCCTCCCTACCTCGGCGTGCGTAGTGCCCTCGGCCTGCGCCACAAATGCCCGCTCTCCACAGGCACTGTTTTCAAGGTTGGGAAACTGTGATATCGCCTCCCTGCCTCGGCGTGTGTAGTGCGCTCGGTCTACGCCGCCAGCGCCTGCCCTCCGCGGGCGCGAGTTTTTGAAAGAAGGGGAATGGCGGTATCGCTTCCCTGCCGGGCAATAGCGTCTTCGCCTCCCTACCTCTGTGCGTCGTGCCCTCGGCCTACGTATCTCGCGCCCACTCTCCGCGATTTTGCTGTCCGCCTTATAGGCATTGCCTCAGCGGGACGGCACGTCTTTGGTGCTCCACTTCGCCATCCACCGAGGGGGCATCGCCTCAGCAGGGCAGCCCGACTCCGGCGCAGGACTTCGCCTTTCGCCTTGTAGGCATTGCCTCGGCGGGACGGCGCGTCTTCAGCGCTCCGCTTCGCCGTCCACCGGGGGGGCGTCGTCTCAACACGGCAGCCCGGCTCCGGCGCAGGACTTCGCCGTCCGCCTTGTAGGCATTGCCTCGACGGGACAGCACGTCTTCGGCGCTTCACTTCACCGTCCGCCTGGTAGGCATTGCCTCAACGGGACGGCGCGTCTTCGGTGCTCCGCTTCGCCGTGCACCGGGGGGCGTCGCCTTAGGACGGCAGCCCGGCTCCGGCGCAAGACTTCGCCGTCCGCCTTGTAGGCATTGCCTCGGTGGGACAGCACGTCTTCGGCGCTTCACTTCGCCGTCCGCCTGGGAGGCATTGCCTCAGCGGGACGGCGCATCTTCGGCGCTCCGCTTCGCCGTCCATCGGGGGGCGTCGCCTCAGCACGGCAACCGGCTCCGGTGCAGGACTTCGCCGTCCGCCTTGTAGGCATTGCCTCGGCGGGACGGCATGTCTTCGGCGCTCCACTTCGCCGTCCGCCTGGGAGGCATTGCCTCGGCGGGATGGCGCATCTTCGGCACTCCGCTTCGCCGTCCACCGGGGAGGCGTCGCCTCGGCTGCGGCGGCGGCTCGGCGCGAGACCGCCGTCCGCCTTGTAGGCATTGCCTCGGCGGGACGGCATGTCTTCGGCGCTCCACTTCGCCGTCCGCCTGGGAGGAATTGCCTCGGTGGGATGGCGCGTCTTCGGCGCTCCACTTCGTCGTCCACCGGGGGGCGTTGCCTCAGCACAGCAGCCCGGCTCTAGCGCAGGACTTCGCCGTCCGTCTTGTAGGCATTGCCTCGGCGGGATGGCACGTCTTCGGGGCTTCACTTCGCCATCCGCCTGGGAGGCCTTGCCTCGGCAGGACGGCATGTCTTCAGCGCTCCACTTCGTCATCCACCGGGGGGCGTCGCCTTAGCAGGGCAGCCCTGCTCCGGCGCAGGACTTCGCTGTCCGCCTTGTAAGCATTGCCTCAGTGGGACGGAACGTCTTCGGCGCTTCACTTCGTTGTCCGCCTTGGAGGCCTTGCCTCGGCAGGACGGCGTCTTCGGTGCTCCGCTTCACCATCCACCGGGGGGCATCGCCTCAGCACGGTAGCCTAGCTCTGGCGCAGGACTTCGCCGTCCGCCTTGTAGGCATTGCCTCGATAGGACGGAACATCTTCGGCGCTTCACTTCGCCGTCCGCCTGGGAGGCCTTGCCACGGCGGGACGGCATGTCTTCGGTGCTCCGCTTCGCCGTCCACCGGGGGGGCGTCGTCTCAGCAGGGCAGCCCGACTCCGGCGCAGGACTTCGCCGTCCGCCTTGTAGGCATTGCCTCGGCGGGACGGCACGTCTTCGCCGCTCGACTCTGCCGTTCGCCTTAAAGGTATCACCTCAGCAGGACGGCTCGGGCTTCAGCGTACGACCTTGCTGATCTCTTCGTAGGTGTTTCCTGTGGGGTCTGCAAGCTACTAGTTGCATCGACTCACTAGTCGGCACCCTAACGCTTGCTGTCGGGGAACGGCGGGGTTCTGGGATAGTTGGTCATGTCAGCTCGCCCCATCGGGACCGCAGCGCTTGCTGTCGAGGGAGTACTGTTGTGGGGGTGGCTCAACCCCCCGTGACTGGGCCGTGCAACTAGTCCAACATGTAATAGGCCCAATAGTGTAGAGGAATATACCAGTGTAAATGTACCATGTACCCTCATCATTTGTAAGTACTAAGGGGTAGAATGGAGATTTCCCATTCTACCCCACTCATGTATATAAACCCCCAGGAGGGGTAGGAGGAGGGACATCTTCTCATTCTTACCAACTCTCCCACAGATCTAGCTCTCTTCTTCCTCTTCTACTAGTCCCCCTTCTCTCTGTTTGGCCGGTAGCCACAACATCTCCTAATCAATATGAGAAATGCTGTGAGTGAGATATTTCGAGTTCTTGAATGTCTTTGAGCTTTTCCTGCTGTTCTCTGTTTCTTTGAGCTTTTGAGATGAATACTTGAAAGAGTAGCCTTGATTCTTTGCTCTGTGATGGGATTGAGTCTCAAGACCATTTGGTCAGTTAACCCCCAAAGGGCAAAATGATAGAATCAAAGGATCCTTCATTTTTCACTCATGAGCTGCTTGTCCTCTGTTAGTTACTGTTTAGGGTTTGATGTCAGGGCATGCTTGGATCTTTGGATTCTCATAGAAATACTCATTCCAAGTGTGTGCTTCAGTGTCCTGATGTCATTGCTTAGCTTTTTGCGAAAGCTCATGAGCAGAGAATGAGAGATTATAAAGTAATTTGGGATTTAGCTCATTATCTGTAGAAGTTACAAATTTCTGTTAAAATCCCAAATTCTTAGCTCTCTTGGTGAAATTTTTGGTTTTTAGGAGCCTTATGATGTTTAGAAGAAGTTCTTGTTCATCTGGACTGAAAAGAACAGAATCTTTACTCAAATCTTCTTGAAATCTGCAAGTTCAGAAAATTCAGCCTGTTTCAGTCGGCTGTTCGGCCTCTGCCTGACCTAGGGGCGGTCAGACCGGACCAAGACCGCCGGTCAGACCAGACCATGGATGGAGGTCAGACCAGCCGGCGGTCAGACCAGACCAAGCCCAACGGTCTGACCAGCCGTGAGCCACTGGTCTGACCGGCCGTGAGCCACCGGTCTGACCAGCCAAAGAGCTGCGGTCTAACTGGCTCAAGAAGAGCGGTCCGACTGGCTTTAAAGCTGCGGTCAGACCGGCCCCCCTGCAGCCTGAGCTGATTCCAGTGATTCTCTGTGCTATTTTTCTTCTTTGGTTTTGGTCTCCCTGTTTCCCTTCTGTGTTGCTCAGTTGATCTTTCAGAGAGCATGTACTTTCCTCTTCATAGCTTTACGTAGCTATCGGTGAGGTGAATCGCATGTGGATACTTTTGAGGGGTTGTTTTTAAAAGGCACCATTCACCCCCCCCTCTGTTGCCATATCCGATCCTACAATCTCATCAACTTTAGACCATCAGCCTACAGCATCCATTCACCTATGCAACTAGCGCAAGGATCACCACCGAAAATTTCTCATCTCAGGAGGTTTGGATACAAGGTTTATGTACCTATACCCCCTCCGCAGCGTACTGCAATGGGCCCTCTCTGCAAGACTGGGATATACGTTGGTTATGAGACTGCATCCATAATCAGGTATTTGGAACCCGTGTCGGGAGATTTGCATACCACCCGCTTCGCTGATTGCATTTTTGATGAGGATAATTTCCCAATATTAGGAGGAGGAAATCAACCCCTTTATGAAAAATGTCAGAAAATTACGTGGGAAGCCACGGAAATTCATGCACATGACCTGCGAACTAGTGAAACAGAGAAAGAGGTCCAGAAGATCATTGACCTGCAAGCATTAGCAAACCAACTGCCCGATCACTTTAGTGATTTGAAGAGCATGACTAAGTCGCATGTGCCTGCATGCAATGCACGGGAGAGGGTTGAAATACCAAAGGAAACAGAAGTATCCCTAATCCCGTCCAGAGGCCTCAGAATAAAAGGACGAGAACTCCGGCTCCTCTAATCCGAAGTAACCGGGGACACCCGGCGAAAAAGGATAAGAAGGACTTATCACAGCTGATCACTTAAATCCCCTAGAATGAGAAGGGGAGCCAGTTGAGACCTGGCACAAGGATGACACCTTCAGAAAAGGGCATACCAAATCTGAATATCCCCATGGAAGAAGAAACTGGCATGGATGTGTGCGCGCACATCGAAGCCGAAAAACTAAAGGGACTTGCCCCCGCAATTGGAAGAAGCGATGTGCAAGGAGAAGCTCCAGAAGAAGCAATCGCTCCAGAAGAAGCAACTCATGAAGAAGTAGCTATAAATTATGTGCACACGGGAGAGTCCATGAATAGAACAATAGCCAATATCGATATCTACTTCGCAAAAAAAATTGCCACAATCATCGATCTTGATCCCGAGACTGCATCGCTCGCTGAATGTAAGAAAAGATCAGATTGGAAAGATTGGAAGAAGGCAATAGAAATTGAATTGCAATCTCTAAATAAAAGAGAGGTGTTCGGGTCCGTATGCCACACACCTCCCCATGTGCACCCTGTAGGGCATAAGTGGGTATTTGTTCGAAAGGGAAATAAAAGAAACGAAATAGTGAGATACAAAGCAAGGTTGGTAGCACAAGGTTTCACTCAACGTCCTAGAGTTGATTATGAAGAAACCTACTCCCCAATCATGAGTGAAATTACCTTTAGATATTTGATCTCAATAGTAGTGAACTTGAATTTAAAAATGAAATTGATGGATGTGATGACTGCATACCTTTATGGTAACTTGGATTCGGAGATTTATATGAAAGTCCCTGAAAGAATCCCTCTCCCGAACCAAGACAGAGCAAATAGAAATATGTACAGTGTGAAGCTCAGAAAGTCCCTGTATGGATTAAAGCAATCTGGCAGAATGTGGTATAATCGTTTAGCGACTTTCTCTGCAAGAAAGGCTACACGAACAATGAAGATTGTCCTTGTGTATTTATACGGCGATCCCAGAATGGATTCTGTATAATCTCAGTGTATGTAGATGATCTGAACATCATCGGGACAATTGAAGACATAAAAGAAGCAAGCTCCTACTTGGAGTCAGAACTTGAAATGAAAGATTTGGGCAAGACCAAATTCTGCTTATGCCTGCAGCTTGAGCATGTCCCTGAAGGAATATTTGTACATCAATCGGCCTATACCCAGAAAGTGTTAGAAAGGTTTGACTTTGAGAAGACATACCCATCGAAAGTACCAATGATCGGGAGGTCTTTACAGCATGAAAAAGATCCTTTCTGACCTAGGGAAGAGGGGGAGGAAGTCTGGGGACCGGAATTCCCATACTTGAGTGCAGTGGGAGCACTCATGTACTTAGCAAACTGCACTAGACCGGACATTGCATTTGCCGTGGACCTATTAGCAAGGTATAGTGTAGAACATACCAAAAGGCATTAGTATGGTATAAATGACATCTTCCAGTACCTCCAAGGAAGCAAGTATCTTGGATTGTTCTACAGAAAGAATCAAAATCTGAACTTGATTGGCTATGCAGATGCTGGGTACTTGTCCGACCCGCATACCGCAAGGTCACAAACAGGCTATGTATTCCTGTGTGGTGAAACTGCAATTTCCTGGAAATCGTCCAAGCAAAGTCTCGTAACGACTTCGACGAACCACTCAGAAATTATAACGCTGTATGAAGCCGCACGAGAGTGCGCTTGGCTCCGCCGTATGATTCACCACATCCAGCAGTCATGTGGAATGAACATTGTGCAAACTCCTACAATTATCTATAAAGATAATGCAGCTTGCGTTGCACAGGTGTAAATGGGCTATGTAAAGAGTCATCTCACAAAGCATATCAACCCCAATTCTTCTATGCTCATGAATTGCAAAAGATGGACGAGATTAAAGTACTGCATACTAAGTCCTGTGAAAATCTAGCAGATTTGTTTATTAAGTCACTCCCCGCATCTAGGTTTGAAAGGTGCGTACGAGGAATTGGAATGATGAGACTTAAAGAAGTGCAGAATTCAGGGGGAGAATTCTCTCAAGCCCGAAATAAATCTTGATCATGAAGATTAAGTACCCAAAAGAATAGAGTCCTAAAGACTAAATGAAGTTGGGTGAATTGTACTCTTTTTCCCTTGACGAGTTTTCCTGAAGTTTCTCGACCAAGCTTTTTAATGAGGCAATTCGTGCATTGCAGCATAACATGTATCATGTACTCTTTTTCTAAATTTTTCCCACTAGGTTTTATGGAGTTTTAACGAGGCATAAACGTGTCGGATGAGTGCCCAAGGGGGAGTGTTAGGAAACCCGGGCCTGGGCCAACAGACCTGGCCCATGGTGGGCACCTCACCGGAGACTATAAATAGGGAGCTGTACCGGCATATTTTGTACAGATGCAATCAGAAATTAATAAAGAAATACCATGAGTTCTCTCTACCTCTCTCTGTGTGTTCAATCTATTATTATGTCTTCTGTGATTGATTCGATTTGTTCTAAACAGAGGAATCGATCGGACTGGTCACCAGCGACGATTCCTCAACAGAAACTACTAAATTATTCATGTCCATAGGTGATAAGTTGCTAGGTGAAGTAAAAAGTTACAATGTGCAATGTTCAATGTTCTACTTTCATCCAATGCATGTCGCCTTCATTATTCACCTAAAAATAACAAATACCTAAGGGTGTGTCTGTGACTTAACAAGTATAGAACAGAACAATAAATAAATCCATATCATCTTAGCAATTTATATCAATTTATTATTAACTCAATTTTCACCAGCTCCTTGATACCGCGCCTTGGTCGATGTGCTCTTCACTGACCACTCTGGCCTGCCGACCGAGATAGCCAGACGCACGTGTACGTGGGTGGGAAAACTGCACTCCGCTGGCTCCGGGCGACTCCCTCGTGCGGCTGGGAACCTGGCGACGCGCTCGGTGCGAACGGCGTGTGGCACTCGGTGGCGAACGGAGGCACTCAACGCCTATGCGCTGGCGCAGTGGCGGATCCAGGAAATTTTTTTAGAGAGGCTGAAGTACCTTCAGTTCAACCTCAGCCACTTCTATATTATACATCCATGGCTAAAAATTTAGGGGGGCTCCAAGGGTCCGTTAGCGGTAGGGGAGCTCGAGCCCCCCGCCCCACCGCTGGATCCGCCCCTGCGCTGGCGGCCGTCACACGGGAGTGCAGGTACGCATGGCAACAGGTGCAAGGGTTCAAGCGTTTCTGGTTTCTCACCCTCCCCCCACACGATCCTTCGATCACGAGAATAACTCTAAACCGACGCTAACTCCCTGTATGACTCGCTTTAGAAAATTAGTCTCTTCTCTAAAATCCTATACATCCCCTTTTAACATATCCCTTTTACACTACTTACGTATATATCTTCAAAAGGGTATTTTTAGAATACTATAGATATGAACTACGATTTTTTTAGAGTGTGCTCATCTGGTTAATCACTATAAAATACTTTCAAATCTAATTAAAGAAATCATTATGCAAGATGTGATATGAGAGGTTCACAAGATTAGGCACCACCTTGCAAACTTAATTAATAACATGATTAGCACTAATTAATTACGATTAGTGCTAATTAAATACGATTAGTACTAAATGAAATACGATTGGCACTAAATAAAATATGATTAATTTAGTGCTTTAATTAGCACTAATAAAGGTACAAATTAAATGCGATTTTTATTAGTTAATTTTGATTAGTACTAATTAATTGTGATTAATATTAATTGAATGTGCTTAGCGCTAATATGCGGCTGCACAGTGCCAGCCGGCAATTACCCTGCATGGGGCTTGGCAGGTGTCTATCGAGTTTAGTAGGTCCATAAAGATGGCTAGATTTGCAAAGATGGATATTGGGATGCCAAATTTGAAAAAAACGATATTTGTGTGAATAGTTACTTGAAAATATTGCAAAAAGATGAATAAACGTGCTATCTGATGCATCAACAGTTGTCAAACAAAAAGAAAATCAAAAGGTTTTATTAATGGAAGGAGCAGCTTGCAACGCATGGGTGTAACTAATGGCTGAAACGCATTGAGTGCGGCCAAACCTTTCCTTGTATATATTCGTCGTACTCAAGGAAGATACAAATGCCAAATACATACGAATTTGGATAATACCAAATACAAACTACAGTATATGAGATATGCATTCATCAATTTATGTGATATCCTGGTATCCATCACATTCAAAAATGAGAGCCGGCGTCGCTCTTCTCGGTTCCCCTAGATACAACAAACTACATTTACACACAAATTATAACGTGTAAATTCATGGATAAAATTTAAAAATATCATGAGAGTAATGTCTGTGTCACCTGGTATAACACTAAAATCTAGAACATTCCCAAGCTACCGTCACTTTTTTCCCCTCGTGGATGAGATATCCACAGTTACCCAAATCCACTCTTCAGAATGTGAACACTCTCCAAAAATGCCAACCGGATAGGCTCAAACAAAACGAATAAAATCCATTTCCAAAAAAGAAAAGAAAACGCCCATGCACGCACGCTTCTGTTCGTTCGTCCCGCAAGCCGCCCAAACCACGCAGAGCCACTTGTTCCATCCCTCCCCGCCCCCGTACTATTTTTTTCTCCCAGCTTTTTCGCTGTTGGATTCCCTATTCTTGTCCAATCCCACCCTCCTTTTTCCCTTTTTCTGGTTGGCTCCCATCGCCACCTGACGTGTCCCCGTTGGTGCCTGGTCGGCCCCCGCTGCCCACGACGCGATCAAGAACACCACCGCCCCCTCGCAAGGATCGACGGATCTGGGAAGCGTTGCGCTGCGGAAAGGTGGAATCTTTTGGGGGCGTTGGGGTGGGCTGGACTGGGCTGGGTTGTGATCAAGGAGCAAGACGGCGGCGATAATGGCGTCAGCGGTGGCGACGGCGGCGCCGTCGGGGGGTGGGGCGGGGGGTGGTGGAGGGGGAGGCGGAGGCGGGTGCCTGGATTGCCTGCAGGATGTGGTGCGGGCGCTGGCGATGGGGTCGTGCCTGACGGCCGAGCAGCGGCCTCAGGAGGTGGCGGCGGCGCCGGGGAAAGGGGCAGGGGGCAGGAGGAGGGAGGAGGAGGCGCCCGGGAGGATCGCCGGGAGCGGGGCGGGCAATGCGGCCTGCCTGTTCACGCGGCAGGGGAAGAAGGGCACCAACCAGGACGCCATGGTCGTGTGGGAGGTATCTGGACCCCAAGATCCCTTTCTTTACTTTACTGCTGCGTTAACCTTTTGGTGTTTCGAATGTTATATTTCATCGTCAACATGCGCTTTTCTTTGTTTAACTGACAATGGCTGGTGGACTTGTGCACTCCAATAGTTTTCTTGGAGTATCCGGAACAAATCGGAGTTCTTTATTGGGGAACATCAAATTAAAATGAAACATTAAAAATCAAAAGGTTGGATTTCCATTTGCCAACAACTGGAGCAACTTTCGCTGGAGATACAATGCATAATGAATCGGAGTTTTAGGTGAAAAGCAACTATCTGATGCCTAGATGTTTTAAAAGAAACAATAGGATGGCTATGGTTTTCCTCACGCATGGCTCGTCATCTTCCCAACATTTCACAATGAACTTTTCAGACTTGAATGTTTGGATGTGGCCAACCATCTTGCTTTACTCTTGTTTCATTTGAGATCACTTAGTTTATGTTGTTCGCTCATGCAAAAATAAGGGTTCATTGTTTATTATGTCTTCTAGCCTTGAAGTGATATTCTTGATAAAATGGTCAATGCTTGAATAAAGCATGCTTGCAGACAATGAAGCACCCAAATGTGACTCATCCAGTCAAACAGTGCCCCCTTGTTGATCCATTTACGTGGATAGGAAAGTTGCATATCAAAAGAATAGCAAAATAGTGAATGCCAAGTTTTCCATTCTAACTCCTCCCAACTTTGACATTCTAACCCTTGAATGAATTAAATATTCTGTAGATGCATCATAAATGAATAATGATGTTGGCCTCCGACAATTTTTTTGATCTTTCATTTGTCTTCTCTTTATGTATATTGTAACTCCTTGGAACTCCATTTCATGATTTACAGAACTTTAATGGAAGATCAGACACAGTTTTTTGTGGAGTTTTTGATGGCCATGGCCCACATGGCCATCTCATTGCGAGGAAAGTAAGAGACACTCTCCCTTCGAAGCTGTGTGATTTGATATACAATGACTATGGGGAGAGCCCAACCAGCAATTCAGATGGCTCAATTCTGGAAGAGACATTATCTCCTCATGCAGATGCAGAAGACAAGTCTCCCACATTGGCTGGCCAGAAAGAAGAACATCAAGAATTCCTTGACACAATGAAAGAGTCATTCCGAAAGGCTTTTAAAATTATGGATAAGGAGCTTAAGTTACATCGAAACATAGATAGCATTTGCAGTGGCACTACTGCAGTCACTTTAATCAAGCAGGTACTATTGTTTGTTGGTTACCCATTTCCTTATAATAAATGGATTTACTATTACCTAAGAATTCCAGATGCAGACAATTTAAAGTTATGCCACCATATCATTAGGGTCAGGATCTTATTGTTGGGAATCTAGGTGACTCAAGGGCTGTATTAGGCGCCAGAGATCAAAACGGTCGATTGGTTGCTCATCAGTTGACAGTTGACCTGAAACCTGATCATCCAAGTAAGTCTATTTCACTCCCTAAATTTAAGTTACTTAATATTCTATATTTTGTCTTTTCCCATTCGAGGTATTTACTAAATCCTGCTACTTGTGCCTGTGATGCCATTAGGCTAAAGATTTTTTCCCCTGTTGCTTCTGAAGTGAGACCTCATTCATTTTGCTATGTTATGGTATTGACTTGTTGAAATTGTCATATCCAGATATATGAAAGGCACAGGTGGTGTGGGTGGCAGGTAAACTAGTGATTTGAATAGAGAACTAAGGGAATTTAAAACTGAAAATACCTTATTTTCATGATTGACCTAAGAAAAGAAACTAAAACTCACCTGAAGTGCAAGAGGTTTAAGAGTAAAGATTGGCTAGTCAAGGCTCTCCATAAGCACCCATCATCCAAGCACAAAAATATCTCCAATAATAGAACTCAGAGACACAAGAAAAGAACAAAGAACCTCAAAACCCCAAAACCTAGATTCAACCCTTTTAATTACGGAAGATTTCAAAAAACTCTTGAGGTGCAGTCTATAAATGACCAGTTCAATGACTTAGGACAAATAGGCCATCTCTCGGAAAATTCTCACTGAGATGAATGTAATCCAACTGTATTGAAGGGAACTTTTATTGCCGTTGAAGAAGCCCAGGAGAGGATAGGTCAACCCCTCAAAGTTGATGAGGTAGATTAATTTTGTCTCACCAGATTGGATGTTTAGTACCCTTGATGCCTTCCCTATCAACTTGTACAGAGTTGTTGATGGCCAATCAGGCATCCTCAAATTCAGACATCCATCCCTCTTTTTATATCTTGTTAAGCCTTCAGCAAAATGACCATAACATTGATCCACATTTTTAATTCTAAAAAAAACTATCTGTCGAATACGAATACGGATCCAAATTATCCGGATATTCAAGGCCAGATATCCGTAGCCTACATTCTCTATTTCAGCCAAGTCCATTTAAAAGATACTTTAATAGCCTATCATACATTAACACATACATTAATACATAGAGTTAGAGAAGAAACCTTAGCCTATATGAAGAATTTTTAAATGTTCTTCACGAATGCCTATACATTAACACATACATTAACACATAGAGTTATGTTTTTTTGTTCATTTTGTGTGTACAATTTAAAGAGTTTTCATGTTCTGAGAAATATTCGTGATCGTATTCGATTCGATTTGCATTCACTCCGTATTTGTATTTAATATTATTCATATTTGTATTTGTATCCGAGATATCTGGACTCGTATCCGCATCTGGGGAAAAAAATATGAAAACAAATATGACAGAGCCATTATCCGTCCATATTCAATCCGTTTTCACCCTTACCCACGATAATGTTGATGCAAGCTTCAAGGACCACAACATTTCTCTACACTAACAAGATTAGTTCTCTAATCTGGATTTTCACGACAAGGTTTTTGACAATCCAAAATATTAAAACAATTCAATTCAATCTTGCTACACAATTGGGTGTGTTTGGTTGAGCTGTGGCTTCTGAAAAAGCTGCTGTGAGCTGTGGGCTGTGGAAAAGCTGCTGTAGGTTGTGGGCTGTGGAAAAGCTGTAAGCTGTTTGGTTCAAACAAGTATAAAACTTACCTCCTATCTCTATTTTCCTTGAAACAACTGTGAAACAGCTCTCTATTTTCACCATTTCAAAAAGCAGAAAGCCAAAAGCCAAAAGCAGGGTGCAAGATGCTTTCAAAACTGTACTACCAAAAAGTAGCTGATTCTGAAAAAGTAGCTTATGGTTTCCACCCCTTTGGTTGGCTTTTGGCTTTTTGGAAGCAAAAGCAGCTCCCAAAAGTTCAACCAAAGGCACCCTTAATAGACTGCCAAGGTACTAGAACGAACATGTGGAGAATGCAAAATGTGTGAGATGATGAAAAGAGGGAGGTGAGACTTGAGAGCGATGTTGCTTCTGTTTTGAAGAAGAGAATAAGTGTTAAGTGAGGGTGCCTTTGGTTGAGCTTTTGGGAGCTGCTTTTGCTTTCAAAAAGCCAAAAGCCAACCAAAGGGGTGGAAACCAGAAGCTGCTTTTTCAGAAGCAGCTACTTTTGGGTAGTACAGTTTTGAAAGCACCTTGGACTCTACTTTTGGCTTTTGGCTTTCTGCTTTTTGAAATGGTGAAAATAGAGAGCTGTTTCACAGTTGTTTCAAGGAAAATAGAGATAGGAGGTAAGTTTTATACTTGTTTGAACCAAACAGCTTACAGCTTTTCCACAGCTCACAACCTACAGCAGCTTTTCTACAGCCCACAGCTCACAGCAGCTTTTTCAGAAGCCACAGCTCAACCAAACACACCCTGAGTATGGCCCAATATTGAAAGCTATCTCCAGAGGTAGAAATACACCTGGAACATGCCTGGTAGTAAGATCATATCCAGAATATATTTCTTTTTGTTAAAACTTATGAACCTTATCTATTAGTGATTATATAAAGTAAGGTTACATTTAGTATCCATATTATATCTAGATTTATTAGTCAGCAATTCAGCATCAAAGCTTCTTGTATAAGCTTTGATTTCTTTAGCCCAATAAATTATCATCAATATTTGTAACCACCAAACCCAATTCAGTTCATGACAAGACAATGCATGCCTCATTAAAGTGATTTATGTACTAATGTGTCGTGTGGACTCACCATCCAACAGAATATTTATTCCTTGGGATTATAGTCAGTCCTGTATCGCTGCAGTTATGTATTTTGCATTGTTTCTTTCAGTCTAGGACATCAAGCTAGGCCCATGAACAGATTTCTTGAGTAGCTGAGTATATGCTTGACTGTTTAATACTTGTTACGTTCTGAGTCTCCTCAGAACTATCTGTTACTGCTGTCTTGGTGAATGCAATTAGGGACATAATGGTGAAAAGCTAACTTAATACAATGTTATTTTGTTACAGGAGAGGCTAGAAGGATCAAGAGATGTAATGGAAGGGTCTTTGCTCATCAGGATGAACCAGATGTGGCTCGCCTTTGGCTTCCTAATTGCAACTCACCTGGTCTAGCAATGGCTCGAGCTTTTGGTGATTTTTGTCTAAAGGATTTTGGGCTGATATCTGTACCTGAGGTCACCTATAGGCGAATCACTGAGAAGGATGAGTTCATTGTCCTTGCCACGGATGGGGTAACAAAAAATAAATAGCTGTTTCTTTCTACGTGACTTTTCGAATGAGAAAAAAAATAGTTTCTTCTAGTTTAAAATATGCACCACCTGATTTACAAGTGGTGAACTACTTGATCTTAACATACTCTGATACCCAACTGCACTCTGGCCATAGGTATGGGATGTTCTGTCCAACCAGGAAGTGGTGGATGTTGTTGCCTCCTGCTCTGGCCATTCCACCGCAGCTCGTTCCGTCGTTGATTTAGCAAACCAGACTTGGAGGTTCAAATATCCAACCTCCAAAACTGATGACTGTGCAGTGGTCTGCCTTTTCCTGAACAAGGATGCCGATACTGGTGTATCAGGGCAGTCTGTTACTAGCAAGGGAATTGGATCCAGTCCTAGGATGCCAGCCCGATCAAAGAACCCCCGGCACAATAGTAAAAGGGTTATTCCAGAAGATGCAGATGATGGAAGTGACTCAAATGTAAGTGGAGATGAGAGGTCCTTGGAGGGCTTCACCCGGTTGAACACACTTTTGGCGCTACCAAAGTTCGGTGACACAAGTCCGACCAAGAAATGAAGCGTACTCGTTCGAGAAAAAAAGAAATGAAGCGTACTGAAATTGCAGTGCGAGTCTGCAACCAGCAGACGCATTCGCTGATGTTTTGGAGAGAGCATCATCGGCTATATTTGCACGACCGATGAGCGCCCGTCCCGATCATCGGCTTACCTTATCTAAGAATGAGTAGGGTTGCTGTTTTTGTAAATCCTAACTCGCAGTGATTATGCAGCATACGTTTGGAGTCAGCTTTCAATTTGTTGAGAGTTGGCTTTGCCTTTTTGTATGACTGCTTATCAAGTTCAGTTTGTCTGTCAAACGTTGTTTGTATTCTGCAGTTTTATATATGGACAAATCCTGCTCATTCCAATAATATCTTTATTATTACAGAGTCTTGGAATTTTATACTGAAAATAGTTCTAGTTTGACGAGGATTGAATAATTCATTAAATACGGTTTTGATATGTAATCTAGGTCCTAAGCTATTAAGATCATAGATCACATAAAACAATATTGCCCAAGTACCATTGGTAGGAGGATTATTGCCCTAGTATCTTTGGTCGGATGATTATTACCGACAAGTCACTACTCGGAGATATTATGATCCGATAATTGAGTCTAATTCTAGGCAGTTTTTCGGCGGTGCAATAGAGCATATGCGTCCTTAACTCTAATAATCATGTGACGATTTGGTCCTATGTCTATGACAACAACCGTCCTATGGGTGTTGCTACAATCTTCTTCCATTGATAAGTAACTAATTGACAGTTATTTGTCAGATCTCTCTTGCTGACAGCAACCGCTTGCACATGAGGGCATGAGAAATCGACAAGGTGTCTGTTCCAGTAAGACAACCGGCGCCTCTTCGATGCTATTTAAATATTACAGGAGAAGATGAAGAGAGATGAATCAATGACACAACATCAAGAGATAGATCGATAAAGCAGAGGCAAAGAATAGCAAAGTTAGATTTGTAATCGCTCTACAAGAGTATGTTACAATCTTAATATAGCAATAAAGATAATCTTCTTTCTTCCCTTCCATCCTTCTGTGATATTTGTCTTTTTTCCCCAATTTGTAATATCAACGATTTGATTATTGACACAGTTCTATTTCAATCTTTTATGTGCAAGTTGGGTAAGATATGTTTATGAGACTAGGGTTATAAATGAGTCGAGTTTAAGCTAGCCTAGTCTCCTAAGCTCGAGCCGAGCTCGAGCGAGTCTAAGTTAGGATCTAACCCTTGACCTAGGCTTGAGTTTAACTCATCCAAGCTTGATTCGGCTATAACTCAGCTCGAGTAACCTCGATAACAATCAAAACAATATAATATGCACTAATTTTAAATAATAAGAAAAGTTCGAGTTCAGCTCAAGTAAGCTCAATAACAGTCAAAACAATTCAACATGCAATAATTTTCAATAATAAAAAAGCTTGAGTTCAATTTGAGTAAGATCAATAAAAGTTAATATGTATCAATACTTAAGTTTGAATCGAGCCTAACGAGCAATTCGAGCTCGGTTCATTGAAACTCATGAGCTCGAGATCAAATTTGAGCTAGGCTCGTTTAGAGTTTGAGCCGAGCTTGAATCGAATCTAGAGCGAGTCGATCTCGAGTAACTCGTGAGACTCGATAGCTGCTCAAGTTTTTTTTACAGGGCAAATGTAGTGCAAACTCGTGATGTCTAGGATCGGTCATGTAAACTTTCCGTGTTGATCATTGGATAATGGAATGATCGGACCGGGGGGGAATTTGAGTGTCTCATGATGGAAATTTTTTTAAGTAACTTTACGGTCTAAGCAATGTGTAATGGAGTGTCGATGGAAATCGTGACCAACGGTGCAGTTGGGCTCCCATGCCGTGGAGACTGCCTGCGACCATTGTGATAGCTGACAATTGTGAGCCGGTGGTGCGAAACCACGAACTAGTGGTGATGCTAGATCACACAAGCTCGGCAAAGAGAAAAAGATATGGTGGCTTTGGGATTAGTCTCACGGGGGAAGACGAAAGGTTCAGGGGGAACCGATTTGGTGAAAGGGTCACTAATTAATCAAGTGCTGTTCCTCGCTCTAGAATCGAAGGGTTATAGTTTACTTAACGATTGCACCTAAAACCACTTTGCATGGGATGCCAACCCAAATCTAATTCATCCATCTTTCATCCAAAAACATTACGGCGCCATACCAATTACCACGTAAGAGTTTGCATCACTGAACTTAGACATCAGGTTGCACTTGTACGTCCCACGCATTTTATATATTTCTTCTATTTGTTAGAAAAACTAAAAAAGAACTTTGGACCAGACACATCATATGATTATAGTCTATAGATATGTGCATTCCTTTTGTGGTCGGTGCGAAATTAACCAAAAGTTTTCAAAGATGTCAATTGACTTCACATTGCCAATTTGTAAGATCCTTGCTAAATCTTACACAAATCGTCAACAGCATCTCCCCACCCTCTCAATCCTTTCGTATCTTATGTACTCCGCAGTTTGTTTTTTTTTTTGGACAAATCTTGCTCATTCTAATGATGTCATTATTACTCCACGGTTCTTTTGTTTTGCTTCGATTTTGAGTTGGATATATGTATATGGGACATAACCAAACATGCAAGCTTTTCACGGGCACTACTATAAAAGAGGCTATACTAGACGGCTACATCACAGACGGTTTGACAAAACCGTCTGTGATTGACACTAACACAAACAGTTTTAATTTGGACACCGTCTGTGTTAGTGGTCGAGTATCACGACGGTCCTTACCAATGAACCGTCGTGATACTTTAATATCCTGGCGGTTTTAATAAAAACCGCTCGTGATAATCTGAAATTATCACGACGGTTTTTGGTTGTTGTTAAGAACCGTGCAGGAATGTTCCTGACGGTTTTTTACAAGAACCGGCTGTGATGTCCCTTTGTCTGTCATATTCTAGATCAGAGGTTAATATATAAGTACACATTGCTTCTAATAACTTAACTACAGAACTACTGAGACAAGAGGTTACAAATTAAAGGCAAATTTATTAATTTCAATTAGAGGGAAATTCATTACATAAGTCGCATTGTAAAGAGTTTCCCATTGTAATCTTTTGGGCTTCGTAGGCTTCTTCTTCGACTTTGGGACTTGAGGATCACCGCTGAATTCTCGAATGTCGTTAAGATTGCCCTTGTCCTTTGCACTTCCTCGTGCGGCTGGGCAAATGATCGCGACATCCATCATGTCGTCATGAGATAGCATTAAAACATTCCTCACAATCTGCCGTTTCTGCATGAGCGGCAAGGCTATCCATCAGTCTGTGCAATGCGAGTAGAGCTTCTTCCGCATTGCGCACATTGTGGAGAAGAACCAGGGTGAGAGCTGTTTCCCTTTCTTGAGCGGCAGCGAGACGCCTCCGTCGACGGCGGAGGATCAGGTCAAGCTGACGGATGCAAGAAAGTCGGGGAAGGAGAGCAGGGCGGGTGCGGAGAAGCTGCTCCAGATGCAAATTGTTGGCCGCCTGTGTAAGGTTCCGGCCGAACAATTCGTGATGAACAGATGAGAGGAAGGAGATGATCACAAGAACAGTAGTAGAAGCCATGTTGTATTGTATATTGTATTGTACGTACGTAGAAGAGACCTGGATTAGGAGCGCATATTTAACCTTTAGCACAAACGGTTCGTATACCCAAAAATTAATGATATAGACGCTTCGTATAACGATCGGAGGCGTTAATTAGACGATCGAAACACACGCGGCGATTCGATATGAAGCTTATGACGACGGTTTTCATAAAAAGCGATGCGTGATAATTTCATAGACCGTTAATAACATGAACCGTGCGTGATAATTGAGACATCACAGACGGTTTTATTAATAACCGTCGTGAACTTTCACGACGGTTCTTATACGAACCGTCTATACCAATCGAGATAACACGAGCGGTTCCGTTTAAGAACCGTCGTAATAATCCCATGTCGCGATAATTGGTAATGACATTTCACCAATAATTGGCGTATACGTGATTTCGATCTCACCCGTCTATTCTCTCCACATCGAATGGTCGCACCGATTCCTCCACGGCCAGGCCCTTATTAATAACTCCCCATCAACCTTTCCACGGTACTAGTCACGCGTGAGTTCATCCACTAGCTAGCTTCGCATGCATCTCCCCTCCGCCGTGAGCTAGCACCTCCATCGCGCACGCCCGGTTCATACTAAACAACACACTCTTGCCGTAAGTGTGTCTAGTTTAGTGTGAACCGTCGTGCCTGAAGGGTTTGTTAGCTTGTTATCCTGTAATAGATCGATCTGAATGTGTTGTTGAGTTTTTGTGCTTGCCTCTGTATTTGCATGTTCCTCGACCAGCTCAACCAAGAATCTGGTAATGTCTTTTCTTTGCACTATTGTAATAAAATTGCCTTGAATTTTGTCGGGAAAGATGAAGCTGTTTGTCGGTCATGATCGCCAACTCGAAGCATATATAGCATAGCATTCGAGGCACATCCGAGGCCTGCGGTGTGTCTTGAGGAATGCCAAGAGCTGGTCTTGGATGTGGCCACACCGGTCTTCGATGTGGCGGCCACTTCAAGACCAGCTCTTGGCATTCTCAGACACAGCAGCGAGCTTCGGATGTGCCTCGAATGCTATGCTATATATGCTTCGAGTTGGCGATCATGCGCCGACTAAAACGATTCATCCGTGTAACTATCACGAGCGGTTTGTAATGTAAACCGTGCGCGAAGGACTATCACGACGGTTCTATACACAAACCGCTCGTGATACGCATAAATCACGAGCGGTTTATATTTAGAACCGCTCGCGATATTATGTACATCACGCAGCGGTTCGTGTTACGAATATGCGTGATAACGAGACTATCTCGAGCGGTTATTAATAATCGTCGGTGCTAGTCGCATGACGGGTATTAATATGAACCGTCGTGATATGTAATTTTCACGCACCGTTTGTAGTTGGAACCGCTCGTGATATTCTCGCGTAGTATTAATTACTTGGCGTACTTGCTTGAAGGATGTCGACACCGATCTGTCTTCATTGCATTTGCATCGGTGGAGCAAGGCGACGCTTTAGGGAGTTGGGGTGAAAAATATCACCGTCTTCTTATTGATCGATCGAGGTTAGCATACTCAATTACTTAACATTCTTAGTGATCGATCGAGATTAGTATTCAATTACTTAACATTCTTAGTGATCGATCGAGATTAGTATTCAATTACTTAACATTCTTAGTGATCTGATCGAGGTTAGTAGTAGAGGTAATAATCATTTTTGACACCCATTTTTCACTTGTGTAGCATAGATGGACCAAGCTGGATGTATATTGAGAACCGTGTGAGTGAAGAGTACATTCTTGGCGTGTCCGCCTTTAGAAGGGCGCCGAGCTGGATATGTTGAAGAAGGGGATGAAATATATTTATTGCCCATGTATTGATTGTGATAATCTCAAGATGTTTAGCAACTCAAGCAGATTGAAGCTCACTTGATTGAAGGGTTTGAGAAAAGGGTACAAATGTTGGACCGACCACGGTGAAGAGAAGAGTACACAAGAAGGTAGTTATGACATAGTCGAGGAGGCAACGAGATGCCGGTTGTGGGTGTTCTTTCGATCATGAGGAAAGATCGCAGGATGACAATCGGATCATGAGGATAGGTCGCAGGATGACAACTGGATCATGAGGATAGGTCGCAGGATGATAATCTGGATCGGATGTTACGTGATGCGAAGGAACTATAGTGAGAGAGAGTTTGGTAAATTCGAGGGCTTGATGGAGGACTCGGAGAAACCTTTGTTCCCGGGCTGCAAGCCGCAATACACGAGGTTGTCATCAGTTCTAGAACTGCTAAAATTGAAGGCAAGCAATGGTTGGTCCGACAAGAGTTTCACGGCATTATTAGGTCTCCTAGTGGACATGCTTCCAACGGGAAATGTGTTGCCGAGAACCACCTACCAAGCCAAGAAGATTCTTTGTCCATTAGGAATGGAAGTAGAAAGAATACATGCATGTCGGAATGATTGTATCCTGTACCGTAAAGAGTATGCTAGCTTACATGTTTATCCCTCCCGACGCGCTCCCTCCCGACGCCGCCGCTCCTTCCCGACGCCGCTCCCTCCCGACGCCGCCGGTCACTCCCGACGCCGCTTATTTTATGTTATATGCTTCACATGAATTTTATGTTATATGCTTCATATGAATTTTATGTTATATGCTTCACATGTTATATGCTCAACATGTTAGCTTTATGATATATGCTTCACATGTATTTTATGTAGCATATAATATATGCTGCAGGTGTTTAGCTCACTGTAGGCACTTCATAGAACCTTGTAACAATAATATATGCTGCACTTGTTAGCTGCAAGGTCTATTTAGAAGGCCCATAGCTCACTGCAATTAGTTAATCGTTAGAACTTTGTCAAAGAGCATAAAGCAAGTGACACACTCCAGTGTATCTTGTTCAATGAACTTGATGCACTGGTTTGTGTCACTTGATTCATAGAACTTTGACAAGTCGGGTCCGTAGCTCACTGCGATTAGTTTTTCTTAGAAGAGAGATGGCGTCCACACAGTCTTCGTCGTCGTCATCTGGGTCTCACGCTCCCAAGATTGCGAAAAGTAAACGTGGCCGAGGAGTATCGAAAAGGCCAGAGGGCCGAATGACCATCACGGTGGTCTCTCCGAATGGGACTCCTCGGAACCGTCGAAGCGGCGTCATCATTTGGACTACTCGCGGGATAATTGGAAGGCAACGGGTCCCCATCACCATAGCAAGCTGGAAAGATTTGACAAAGGATCACAAAAATCAGCTATGGGAGGAACTTACAAATTCGTTCGAGTTCCCAGAAGCACGAGGACTCGTGCAAACGCACGCGCTCCTCGCGATGGGAAAAGCATGGAAGAATTTTAAGAGCACTCTTGTGACGAAGTACGTGGCCGAGGATGTCACGCCCTTCACGAAGTATCCTTTCGTGTCGCCGGAAACATGGGAGGCCTTTGTGCAGATGAAGACGACGCCCGAATTTGTACAACAAAGTGTGGCGCACAAGGATCTCCAGTCACAAAACACGCACCCTCACAGACTCGGCACTGCTGGGTACGCGGGTAAAATCCCGCAATGGAGGATGCAGGATGAGGTCGCAATCCGATCGGAGGCCTCTCCACCATTTGCCGGGATCGCAAACGAGCGCGCTCGAAACTGGTTAAGAGCGAGGTCATCAACCACATCTTCGGGTGTCTCTTTCAAAAACCCCGCAGATGAGGAAGTGTCCCAACGCATGGTAAAATATGTTAAACAACATAGTTGTTAACACCTCTTGAACTTCATGGGTTCAAAAATAACATGATTAATTGCCTCTTGCAGCAATCATTGACTACCAAATCTTCTCGTGGCTCCTTTGAAGAATATAGGAGATAGATTTACTATCACAGCCTTGGGAAACAAGGAGCACCAGTCGCACACGAGGCATGGGGTTTATGTACCTTGGAGGCAAGGATTTTCATATTACTCCGAGACATATAGGAGTAGGAAGAGATCCAAGCGCATCGCGGCGAACAAATAAAACAGAGCTTCGTGCTCAACTTGAGGAACAACTATCGCCTCACTTCAAGAGCGATCGCCTCACCGAGGAGAGATAGATTCGTTGCGGGAAGAAGCGAGACAAGTCCGCAACCATTCGCAACCCACTCCTAGTACTGCGGTACCCGGTCCCCCTCAACGTCGCGATGGCTGCGCGCCCACACCAATTTCTGAACATAGCGGCGACCACTTACGTATTGATGACATTCGGTAATGTACCTCTTTAGAATGGTACATAGATCTCTCCGTGGACGCCTTAACTCAGCTCTTGTATCGTTATGTAGGAGCCCATCCCTTGCAGCCTCGAGTCGGGCTTGTTGGCTCTATTCCGTTGACGCCGGCGCGGCATGGTGTATCCATTGCTGCCGGGACGGTGCACGGTGTACAAGTAGACACCGGTTTCATAAAGGTCCAGTGGACATGATTAATGATATTTTAAGTCCGTCCCTCTTGACAAGCCCCCAAACGAAGAGATTAAGACATTAGGGATGCCGTCCACACATTCATTCATGGCCCAAGAGGGACATCGTCCTCGACATGTCCGTGCCACAATCTTCACATCCAGTGGCCCAAGAGGGACGTCGCCTCGACGGCACATCGGCTCGGTGGCTCCACCTCCACCTCCAAATCCGATGAAGTCTGTTGCATCGGCTCCGCCGAGACGCCACCGAGAACATATCATAAGCGAGGCTCCAAGGCCTCCAAGGCTCATGCGAAGAAAATTAAGCGGGTCCGTGCCATGGAAGTTTATTCTAGGAGTGTCGTTGGTGCCCGATTCACAATTACGCCAACTTGGTATGATTTGCAATACATTGCATGCCTGGTACATGGAGAAGTCCAACATGAAGCCAAACCGCAGAGTGCATTCACTGTGAAATATAACGAGACGCATTTCCTCCATGACTTGGGCTACATCGTCGTGACATTCAAGATTTATTCTTACTATTCAATCTCGACGAACTCGACACCTCACTTCTACGATTTGGACATCGTAAGTGTAATGTACAATGAAGTTCTACATTCACGTTATACAGATAAATGTCATTACTCTTTCTTTATGTATAGATACATGATCCAACAAGCCCGGAAATTGCGACGACCGGTGGGTTTCCTCGACCCTCACTTGGTCTCCGAGCAATCTATCAACGCAGATGCATCCTTCGTGGAAGGTTACATAACGAGGGGATTGATTGCTCACACCGACAAGGAGTACGTCATGGTACCCTTCAACCAAGGGTAAATGCTTCACTAGTTGCCACACATATGTTTCATTTGTACTTTACATGCAGCATGAACTTAGGATTAATCACTATGGCGACACATATGACTAGGAATCACTGGATTTTGATTGTGATTGTACCAAAGTGGAGCAAGGTAATATACCTTGATTCCCTCCTTAGGAGCAACCACGACTTCAGTCGTGTGCAAGAAAATATAACAGTAAACTCATTTCCTCCATACATAACTCTATTGTAATATTTCTTTTGTTTACCACGGCCGAGGCTAAGTTTTTTGAATCACGTAGGGCGTTTGCCGAATATGTTGCCCAAGGAGGAACACACGACAAATCCAGTGACACGCTACGACACAACACGCGATTTCCGGTACCCGCTACAACACAATAATCCTATATCACACTTTGTAATAATGCCTCTAGAATTGACAATACCGATGTATGTAATTCTATTTTTGCAGTGCCACCAGCAGCTACGAGTGGCAACGTATGTGGATTCTACGTTTGCCGCCATATGATGGAAATCATGGGTACTAAGATCAATAATCCGAGGTTTGTCGAGTCCTTCCAATAATTATTATTTTCTGATTATATTGCACACATGCTAATTAATGACTTAACATTGCTCCTAGCGACAGCGGGTGAACTTCGACGGAAGTGCATATGATCTTGACAATCTCATCGATATTCGTGCAATCATCTCCCAATTCTTGCTAGCAGAGGTCATAAATAAGAGGGGAGAGTTCCACGCCGGCGATGATGATAATTAGATGTTGAAACATTGGATTCAACTGTACAAATCAAACAATTCCTTCAATTGAATACATTTGTCAGATTTTGTGTAACAATTTTCATTCTATATATGTGATATTGTTACATTCATCTGTGTATCGAATTTTGTTGTAATTTACTATGAGTTGCAATTAACTTATATCTGTCATTTATCTGTAATCTGCTTGCTTTCAGAGGGCATGGCTAGCATATCCTGAGGCTAGCCAAGAAACAGCATATAAAATGGATGATGCACTTGGTATCACAGACGGTTCATTGTTAAAACCGTCGTGATACCATATCACTGACAGTTTCAAAGAGTGCCGTATGTGGTGTGGCGCTATCATGAGCGGCTTTTACTATCGATCGTCAGGATATACACAATATCACGCAGCGATTTGTATTACAAACCGTGCGTGATATTGTACATATCACGAGCGGTCTTGATTACTAATCGTCTATGATAGGCGAGTATCACGAGCGATTTTTATAAACAACCGTCGGTGATACTGCGCTTATCGCAGACGGTTAGTAATCAAGACCGTCGTGATATGCACAATATCACGACGGTTTGTAATACAAACCGCTCGTGATATTGTGTATATCACAGACGGTCTTGATTACTAACCGTCTGTGATAGGCGAGTATCACCGACGGTTGTTTATAAAAAACCGTGTGTGATACTCGCCTTACAAACCGTCTGTGATATTGTGTATATCACAGACGGTCTTGATTACTAACCGTCTGTGATAGGCGAGTATCACCGACGGTTGTTTATAAAAAACCGTGTGTGATACTCGCCTATCACAGACGGTTAGTAATCAAGACCGTCTGTAATGTTTTTATCACAGACGGCTCGGGAACCGTCTGTGATAACCACCAACTATCACTGACACCTAAACACTGACGGTTCAGGAACCGTCTGTGATGACGGTTCCGAACCGTCTGTGATAGGGCTGTCTGTAGCAGTGGGGACAGATGATATGCGAAAGGTGGAGAACAATTATGTGTTTCTTCTATCTTCAGCGAACAAGAAATTTAGACCATAGACCGCAGACATAGTCTAGATTCATGCAATCTGCAAAATAACCCAAAAGTTTCAAAGAAGTCAATTGACTACATTCTCAATTTGAAAGACCCTTTGCTAGCTATACCATTGGAGGAGCTCCACCGTCTGAATGACTTAGGCCTTGTTCTTTTTTAGTTTTGCAACGGTTTTTAACTTCTTTTAGCAATTCATAATCATTAGACTAATAAGCCATAATCAAAAGACATAGTCATAGGCCAAAAGAACATGCCCTTGATATCTTATCCAAAGGAGTGTATAGTCTGAGCTGTGATATCCCTTGTGACGATCTGTGCCATCACTACCTTAGTTAATAGCACCAATCTATAGTTATTACCCGAAAAAATAGAATAAATTCATGTTTTATCGAATAATAAGCCATAGTAGAATATTATAGTAGAACAATAGCTAGAAATGGTATAATATTATTACAATATCATTGCTACGCAGAGCTACAGTTTTCCATAGCGCTGCACAATTCTTGCCAAATATTACAACACATGGAAATAGAAGTTTTACCAACTAATAATCATACTAATACTGAAACAAATATATAGAAACACACTATTATACCCTGGGTTCATGTAATTGCTACCGGTAATTGTCTACTCATCCCACCTCTATATAGGATATCCATCTCGTACGTGTTAATCCGGACCAATCTCATTTCTCTTGGCATAGTTGTCCTCCACGTAAACAGGCTAAATCGTCATACTAACTCATCTCTAAACAAGGAGTATTAATAGCAATGATGAGTACAAAAGTACTTAGGAAGAATTAATTGCAAATAGGTAATTCCATGAACAACATTCATCATATCAAGATGCATATCTCTCCTCAACATCATTTTTAAAATAAGTTTTTTTAAGTTGCTAAATTATTAGGTTTATCTTTAAAAATTTACTAGTCACTCATATTCAGAGAAAAGACCCATATTCATATATCGATTTTTGACTAAAGCAGCTCCTGTTCAGATTAAATTGTAATTAATACCGTAAATAATATGATGTTGTATTTTTATTTGGATATCTATATAATTGATTGTAATTTATTAAGTAATTTGTATTACATTTAAACATGTACTAATTATAGTGGATTGTATATACATTAATTACTCATTTGCATATCTATATACAGATCTGGATATTTTCTTGATGGCTCTATAGTATGTGATAATGCTTTATTATTGTGGGTTCAGCTAGTGACTTAGTAGTTTATGTTTAAATATAAATGTTAATTAAGTTGCTAAAAGGCGGGTTATTACATCCTTGAATCGCGATAGACAAACAGGGATCACAATTTTGGTGGATGAAGGTAAGAAAGAGAAATTTGAGGGGAGAATTGGATCAGGGCTGAGATAGTGAGTAAAGGGGATGAGTTGAATTAGGATTTTTTTTTCTTCCATTCAATAATCCTCCTGTTGCTATGGCCCTGTTTGGATACGCTTATCTGAGAATCGATTTTAATTTGATCAAGATTTTCTGATAAGTCGCGATCTGAAGAATCTGCGATCTGAATAATCTGAATAATCCTGATGGGGCTTGCGGTGCAGATTTTGGATTCTCGATGCAAATGCTGATTTTTCCACCGCGGCGGTTGAAAGAATCGAAAAATAATCAAAGCGTTTGGGTGGGATTCTCGCTTAATTCTACCCAGAATCGGATTTTAAGCGTATCCAAACAGGGCCTATATAGCCCATGCCAATGAAACCAACTTAATACACTAGCTGCCTGTAGGACTCTTGTCAGTAGAAGTTTGTATATGTCTCCAGAATCTCTAAGACCATTTATTACCCTTTTTAAACATCCAGCTCCACAAAATTTGGTAAATCACGAAACACAAGAGTGAAGCACAAGGAATTGCTTTAATTAAGATAAACGAAACACATGATGCACCCAACTTTGTATTGGTGACTCCAACTTATATGCCGCCATGCCACATATTGAAGCCTATAATGTCCAAGAATTTGAGAAAGTGCTTCTGATACGACTAATTGACCACTTAGCTTTGCGCAAGCGGTTGTAACTTAGGAATTGTTCACACATATAATGGTGTAGCATGTTTTATTCAAGTTTGGCTCCTGGACATCCATTTTTGCAAAAATAGCTCAGGCCCTAAGCTTGGTAGGTGTGGCAGGCGACACATGTCACCTACTGCGCCACCCAAGCTTGGCAGGCTGGCTTCAACGTGGCAGCTTGCGTGAGCACAACAGGCAGGGAGCGAGCACAGCAAATAGGGGGCTATCGAGCTCCCTCGACTCTGCCGAGCTGCCTTGGCTCGGCAAGTGCCTAGGTGGCCGACTGATGTGACATGACATGATGCACGAGGCACGACACGACGTGATGTGTCCGTCAGTTATTCCCGTGGCTTTTGGCTGGACTTGGCACTGCCGCCCACATGCGCCCGCATGGACTTGTTGGTCGGCAACGCCTCCCTGCACTTATACAATGGCTCGCATCCCTCTTATCTATCTCATCCGAAGTCATGCAGTTGAGCATCTTCCCCGCCAATAGGGAGAGAGCCAAGGGAGAAGAAAGAAAGAGAGTTTGAATTAGTTTTTCGAGATAGTTTTGGTGCAATTTAAGGGATTTTGCAGCTGGAATTAGTGTGGATTCGGTGAAGACCGTCGCAAAGAGGTATGTTTCATTCACCTACGAGCAATGTGCTTAATATGTCATTAATATTTCATTAGCATAAAAGTGGTTTGGTTGTCTAGAATGCGCTTGATAACCATGTTTAGATGATGTATGTATTTAGTTCATGTAGACCATATTTTGTAATTACCCCCATTAGAGATGTATTAGTGGCAATAACAATTATTCTTTATTAATAGCTGAAGAAATACACACTATTGTCACCCTTTGCAGATTAGGTATATATATATGTGTGTGTGTGTATGTATATATATATATATGTGTATGTATGTATGTATGTATGTATGTATGTATGTATGTATGTATGTATGTATGTATGTATGTATGTATGTATGTATGTATGTATGTATGTATGTATGTATGTATGTATGTATGTATGTATGTATGTATGTATGTATATATATATGTATATGTATATGTATATATATATATATATATATATATGTATATGTATGTATGTCTATGTATGTATGTATTACTCTGGTGCCGTTGCCAATAATGTACAAAATATCTATTTACATGTATTATTAGCACATGGCCGTAGGCATAATTGATAACTCAGCTACGTACATATGGATAATTATTTTGTATTGTGTTTAGTTGTATTTAGCTTTGTCTAAAATAAGTGCATTTTACCTATATTGGTGGTAGGTACATGCTGTCGGATATAGAATACTTGTTCATGTTCTACGTGGAAGGAGTCGTATCGGACGAGCCGTATGGGGTGGACCTTTAAAATTGTGAAAGGATTGTAATCTAGGCTTTGGGGCTGAAGGAGATGGGTCTCCCTGAGCTCATGAGGTGCGTGTAGAGTGCATTTTATAGGGAGGTTTGCATGAAGAAGCTTGTCATCAAAGAAGTGATAGCCATAGTGATTGGAGATTTGAGCGACTATTTCTGGGAGCTGAAGAAGGTGGTTGCTAACATCGCCTAGCGATAGTATACAAAGATTTCAAGCAATCTTGCTGTGGCGATATATGGGAGGCCAAAGGTATTTGTGTAGTTTGTGGAGAGGGCACAGGTATTGAGCAGGAGCAAGACCGATGGGAGTGGTGACGTGGAAGTGCCACAGTTGGTTGGTGGTAGCGGTGTGGAGCGTAGTGTTGGTGAGGATGGTGGCGGTAAAGTGAAACCTGCTGATGCTAGCCATGGTGGTGGTGTAGCGGAAGATGGTGCTGATCTAGATGATGGACGGCTGCTGAGGTTGGCTCACAAACTTTGATTCAATAGAAGGTGTAAGGAGATGGTGGACAACACATATTGACTGCTATGAATATTTGGATGGCCTATCACATGGAAGCCATTCTAACAAGGGGGGATGCTAACACAGCCAGAGACGAGGCTGGTGTAGGCACTAGTCGGGGCAGTGCATCTAACGGGATTGTGTGCATGGATGTTGAGCATGTCTCCTCAATATTAGATGATGTTGCGTTGGCCTTCCTAGTTCTGCCATCAGAAGATGGGTCAAAATGGTCATTTGATGAAGACACTCTCGTCAAAGGGCAACGCTTGCCCAACAAGGGTAATGCGTAGCAAGCCATTACAAAATATGTCGTTCACATAAGCCATATGTATTAAGTGCACAGTTCGAACCCGATACGTACATGGTAAAGTGTGTGGATTGTTCTTGTCTCAGGAAGGTGCATGCGTAGAGATTCAGTGGTGGTGCAATGGACTTTCGGATAACAGTGGTGAAGGACCACACTAGTGAGTTTGCGAAGCTGCTACATAGGCATCACAATGTGGCCTCGTCATTCGTGCTAGCCTGATCAGTCATCTCGTAGTTGCGGACATCACAGTTTCATTAAAATTGATAATGTTCGATGCCATGAACCTGGTTAATTTCCCGGTGAGCTACAGTAAGGTGCGGTGGGCAAGAAGGAAAGTCATACATAGAATGTATGGCATGTACGAGGAGGCCTAAGACTTCATGCCAAGAATACTACATCAGATTACGGAAGCCAATCCCAGGACATATATAAATAAGATGAAGAGGGTGCACCCTATGAAGGGACATAATTGTTTCATCCTTGACTGGGTGTTCTGGGCGTTTTGGCAAGTGATAGAGTGGTCCAAGTACTATCGTGTAGTGCTCATGATAGATGGCACATTGGCATGTACAAGGGCATGATATTGACAGTAGTGGCTGCCGACGCCAACGACCAGCTACTCCAACTGGTCTATGCAATTGTGGAGAATAAGAACACTGATAGCTGGCTATGGTTTCTAGCCAATGTGAAACAAGCAGTAGTCCTAAATTGGCCCAATATATGCCTTATCATAGACCGCAACACCAGGCTACTATCAGCTATGAGCACCATGGACTCAACCACCCTCCTAGTGGAAGATGTGAGGAATTTGGTGGTGAACTTCCACACCCATTTTCATAACAAGGACTTGATGAAGAAGTTCACAAAGCTCTATGTCCAGAACCAGAGGCACAACTTCAATGTAATATATTGAGAGCTTGACGAGAAGACCTCCAGGCATGTGAGAGAGTCATAGGGGGCGGTACCAACTGTAGCTCAGTTCGCACCTGTATCAATGGGTGAGTTCACCTAATGGATCAACTTGCATACCCTAGACATAGAGAAATAGTCACTGCTTCACAACACCGATGGTGCGAGGTATGGGATTATGATGATCAACATATTCGAGGTGTACAATAGTGTGCTGAAGGGTGTGTGCTCCCTCCCGATCACTGCAATTGTGGACAAGAGTTAGAACCGCACTTAGATGAAGCTAGCCAACTCTTAGAAGTCATGTAGGTGTATGTGGAGCAAAAAATGGTGAAGGCAATCGCATGCATACACGCACCATCAGCAAAGTTGCAACCTGCATGTGCAACAAATCGATGCTCCTTCACAAGCCTTGCTTCTATGTCTACACCGCGTGTGCTGTGTGATGGTAGTCCTCTACATATTATATTTCAGAGTACTACAACATCTATCATTGGTGTGAGATATGTAGCGCTGAGTTCAACTCTTACGGGGTGGAAATGCATTACATAGACCTTTGGCCAGAGGAAGTGAAGTAGGTGCCGAACGACACACCAAAGCAGCTCAGGCATGGAAGATGTTAGTCCTACATTCGCAATGACATGGATGACTATCAACATGGCCAACGGGCGAGGCCACAAAAGTTCAGGCTATGCAAGATAGCGGGTCACTCTATGAGGAACTGTCCAAATAGGCCCATTTCATCGGCCACCTCGTAGACCTAGCAATTTATAGCACTTTCACTTGTGTACTAATTCATTCTTTGTAAGGCCAATATTTCCTACAAAGTAAATTGCAACAAAGTAATGTTCTACAAAGCAAATTATGTGCATTTTAAATTAACTTCAATCCTAATGTTTTCCATAACTTTTAATCTAAATTTTGTACAGATACTGACACATGCTTTAAATGTACATTCGTACGGACACTCAAACATCATTTTCTGTATTGCAGGGAATTGCACTATGGCAACTGAAGCATGGCAGACAGGGTTGGAATCTCAAGGCGTGGGAGGGAATAGTGGGCAGAGCTGGGTTTCAAGGCATCTAGGTCCCCTAGACCCCATCCTCGAAGCCCTGATCTACTGCTCGAAACCAATGAGTCGTACACCCCTAGAAATCCCCTCTATAACTACTTATAAATCTCCAAGCCTTGGCCGCAATGTAAGCACAACCTTGACGCGATGGTGCAGGTTTGTGATGATAACATGCACTTAGGACATCGATTCTTTCACTGCCCTCTATTCGTGGTAAGTGGTTCATTGGCCACTGTCAGACCTAGAAACAACACCTCCGGATCCTCTATGTAAATCGCATTAGTCCAAAAAAGGCTAGTGCAAACAGTAGTAATAGGGATACATATCATGCATAATGATAAACTTTATTAATTAAAAGAATATGGGCCTTATAGCTAAGTTTTATATCTCAACGGCCCATAGGACAAATATGAAGTAAATAACAGCGGATGATAGTAAATAATGTGAAAAAGCCCAATAAGGCTGCCCACAGGCAAACAATAGTAAGATGCGGCCTACTCATCATGATCCTCACCATTGTCAAAGTCATCCTCCTCTGAGCAACAGAATTAAGCAAGGGCGAGCACAAAAATATACTTTGCAAGTTATACGGGAAAATGCATTATTAATGTAAGGGCAGCAACTGAAGGTATAATAGGGTTATTTGAGCGTAAAGTCAAATTTGAATAAATACAGTAAGTAGATGTAAGTTATTGAATTTAATATAGCAAATGAAAGTAGTATTTTAAGCAAATTAATATTGTTAGTGTAGGTCCGACCTAATACTAACCTATCTACGAGTATCCCACTCAGACCATCTTTCTCCAAAAGATTCCAGCAATTCCACTTAAACCAGTTTTTAAAAACAACGTTTAATCCATTAAAACTTTACTTGGCATGCCTATGATCATGGGCACATCTATCCAGAATAGTTTATACACTCTGTAGAGGTGGTACAAATTTATTCACAAGATATGATTAACTCATAATGTAAGCCATTGCATGCTTCTGAAGGCATGCGACTAAGAAAATTATAACAAGACTTTTACAATACAAAGCCATCAACCTGGCCACACCTCCGCTAAGGTTTCACCCTAATAAAGAATCCACTAGATCAGGGCCCCCTCTTGTGCCGTATGAGACTTCTCGTGGTCTATGCCACGCTCACATTCAACTTATAGCGAGACTTAGGTTAGAACTTGTAAATTGTTAGCTAGAACTGTCCTATACCAGTCTTGTGGTAGTCCTATAGGGATTGTAGTAGTAGCTTATAAACCGATCCTTAATTGACTTAAGCAAACTTTCCACATACCCCTTGTGCCAATCACCCACGCTGAGTTACCCAAGCAACAACGTGTGCCAGCAAATACCCACCACCTAACCATTTGCCTAAGTCTAAATTAGGTTTTATATTTTACTTTGTCAAATATTTCATGGCCTATCTTGACTCACCAAAGTCAAGAATACATTATAAAACTCATCATTTTACGTGAAAAAGTTATCCCAAGTCTAAGATTATTTTTAAGCATGTCTAAGCAGTTCTACAAAATATTCTAGCTAATACTAGTATACTAACTAGAGTTTTTATTCTATAGTGACAAGGTATAAGGATTTACAATGTCAAATTTACAATGTCAAAGGTGTCATAACAAGTAGGTATTAACTAAGTCTTTGAAACTAGAATTGAAATACATAGAATAAATATATGCATGAAAAATAATTTAAAATAACATAATTTTATTTATAAATTGGGATCAACATGGTCAATATGTGTAAATTGTCTTGCTCTGTGGATTGGTGAAAATTGTCGAAGTAGCACTCCTCGTGAACGTCATAGTCTATACGTGAAAATAACCAAACAACCTAAATAAATTCAAATAAAATTCAAAATTATAAAGAATGTCAAAAATGGATAAATTGGGATTTTAGATGAATTTAGAAACAAAATGGGTCCATTTGGAGTTAGGACGGAGGAGAACGGGCTTTTGAAAGAATTTGTTCCAAGAAAAAGAGAAGGAAAAGACTATTAAGCATTTTCCTATTTTTTGGAATTATTTTTCTAAAGGAAAAGAGAATTTGACATCAGCAAGGATTAATGAATTTTTGGTGAATTATTTTTCTTAAGGAAAAATGGCTGAGAGGCTGACCGGTGGACCAAGCTTATGGCTGAGTTGGCGTGGGGAGTTGGCGTGATAGGTGTGCATTGATGTGGAGCATGTGTGGCGTGATGTGGCTACCACATTGGCAGCCACGTAGACCTATGCACTAATGTGGCATGATCGTCGGTGAGTAGTGCATGGAGACCACAGGCGCGGGAGGCCAATGAGCGGCGGAGGGCGATGAGGGGCTCAAAAGAGACAGGAGAGGCCGAGGAGCTCATTTCACCTTGGTGCGATGTTTGGGCGTGCTTGGAGGCAGTCAACGGTGAGAGGGAGGGCAGCATCGACGGTGTGGCTCTGGTGAAGATGGCATTCCGACGGCATTCTTCAACGGTGGAGGGAGCTCATGGAGGTGCGGTGAAGCTGAAGATGGTGATCCTTCGGGGTAGCCGGAGCGGCGGTGATTCCTCATCGGAGTTGCATCAAGGGCCGAAGCGACGGGCGCATGTTGAGGGAGAGCTTGGGCGCTCGGAAGGGGAAAAGGAGGTGAGGGAGAGGTGGAGTACAGTTCGGGGTGGAGGCAGGCTGCTTTTTTTAGGGCCAGGGGGCATGGTGGCTAATTGCTCGCTGGTGATTGCGGGCGGTGGCGATTGCGGAGAGGGGAAAAGGAAAGTGTGGCGTGAAGGAAAGGAATGGGGATCTAGGAGGATGTGAGTCACATGAGGGAGAAAAGGGGAAGGGAAACCCAGTGCTTGGGAGCGAAGCTGTGGTGACGATTACACGGTGGTGGCGGTGGCGCTGGGAGGAAGAAGAGAGGGAGGAGGAAGATGGCGAGAGGTGGGAGATGACAAGTGGGCCCAGAGGACAGTGAGAGAGAGGGAGAAAGAGGGAGGGCTAATGGGCAAGGCTAGTTGGTAGAGAGAAGAGAGTGGGGGGAAGGCCCCGACATGTGGGGCCTACACGTCATCGAGAGAGGCATGCTGGCTAGGCGGGCCCCCGTGTTAGCAAGATGTGAGAGGTAGCAGACCAAGCAAGCGCACGGGCCGCGTGGGCCAAGCCACGTGCCGAGAAAAGGCTGCACTGGGCTAAAGAAAATGAGGTACTGTGCTAGAAAAAAAGGGTTTCTAATTCTACCCATGGAAAAAAGGTTTAATGCATTTTTGAATTTAAGAAATACAAAGAAAATCGAAATAGACTTAGAAAATAGCAAATAGTGTCCAAAAATTCTAGAAAAATTCACAGAAATTCTTGAGGCTACTTTGTACTTAGAAAAACTATTTTCAACATAATCTTTATTTTTATATATACAATTCTGTATATCTTTGAAATTGAATTTTAAATTACAGAAAACCAACCTAATATTTTCAAATAATTATTTTGAATTAGTATTTTTACAAGAATTCAAATAATCCTTTATTTAATGATTTATTTATTTTTACTTAAATTACTTTTGAAAAGAGAAACCTTTTTTTAAAAGAGCTAAAAATAGGCAAATAAATTTAAAACTCAGGCAACTAAATAACACTTATTTTTATTTTAAATTTAATTATTTGTGATTATTTTTGAAATAAATAGCTAGGCTATGACAACTACCTATACTTGCACACATGGAACGCTTGTACTAATCTTGTTTTGCTTGTAGACAGCGGATTGCAAGTTCATTGAGTGGGTGGGTCTATTGTATCAAATACCCTCGCAGGTTTACATTCATAAACTACACATATGCCTAGAAGAGTTACAAGAGGAGCTCCAAACTGAGAGTACCAACAACGACGAACTCCATAGACAGAGGATTAGGGAGAGAAACAATGAGTAGTTGGTGTACCTCAGCAGTGACTACCATCGGTATTGCTGTTGTGCCAATCCAAGCTATAATTATGCCTATCACTACCACAACAACTAGCCATGTCCACGCTGTCTGGATGACCATCATACCATGTGGGTGCCACATGGTTCCACATTTTCGCCCTAGGGCCATTGTTAGGCTACACATGGTCCATTGGTACAATTTTTTTGCAATAATATATCTGTACTACTTAAAGCATGGAATTAGTGGTGTTGGTTTATCTACCCATCCAAATCCCTTGTTGCACCTCTCTAAAAAAATTTAACAAAACCAGATATTTTTTTTGTTATTAGCACTAATTATTAAAAAAGGGTTAAATGGGCAAACAACCAATGGGGGCCACGTACTACACAGCATAGGCAGTAGAGATATCGAGCTAGTGAAGCTTGCGCTCGATAGGTGCTACCAACCCTAGGGAGCTCAGTAGCTCTATAGGCCCATCGGCATCGAGCAGAACGAACTCCTACTGCGCTCGCATGAGCTGTTATGCTGCAGCCAACCTACCAAGCTTGGGTCGCGCGGCAGGTGACACGTGTCGCTTGCCGTGCCTACCAAACTCAGGGATGAGGCTATTTTTGCAAAAAAAGAAAAGCATTCGGAGGCCACATTTGAAAAAAACTATTGCACTATAGTGTTATATATGCGAACAGTTCTAATTCAATAGCACCTTCTCACCTATATAGCAGATTCTCAATTTGACTAGTACTTGTTCACTTGCAGTTTAATCTTAGGTAGACTACACTAATGTAAATTACAATTTATACCACGTATACCAGCAAGCCATATGAGTAAGAGATCATAAATTATTACCACTAGATGCGCAGTGTAGTAGAAGAAGAGTTGAAGTAGCCCAGTTCAACGTAGCGTGTATCGATGTAGTCAGTTGTTGATCGTGCATGAGCTGATTGTGTCTTCTCCTTAGATCATCTCGATTAGTGCCGCAGTCATACCAGTGTCTCTACCGAAGTCCACACGCCTAGGGATAGAACGTCGTGCACCGGTGTACTAGCACTAACACGTGTAGCAGGGCCTTTGGAAGGAGGCGATTAGGGTTTTGGTGGGTGGTGCAATATCTCTCTATCTTGCCCCTTACCCATAGCCTAAGGCACCCATTTACATAGAGCATCTGACTGGATACTTATCCAACATGAGTAGAGAATGTATCCCACTCGGCGAGCCTTTGACCAGAACCTTATCCAATATGAGTAGAGATCGTATCCCACTCGGAGATCCTCTGACTGGATACTAATTATTTCAACCCGTTTAGTGTGTGATCCTATAGGTTTATGCATATTTGGTTGTAATCCAGAAACACCTTTTCGATCACTGGTCGATATCAGTCTGTAGTAGGATATATCGACCCTAAATATACATAAAGATTAATCTAGATGAACCTTATGTAATATGATCGGCAACCATGTCCTATTCACTCACAAATTAGTTTGTATCTCCCTGACTAGATTGTATCTGATTACAACTAGTCTGTATCCCCATACGACCAGTTTGCAAATCAGTCTATGATATGTCTGATCAGCTCATGACCAGTCAGTATACCCATACTACCAGTCCATATCTAGTCAGACAAAATGACATGTTTACATATTCTCCTTTTGCCTCACGATATCTGACCAAATTCTAGATGAGAAATATGTCATCCATGGACTATTCAATATTTTCCGATCTAATGATGGATAACTTCATGTGGTCGACTCCTCAAGCACTCATGGCATGGCTGTGCACTTCCTTTATCTGACCACATCAAGGGACCCAGCGATATCTCTTTTGTTATGCAAGAGGTGCAAATCTCATATTCGACTAGTCACTTTACTTCACATGTTTCATAGTATACCCAAAATCTACCTTTATAATTATCCAGTTACGAAGTAACGTTTGGCAACCCATAAGTGCACTATTACACATGTAGAAACAATGATTATACATCATCATTACTTGAGACAAACTGATGACACATAAGACATAACAATCTCAATAGTGTCTCAAGATAGGTCAATCCAACACTATATTCTCAACATGTGTCCACATTATTAATTTGATATCTCCATATCTATGACTGGTGAAATGTGATCATTAATTAATACATGTACTAATCTATAAGTCACTAGTATCCTAACCAATGACATCTGACCAGGGATCTTTTAGAATGATATCATATAACAAATAAAGAGCTTCACCAATATATCATATACTTGATAACCTTCATAAATGATAAATCATTCAATGAACATAATAACACTTATTCAAATGATCATACATATAGAAATAATACAATCATCTATATAATTGTCTCTATGACATATCACTAACACTTTCAACATCCCCTCCTCCTTGACTCATTTAAAGAACTCATGGTATCTAACATTGTCCCAGAATTAGGTTCACAACCATACAATAAATGTTGTAAATTAAAGTAGAGGTGGAGAAACATTACTTTAGGTTCTTAGTTCTGTAAAACTAAAAATGCAGGCTCTTAAGAATGTTGAAAGACAATAAATAATCGAGCCCTCCATTTATCTCCTCTAGGATTCCCAATTGGTTCTTTCACTAAAACCAAATAGAGGAGGATACAAACGATGCGAGAATTCTAGAAGAAAAATGTTGCATTCTTCATTTCTTCTTGGCAAGAGATTATGAGCCCAAAAAGTTATCCAAACTACACACTCATTGCTGCGGATCCAACAAAATCTTGGCACAATTGATGTGAAGATAAATCAATAGTGCCGACATGCAAAGGGCTAGGGAATCCAATTAAACAAACAAATCCTCAATGAAAAAGAGCTGGTGGTGCTCAGTTCGGCGATGGCTTATGACTTTTTTCACTGTAGCTGGCTTATTTTTCACTGCAGCTAATGGTGGCTTATTTGGTGTAATTAAATTTTTAAAAAATTAAAAATGGAAAAAATAGGTTAACCCAGTATAGACGATGTGAAGGAATACGGGAAAAAAGAAAAAGCAAAAGAGCCCAAAAAAGCTAGAAAAAGATGTAATAAAAGATTAGTGAATTAAAAGCTAGAAGGTGAAGCTAAAACGAGCAAGGCTAGATGGAAGGCCGTTACTCATGGTTGGGCCAAAATCATTACGGCTGTGGATGTTGCTTTCTCTAAGAGTAACTCCATCAGGTTACATTTTGCTTTGCTTATGGAGTGTCTTCTTCAACTGCTTTCATGCTGAAACTGTAGGATACAAGGTGGGCTATAATAGAGTAAATTAAAATTTCTATCATGTAAACCAAGAAGTTATGTGAGTAAGAGATTATAAATCGTTAACACTAGAAACACAGTGTAGTAGAATAAGAGTTGAAGCAGCCTGGTTCAACGTAGCTTGTGTCGGTATAGTGGAAGTAGTCAATCGTCCAACATCCATAGAAGGTGATCCTTGGAAGTTGATCGTCCCGTAGTGGTGGTTGATGTCCACAAGCCAGTTGTGTTCTCCTCAGATCGTCCCAATCAACGCCATAGTTGTAGCAACGCTTCTACTGAAGTCTACATATCCAGGAATGAAACACCGTGTGTCGGTGTGCTAGCACCAACACGCACACCAAGGCCTTCGGAAGGAAGAGGATAGGGTTTTAGTGGGTGGTGCAATGTCTCTCACAATTCTAAAACTCTATGCACCCCTTTATATCGAACCTCTTGCTAGATTCTTATCCAACACGAGTAGAGATCATATCCTACTCAAAGAGCCTCTGACTAGAATGTTATCCAATACGAGTAGAGATCGTACTCAACTTGGAGTTTATAATCCAGCCCTTACTGTTCCAAACCGTTAAGTGTGTGACCCTGTAGGTTCATATGTACTTAGTTGTAATTCAAAAACATCTTTCCAATCACTGGTCGATAGCAGTCCCTAGAAGAACATATCGAGCCTCAAATATACATAAAGATTAAACCAAATGAACCATATGCAATATGATCTACAATTAGGTCTTAGTCATTCACAATTAGTTTGTAACTCCTTACGACGAGTTTGTATCTGGTTACCACCTGTTTGTAGACTAGTTTATAATATGTCTGACTAGTTTACAACCAGTCAGTATACCCATTTAACTAGTTCATATCTGGTTAGACGAAATGACCTATTTGTTTATTCTCTATCTTGCCCCCTTATCCATAGCCCAAGGCACCTCTTTATATAGAGCATCTGACCGGATACTTATCCAACATAAGTATAGATCTATCCCACTCGGAGAGCCTTTGACCAGAACCTCATCTAATATGAGTAGAGATCTATCCCACTCAGAGAGCCTCTGACCAATTGTGGAACCCGGAGTAGAAACTTCCGGACCCCCCTGTGCATTACAGTACTAGTCCCAGATCAAAACTAGTACACACAGATAACCAGAATAAAATGGTACATTGTCATCCACGATTTAATACAATAATAACTGAAGTTTACATTGGTCATTGCCTTACGAAGGTTCACAGAACCTTAAAACAAAAATAAACACAGCGGAAGCAAAAAGTAAATTAATCGACCCATCAATCTGCCACAGGCAATTGACTGGGGAAACGAATCCTAAGCATCCGGGAAGAATCCACCGTATCCACACTCGGCACAGAAGTCGAATTCTCCAGCTTGAGCTTCTTCATCCTCTGCTAATGTATTTGTAGAGCAACATGTGAGTACAAAATTGTACTCCGCAAGTCTTGGGAAAGATGCATAGATGCAAGGCTTCACAAAGGAAGGCTATATGGTTCTTTTGCAAAAATCAGCATTTTATTTCAAATCTACATAATTACTTCAAAGGCCATTTGATAAACATCTTTGTTTTTCATAAATGAAATTAGATAAATAACTTAGTGAAGGTTAAACCACCAACACTAAATCTCAGGCTATCTGCCAACTTTCAAAACTCAAGTTAAACCACGATCCGTTACACCACAGATTTAAATCACGAGAGTTACACCACTCCCGAGTTTGACAAACCATTTTATTTTGAAATCAAAATCAAACTTCTACCATGTGAATGCATTCCTTGCCCGCCCTTGACCGTGGGCACGACTATTCGAATAGTTTTTACTCTGCAGAGTTTGTACACTTTACCCACAAGAGATAAATTATCTTAATAGTCAACATGCTTCCTTTGGCATGAGACCCGATAAAATATCACAAAGCCTTTCACCTACTCCAAAGTATAGCTAGATACCACCCGCTAAGGTTTCACCACAACTCGAATCCACGAGTGGAGCCCCTCTTGCGCCGTATGAGTACAAGAAACCCTGTCCCTCACTATGAGTAACCAAGACACCTGGCACTCAATACACCACTGGTGATACCTAAACTACACCTTTATAGGTTAGTTAGCTAGGTCGCACCCATATAGACTTGTGGTTGCACTGTTTTGCTTAGTTTGGACAAACATAAGCGTCGGTCCTTAAACGACTGTGGTGGTTCATTCACAATTCCAAAAATTCTCGTGCTAAATCGCACCACCAAACCTTCCATCCACCCTTGTCAACTTTTCCCTTTGAAATTCATTTTACTTTTAAATTAACAGTGGTAATATCCATTACCACTTTTCAAACAAATCATTTAACAATGGTAACATCCATTACCAATGTACAAACAAATCATTCATCAAAACATTTAGCAAACATGCTACTCATTTGAGCATTATTACATTGATTTGCTACGCTAAGCATTTGCTAGTATTTAAAAATTCAACAGATGTAATACTAACTCATTATTGAGTAAAAGGGATATCCTAAGTTGACAATGGTACAAGGTAAGCAATTTTCAATGGAAGGTATAACAAATTGGGTATTTAACTAAATTTTCTAAATCAAATTATCACTTGATATAACATAAGCATGCAATAATTTAAAATAACTACCTAATCATTTTATAAATCATTTGAGCAAGTTGATCAAAGAAAACTTGCAAAACATAGGATCAAAATGATCAAAGGAGACTTGCCTTCCTGTGCTGGGTTGAAATTTTCCGGGGCTTGCTCTTGAAGTTCCTCGGACAAATCGGTCTCTACACGTAAATCAAGAAATCCAAATAAATAAAATAAAATAAAAATTCAAAAATTGAAACTAAATATACCAATTGAAAGATTAGAATTTTAGATGAATTTAGAAATTTGAATGGATCAATTTGGAGCTAAAATGGGCAAGATATGGCTGTTGGAAGTTTGAAATAAGAGAAAATGGAAAAAAATAATTTCTGGAATTATCTTTTAACTGAAAATGAATTATGACGTCAGCACGGATTTTCTTGGAATTATTTTACAAAAGTAAATTCTAATTATGACGTCAGCAAGAGAATTAAAATAAAAATACGAAGCGACATGTGGGCGGTCTACGGTGGGTCGAGTCCACGGACCATTACAAATCTTGGCGTGGCACGCGGAAATGCGACACGTGGCATGACACGTGGCATCCGACGTGGCGCTGACGTGGCACCCGGATCGGGTTTTCGACTGACGTGGCTCTGACGTGGCAGACACGTGTCTGCCACGTGGCAGACACGTCAGCTAGGGCTGACGTGGATGACTGAGGTGTCAGGGCTGACGCGGCCGGTGCGCGGCTGTCGGCGAGGTGGATCGAACGGCTGTGGTTCGGACGCGTGGCTGCATCTCGTGCGCTGATCCAGATCCAAAGCGACGACGGCGATGAAACGGCGAAGACGCGGCAAACCGCGCGATGGCGACGCGCGTGGCTCGACCCGTCGCGCGAGCGTAAGCGCGACGCGGCGCGGCGGCCGAGGAGGCGCAGATCTAACGGCCCGCCGAGGACGCGTGGACGCATCCAGCCGTCGCGAGTGTGTGGTGGAGATGCCGCGGTGCGATGGCGGGAGACGACGATCGCCGGCGCGTGGCGCGCGCGTCTCCGGCGTCCCGGACGCGCCTTGTAGGCGGCGCGGCGGCGCGCGCGCGACCGAGGGATCGGCGTGCGGGCGTCTCTCTGGCGCGCGAGGCGCGGCGCGAAGCGAGTACGCGGCGGATGACTCACCGGCGGCGACCAAATCCCACGGCGGCGACGGCACGCACGCGAGAGAGGAAGAGAGATGGATAGTGCGAAGGGGTGAGAGGGGTGGCCGGGGCTCGTTTTATACGCGACGGAGCAAAAACCGACGCACGTCCTCGCCGGCGTAAATGCGACGGTTACCGACGCTTCGCGGCGGAAACGGGCATCTCCTCGGATGAAAACGGGCGCAGTTAACGGCGGCGACGAGCGGACGCTCCCGGTTCATTAAAGGCGAAGAAGTAACGGCCGAGGAGACGAAACGCGAGCTTGGCGGCGGCGCGATAATGGCGACGACGCGCGAGAGAAGGAACGGTCGCGCGGGGACGAAGGCCTGACAGGTGGGACCCACTGGCAGTGACCTACGCAGACCGGCGGTCTCTGACAGGTGGGGCCCGCTTGTCAGCGCAAAAACAAAAAGAAACTCAACCTCGCGCGCGAGCGGGCTCGAACGCGCCGAGGAGCGGGGAGGAGAGCGGCGGTGTAAACCGGTCGGGCGGGAGGCATTGCCTACCCAATAAGGGTAGGTAATCCCTTTGAGGATTAGCCGCGGGAAGCCGGCGGATGTACGACACATGGCGCACGAGAGAGGAGGGAGGCGGGATGGCGCGGACGGCGGGGATCGGTCCGGGCGGAGATGGACGGATGGATGGCTGACAAGTGTCAGCCCGAGGAAGGGTTTTGATATTTAAAATTTCTTTTTTTATATATATATTTCAGAAATCAGTAGGAGGCTTTAAAATAGTCAGAAAAATACCAAATAAATTCCAAAAATTGCAGAAAAATTCACATAATTCACTGATAATGTTTTGAATATATGAAAAATATTTCCAACCTATTTTGATATTAAATTTTTATTTTTAAACAGAACTTTATATTCTGCAAAATCCAAATAAATTGAGATAATTAATTTAAAATTATTTCTTCCAAAATAAAGCAAAAATTGAGATGTTACACCAATTCTAATTGTTCCAACCTATTAAGTGTGTGACCTGGTAGGTTCATGTATATTTGATTGTAATATGAAAATACCTTTTTGATGACTGGTCAGTAGCGGCCCTAGTAGAACATATCGGTCTCTAAATATATATAAAGATAAATCTAGATGAACCTTATGCATATGATCTGGAACCAAGTCCTATTCGCTGATGATGAGTTCATAACTCCTTATAATTGGATTGATCTAGTTACGACCAGTCCGTATCCCCATACGACCAGTTCGTAAACCAGTCTGTGATATGTCTAACTATTTCATGACCAGTCAGTATATCCATACTACCAGCCCATATCTAGTCAGACTATATGACTTGCTTGCGTATTCTCCTTTTGCTTTACGACACCTAATTGAACTCTAGGTGAGAAACGTGTCATCTATAGACTATTCAATCTTTTCTCGATCTAGTGATGGATAACTTCATGTGCTCGACTCTTCGACCACTCGTGCCATGGCTAAGCACTTCCTTTATCAGACCATATTGAGAGGCCCAGAGACATCCCTCCTGTTATGTAGGAGGGAAAAATTCTTTATCCGAAGTAACATTCCCTTGATGTTTCACAGCATACCCAAACGTGACCTTTATAACTACCAGCTACGGAGTAGCGTTTGGCAACCCATAAGTGCACTATTACACATATAAAAAACTATACTGATATTAGGTACAAGGATTATATATTATCATTTTTTGAGACCAACTAATGACACATAAAAATATAACAATCTCAACAGTGTCTCAAGGTGGATCAATCTAACACTATATTGTCTAACATGTGTCCACATTATTGATTTGATATCTCCATATCCATGATTTGTGAAACATGATCATCAATCCATATATATGTTGATATATATTATCATTGTTATTTCACATAATGGTCTAAGATTAGGGCTAATTTAGAATAACATCAAAATATGAAAAAGTGTTTTACGAAGAAGTCACGTAGTTGTTAATTTAAAGATATTTATTCAAAGGGCACAATAACATATTATTAAAAAGATCATAAACATATAAATGATACAATTATCTCTATGACCGCCTCTAGGGCATACTACTAACAGAAACAACCGATTCTACGGGGTGTGTGTTTAGCCACTAAATGGGTTTAAACTCCATTAGACTTACACCTTAGAATCTCACGACTTCTTAATAATGCTTAATTAGTTTTTCCTTGATATACGATATCATCACCTTTGATTACCACCTATTTAATACTTTAATTTCTTAGAAACTCCTTTGTTCCAAACAGGACTAATGAATATAATTCAAGCTCACAAAACAAATTGCCCCTTCGTCGGCTGCTTGTGTTTCGTGCTTGTAACTGCTTCTTGGTATCTCGTTGACTTTCTATGTTAGTACACCTTGGCATGAAAGACTTTTTTTTCTAACTTTACTATTCACCTGGCTAGTCTACTTTACTTTTCAAGGTATCCTTGATTGGAGTTCACTTGTCTATATGAGGGCCAAACAGCTTCAGATCTTTGCCAGGCATAGGGGTTCTCTCTCCATTCACTTTGAGCTGGGTTTGTGATCTTTGTAGTAGCTTTTCCATCAAAGACAACCAAAATTTGTGTGTTCTAGAAAATTGAACTTACGACCAATCTAGCCCCTTGCACCACATTTTGCCAGATGTAGCCCCCGCCCTACGGAATTGCTGGCTTTGGCCCCCTAGCACACCCTGTGTCCGTGCGAGCTGGTTGACGTGCTCAGTGACCGCGTGAGGCGCCCTGTGTGGCTGGGGCACGCGTAAGCGGGCTGGGGTGCCCGGCGTCTGCGTGACCCCCCTGGCACAGTCTGCCACCACATAAGGATGCCGGTCCCACCACGAGTGCGAGATGGCATGCTGGGCACCACGTGAGGTGGCCCGCCCACCACACAGCCGTGCCAAATGGACTGGCCCTTGTCCCCGCGTGCATGCAGCTGCCACGCCCCATGACTGTTGATGGTTGCACATGGTGGCTCCCTCTCATGCGGCTGCTGGCCCCTCCTCCACGTTGCTCGATGATAAAATGGCCTCGAAGTCTCTGTCAATGGGCATCCCTATTTGAAAGGCGAGCTATTTCCTTGAGGCCATAAACGAGACATTATGAGAGGCAGAGAAGAGGGAAACAAAGGCTATGAAACCGCAGGGAATTTGAGTAGTTCCTGAATTGGCATTTCAAGTTATTACCACTTCAACCTGTGAGGATCAATAGCAGGTATTTTTCATTAACATGCGACTATATTTTTAGCATTATGATTAGCATGTAATTAGGAAAGCAAGTATTTTTCATTAACATGCGACTATATTTTTGGCACTGTGATTAGCAATTAATTAGTAAAGCAGTGGCTTGTTAGTACAAAAACTTGCTAGTTAGCCTTGTATAGAAATATTTGTAGCACTGTGATTAGCATGTATTAGGAAAGCGGTCGCATTGCTCTTATGTTCAAAATTGAATATTGTTGTTGTTGTCTGCTTAGAAATATTATGCAGGAGCCTTGTGACATGCGTCATATTTGCATATATTTACATGCCATTTTACTCTCTTATTTTTTGCATTTTGGGATCATTTATCATCATTTACACGCTTTTCTAAAATTAATTGCTCGAATTGGATCATTTTACATTTTTTGTAATTTTCCCGCAGGCCGGCGCGAGCGAGGCGCATAAACGACAAATTTGGCATTCTGGGACAGCTCCGTATAGTTGTACGTATCGTCACGATTGCGTAGGATCTTTCCGCGATGAAATCGGACTTCCAGAGGGTCAGAACAGAAGAAATGAAATGGGAGATGGACTTATTTGTAAACCCTAGATATTAGGAGGACTTAATGGCAAAAAGGCCAAAACTCCCATCTCCTTCATCCAGCCGCCGCCGCCGCCCAGGAGAGACCGAGCCTGGCACTTCTCTTCCTTCGCCCCCTTCTCATCTTCTCCGGCCACGGCACCGGCGAGGCCGGGCCATCTCGCCGGCGGCCGCCCGTCTTCTCCGCCTTCTCACCCACCACCTCCCTTCTCCACTGCCTCCCCCTTCCCTCGCTTCTTCACCGCCGTAGATAATCCTCCGAGACTCCTCTCCCCGTCCGCATCCGCCTCCCTTCTTCTCCACAACCTCCGCGCCACCACCGGCCGACGCCTTTCCTCACCATCCACCACCGCCTTCTCCTCGTCTCTCGCCGCTCTCCCCGCCGCTACTCCTCTTCCTCTCCACCGCGTCTCCCTTCTCCACCTATCTCTGCCCGCCGCTCTCCACCGCGCCCCGCAGCACCGATCTCGCCGGCGACGACTTCTTCACCACCTCCCTCCGAAGCTCCCCCATCCTCTGCTCCAGCGCCGACGACAACTCCTCCCGCCCGCTTCACCTTCTTCCTCATCGGTTGTCTAACTTCTTCCCTCTTTATTTCTTGGTTCTTAATTCACTGTTCACTACATTAATTACCATTTGCACTGTGAATGTTAACTTGTGATGTGAACTGTGATTTTGATTTGTGGATGATGATGGATATGGATATTGGTTTAGCTCTGATTTTGCTAGTTATTCATCTATCAGTGCTTGTGGTGATATGATTGCTATCTGTGATCAGTGTCTATTGTGAGTATTTAGTAATTAGTTGTAGTCGTTATTTAGTTTTTATGTGTTACATGTGTAAGAATTTAAGTTGTGAGTTGTGCTTGTGTTCACTGTTCTGTTAGTGCAGTTTCTTTGTGTCTATGTGTTTGTGTTGCGCGAATTAGTTAACCGGCGACCGTCTCCTTTCCCTCTTGCTATCTCAATCCCCCTCCTTGCTTCTCGACCTCCCCCCTTGCTTCTCTCAGCGGTCGATCGATAGTTAAGTCGTGCGTGTGGTCGTCGTAGTTATGTGTTTGTCGTGTGCCGTCGTCATCTAGTTAGCCGTCGACCGTCTTTCCCCCTTTTCTCTCTCAACTCCCTCTGTGCTTCTAGCCCTCTCTCAGTGCTTCTCTCTTCCTCATTCTGTCTAGCGGTCGGTAGTTAGTTAGATCGTCGGTCGGTAGTCGCGTTCGTTCTTGTAGTCGTTGTAGTTCGTGCATCTGTGTTGTTCGTCCGTTAGTCGTCGTTTGTGCGTCGTTCGTTTAGTCTCTCGTCGTGTAGTTCGTTCGGTCGTATGTGCACTTGCGGTCCGTTAGTTAGTTCGGTCCGTTAGTTAGTTCATTCGGTCCGTTAGTTAGTTCGTTCGGTCGTTCGTTTCGTCGTTGTTTGATAGATCGTTTGGTCGTTTTAGTCATTTTAGTTTAGTTTTCTCCCCCGTTTCATTTGACCTGGCTTTAGCTGAGCACCGGTAGCCTCAGTCTAGTCCCTGTGGAGAACACGACACTCGCCGCTATTTCAGTGGCAACCCGTGCACTTGCGGGTGTGCTATTTTTGCACGATCAAGTATTTTGGCGCCGTTGCCGGGGATTAGCTTAGAGCGACAGTGTTAGGCTATAGACTAGGTCGTTGTTTGTTTTCTTTTGCTTGTTTTGTATTTGTGCTGACTTGTCTTTCTTTTCGTTATTGTTCATATTTGTGATATATTGCTAATCCCTAACCCTTTCCCTAGTTACTTCTCTCTTTCGCTATTCTTCGTATCCATTCTCGCAGGTTGATTGATATTGGTACTTATTGAGGCTATGGCTTACTTTTCTGATTCTCGTGGTCTTATGAGCACCCCTAGCACTTATGGTACTCTTCAAGAACAGGTAAATCTATTGTCTCACCAGTTAGAATGCTATGCTTTAGAGCGAGGAGTTGTGTTAGAGAGCGGGCACGGTCAGTACGGTTCGTTATCAGGCGCTCGCTCTCCAGTTGTTCCTATATGCCAGACTTGTGGTTTTCATGGCCATTCACCTGCTGAGTGCCAGCGTGGTTATTTGTCCACTCCAGAGTGTTACGGGATGAGCTTTGCTCAGCTGAGTGGGCCATACCCTGACACTTATCACCCTGGATGGCCTGAGCACTCTAGTCTGTCATATGGAAACAACAACCACGATATCTCATCATTTTCTTCTAGCACACCATTGCGGGGTTTTAGATTTGGAGATCGGGATATTTCTCATTGGTCACACCAAAGACTATCCTGCACCTCACACTGGACTCCTACTCCTGAGCTTGATGAGATGTCCAGATTTGAGGAGAGGATTTCTAGGATTATAGGAGATCATGAGAGTAGAATGAGTAGTTGCTTCGCATTGGATCCGACACCTCCTGCCTGTAGTTTACCTATGCCTTCACCGAGCCAGTTTGTAGTTCCTATGCCTGAGTTAGAGCAGTCTCATGAGTCACCTCCTTCACATGTAGATCAGGCTGCCAGACTTGATGCATTATGCAAGGAACTGATGAATGTGCCTCCTGGTGGTGATCGTGCGATGGCGATTCAGGACGAGATTGAGACGATTATGAGCACCAGTTCTACTTGTGTGGATAGTTTTACCGTTTCACAGCCTTCCATTAGCACCACAGAGATAGTTCTGGATAGAGATGAGTGTCAGCCTCCGAGTCTTACACCTGATTTTGCTAGCGAGGGCCTGTTGTTGGAGACACTACATATACACTTAGAGGCACCTCAGTCAGATCCTTCGCCTATTGACTCTGAGAGAGAGATTATTGTGCCAGATGATGACGAGTTCATTATGGATATGCTTTTGAGTTCTGAGGTTCCACATCTTGATGAGGGGGCTGCTTTCGATGTTGAGGAGGAGCACATTTATATTGATCCACCACCAGCTACTTCCTTCGTCGACATCGCCCCTCTGGAGGTTTCTACTACCGTATATTCTCTTTCACCTACACTTTAGGTAGTATGGAGATTCTTCCCCGACCACCTCAGGTTTGATTTCATTGGCCTTGACGAGACATCCTCTATTTCTGATTGTGCTTATCTCACTTATAGTCCTCATGATGTACTTTATCGATATACCTACATGATTGGATATTCTATTGATGACTTAGAGGGCGTCAACCCTATCACACATACTTGCCATGTTTTTGAGTCTATTTGCAGGGTTTCACTTGTGTACCATCGACTACGAGCAGACATGGTTCGAGTCGATATTCCTTGGGATCCGGGTGGATTTCGAGGCATGTTGCTTCATGAGAAGGGCGGACATGTGCCTTTTCCATGTCCCGTCCTTGGCCCTCCTCCCGCTACATCCAAATGAGCTTCTCTTTTCCCTTTTATTTTCGTTTTGTTTGTTGGTTTCTCCTCTTTTCTTTCTTTTTTATTTTTCAGGTCCTGTGCTAGATCATCATCCTTGTACGTGCGAGAAGTCATGGGATGATTAGTCTACTTCCACTACATCATATATACCCGGTGAGCTGTTTCTTACCCCTTTATGCGCATTCTTGATTCATTGCTCAATTTAAGCTTGGGGGAGGACTTGTATGTGTATGGATGATGTTCTAACATGTTTGTATTATATTTGTGAGCATTTGAGCTTATTGTTGTGTAGTTGATGATATATGGTCATTCTTATGCTTCATATTATGCTTATGTGATGACATATGGCCTTTACCATTGCTCTCATGTTATGTTTGATTGTATATCTTGGCCATGTGAGCCCATGCTATAATTAATCTAGAAAGGTCATGCCAAAATTTCATTGAGCTATATTGTCACTAGTTCCTTATATGTCTAAGTCACTTGGCATCATATTAAAGTTTGAGTTTTGTTATTATCCTTGATGTGCTTAGAAACCTTGTGATCCTATAGCATTTGATTCATTGCGAGTTACGCATGTGTTTTAACCATTTGCAGATTGAATTGGTTCTAGTCATCGCCTCTTGAATGATTATATCTTAGTTTCATGCTTTGGCATATGTTATTTTAGATATTGATACTTTGCTTGAATGTAAAATTTGTGAAAGGGGTAGTCCTATCTTGAGCCAATAACTTGGTTGATTTATCTAGGTATCCATGTCTCGAGACACGTGTTACTTAGTATTAATGAAAACCGGTTAAAGATGCTTAATCAAAACTGAAAAAAGAGAAGAAAAAGAAAAAAAATTGTTTTGCAATGTGTGCGTGTGTGGAATAAGTGACTATGTCACATTGGTTCGAACATGTGTTGAATAAGTGGCAAAGTTTTGCCCAAGTGAAGTGTGAGTGTTGAATAAGCGGCAAAGTTTTGCCCAAGGTTTGAATAAGTGGCACAAGTGCCCAATGTGTGTTTTAAAATTGCAAAAAAAATCAATCAACAAAAATTAGGTATCATGGCTCAAGTGTGGGCTTTTTCATAAATATCATGCAAGTATTAGTCTCTTTATCTCAAATAGCATATGCCTTAGCATGACCCTTTGCTATGCTCATTCTTGATGTTATACCTAGTTCCGATGCCTTATAATTTTGGTTGGATTCATGTAATCACTTGAGTGTATTTCGACACTTGAGTGTGTAACTTGATTTGGTCGAATGTTGTAGTTATCACTTGAGATCTTTGCTTGATTCATTCTCATCTTGGATGGTCCATAAAACTCAAGTTAGATAATCTCATTTTACATTGTGTATGTCTCTTGACTTATTACATGCATTTATCTAGTCTTTTACCATAATGACTCGTCCGGGTTTGATAATATCATGCCATTTACTTGAAGACAAGTAAAAGTTTAAGCTTAGGGGTATGACATGCGTCATATTTGCATATATTTACATGCCATTTTACTCTCTTATTTTTCGCATTTTGGGATCATTTATCATTATTTACACGCTTTTCTAAAATTAATTGCTCAAATTGGATCATTTTACATTTTTTGTAATTTTCCCGCAGGCCGGCGCGAGCGAGGCGCATAAACGACAAATTTGGCATTCTGGCACAGCTCCGTATAGTTGTACGTATCGTCACGATTGCGTAGGATCTTTCCGCGATGAAATCGGACTTCCAGAGGGTCAGACCAGAAGAAATGAAATGGGAGATGGACTTATTTGTAAACCCTAGATATTAGGAGGACTTAATGGCAAAAGGCCAAAACTCCCATCTCCTTCATCCAGCCGCCGCCGCCGCCCGGGAGAGACCAAGCCTGGCACTTCTCTTCCTTCGCCCCCTTCTCATCTTCTCTGGCCACGGCACCGGCGAGGCCGGGCCATCTCGCTGGCGGCCGCCCGTCTTCTCCGCCTTCTCACCCGCCACCTCCCTTCTCCACTGCCTCCCCCTTCCCTCGCTTCTTCACCGCCGCAGATAATGCTCTGAGACTCCTCTCCCCGTCCGCATCCGCCTCCCTTCTTCTCCACAACCTCCGCGCCACCACCGGCCGACGCCTTTCCTCACCATCCACCGCCGCCTTCTCCTCGTCTCTCGCCGCTCCCCCCCGCCGCTACTCCTCTTCCTCTCCACCGCGTCTCCCTTCTCCACCTATCTCTGCCCGCCGCTCTCCACCGCGCCCCGCAGCACCGATCTCGCCGGCGACGACTTCTTCACCACCTCCCTCCGAAGCTCCCCCATCCTCTGCTCCAGCGCCGACGACAACTCCTCCCGCCCGCTTCACCTTCTTCCTCATCGGTTGTCTAACTTCTTCCCTCTTTATTTCTTCGGTTCTTAATTACTGTTCACTACTGTTAATTACCATTTGCACTGTGAATGTTAACTTGTGATGTGAACTGTGATTTTGATTTGTGGATGATGATGGATATGGATATTGGTTTAGCTCTGATTTTGCTAGTTATTCATCTATCAGTGCTTGTGGTGATATGATTGCTATCTGTGATCAGTGTCCATTGTGAGTATTTAGTAATTAGTTGTAGTCGTTATTTAGTTTTTATGTGTTACATGTGTAAGAATTTAAGTTGTGAGTTGTGCTTGTGTTCACTGTTCTGTTATTGCAGTTTCTTTGTGTCTATGTGTTTGTGTTGCGCGAATTAGTTAACCGGCGACCGTCTCCTTTCCTCTTGCTATCTCAATCCCCTCCTTGCTTCTCGACCTCCCCTTGCTTCTCTCGGTCGATCGATAGTTAAGTCGTGCGTGTGGTCGTCGTAGTTATGTGTTTGTCGTGTGCCGTCGTCATCTAGTTAGCCGTCGACCGTCTTTCCCCTTTTCTCTCTCAACTCCTCGTGCTTCTAGCCTCTCTCAGTGCTTCTCTCTTCCTCATTCTGTCTAGCGGTCGGTAGTTAGTTAGATCGTCGGTCGGTAGTCGCGTTCGTTCTTGTAGTCGTTGTAGTTCGTGCATCTGTGTTGTTCGTCCGTTAGTCATCGTTTGTGCGTCGTTCGTTTAGTCTCTCGTCGTGTAATTCGTTCGGTCGTACGACGTCCATTCGTACGGTCGTTCGTTTCGTCGTTGTTTGATAGATCGTTTGGTCGTTTTAGTCGTTTTAGTTTAGTTTTCTCCCCCGTTTCATTTGACCTGGCTTTAGCTGAGCACCGGTAGCCTCAGTCTAGTCCCTGTGGAGAATACGACACTCGCCGCTATTTCAGTGGCAACCCGTGCACTTGCGGGTGTGCTATTTTTGCACGATCAAGCACCTTGTCACTATTTTTTGAATGGTACAGTGGTGCATGTGTCATATGTTTAGTTATGCATAGTTTTGCAATGGTAAAAATAGTGCAAAATGGTGTAAATCAATGTTGGACACTCTCCCATTGTTGTGATTTTTTAACAAATTAACAGCATGTAACAAAGAGAGAAATGATTCACTGCCTATAGCAAAAGAGGAAAGACTCGATGTATCTAACATGACAAACAACATTAAAAAAATTATGAAAATTTGTAGATGTGTTGTTCAACATGTGCGGTAGGTTGGAAAAATATTTGAAGGGACTGTTCCAACAAATTATTAGTTTTTTAAATTAAACGCAAATAAAGGGTTCTATTTAGAAACAGAGACTAAATGAGGTGTAAAAATTCTAGAAAAATTCTCACATGCTTGTAAGATATCACGTAGCACTAGGAAATTTTGAATTTACATTTTTGTATAGTTAATTTGTCATAGTTTACAAAATAGGTAAAGTAGGCCAATTTTGAGATGAATTTGAAAAATGAATCAAATGGAAGGGTCAGTTCATGACATTTAATATTTGAGATGTACACTACTCCAATGATCGAGTAAAAAATTTTCAGTAATTTTGGCTAAGCCCATTTACCCTCTAGTTAATTTTTATCACACGGACAGATTTTGAATTGCGGGGAAAATCATTTTTTTCAAGGGCCAAATGGAGGGTAAGTGATGGCAATGGCACATAATTGAGATTTGGTGCAATTCAATGGTATATACTAGAGAGAGGGCATTTCAGTTGTAATTTATAGTACCAGATGTTATTCAGTGGCATAGAATTAATTTCGTCTGCAGTACATGGTTTTCCTATTTTGAATAGATGCAAAGTAATTCCCGTATGCGATACTCAAAAGTGCTTAGTTTAGTAGTGGTTAAAATAGTGAGAAATGTTGTAACACAATGTTGCATACTCTGGGGAATTTTTTAGGTACGCTATGTCAGGCATTCAAGATTTGTTCGTGTTCCATGGGAATGGTCTCATACACGAGGGGTTGTACGAGGGCAGATCTATCGAACTGTGAGCGGACTGTGATCCGGGGGGTGGGCCTAATGGACATGGGCCTCTTGGAGCTAAGGAGGTGCGTGCGTTTGACATTTGATCGAGCCACTGCAAGGAAGAAGCTGCGCATCAAGGCGTTGTACGCCTCAGTGGTGGGTGTTGTAGGGGAGAGACCGTTTGGCAACTTCTGAAGGAGACAAGTGGGCATCATGGGCTAATTACATGGATGTTGTGTGCAACCTTGCTACTGCCATATATACGAGATCGATGGTGTATGTTCAGTTCATAGAGTGGACTGAATCATCTGGCATGGCTAGTTCTGCCGTAGGTGCTGGTGATGAAATGCCTGGATTGGTCTCCGGTGATGATGTAGATGGTGTTGGTGGTGGAGATGCGGGCGAGGCAGTTAGTGATGGAGACCTGAGGAAGCGTGCGGAGAATTTCAAGCTGAACGAAGGCATGGAGGGATGGTGGGCAACCCGTAGTGACTGCCACGAGTACCTGGCTGACCAGGTGGAAGAAGTGCAGAGCGAGGAGGACTCTAAAACATCTAGTTCTGGAGATGAGGGAGATAGAGAAGCTTCTGCGGGAGGTATAGTCGGTGGTGTTGTAACCACTAATGTTGCTTATGTCTCCTCTCTATCAAACGACATCGCAATGACATTGGTAGTTTTGCCACAGCTAGAGGGGGCACAGTGGGGTTTCAATGAAGATACTACACTCTTAGAGCAACGCTTCCCTAATAAGAGTGCTGCCCATCATGCCATTGCGAGATATGTCGTACCCATCAACTGGAAATATTGAGTGCGCAGGTCCAACTCTAACATCTATATCATCAAGTGTGTGGATGAATCTTGCCTTGGCAAGGTCTGTACGCAGTGGGCAAGGGGCGGCGATTGACTTCTGGATCACAGTGCTAAAGGATCACACATGTGAGCTTGCTGAGCCACTTCACAGGCACCGCAATGTGACATCCTTGTAGTTGTGAGCTTGATCAGCCACCTAGTCTTCACAGATATTTTCCGTCACACTGAAGGTTCTGTTGGCAAATGTTGTCAACACGGTGGGCTTTGAGGTTAGCTACAAGAAGGTATGGCGGGAGAAACGTAAGGTGTTGGATCGTATGTAGGCACATACGAAGGGCTTACAACATAGTCACAAGATTGCTCCACCAAATTACGGAATCAACTCCTGGGACATACATAAACAAGTTAGAGTAGGTGCATCCCACCAAGGGCCCAAATTATTGTTGTCCCGTGCTGATGAGAAATGGCACCTTCCTATCTGGGTAGTAGAAGGCACGATCCTCACCGCGGTTGTAGCCGATGCCAACGACTAGTTGCTCCCCGTGAGCTTCATAACTGTGGAGGGTGAGAATACAGAGAGCTGGCTATGGTTCCTAGCCAACATGAATCACAACAAGACTCACAGCACTACATCTTCAAGATAACGACCAATACAAGAAAGAAAACACCATACATTAGTAGGTTCATCTTGCTCTCCAGTCTGTCAAAACGATGCCTCATCTCCACCATTTCGCTACCCCCAATCACAACTTTCTCCTATGGAATAATGCCGTGCCTCGTGCTCATTTCATCTTCCTACACCCAGAATCGGCGACCGCCTGGGCCATCCTACAATTCAATACAGAAAAAAAAATATTTGCTAACATATGCAAAATGATTGAAAGCAACTCAAACCAAATTGACTCACTGAGTAAAAGAGGCATTTGTTGTATTGCCGTCCAGGATTCAAGGCCATCCGTGAGGGCTTACGTTTTACTAGTGTGTTGCATTTCGGGTAAACTACTTTGGGTGCCAACGAAGAGGCGTTCGCTTGGCTCATGTCGACGTCTAGGGGCGGGAGATGCAAAGCCAAGGTGCAGAGAATAAGGACAAATGCTTAAGGAGGGGAAGGACAACAATGCAGGGGAAGTACCTAAGGAATGGCTCCTTTTTATAGCCTGAAATCTCCTCTCCTTCGCCACCAAACAACCGCCTCTTTGGCGTCAATAAGCAGGCATTTTCAGATGACAAGACCAAACGGGGCAGTTTTGCACAGTGACAAGACCAAATGAGATAGCCTTACGCAGTGACAAGACCAAACAGGCAGCTTTGTGTAGTGACAAGACTAAATGAGACAGCCTTGCACAGTGACAAGGTCAAATGAGGGCAACTTTGTAAAACGACGTGGCACTACTGTAACAGCCCAGATTTTTTAGTAAAATAAAAATAAGTAAATAAAAATTAAATTAAAATTAAAATAAGTATTTCGTGCCTAAAGTTTAAATTTGGATTTGCCCTGAATTTCTGTTTTTGAAAAAGCTGGATTTGAAAAGCATTTTCAGAAAAACCTAAAATTATTAAATAAAATGATATTTTGATTTTCTATAAAAATCTTATGTCAAATTAATTATTTGGATTTACTTGGCTCTTAATTGGTTTCCTGGATTTTTCTGAGTTTGAAAATGTATTTTTGAAAATAAAAAGTATTTTAAAGTATGAAAATTAAATACCAAAATTAGTTGGAAATATTTTTATTAAGTCCAAAATGTGTCCAGGAGGTTCTATGAATTTTTCTGGAATTTGTGGAGTTAATTTAATATTTTTTCTGAGGCTTATTTAATTTCCTGGCAATTTCTGAAAATCCAAAAAACATAAATCAAAAATTAAAACCCCCTCCCTCTCCTCCGGCCGCCACGTGGATGGCCGGATCCCTTCCACATTGTCACCTCCACCCCGCCTTCCCCTCTCCTCCGGCCGCCACTTGGACGGCCCGGATCCGCCCGCAAACCCGCCTCCCTCACCTCCCCGATTGCCACGTGGTCGGGCCTGACCGCGCCGCGCCCACCTCCCCACCCTCCGCCCGCAACCGCCGCACGCCCGTGCCTTCTCTGGCGACAAATTGTCGCCGGCCTACCCCTCCCCGCCCCCTATAAATACCGCCCCAGCTCCGCCTCCTTCCGTCCTACCTTGCCCCCACCTCCGCTCCCCCCGCGCCTCCTAGCGCCCCCGCGTCGTGCGCCCTTGCCGCCGCCCCTTTCCTCCGGTGAGGAATTCCAGCCGCTCTGCTCGCGCCCGCGTCCAGCCGACGATGCCTTCGGCTTCGCCGCGCCGCCCTCGACCCCGTCTACCCCTTCGCCTGGCTCGAGCACCGCCCAAAGGCCGACTTCGCCGGTGACCTAAGTGCGCCGCCGCCGGCCCTGCTCCGGCCTTCTCCGGTAATCGCCGACCTCACCGCCGAGCTCCGTCTCCTCTCTCTCTCTCCTCGGCCTCGCCGTCGGCCGCCGCCGCCGAGCACCGCCGCCGCCGCCCCAGACGCCTCGGCGGTGCCGCTTGCAGCAGCGTGGACGCCACGTGGCCGCCCGATGGCTGCCACCTCGGCTGCTCCCGCCCCGTCGATGCCACGTGGGCGCCACTCGCCACCCATGCCACCTCACCGGTTCCTCGAGTCCATGGACTCGGTCCACATGGACCCGGGCCCACTTGTCGGCCCCTCTCCCCCTATTTCCAATAGGAAAATAATTCGGCCCAAAAAGTAAATTCCCTAACTGACGCAATGCTGACGCAATAATTGAGGTTTTCCTTCAGAATAATAATTCCCAAAAATCCCCTTTTCCATTTTCTCTCTTTTCAAATTTCCCGGAGCCCGTTCTCCTTCGTTCTAACTCCAATCTAGCCCATTCAAATTTCTAAATTCATCAAAAATTCTCCTCTATCCATTTCCAGACTCAATTCAAATATTTGAAGTCAATTTGAATTTATTGTGAATTTATTTAAATTTGGTGGGTTATTTTCGCGTGTAGACTTCGACGATTCGGGAGATTTCTTCGACGAAGATTTGTGCAAATTTGTAGAGCAAGGCAAGTCACACTCCTTGATCATGTTGATCCCAGTTTTCAAAATAAAACTATGTTGTTTTAAATTATATTGCATGCATATTTTTATTCAACGTATTTCAATTCAGTTTTAAATTTAGTTAACGCCTACTTGTTAAATTCCTCCTTTGACATTGCCAATTCTTATACCTTGTCACCCTAGATCAAACCCTAGTTGGTACATTAGTATGACTAGGGAATTATTTATCAAATGCTTAGTCATATTACTCATTTTGGGATATCTTTCACATGAAATGACGAACCTTTTCACATAAAATGATATGTACTCTTCACTTTGGTGAGTCAAGGAGGTTTATGAATTATTTTGCAAACAAAATATAAAACCTGGTTTAGACTTAGGCAATTGGTTAGATTGGTGGGTGTAGGCATGCCCTGTTGGTTGGAGCCGCAGTGGTTGACTGTCGTGCACAGGGGTATGTGGTTGGGCCTAAGTCAGATTAAGGACCGATCTGTGAGCTACTGTCGCAAAGCCTAATTGTACTACCACATGGCTGGTATAGGACATCCCTGGTTGAATAATTTGCGAAGTCCCAACCTAAGTCAAGTCGTAGGTTGAAAGTGAGCGTGGTTGGTGCCATGTGAAGTTCACTTGGGCGAGCGTGGTTAAGCCATGAGAAGTCTCGTCTAGGCTCAAGAGGGGTCCGTGCCCGTGGATTCCTTCGGGATGAAACCTTAGAGTTGGCTCGACCAGGTTGAAGGCTTTGCATTGTAAAGGCCTTGTCACGACTCCCCACCGCACACCTAAGGAAGTGTGTAATCTAGTGGTACAACGGGATCATCGTGTTTTGTGGGTAAAGCTGTACAACCTCTGCAGAGTGTATAATCTATCCTGGATAGCCGTGCCCACGGTCATGGGCATGCTGAGTAAAAGTTTTTCATGGATTAGATTTTCATTTTCAAAAATGTTTTTCGAAAACCTTATGGATGGATGGAATCCACGAGAGATGAAAACCTTGCGGATGGATGGAATTCGTGAGAGATTGAAATCTGGTGAATGGATGGAATTCATCAGAGTTGCGCAGTGAAAGCGTGTGGATGGATGGAATCCATTCGTGATCTTTTGGAAATGATGGTCCGGGTGGGATGCCCATGGATAGGTTGGTGTTTGGTCGAGCCAGACTTGCGATATTACTTTACGCTACAAGTATTGTTTTTACTTATCGTATTAAATTCAACAATTTCAATCTACTTATTGTATTTCTTAAATGCTGTTTTATGCAAACTAACCCTATAAGCCTTCCATTGAAGCCCGTATCATTATGGTGCATTTTCCGTGTGACTTGCGGAGTACAAGTTTGTACTCACCTTGCTTTTTCCACATAGAGGAAGATAAAGTCGACTACGGTGAAGATCTGGACGAGTAGGCCGCGTCTTACTGTCGTTTGCCTGTAGGCAGGCTTGGGCTTCGCTTTTATCAGTTTGCTTCCGCAGTTATTTCATTTATTTATTTTGCCAATGAGCGTTGATGTAAGACTTGGCCATAAGGCCGTACTCTTTTATTTAATATAAGAAGTCATTTGTGCTTGGTATTTATCTTTGTTGTACTGTGTGCACTAGCTGATCCTGGACTAGTGCGATTTACACAGAGGATCCAGGAGTTGTTACTCCGGGTTCCGACAACTACGCAGGTCCATGAATCACCCAGCATGCCGTTGCCTTGCGGACGTGAATTTGCCTAAACCGAATGGAACTTGCAAAGCCTACGCCACGTCACCTAAGCCTATAAATACTGCCCCTTCTGCAGCATATTTTCTTACACTATGATTGTAACACTACAAAATATATTATGTAACCAGCCTTCAAAATAAATTTCACCATGTTACCACCTCATTTACTATGTTACAAAATTCCGTAGCAATTAGTATGCATAAATAAATTTTTGTGGTTAATTCACAACATAAAATATATAACACGTCGATACACCGCCTGCGTAACCCCACCACATAAAGTGGGTGGCTCCACCAACGCGCAAAGATTTGGCACACCCCCACCGCATTAACCGGGAATCCCCCTTCCCCGCCCATGCACACAAAATGATGCCCACATGCATGAAATGACGGCCGTTTTTGGCCTAGACACATGAAATGACATGAAAATAAGATCTAAATCCTCAATTTGTGAGACAATTTGACAACATACAGAATTTGGCAAAAAATTACACAACCAAATACAGGAGTTTACAAAATAAATTTCACAATACTCGGGCCTCATTTATATATTAAAAAATTCCTACAAGTAATACGCTCATAAAAATTTTCCAGATTAATTCATAAATGTTAAATTTGTAAAAAAAATGTAATTTTTTTAGCCCATTGACTATATTTACAAATCCAAAAAAATATATGCAAAAAAAAGCGGGAGCTCCCTTGCGCGGCCGTGGGCGCTACCTCCTCGCGCGCCCCTATACCTCACCTGGCACGGCACGGGGCCGCGCCAACTCTCCTAACGTGCTTCCCAGTCACGCCTACTAGCTTGTGCGCTCGTTGAGCGCGCCACTTAGGGCTTGTTCTTTAAGTCAAAAGCTGTCGGCTTTTGGTTTTTCCTACAGTATCTAATTTTCAAGCGGAGTATTTTCTCAAGACGGGGTCTACAAGTTAAACGATCTACACGTTAAAAGTCCAACATCTGTACCAGCCAAAATTGTAAGTAAGTATTTATCTCTCTGTAATCTGTACCGTAAATAGTCAAAATTTAAAAATTTCAACCAAAAATCATAAGTCGCAGCAGCAAAGAACATGCCCTTAGCCTCACGCACACTCCGGCCACGTGAGAGGGTCAGATCTGACAAAACGCACCCGCAGAATCAAATGAGATATTCCCGTGCCACTGGAGCCAAAAATAGCCGAAATATCTAGAAAATCAGCGCCAGCCGCAACAGCCCGCACAATAATATTAAGCCCACCCACACGTGTCGACCGGCGGCGGACCCAAACCCCCGGCCCGAACCCTCCACCCCTCCGCCCCAGCCCGCACGGAACTCCCGGCCGATCCCCACCACTCGATCCGCCCCCTCATCCCTCCTTTATTCCATCTTTCCCCCACGCCCCCCTCGTGCCACCGCCACACCACAAAAAGCTAGGTTTTTAACCCCCCGTCTCCTCGCCGAGGCGGCTCCACGCACCGGCCTCCACCCCGAACCCGGATCCCCTCGACCCCTCCTCTCCGCGACAGATCGTTGTTTATGAGGTACGGATCGGCGCGATCGCCTTCCTTGGATCTCTGCTTTTCCTTGTTGGGTTGCTTAGCGGATCTGTGGAGCTCGGCGGTAGGGTTCGTTGGTGGTGATGGTTCTTGATTTGGGTGCTCTGGGATGTGCAATCGATTTTGGGCTTGGCGCGGTGGGTTTTGATGGTCTACGTGAGGGTTTTTCGAGTGGATTCCACGCTAGGTTAGGTCGGATCCAGTTGATTATATCCGATTAGATTCCTCCTGACGTTTCTTGGTTTAATCCCTGCGATTTAGGTCAAATTAATCCCTGCGAGGTAGTTTGAACCACTTGGTGCGTATAGATAGAGTCGTCTTATTAATCCCTTCTGATCATTGGTTTGGGCGTTGGTAGATAGGTTTTTGGTGCATAGTGACAGGTTCGCCCATTTTCTGAGGTGTGCGTGATGATTTTTGACACTCGAGTTCTCCATGGATGGCGTAATCGTTTCCATTTCCATGGTTTAGTGAATCTACTAGTGGTTGCTTGTTACGTTTTCAGGTGTTGGATCAAAAGGTCTGGAGAAAATGAAGCGAGGGGGTTAGAGTTTGTTCGTTTTTTGGTTTGTTTTTATACATTTTTTACACTTGCTATTTGTTTCCTTATTCTTTTATCAAAATCTTGATTTATTTCCTTATTCGTTTGACAACTGTTGATCTGTTTATTGCATGGGAGGTAACATGTGGAACCTCAAATTTCTTCTTTACGAGCATAGGAATATTACGTTTCTGTTGATTATTTGAGAATGTCGTTTCAGTGGGTCGTTAGTTTTAGCAACAAAGAAATACAAGATTGGTGAAATCCTGCGATTTTATTTGATCTATAGATTCTTTTGATATCTTGTATGTTAGATGTTAGCATCTCAGGAATGATTGACAAGGTAGTAATTAAACAACCATCTCATGTTTTGCTTACTGTAGGATATTTTGCATCTTCGCCCTTTCTGAACTAAAGTGCTACATGTGAATAAATGAATCATAGCAGTGCATGTTTAGGGCTGTATATCTTATTTGTGGAGAAGAAATGTCTAGCTGTTACTATTTTGTTTCCATATGGTAGTTGGAGATGACATTTTTCATTTTCCATGGTATGGTCTAATTTCTGTTCTCTTTTTTCTTTGCAGCTCAAAGGAGAAACCCACTCTTGGGTAACACTCTTGCACTTACTCATACTCTTGTGTTTTACTTTTTCTTGTACTTGATCATATTTTTATGGATATATCACCCCCTACTCATACGTCATGGTCTATATGTCCTAGATTTCTCAATATCATGTAAAAGAGTAGCCTCCCTTAATTTCTTTTGATCATTATGGTTACATTTGTATATTCTTGGATCAATGGTATTATTCCAATAGAAGCAGTTGCAACAAATTAGGCCAGAATGCTGTTGCATGTTCAAATTACATTAGTTCTGTTGACATTGACCATCCCTTGGCTGTGTTGATCTTTTACACTTGTATTAATGTAACTTTCACAATTTTTTATCTTCATCATCATGAATTTATACTTGCTTTACGTATCTTCTTATTATAAATTGTGATCTACCTCCCTTCTTGTATTACCATCGAAATTGTCAATGCATAGTGTTGTGGTAGATTGCAAAACTTTTTTGAAAATCTCATGTAATAAGATTGTCCCTGGTAATATAATTTTTTGTTATGTAAATATTGCAGAGGCCAGCGGATTAAGACCCGCAAACGGAATATTGCAGCTCCTTTGGACCCTGCATCATTCTCTGATGCAATTGTCCAGATTTATCTGGATAATGCTGGAGATCTGGTTAGTCCTTGTTAAACATACTATTGACATCTCACCTGGACTTTCTACACAAGAGATCTGCAGTTAGGCTTTGTAAAACATTCTTGACATCTGAACTGTATTTTCTACTCATGAGAGATGCAGTTTTGCTTTGAAAAACATTAAAACATTCTTGACATCTCAGGTTTACATTCTTCATAAGATGATAAGAGGTAGGCGAACAAACATCTAACCTGTATTTCATATGAAATTCAGGGTTTGATCAATACCTTATCATCACCTCTGCCTCATACACAACTTGTTTCATAAATTTGGCCATCTCTTAGTGTGATCAATGCAAAAGTTTCATGAGAAATAACAAGGAATTGCATCTCTCTAATAAATTGTGATGCTCATTCTTATAACCAGATTGAAAATAAGTTGGACTGATAGAATGTTCATATACAGACTAACATCTACATTTGTAACTAAAACTGGCCAGAGAATTTTGGATATATTGCTTTGACTTTTTTTTTTGGTATTTTCAACCCTGTGCAATCAATTCTTAATAAAGGTGCTTTGCTGACAGGAACTTGTTGCCAAAAGTATTGAGTCCTCAGATCTCAACTACTCACGTTACGGTGATACCTTTTTTGAGGTATGGTCCATGGAACTGTGTATTCAGATTTTTCACGTATGTTGAACTGTGTATTCAGAATTTTTCACGTATGTTGTATACTTGTATTCCACATGGTTATGCCCTTTCTCCAGATATCCATATTTATGAGCTTAGTTGTCCTGCATTGATTATTGTATTTTTCTTCAATCTTACATATTGCAAGCTGTTTTGTGTATTGTATTGCATTTCCCTTTTGATTAAGGAGTTTTACACATATTTCTATTTGGCTTTTGTAAGATTTCAAACCATACTTCAAATTTGTGATTTCAATATATTCATTTCCTAAATTTACATTGGGAAATGATGATGCTCTATTTCCGTGACGCCATACTGCCTTGGGTCAAGCTGTTTTTATGCACATCAAAGTTTTAAAGTAATTTGTTTGAATTGTGTGTAGTTAGTATTTCTGAACTGCTTGTGTTAAATTTTTTCTGCACAATGATTTTGAACATAATTTGGAAGCACAACAGTATTACATGATTGAGTTGAAGGTGTTCAAAATGAGTATTCTGTCATCCACTCATCCTCTGAATGATAGACGTTCTGCGCAAGCTGTGCTAAATCCTAGTTAGGTGGTGCTTATTCTGGTTATGCCATTATTCTTGCTTGGCATTCGAGATTAGTTCGTTCAATATTGAATAATGTTTCAAATTCAACTCTTGCATAATAGCAGAGAACAACAATTAAGTAGTTGGGCTTCTTTTGCCTATTTTATTTATTTATTTTTGTTTTTCGTGCAATGCAAAATAGTAAATGTTTGAGAAAACGTAGGTTGTTTTCATTGGAGGGCGCACTCAGCCTGGCACAATAAAACCTGAAGAAGAAGGAGAACGTCATCCCTATTCTGTCCTTGATTGTGCAGCAGAGCGTGAAGCAATTTTGCCTTATGTCCTCTACATTCAGAAAACATTACGCAGGAGGCCTTTCTTGATCAAGAATCTTGAAAATGTTATGCGCAAGTTCCTCCAATCCTTGGAGTTCTTTGAGGAAAATGAGAGGAAGAAACTTGCCATTTTCACAGCACTTGCATTTTCTCAGAAGTTATCAGGGCTTCCACCTGAGACAGTCTTCCAGCCATTACTCAAGGACAATCTTGTTGCCAAAGGGATAGTGCTTGCATTCATTACTGAGTTTTTCAAGGAATATCTGAAAGAAAACAGTTTGGATGATCTAATTGCACTTTTGAAGAAAGGCAAAATGGAGGACAATTTGCTGGAATTTTTCCCATCAGCAAAGAGATCCTCTGAGGCTTTATCTGAGCATTTTACGTAAGTTGTTAGCAAGGTTTAGATGTTTGTCTTTGGCATAGAACTTTGTAATATCTAATATTATGTTTTTATTTGTATGAGTGACATTAAAACCTAGTTCTGTTGTCTATTTTGTTATGTGCTGACGCGTTTATTTGTGCTTGCATCAGCAAAGAAGGTTTGACTAGCCTTGTTGAGTACAATGAAAAGAAAATGTTTGAGGTTAAACTTAAGGAGATAAAGTCAACACTGACTACCATGATCAATGAAGAGACTGAAATATCTGAGGTCACTGAGGCTGTCAAGCAACAGGTGAAAGATGCTAAATTTCCTGATATAGAAGTTGTCCGCATGCTGTGGGATGTGCTGATGGAGGCTGTTCAGTGGTCTGGAAAGAACCAGCAGCAAAATTCTAATTCAGCACTTCGTCAGGTAATATCTTGTCTATATTAGACTTCGATTTTCTTACAATTTCGTGCAAGTCTATTAGTCTATGTGACATCTCAGATTATGTAGTGACTAGTGACTTTATCTATTTAGCAGTCTAGTTTCGGCAATTGGTTATTTTTTTTGTAACCAATCTTGGTACGGCACGAGGTTGTTTTACTACGTATAATATATTTCATTATTTAATCGTGTCATGTCTATGTGATGTGTTAATTCTTGGTGTGTTCTGTGGCCATTTTGGTTTTATTTTTCTTGGGAAAAATCATTTAGTTTCTTTTCCAAAGTTTTATGTGTACCACAGTACCACATTTGTCCCTCACTAAGTAGCAACACACCAACAACTAATTAACCTTTCTAACTTCTGTTAATTCTTGGCGTCTTCCATGGCTGTTTTGTTTTTCTTTGTCGAAAATCATCAGTACCTTTTCCAAAATTCTATGGATTTCCTTTTCTTGTCGAAAATCGTTAGTACCTTTTCCAAAATTCTATGTGTACCATAGTACCACAATTATCCCTCACTAACTAGAATTGTTATTGGTACCCTTCGTAAGTAGCAGCAATGCAGCATGTCTCCAACAACTAATTAACCTTTCTAACTGACATTGTTATCTCAGACATTTGTAGAATTGCTCTCTACCACCTTTCACCCTATTCCTATCAAAATCATTGTGCCCAGTCTTCGCATGTTAATGATTAAAAAGTTATTTCCATGGAGCATTTGCCTCTCACATAATGATCTGCATTTAACTTGTTATATCTAAAAATGTGCAAGTTTGATTAAGGCAAGTGTTGTTTCAATTTAAAGATTACCTATAAGTTGATAATAGAAAACATATCAAGATAACATTTCTCAAAATTTATTCTAGAAACTTTGGAGTTGAATTGAGTCATGATTATTTTGTTACCCCACCAGGTCCTAAGGGAAAATGAAACGTTACTTACATTTGTGAAAGCGCAGTCTGTGTGATGGAAAATCAAGTTTAGGGTATGATTAGAAACCATTGATAGTTTGGTGGGGCGATAGGTGATGTTTCTAGCTTTAGTAGTGGCAAACCTATCTTATGTGGGGCATCAGGTTTTACCAAGGTACTGGTGATATTTCTCATATTTCAGTTTTGTGCAAGACAGTCTTTAACTGGGTTGATTGTACTGAAGGTGATGCACCATTGTATTGTTTTATACATGTAAATATATGTGCTTCACTCTTTGCCGAGTTATATGGTTAAATGTAAAGTACAATTAAATGTGCTCTAAAATACAAATAAATTTGCACTAAAAAATTGTTAATTATGGTCTGACGGATAATGGTTCCCCCTTCGACACTGTTAAAATGAGCATGGTTGGAAAGATAATTTATCCTGTTTCCTGATTATTCTTGTTATACATTTTTTTCAAGCGGACTACACTTAACTGAATGGTCACATTATGTATTTATATTACTCTTTATACCTGTGTAGTACTTGGTAGGGAATGTAATTAGTCAACAAAACTTTCAATTCCCCAAAGTTCTGATGGTGCATTAGAAGGCATTCAAAGTAAATTCGTTTTGTTGCTCTATTTGCATTTACAGGTGAAAGCGTGGGCTGGTCTTTTGAATGCATTTTGCACAAGTGGCAGGCTAGAACTGGAACTTATATACAAGGTTCAGACACAGTGCTATGAGGATGCTAAGCTGATGAAGCTGTTCCCTGAAATTGTAAGAACACTGTATGATGAAGATGTCCTAGCTGAAGATACCATCCTTCTTTGGTTCCGCAAGGGTTCAAACCCAAAGGGGAGGTAACTACCTAGACACTAACGCACAATTTGGTTAATTTCCTTTGGTGTTACCATTTTTGAAGCTCCTAATAACTGTAATGTAATGACAGGCAATCTTTTGTGAAAGCTCTTGAGCCTTTTGTCAAATGGCTTGAGGAGGCTGAGGAGGAAGAATAAATTGTGCAACCGGAGATTGTGCGAATGTTGCTTTGAGTATTTCCTTGTATCACAAGTTTGTGGAGGAAGTGATGTATCTTTTACTGCTTGTTACTGGGCAGACGATTTTATGATCAGGTCACATGTTGAGCTGTTGGCTCTGTTCTGCTGAATGTTTTAATGCAATGCAAGATAAGATCGTCCTGAACTGGATTGTACCAGGATTTGTTAAAATGTTGTATTGTCATTACTGCAACGAGTGTTCCAGTTGTTATTTCATGTTCTGTGGTGCTGTATGTAAATTACTTGCGGCCAGGGTATAAGATGCTGGGCTTTTCATATTGGCTTTTGGTTTTAGATTTGGTTTGTGAATAGTAACAGCCTTTAAAAAAAATTATAGATAGAGAAACAATTTTGTGTGATTTTTGCTAATATAAATAAAGTTATTATAGTGTATTATAATTAATTAGTAACTTTGTTCTGAGAAGATACTTTCTCTGAAATTTATCTAGGTACTGTAAAAAAGCCAAATCATAGAAAAACAGCTTTTAGAAGAAGCCATCAGCTGGCGGTTACCTGATACCAATGGAAACCGGCCAAAAACTGCCCGAAATTGAATTTAATTCCAAATGCTGCTTTCTATGAACACAGAACGTCCGAACTTGGGGCGTCGACATCGAACGGCTGCTTACTGCCCAAAAATTGCAGTTGTGAAATGCTCCTTATTGCGCAAATGCTGATCTGAACTGAAGTTAAGCTGCACCTACCATCTATTCCTCGTCGAGATTTGTGAATAAAATAAAACCATATATGATTTTCATGATGCAGTAAGTCATGTCAGCCAATTAACTGTCCCATCAACTTGAATCAAGCTACTTCTAGTTATAAATTTGAATTTTGTACCGTTTACTCTATGCGTTAATTTACACAGGTGGTATACTTAATACACGTAGGATTATTCTACAGTAAAACACATGTACACATACGAGTAGTATTTTATAGTGCACGTGAGGGAGTATTTTACTACAATCCACAGTAAACAAATAGTACATACGGACCAAAGTACCCATACTGTACTGAGTATACAGTTTGTGTGCTCCATACTTTACTCATACACGAGTATTATACATTAATACACGTGTGAGGAGTACTTTTCTACGGTCCAAAGTACACGGAGTGAGCATGAAGTCCTAATGTACACCGGCTGCGGAGGACAAAGGGGCGGTGTGCATCGCGTGGTGGAATTGGAGCGACGACGACGAATATGCATAGCGGCAGCGGCAGTACATACCTGGGGCAGCCAGGGTGATGAACAGCTGCACGCCGTTGTCACCTACTCGCTGGAGCCCAAGACCTGGTGCCAAAGACCAGATCTGACAACGACCGCCACAACGTCTCGCTGGTCTCCTCCACCGCCTATCCTAGGGGTGAAAAACGGTAACGGATAATTCGTTTTATCCGATATTCGTATCCGAGAAAACACAAATATGGTAAGCAAAAATCCGTATTCGAAAATATTCGTATTCGTATTCGAGAATATTCGTATCCGTATTTGAGAGTATTCGTATTCGCATTCGTATTCGAGAATATTCGTATCCGTATTCGTATTCGAGACTATTCGATTCGTATTCGATCCGTTTCTAGAACCTATGAAAATTTCATACAAATTTTGTGATTCAAAATTTGAATTTAGGCGGTTTAAAACCGGTAACCGGTCAAAAACGGGTGAAAAATCGGTAAAACCGCTAGGAATCCGTTTTATCCGATATTCGTATCCGAGAAAATCCGTATTCGAAAATATCCGTATTCGTATTCGAGAATATTCGTATCCGTATTTGAGAATATTCGAATTTGTATCCGTATTCGTTTGAAAAATATGGATTCGTATTCGTATTTGAGACTATTCGACCGTATCCGATCCGTTTTCATCTCTACCTATCCCTAGTGGATGAGGTACAACGGCAGATAGATGGTGGATTGTAAAGGAGGTATAACACTGTCACACATAGATCTGGTTGGTGCACGCCAGGGTGGCGGAGGTGGCCCGACGAGTGGAGCACCGACGGACCGGGGTGGGGGAGTTACGCTCGTGGTACGGAGTGTTGGTGCTCGTTTTACTAGCTCTATAATCATTCTCCTCGGTATCTAACTCTTAACGAAATCCAAAATATATTGTATTTAGATATCGGTAAGTCCATAAAAAGCTTTCTTAGAAACACACAACATAGGTGATTGGAGCTATTGATGTCGAAAAACCGTTTCAGCGTACTCATTTAAGTTTAAGCTTTTAACTTATAATTTATAGCTTTTAAATTTTTTTTCTTTTTCTAGTTTTTTTGCTTTCTTTTAGGTTTGTTTTGCCTTATTTCTTTTTCTGATTTTTTTACTTTCTTTTGGGTTTTTTTGTTTTTTTCTTATTTCTTTGTATTGTCTGTAGTAATATAATCTTTTTAAAATTTTTAAAATTTAATTACACTAAAAAATTAGCATCAGCTACACTGAAAATGATGAGGACATCACTTCTTCGGATACACACAACACTCCTCCACTTGACATTCAAGGACTAATCACTAGAGCTCGCGCCCGACAATTGAATTTACAGGTGAGCTCGTTCCTAAGTACTTCTTTTTGTTCACTTGAGAATCGATTGCTATCTAATGATTTAATTATGATTAGGAACCATGGAGAGGACCTAAAAGTACTTGGAGAAGGACTACGAAGCGCACAAGTCCAGCAAGGGCGGTCGAATCATGTTGGAGGCCCAACTCAAACCGACTTCGAATCCAATTCGGAGTCCAGGACCAGGCCGCACTAAAACGGACGCCCAGATCGCATCTAGACTCCGTTTTGGACGTTCTACATATGTATGGAAAGCTGAGAAGACTACCTTTCCAATGGATCTGGTCCCATGTCAAAATTCCTTCTGAGTCGACGGGAATCGTCGAAACAAGTGGACGTTCAGAATCTGTCAGGGTGCTGCGTCACCGTCTTTTGGGCCGATCGGCTTTGTATCGTGTTGGAGCCCATTAGGGGCGCGTCCAGGGGTTTTGCACGCCCCACTCCTTTATATCCAGCCGCCACCCCCACCATTAGGGTTTGGGTTTTGCTTAGATTAATTCTGTCTTTGAACATTTCGCCGTTCATCGGTTTGTGAGACCCCAACTTTCGAGTGCTACATCAATCCATCCGCAATTCACTTGTGTTCTTCCTTGTTCTTGCTTGTGTTCTTCGATTCGCAGGCGAGGATTAGCCTTCTTGGCGAGGTTAACCGGGCCGCGCACGGTTGATAACCTGAGGAGACGTGGTGCTGTGATTGCGGGGTTCGGAACGTGTCGTTCGGAAGCCGGATCGATTTGTGTCGCGCCTTCACCAAATCGAACATATGCAGAACCTGTTGGAAGATCGGGACCCCGTTCCCATTAGAAAAAACCTAAATAGTATCAAATAAACTGTAAGGTCCGGCTTATAAGCCACAATAAGCATCCCCGTACCGACCCATGAATAAGGACATAGATTCATGCAGTAATTAAAAGGTTTATGGGTTGTTTAGAACCAATTGAACTAACAATGCGTTCGCCATTGCCCCCAATCCTACATTTTGCCATTTAGCCCGTAGCGAAACTGCTAAAACGCGAATACACGTTGCAACGCGTGGACACCGCGGTCTGCACATTGCGTTCTGGTCGGGACGCTCGATGTGGAGCTGGCGCGCGTGCGCACATTAGTAACGCCCACAGGCAAGCGTAGTTCTGACTTCTGAATCAATGCCAAACACTTCTCCCCTCTGGCACGAGCTAAGAGCTCTAGCTAGATCTGCGCCCTGCCCCGCACGCATCGACCCGAGCCCCACCTCGCAAAGGTGCGGGTAGACCACACTCAAATATTTTTTAAGATAAAATCAATCGAGTTTCTAATCTTTCGATCGTTATAGTGATTTGTGCACCGTCTTCGTCGCTGTCATCTTTCTCCTCTCCGGCGACACCGTTGTTTTCGCGCACTGCTATCTCGTGGGATTAGAGCTCGAGTTCATCGTCAGGATTAGACTTCACCCGAGCCCCCTCAGATTAGAGGAAGGCTGGGGCGGAGGGCGGTGTTGATGGATTCGACGACGTTAGCCACCGGAGATGAGAAAGAAGGGCAAGGTGGGGGGGGGGGGGTTTGACGCTGGATCCGGCTGGAGATGGAAAAGGCGGCTACGGGGATGGAGGAGGAAGCGGGTGGCGGCGACGGATCCAACGGCTACGGCCGCCGGAGACGGGGAAGAAGGGCGGGGCGAGGCATTGGAGGCGAGCGGTGGAGAAAGCCTCAGGAGGAGAGGAGAAGGCAGCGTGAGGGAAGGAGAAGAGGGAGGTGGTCGCCGGTGGGTCTCGCCGACAATGGGGTGATGCCGACGAGGAGGCGGGTGGTGGCGCGTGGGAGATGGGGAGGCGGCGGCTGGGGTGGGAGGATGGACTGGTTATATAGGATTGAGGGTGGATCTGAAATGTTGGATCCTCTTCCGACGGTTGGCAAAACTGATTGTTTTAGAAGGAAAAAACAGTTGAACGTTTAATAGACAAACCCTGCTAGTTTTATATATATTAGTTGGTTTTATAAAGCGTTGTTACGTAAATTATTGGGTTTATAAAGTATAGTTACGTAAATTCAACCATTGTTTGTCGTGTATTTAGGGATTAGCCATGGTTTATAGTTTTTATGTGAAAATGAATAATATTGACTGAAATAAGTAGATTTTAAAAGGAGTGGCTAAGCGGTAGGGAAAATGAGGGAGAGATAAGTGCACGAGATGAAAATGAGAGAGGTAGGTTGTGCGATACGTCCGTTACCCCTACCTTATCCACGGAGTGAAACAGGAGCAAGAGGAGTAGGAAAGGCACTTTGGAAAACCAAATATTTATATTAACTTCTGACTTTTTTAAACAGAAACTAATATAAACAATACCTTATTAGCGTGTTACCTTTAAATATTTGTGTTTCTTAATAATAACTCTATAAAATTTAGTTCATGACATATTTTTTTCGTTGATAAAAATACATTAAACATTTAAACTCAACCTGTCCTAGCCCAACGGAGCACCGTTGCCTAATAACACCGCCACGCCCTGCCCCCACTAGGGCCAGGACAAATGCGGGTCAACCCAAAGCACGCCCTAGTACGAGTTGTCTGCTTCGTCGGCTTGGTGCGGCGCAGTGACGGACCCAGGAAAAAAATTATAACTAGGGTGAAATCCAATGGTAGATCCAGGAAAAAAACTAGGTAGGCTAAAGTCAGAAGCGTGAAATAAATAGTAATATCGAAAAGCAAAATAATCCATGATCAAACTATGTTGCAATCACAGTAATAAAAGTATGTGATACGAAATAGAAACAACAACTACAATTTGCATGTTAACATATGTTGATAACGGAAGGACAATGAAAAATACCTCACTAATGAAGCTTGATCCACAATTGTAGATAGCTGTAAAAGAAACAACTTGTCAATTGTGAAAGATAGATAAATCAGTAGTGTCATAATTCGATAATAGAATATAAAAGATGCAATAAAAAAGAAGACAAAAAATATATCAGTAAATAACTAAGTACGTCTAGAAGAACGAGACATTTTCATTCTTCGAGTTTCCATGTTTTGAAATCGTTTCTTGATTTTTTCATGATCAAGTCATTTGAATATCTCTCGCTCGATATAGCACACCATCAAGTCATTAAGCCAATCATCGGACATCTTATTACGCAAATCGGTCTTGATAATATTACGCAAATCGGAGGTAAAAATATAAGTACCCTTATTTTGACAAGCTAGTTTACATATTCTACAGAAAATTTTGACAACCTAGTTTACATACACAAATCTAGTCTCTAGAATAAATAGAATTTGTTGTACCTTTATAAAATAGAACTATAGAAATACAATATATAAAATTGTAAAAGACTAAAAGTAATTACTAATCCTCAAAGGCCGACGCCTCCTCAGTCCTAAAAAATCCACTGCTCTCGGCTTCTCAAAAATCCACCGACCAGCCGACGCCTCCTCAAAAATCCACCGACCGGCCGACGCCTCCTCCAAAATCCCCTCAAAAATCAGCCGGTCCTCGGCTCTTGCCTCCTCAAAAATCCACCGGCACCTCCTCAAAAATCTGCCGGCCCTCGCCTCCTCAAAAATCCGCCGGCCGCTCCCGAGTCCCGACCGGCGACCGCTCTCCTCAAACTCCGGCGCTACGCTCGCCAGCCACCGCCTCCCGCCCTCCCCTAGCCGCTAGCCGCCTGGGCGCCGCCGCGCCACGCCGTCTCCTCTGGCTGGGCGCCGCCGCCACGCCGTCCTCCGCCTCTGCCGCCCCGGGAGGCCGGGATATAGGTTAGCGCCGCCGCCGGCTCTCTTTTCTTGGCTTGGTGGACTGTTGTGCATGGTGCGTCCTCCGCTACTCCGCTCTTCGCTGATATCTCATTCCGTTGTTGGGCGGTTGGGCTTGGGCCATGTGTTTATTGGGTGTTTGCTTGGAGCCTTGGACAGGTTGGACTTAGGCCTTGCCCGGGTGGCTCGTTCCACCGGGGGGGGCCTTGCTGGGGGCTTCGGCCCACCGGGGCGGGGCGGCGCCGCGGGGTGTCCGGCCGGTGAGGGGAGCTCAGGCGGCCGCTCGGGCTCGCCCGAAGGGCAGGTCCACCCCTGGCGCGGCGCTTCTTTTCCTTCCGGAACACTTGGCCGCCATGCCCGTGGGTAGGGCTGTGCATATTTCACCCGAACCGAAAAAACCGAACCAAAAAAACCGAACCGAACCGGTCAACTCGGTTTGACCGGTTTTCGTATTCGGTTCGTTTTTGTATTTTGGGATTTTTGTGTTCGGTTTTTGGGAAAACCGGTTAAAACCGAAGAAACCGAATAAACCGGGCAGGACCGAAATACGCAGCGCGCGCGTGAATCACGCAGAGTCGTTCGGAGTTCGGAGGGCCCGTAATATTTGGGCTTAAGGCGCGCCCTCTTTTCTCTTCTTTCGGGAGCACGGAGAGTTGTTCGAGTTCGAACGCCGAATATTTGTACGAATGCGTTTGAAACCACTCGGGAAATACTTCATCTTCTACAAGTAGTCAAGTACTACGAAAGTTTCTTGCGTTTCAAACTGAGCCTAACTAGTGGAATGTACATCATAGGTACATGAGTGCTACATATACTATCAATTTAGAATACTTATAAAGCTCTAATTCTATTGCCAGTAGTATATTATCGTCTACTTGCCTCGATAGTCATTATATCGTTTGCAATTCGCGTCAACTTTGGTAAATATGGTATTTACCGATACCGCACCGAAATAAATTGGGATTTACTGATACCGAACCGTACTTCTAAAAATACTGTATATTACCGAACTACAAAAACCGTATTTACCATATATACCGCATATACCGAACCGATTAAACCGAAAAAACCGATTGCACAGCCCTACCCGTGGGAGCTCACCCTGGTCCCTGGCGACCCACCTCCCTCGCTCCAAGATTCTGCAGGTGTAACCTTCCCTGACCCCATCGTGTCCTTTTGTTCAAGATCTAATACCTTGTTGTTCCCTTGCTATGTCAGTTGATGTCGTCGCTGCCAGGATTGACCCCAAGGTCGACAATGCTCTTGTCAGGTAGATCAATATTTCCCTGGATTTCATGAGAGATGTTCATGAGAGACAGTAGAAGAGAAAAAAAGTCTCATGCGATTTTAGTTGGTACAGTTAAAATTTACATGGAGACATAGTCTTAAAAACATACCATTTAAAAGATAGTTACTATAGCAATAGAAACCAAAGGGGAAAAGAACCCACCCCTCTGCTTGAGTATTACGTGAAATTTAAACTACAAATTCCAAGGGGAAATTGGCTATAGGATACTGTAAATTATCATCATTTATCAATGGATATCCAAAAAACATGGTTACACCAGAATACACTGTAAAAAGGTGTAATTTTGCTGTAGAACACCGAGGGCACTATTATATCATTTTTGGGCTAAAGGGAAGAGAGAAAGCACGTAAATTATCAATTTTGCCTCAGGAGAGATGATGGTTACGAGTTACGACCACGCTGCACAAGTTACGACTACACTGCACGAGTTATGATCACTAGGGGTGCAAATGGAGCGGATATTTCCCGACCGACCGTTCGCCCGTTTTAATTCGGATATAATTCAGAGCAAATTTTTGGATATCCGAAGATTTTGTCGGATACGGAAACAGATTCGGATATTTTTTATCGGATACGGAAACGAATTCGGAACAAACATTATCCGACGGATACAGAACTATCCGGATATTTTTCCTGATAGTTACCGGATAGATACCCGGATAGTTACCGGATACGGAAACGGAGTCGGATACCTGGCCTCTCCGCCGGCCAGGTGGGATCTCCGACTCTTCTTGAAATGTAGCATCATTTATTTATATAAGATTGCTTATTTCGGTGGCTGTTGCAACATCGGTACACTCGTATTAGATTTTGGTTTGCTTAATTTGTCTCTATCACCATGTGAAATTTGCTTTCGCGCATTATCTGATTAAATATTCGTGACCGAAACTAACCGTATTCGGAGCGGCATGTATTCGCCCCGTATTCGTGACCGAGAATATCCGCATTTGTATTCGTATCCGGCACTATCCATGTCCGACTTTGACTCCGACAGAAAATATGGAAAATGATACGGAATGAGCAATATCCGTCCGTATCCGCTCCGTTTGCACCCCTAATGATCACATTGTGTGCTCGTAACAACCATGCGTGCAGACCGAGCAATGGCGCAAGGCAGCCGAGGCAGCCGCCGCAGTGATCGATGGTGATGCCGATCTCGTCGGTCACCATGGCCTTGCCGGCAATGGCAACGGATGGGGGTCTCTGCAATGATGCCCGAGTATCCACCCAAGGGAGACGCTGCACCAACCCAGGTCGCTCCTGTCCCGAATCTCTGTCGGTGCCATTGATGCAGCTGAGGCAACGCCTCATGGTACGACGGTGCCATGCCTCTCCTTCGCATCTATAAAGCCACTTCTCTGCCTCCTAGCCTCCTCACCTAGCGCCCGTTGCAACCAATTGAGCCCTAGCCTCTCGAGCTCCTACTTCTCCTTCGTCTCCAGTGAACTACCGCCAGGAGCAATTCTGGCTACTCATCGTCTCGTTCACTGATCGCTTGCTATAGGAGCATCACCGGGAGACCGCAAGGCCACGTCGACCACCACCAGGCTCACCCATCCCTTTCGGCGAGCTTCCCCTATGTGCACTTCACCGCCGCTCGGCCCCGTCATCGCATAAAACAGAGCCTAGAAATCAAATCTTCCACCGAGAAACCAATAAATCTCCCCAAATCCTCCCCCAAAACCAAATCTTTCACCCCCACCACTCTTTCTGCCCCTCTCCTATTGATGTGCAAGGATAGAAAAAACAAACAAGGAAAGAACACAAGAAATCAAGAACTGACCACAATCAGCAACGCGATGCCAATGCAACCCACGAAATCCAACGAACCCCCCCAAAAAAACCTCCAAATACCATCAAGTTCACATAGTTTCGCCTACCAATCTGTCACCTCCCAATTACACCCAAACCCAATGCAATTTGCGATTGTTGCGAGGTATGAGCCCATCACGAGGAAAAGATCCCTAAGCAGCATAGATTTCCAAGAAATGGAGAGCTAGGGAGGAGGGTGGCCGGACCTTGCCGCCGAAGGAGATGCGCAAGACGTCGACCAACATGATGGAGCCATCGGAGTCCCCCATCCTCACCGCCCCTCGATGCCGGCCCTGCTCCGCTGCTCCCACTCCCCCCTCTCCCCTCCTCATCTTTCCTAGACGGCGAGCAATGGCGCGGATGCCAGGGGAGGATGAGAGGAGCGGTGGCACGGATGCGAGAAGACGAGCAGTGACGGCTTCTGCTAGGGATCGAGGGTGGGACTGGGGTGTTGCGGAGGAGGAAGTGGGGAGAGGGGGTGGGGACCGGAAGTGGCCTCGTAGAAACAGAAGTGGCCTCGTGGGGGAGCAGCTGGAGAGAAGCTACGCTCGTCGGGAGGAAGATTGAGATCAGATGGCTGCAAATAGTCAAGGCTGGACGGATAGCTACGGTGAGTCAAGAGAGAACACACCGACGACCACCAACTCGTACTTTTAAGGAGTAGAGATCATGTAACTACCAAATAGTACTGTTGTAGGGGTGGCCCCCACCTAATCCCAGCAGGCCTGGTAGAAGGTTATAAGGCCCAGAATAGGCCATGTGTAATGACATAAGTGCCCCTGAAGGGGATACTCAGATGTAAGGGTATAATTGTAGAAGCACTCCCCATGTGTGTATATATATGGACCGCAGGCCATGGGGGGAACCCAAGCCATTACTATCACTTACTCCCAACTCTCCACTACCATCTCTCTGCTTGGTGCAGTAGCCACAGCAGATTGGCGCCGTCAGTGGGGAGGACAGAACAAGCTCAAGTCCGAAGAAGGATGGCACCAAAAGCTTCGCCGGCGCGCGGCGGGAAAGAAGGCGGCCGGGTCGGAGCGTCGCATGGGTACGTGGCCGGCACGGCCGTTGCGCACGCGGCGACGCAGCGCGGTGGTCGAGGACGCCGACGCCCGCTGCGACGACCAACCTCGCTCACCAGCCCTGCGATGATCGACCCCGCCACCGGCGCTGCGAGGACCGACCCCGCCACCGGCGCTGCGACGGCCGACCCCGCCACCGGCGCTGCGACAACCAACCTCGCCGCCCTCGTCGCAACGCTCGCCAGTAGCGCAGACCGGGCGGTCGGATGTAGCCACAACGGAGCGACCGGCAGCTCGGGAGCTTGCGAGGCAATCGTGCCTGTGCCAACCCGTCCGCTGGGCGCGCCGATGGCCCCGCCCGCGCAGGCGGTGGAAAGCGCCCTGCTGGCGGCCCTCAAAGCGTTCCAGTAGGAGCTAGGGGATCTTCGTGGGGCTGTCTGAGACATACAAGAGGCGCAGAGCCAGCAGGCCGCACCAGTGGTCGTGCCAGAGCCCACGCCGAAAAGGGCGGACAGCCGCGACGCCCCCACATCCAGCCGCGTGCCGCTGCGACGCGTCGATCCAGAGTCCCCGCTTTCGGCAGGGCTACAGCAGGCGGCGTGGCCCGAAGACTTCAAATTCCCCAGTGTCATCGAGCCCTATAAAGGCGACACGGACCCCCGTGAGTTCGTGTGCGTATACGAAACCGCAATCGAGGCTGCGGGCGGAGACGACACCACCAAGGCGAAGGGACTCCCCCTCGCGTTGCAAGGAGTGGCGCTTTCCTGGTTTTTTACCATAGAGCCAAACTCCATCTACGCGTGGGAGCAGATCCGCGACCGCCTTCACAACAACTTTCAAGGAAATTATGTTGAGTGGGTCGACGCGGACCAACTCTTCGCCGTGAAGCAGGAACCTTCGGAGAGCCTCCGGGACTATTTCAAACACTTCACGAAGATACGTTGTCAAGTCAAAGATGTTAACGAAACCACCATTGTCAACGCAGCTATACAGGGCCTTCGCCCGGGCCCGATGGCCGAGTATAACGCATGGAAGCCAATCAAGACGGTGACGAAGCTCTTTAACAAAATGGAGCAATATGCCAGGGCGGAAGAGGATGCGCGGCGACGACAAGGCGACGACTCCGACACCAACCAGGCCGGTGCCTCGGCGAAAACCGAAGATCTGCCAAAAGACGGTCCTTCGAAGGGAAAACGTAAGCAAGAGTCGTCCAAGGATGCGCCGGAGCGCAAGGATGCCCCGCACAAGGAGCCGTCCGATGGGCCCAAGCGCGGCTAGCAGAAGTTGCGGTGAGGCCGGTACGTCCACGACATCGAAGGCGGTTCCGAAGAAAGCGCTCCCACGGGTCGGGGCGGTCGGGGCGCCGAGGCCGGGGACGCGGATGTGGCCGGGGCCGCGACGATAAAGGCTGTGGAGATTACGACGACTAGCACGGGGGCTCGTGCGCATCCTGGCCGCGCAACCATGACACGCGCACGCACCTCTATCGCGGCGCCCGCGAGCGCCGCAGGATAGGAACTTGAAGTACGCCCGCCGTGGTGGCCCACGACACAAGACCCATATGAAGCCCCTATGCACATCCAGCACAGGGGCGCAGCCGCACGAGGGTCCTCTGCGGATTCAGCCCACGCAGCAGCCCGGGAGGGCCTCCGCAGCTACTGAGCTCCGGGCCGCCACCACAGGTCATCAATGTCATCTCCGAGGCTCTCGCAAAGTTCTCCTCGGTACGGCAGCGGAAGGCCTACGTGCGGAGGCTACACCACGTGGCGGCATACCCAGCGCAGACACCTCCGGACTGGGCACAGCACGAGGTCACATTCACCCCCGCCGACGCCCAAGGTGTGGAGCTTCCTCACCACGACCCCCTGGTCGTCCGGGTCATCGTAGTGGGATGCGACGTGGGACATGCCCTAGTTGATGGCGGCAGCTCCGCGAACATTTTGTTCACGACAGCCTTCGACCAGATGGGGATCCCCCGAAGCCGCCTCGGCCCGTCGGGAGTCCCGTTGCAGGGCTTCGGAGGACAGCCTCTACGGGCGCTCGGCCAAATATGCCTACAGGTCTCCTTCGGCCAGGGCGACAACGAAAGGGTCGAGGACGCTACATTCGATGTCGTCGATATCCCATACCCTTACAATGCCATATTGGGGCGCCCAATCCTTAACTCCTTCGGGGCGGTACCGCATCATGGCTATTTATGCATGAAGCTCCCGGGGCCGCGGGCCATCATTACCGTTCGCGGCGACCAGGACATGGCCCGGCGCATTGAGCATGGCACCAGATATCCCCGTCGCGGCGACCAACGGCACACTTAGAATCGGCACCACAGCGCGGGGACCCACGGCATCATCCGGGGACGGCTCGGCAAGCCCTACAGCTAGCGCAACTACTAGAGGCTCCGGCCGCGCCAGAGACAAGTGGTTAGTACCTCCGCCACATGTAATCGCTTACCCGCGCAAACGGGAATGAAATAAAGTTCCGTTTGTCGCCACCTGTTATCATTGTGCAAAAATACGCGGTGAGAGCGCGTGGAGGCTTTGCCTACGCGCGTACTCCCGAAGTATAAACCAAAGACGCACGTTCGCGTGTGCACTCTCCGTAGCCAGGGGTACGGGTATGAGTATAAACCAAAGACGCACGTTCGCGTGTGCACTCTCTGTAGCCAGGGGTACGGGTATGAGTATAAACCAAAGACGCACGTTCGTATGCGCACTCTCCGTAGCCAGGGGTACGGGTATGAGTATAAACCAAAGACGCACGTTTGCGTGTGCACTCTCCGTAGCCAGGGGTACGGGTATGAGTATAAACCAAAGACACACGTTCGCGTGTGCACTCTCCGTCAAAGACACGGGCATGAGTATAAACCAAAGACGCACGTTCGTGTGTGCACTCTCCGTCAAAGACACGGGCATGAGTATAAACGAAGACGCACGTTCGCGTGTGCACTCTCCGTCGAAGACACGGGCATGAGTATAAACAAAGATGTGTGGGGGGACGCCTCTGCACGCACTCTACGGAGTATAAATAAGACGCGGATGTTCTCCCAGCGCACTCTACTAAGTATAAACAAGACGCGAACCCCGCGCACGCTAGGGACTTCGTCCCTGTGCGTACTCTCCGGAGTATAAATACGACGTGGATGTCGACCCCACGCACTCTACGGAGTATAAATAAAACGCGGATGTTCTTCCTGCGCACTCTACTGAGTATAAACAAGACGCGAGCCCCGCGCACGCCAGGGACTTCATCCCTGTGCGTACTCTCCGGAGTATAAATACGACGTGGATGTCGACCCCACGCACTCTACGGAGTATAAATAAGATGCGGATGTTCTCCCTGCGCACTCTACTGAGTATAAACAAGACGCGACTCGCAGACGCCGTGGACTTCGCCCCGTATGCGTACTTTTCGAGTATAAATGAGACGTGGACGCGTTGACCCCACGCACTCTACGGAGTATAGATAAAGCGCGGTGCTCGCACTCCGCAGAACGCAAGGAGGGCATGGATATCAATCGCGCATCACGACCAGCGCCGAGGCTCGCCGCGCACCACGGGAGGTGAACGCGAGGTGTGCCACCAAGTCCAATCCCAAGAGCTCCAAGAGGCGACATAGCGAGTCGGCTGCCCTCGGGCGCACGCGAGCGCGGGTACACGAGGCTACCCCGCCCGGAGGGTAGGGAACGGAGCGCGCGCGCAAGACTGCCGCGCAAGACGCGCTAGTCTACGGACTCTAAACAAGTCGTAGCGTCGAGGTCCGCCTCCGCAGGCGCTAGTCTACGGACTCTAAACAAGTCGTAGCGTCGAGGTCCGCCTCCGCACGCGCCAGTCTACGGACTCTAAACAAGTCGTAGCGTCGAGGTCTGCCACCGCACGCGCCAGTCTACGGACTCTAAACAGGTCGTAGCGTCGAGGTTCGCCTCCACCGAGGAACAAGGCCCCGGGAGTGCTCGCGTGCCCACTTCGGCTGGGCAGGCGGGGCCCCCGCACAACTACTGTCAGACCACCCGAAGCACAGCGCGTAGCGCGTATCCTAATTGCCAGCAGATGTATACACCCAAAAAATTTGACAAGTACAGAGGCCCACCAGCATATCTGCCGCTCTGAGCCATTATTCGATGGGCTCGTCCTTAACGCGCGCTAAGGCCGGGACTCCGCCCGAAGAAGATCGGCCCACCCAAAAGTTCAGCGACTCCTCGGCCCTTTGCCAGCGTTGAAGGCGCCGCCGGGTTGCAAGGTCGACGCAGCGCCGCCCAAAAGGAAGCCGCCGGGGCATGTGTCAAATAATCGATTCAGGAACAAGTGCGCCTTTTATTCACAAAAAAGGGGTGGACATTACAACGCACGCCTACACCTAGCCACCTCGGCGTCGCACCTGCGAGTTCTCGCGCGCCGAGGTCGCAGCTGCGTCCTCGCCGTGTCGGAGACCCCGCCCGTGAATTGGCCGAGGCTCCTCCCGTAAAGGACTTCCGGCTCGACCGTCGCGGCGCCACTCTGGCGTAGTCCTAGATCCGCTCGTAGAAGTGCTTTATGGAGCGATGAACGGCGCGGACGGCGCCGGACATTACTCCAGCCCCGCCGGGCATCTCCAGATGGGGGTCCTCCAGCCCGGCGATGTGCATGCAACCACGGTGCTGTAGGAGCGCGCACAGCATACACGACGCCACATAGGCACAGTGGTTGCCGAAGGTCATCGCGGCACCACGTGTAGCGTCGGCGGCATCTTTGATCCAGCGAAGGGTCCGCGACAGCTCCTCCGGGCCGAAGGCGTGGTCCGGCACTTTGGCCACAAGCCCCTGGAGATGGCTCTCCAGCGTTTGCATGACATCCCATGCAACTACCGAAGCTTCGCCAAGCATCCGGGCGCGCTCTGCTAGAGTTAAGGCGAGTTTGCCTTTTTCCTTTTCTAGCGAGGCGACTTGTTGCAGAAGGCCGTCCCGCTCCACTGCGAACTCCCGCCGCATCACCTCCACGGCCGACTCCCGCGACGAAGCGGCGAGTCCCTCGGCGTGTGCCTTCACCTCCGCGCACTCGCTTCGAACTGGCGGATGCGGGCATCCTGGGCAGAACGGGCTCCCGTGGTTTCGCGCAGCTCCTCCTCGGCAACCCGCAGTCTATCTTCGAGCGCCCTTTGCGCATGAACATAGGCCGTTTGCAGGGCCTGCCCCAGCACCAGTGTCTGTAGGGCGAAATGACTTAGCAAGCTCAGCATAGCCAAGCATTGTCGCATAAGTAAGCACTTACCCTCACCCCCGACACCTCGAAGGCATCCCCGAGACGCTCCACCCCGTAGGCATGATGCGCCTACTAGCTGACGCTGGCGGCCGCGTCATCCACGATCCCATGCCACGCCCTCAGCGTCTCAGATGGGGGAACGAAGTCCGCCGGACTGAGGCGCACGATGTTCACGCCGCCGGCACCAGGACCCTCGTGTTCCGCCAAGGGCTCCTCCGGAATAAGCGATGCTGCAGACAGGGACGCAGGTGAGCACCACAAGGCGCAATGAACAAAACACCAGGGAAGCCAAATCACCTTACCTTCGGTAGTGGAAGGAGGGCTCCGGGGGCCCGCCCCCTAGTACCAGGCGGAGTAACGATGGCGCAAGTCCCCGCGAAGGCGTGGTCCCGCCGAGAACAAGCCTCGCGTTGAGGCCGGCGCCGACGCTCTGCGCGGCGACGGCGGCTCGGGGCAGCGGAGCACGCGCCACAGAACTTCGCATATGCACGAGTCCCATAAGCTCCCGATGCCCGCCGCCACGACGAATCCCCTCGATGTCCGGTGGAGCTCCGGCCGCAGACACGGCCGCTTAGCCGAAGCTAGGGGCGACGACGCCGCCCCAGCAGCCACTGCCAGAGAGGCCCCCGTGGCTGCAGCACCCGAAGGCGAAGCCCCCTCCATGGCAACCTCTGCGGGGGCAACTCGGTTTCGGCCGCTGCTGCTGGTGAAGACCCAGCTCCGTGCGCCCCCACGGAGGGCGTCTCCGGCGTTATGGAGGCCACGGCTGAAGGCTCCACCTCAGCATCACCGATCCTCTCGGATCCTGTCTCGACGACCGCCGCGAGTGACGAGACTTCTCCTCTCCGGCTGCTCGTGGTGATCCCACCGTCCAGGGCATCCGCCGAAGATCCTTCGCCCCCGGCGTCCGCGCCATCCAAGCCGGAGTCGGCGTACCTCGCCGAATCCGACTCGGCGTCTGCCGCGCCATCGGGAGCACTAGCGGCACCGGCGTTGCTACACCTGGCACGCAGATGCTCCGCCGCCCTCTTGTGAGACGTCGCCTTCCTCCTCGTCGTGCCGTCGTCTTGGTGTTGCGGGGCCGGCTCAGCACGCTCCGGCATAGCAAGGCCCAGGGCCTCGCACACGCGGTTTATTCGCCCCAGCCCCGCCTCGGCGGTAGCGGACGCGCGCTGCTCATGATCCCTGCCGGTATACGGCCCAAGGAACATGCGCGCAGCTTGCTCCGCATCTTCCAAACGAATCCCTAAAGCAAAGCAAGAGATAAGATTGACATGTAACACATGTTGTGTAAACAAAGGGGCGATACGGTCGACGCTTACGAAGGCCGGAGGGTGCCGGCAGCAAGCAGACCCGTGGCAAAATATTGTCGTCTTGATGTTTCTCGGCAGCAAGGCGCCAGTCACGGGCGAGCGGCGCCACGCCGTACATCACGTACTCTTCGGCGAGGTCGCGCATATTAAAACGGGCGGCCACACCTACGAGCTGTCGGGCCCTCCGCCTATCCTCGTCATCGAGCATCCGGCCGGGCGAGGTCTTGAACGCGATCGGCCGACCCGTGCACTCAAGGCCGCTCCCGCTCTCCACATGGTGGTAGAACCACCGCTTCATCCAGTGAGACTCCCACTTCCCACAAGTGGAGTTCGCAGGGAAGAGCTTGCTACAAGTCGACCGAAGAATAAAGGTGACGATGCCAAAGCTCGACAGCGCCCCGTCCTTTCGCTCCTTGGGCTGGCACCGTGCCTCGTGCAGGTAGGCGAACAACGGCGACCGCCAGCACGCTTCGAGCGCAAGGCCCAATCAGACACCGCGAGCCGCCACGGCGTTCGAGTCGGGCGTCGGCTCGGCCAAGGTCCGCAAAGACATCGCCCATGATCGCCGCCACCGGGATACGGAGCCCTGCGTCAAAAAAGGCGACGAATACGAGTGCCTCCGACCTCTCGGGGCGCGGTTCCGTCTCATCGGCGGCGGGTAATCGTACCGTCTGGCGCTCAAACAGCTTCCCCGCGCGCAGCAGCGCTTGGATTGTCTTCTCGGTCACGAGCGAGGGGCCCAACTCGCCGGAGAACGCGCCTTCCTTCTCCGCCGCCAGCCACCACTTGTCCGCCGCCGCCGGGTCGCGTTCTTTGAGCGAGTACTTCACCTCTAGCGGTGAAGATCGCCGGCGAATGCCACAGGTACTAGCCGCCCGGCCACGCTTGTCGCCAGATGCCATTGCTTCTCGTAAGAGTATAGTAGCGAAAATACCACGGGAGTATAGAAGGCGAGGCAAGCAAGAAGGGGGCGTACATCTGCGGGGGTGCGGTTACAAGGGCTATTTTAAGCCTCCCCGATGCGGCGCCGCGATCGTCCGCAGACTAAGCGCGACCGCATCGCAAAGCGTCTGCCCCGCACAATCCCCCATACCCGAAGGCACAGGGGCGCGACCGCAGTGGTGAGGACCGTCAGAGCACGACGCTCCAGTGGCCTCCCGCCGTGTGCCAACCCCCGCGCGAGATATCTGGCGCACCTGAGGTCAGGCGTCGACACGACTTCAGCCGCCATTAAAAGCGCATTAACGGGCCATGGGATCACAACAGCTTCGACGCTGCGCCATTCCCCGCCCGCCCCGTGTCCCCCTTCCCTAGGGAATAGGCGTGCAGCTGCGATCACGCAACCGTTCACATCCCGCCGCGCACCAGTTACAAGCCGCCGCGTGCCCTACACGCGCCGAGGCGAGTCGCAAGGTACGACAACCCAGCTCTGGCAAACCGGGGGCCGGCGCGATTCCAGGAACCTTTACAGCGCATTACCACATCGTGAGATCGCAATCACCGCACGTGTGGCGGTGTTCGCGATGCGAAGTTGCAACTCAGAACCACCGCTGAGCCTTTACCGCGGCAGGCTCCAGTCCCGGCGTCGGCTTCAAGAATCACGGGTCTACTTCGGCTAGACGCCAGCTCCGCTGCCACCCGTTCGAAGGGTAGGGGACGGAGCGCGCGCGCGTCTTCTTCGGCTGGGCGCCAGCTCCGCGGCCACCCGTTCGAAGGGTATGGGACGGAGCGCGCGCGCGTCTCGCCGGCCGACGCCAGCCCGCCACCACCCGCTCAAGGGTAGGGGACGGAGCGCGCGCGCCTCTGCCGCCGGGCGCCAACTCCGCCGCTACCCGCTCAAGGGTAGGGGACGGAGCGCGCGCGTCTACCGGTGGCGCCAGCCCGCCGCCACCCGCTCGAAGGTAGGGGACGGAGCGCGCGCGTCTACTGGCTGGCTGGCCCGGCCCGCCGCCACCCGCTCGAAGGTAGGTAGCGGAGCGCGCGCTGCGTCTGCCGTCTCGGTGCGCGCCCGCCGCCACCCGCTCAAGGGTAGGGGACGGAGCGCGCGCGCGTCTTCTTCGGCTAGGCGCCAGCTCCACTGCCACCCGTTCGAAGGGTAGGGGACGGAGCGCGCGCTCGTCTGCTACAACTTGCGCCAGCTCTGCTGCGTCTACTTCGGCAGCCTAATACGGGCGAGTCTCTGCTTTAGCTGCGAAACTCGGCCACCCGCCTCGGCCCTGCGTCGGGGTATAACAGCAAGCCGCCACGGGCCAAGCAACCCCGGCGGCAGCCTCGACGTGAGCTCTACCTCCCCCCATGGGAAAGCGCAGGCAGCCACTTCGGCGTCAAGGCCCGCGCGACGACTTCATGACCTAAGCTAGCAGGGATTCAGGCGCCCGGGTTTTCCGTATTTTGGGAACACAAGGGCGGATGTACGGCAGGTTTTGACGGGTTCTCATAGACAGATAAGCTTCAGTACATCAACGTTCCTTGATGATAGCGCCGGTTGGCACGATCAGCGGATGCAGATGAACTCAAGCATATCTATCTACGAGAACAGGTCAAACCTTGCCATCTTCATACGGGAGCACGACGTGCGCGTAGGAGGCCGTCTTCTCGGTCGCCACACCACCGGCGCAGCAGAATGCTTCGCCCGACCTTGGCTTCGAGGAGCGGACCGCGCGCACGAACTCGCCGCTGGCGCTCCACGCATGGCAAAAGCAAAGGTCATGTCGCAAAGTTTGGCTTGTTCTCCTTAATGTGCCACCTTCGCATTAACATTTTCTCATAGTAATGCGGACGGGCTCCATCAGAACCCCGATCAAGGTAGGTCTGCTTAGGAGAACAGGCAAACCTTGCCGCCGTATGCGTAAATGCAGCGCGAGGGCGGGAAGCGTGGGTGGCTACCGATAATGACGCTAACCAAGCTCCCAAGAAAATGGACCTCCATCGTACATCAACATCCCCAAGCCGCCAAAGATCGCTAAGGAATGTCGATGCATGGAAGGGGCCCATTTAGGGAGCACCTCTATCCAAGGACACGATGTAGAACAGCGCCGCACGGCGCAGATATATACCCCATCACCGGGAGCCAACCGGTGGAAGTCCAACCGCGGAAGTCTAACCACCGTGAGTCCGTCGCCACATTAAAATAGCGCGACGCCTCGAGGCCTGCACCGCGCCAAGCACACTCCGCCACGTGGACGGCCAGAAGGAGCGTCACAGCGCGTCCGCTATCACTTGACGCATGTGCGACGACTCAGGGGCCCGCTACGCCTACCTATGCCGACACAACGCCTCCGACTCGGCCCGGGCAATCCCGATCCCGCCACGGCAGGGGGACGAAGCGCACGCGCGTGCCTACTTCGATCAGGCGCCAGCTCGGGATGGAGCGCTCGTGCATCTACCTCACCACCAATCCAGGCGTCGGGTTCGGCTACAGCCTCATCCCCCGGTCAAGTTCGGAAAAGTTCACAGGCCGTAGGGACGGAGGGGGCCAAAGGACTCGGCAACATGGCTTCGGCCCTGTGAAGCCCTTCACCATGAGAGGCTCCTATTGTAGGGGTGGCCCCCACCTAATCCCAGCAGGCCTGGTAGAAGGTTATAAGGCCCAGAATAGGCCATGTGTAATGACATAAGTGCCCCTGAAGGGGATACTCAGATGTAAGGGTATAATTGTAAAAGCACTCCCCATGTGTATATATATGGAATGCAGGCCATGTGGGGAACCCAAGCCATTACTATCACTTACTCCCAACTCTCCACTACCATCTCTCTCTGTTTGATCTGTAGCCACAACAAGTACATTTGCAATTTGAAGTGGAATGTTTCCGAGATCACAGGGCATATTTACTGCAAATCAACGTGTGGCTGATATCCAACCTTACATAACTAAGCTAATGTGTGGCTTGTCACAAAAAGTGTAGCCAACAAAATGCCACTCTTAAATGTAACAAAGTTAGCCAAGGAAGTTGAGTATATGACATAATCCATGAGATTAAGAAAATATAGCAAATCACACTTCTGGCATAGAACTAAACAAAAGAAACTGTGGCAAGACAAAACATGAAACCAAGGACCTATTGTGGTGTGACTTAGTGTGGCAAGATAAAACATGAAACCAAGGACCCCCCCTATATAGGGGTGCAAATGGAGCGGATATTTCCCGACCGACCGTCCGCCCGTTTTAATTCGGATATAATTTGGAGCAAATTTTTGGATATCCGAAGATTTTGTTGGATACGGAAACGGATTCGGATATTTTTTTATCGGATACGGAAACGGATTTGGAACAAACATTATCCGACGGATACAGAACTATCCGGATATTTTTCCAGATAGTTACCGGATAGATACCCGGATAGTTACCGGATACGGAAACGGAGTCGGATACCTGGCCTCTCCGCCGGCCAGGTGGGATCTCCGACTCTTCCTGAAATGTAGCATCATTTATTTATATAAGATTGCTTATTTCGGTGGCTGTTGCAACATCGGTACACTCGTATTAGATCTTGGTTTGCTTAATTTGTCTCTGTCACCATGTGAAATTTGCTTTCGCGCATTATCTGATTAAATATTCGTGACCGAAACTAACCGTATTCGAAGCGGCATGTATTCGCCCCGTATTCGTGACCGAGAATATCCGCATTCGTATTCGTATCCGGCACTATCCGTGTCCGACTTTGACTCCGACAGAAAATATGGAAAAGGATACGGAATAAGCAATATCCGTCCGTATGCGCTCCGTTTGCACCTCTACCCCTGTACATGCAAACCGTATAAAGGTACTGAAGGTCCGAAGGAGGACCCATGATGACCATAAATCCTCAGCTCTCTCCGTATGAACTTTACATGGTGTATTACTGTTGATGAATAATATTTCCTCTAATAATTTGATCTCCTAATTTCTTGCAAGATTCTTGCTTCTATGGAAAATAGCTAGTAAGTACTGCACGTTTAGAAATTCTAGAAAAAGGAAAACTCCTGCTTCGCTTCTCATAAAGTCCCAGAAACTCTCTAAAAAAAAACTTGAGAACCAAATGAACATGAAAATTCTAAATTTTAGGATTGGATTTTATTAATAGGAATGCAGATAAGCTTGGAGGTTTATATTAAAATCTGTTTGCATGTGCATTTTCTACAGTTGGGTAACCGGGCTCCCATATCCTGATATTTCAATGCTCAAGCCAGGTTATTATAATAATACAAATGATTTATTACGAACTAAATTTAGAAGAGTTATTCATATCCGATGTGAATTCATGTTCGAATTTACCTGAAGTATTTAACTTTTTTTTTGTTCTGGTCCGTTCATGTTCGAATTTACCTGAAGTATTTATCAACAGATATGACCATTTTTTTTGTTCTGGTCCGTGTATGGTACGATTCCACAATCCACCCATTGATTCACCAATACCACAAGTGGTATTGGCCTTTAGCATCATAACACTAGCTCTTAGAGGCGGATTAATTAGCCGTATGCAGCTTTATCCCCCACTAATGCCAAACAATTCCCAATCTTATCTTCCCAGGAGCACTTCCTTTTCCTTTATGACTTCATACATGCAAAAGATATGAAATGCTTTAACCTTAACCATGTCAAGGGCGCCGTTGACCAATTTCGTCCTGTATGGGAGCTTAACACAAGAGGCGGATGGGGATGGTTGCGTGCCTTTTGATCCGTGCATAAGTAGAAACTTTGGGATCATCCTCGTATGTGCACCGATGAATGTGATACGTTTCGATTAGACTGTTAGATAAGGTTGTCAAGTGTTAATGCCATCGTAGAAGTGGTTTTGGATCTGTCTCATGATGTATTCACTTGCAGCGATGCAACAAGATTATACTCCGGAGTAGGAGACCCGTGGAAGGAACATGCCTTTAATTAAGACATACACTGATAAGAGGTTATGGGATGAAATCCCCTCAATAACCATAGTCCATACACCTACAAAATAGGAATTAAAACTCATAATATTGGAACATTAGTATTTGAAAGAACCAAACATGCCCATAGTCTACCATACCAACCGATTACTTCACCAGTTCGCCTGATACCGGTGGGCACTCGTAATTATTTGTAATACAAATATCTTATTTTGTATTTGAAGGGAAATTGTAGGTCTGAGCACCTTTCCAGTGCAAACACGTGCACCTTTCTTAATTATTAGTTCAAGTTTAAATTTTGTTACTCCCGAGGTCACACAAAGAGTGTCGTTTTAGACATTTGATGTAGTCTGTACAACACCAACTTTGATAGTTATTTGTTATTGTATATATATATATATATATATATATATATATATATATATATATATATATATATATATATATATATATATATATATATATATATATAATTATTATTATATCATGAATTCTAGACAAATCTAGATATACTATTTTCATATGTTCAACCTCAATATTCGTAGACGTATTGATCGATGAAGTCTAAAAAGTTCCATTGCACATGTCTCAAAACTGACACCTTTTGTGATGGAGTACTCTCTACAGTCTACACTCACAAATGTAGATTGTTTTTGACTTTTTACAATCTCAAATGCAAGATTTTAACTATAATTTATTATTATAGTATACTAGCAAAGATAATAAAAAATATATATTATAAAGTATTTTATAAAACAAATATAATGATGTTATTTTTATATAATTAATCTATATATTTTAATAGTCAAAGATTAACCGTACAAAACCAACTGCTACCTTTATTTGTGGACAGGGGAGTAACAATTAGCGGACTCATGATTCATCCATCGAAAAATGACTAAAAAAAGTAATGATTATTATTGTGGTTAGCGCATGATACTCAATTGAACCTTTCAACGTGCAAGTGCGGTGCAAGCGCAATCCTTAATGCTGCACAATGACTTGGAAACCATAGCGCATTTTGTTTATGCACCGCCTTTTCATGGCGCTTGCCGGATGGCTCCAAGTGGTTCCCCGTCACTTGCTCTAGCGGTAGAAAAGAACTGGAGCAGTCAAGCATTCCACTAACGCTTTGTTCCTTTTGTTCGCCTTGAGATAGCATATTAACAGCCCACTAGCACTTGACGGCACACTCAGAAACCATGGAGACAAAGTGCTCATTATGTACCATTTGCTTTCTGTTATTATAAGGAGAATTTGGGCGCACCAATCATGCTAAGGTTGAAGCACTGCTCGTGTGCTATATAAACCTTGATATGGGCCCTGTTTGGATACGCTTAAAATCCGATTCTAGGTAGAATTAAGCGAGAATCCCACCCAAACACTTTGATTATTTTTAGATTCTTTCAAAAGTTGCGGTGGAAAAAATTGGTATTTGCCCTGAAGTTCACTTTCTCAGATCATGCGCGCGAGGGCGCATTTCTTCCACCGCGAGTCCAAAATTCCCGGATACCCCTTCGGCCTTCCTCTCGCATGCACGCTAGGGTTAGCCGCCGCCGCTTCTCGCGACCGCCGTCCGCCGCCGCCTCTCGCGACTCCCGCCGAGCCGCCTCGCCCGCCGCCGCTCGCTCCTCCGCCAAAGCCGCCCACCTCCCTGCGCGCGCCGCTCGAGGACCCGACGCCCGCACCGCTCTCACCGACTCCGCCGTCCGCCGCCGCTCTCGCGACTCCGCAAAGCCGCCGTCGCCGCCGCCCTCGCTCCCTCCGCAGCCGCCCACCTCCCGCGCGCCGCTCGAGGACCCAACGCCGCACTGCTCTCACCGACTCCGCCCCGCCGCCGCCCTCTGCTCCTCCAAAGCCGCACACTCCTCGCGCGCCCGCTTGAGGTGAGATGGTTTCTTGGATTCTTGATGCATCACATTGTTGCGACTGTTGGGATCTGGGGGCTGTTTCTTGGTTTCATGGTGCAAGAGGAAAAGGGGAAAACATGGCAACATGGCAACTCTCGTGCTGGATGGATTTAGGATAGATGGAAAAGGGGAAAACATGGCATGGTATGTTGGAGAATAAGCCAGACTTGGTCTGGACATTTGCTTGTCAGGTTTCGGTTGCAGTTGAAGTTCTCAGCCGAAAAATCAGTAGTTTCTGTTGTCAGTGTAGCACGTTTTAGCATTTTATCTCCTGTGTAATCGTGCAGTGTAGCACGTTTTAGTATTTTGTTGTCAGTCATGCAGTAGTGGAGTCCGACTCTAGCAGATCATGCTGGTTGTGGCGTGAATTGTGCACTGGGTTAGTTATTCTCTGGAGAAGTTCAGAGAAAAGAGTAGAGTCTTTCAGTTGTATGAGCTGCAGTTTTTTTACGATAAACAGTGAAAAACCGAAATTGCCATTGTTCTGGTGTAGATTCCAGGTTCTTGGGTGTTTTCCTGGGCTGTTTTCCTTTCATGGTATAGATGGATTTATGATTTAATTGTATGACCGTGATGGATGGATTGTATACTTTAAATTAATTTGAGTCAAATAATTCATTGGGATACATTATAGATGGAAAAGGTTCCAAAGGAGAAGGGTGCAAAGCTGCAGGCTAAATGGGATGCTTATGCTGCCAAGGTTTTCAATGACATTTGCGTTGAAGAAATCCTTGCCCACAATAGGCCGCAAAATTGCTTGAATAGTGTGGGCTATGCAAATCTTATTAGGAAGTTTTTTGAACGAACTAAGAGGCTTTACAATGAAGGGCAAATGAAGAACAGGTGGGATACAATGAAAAAGAAATATACCCAGTGGAAGACTTTGAACATAAGAGCTAGTGGATTAGGAAGAGATCCTAATACTGGGTGCATTGCTGCTAGTGACGATTGGTGGGCAGAACAAAATGCGGTGAGTACACAATTTGTTACTAATTTGACAGTTGTATTGTGTTTCTAAAATTTATATAACTAATTTATTCATATATTTTTTGCAGGCTATGCCAGGTTGTATAGCTTTCAAAGATGTACCACTTGAGCATGAGGACCAGCAACGTATCATGTTTGAAGCAATCAGTGTGACAAATGAGACTTCGTTTGTTCCTACAGGTGGTGCTTCTTTTGTAGATATTCAGAGTGAGGGGGATCCTAATGCTGAGGGAGATATTGAGGGAGATGGAACACCCACTTCTCAGAGGCGGGCAGAAAAAAGGCCAGCTAATTATTCTCCTAAGGGAAAGAAAAAGAAAACTTTTAGAGACCAATGCATGAAGCGTTTAGTGGATGCATATGAGATGAAGCAACAAAGTAGCAAACATTCAGCCACCTCACAAGTTGTAGACCATGTTAGAGATGAGATGTCTAATATGATGGATCAAGTCATTAAGGATGGGGCCGACGAAGGGACCGATGAGCACTACTATGCCACACAACTTCTTATGAAGAAGCAGTACCGTGACATGTTCAGTACTTTGAAGACACCAAATGGGAGGTTAAGTTGGCTCAGGAGGGCATGGGAAGACCGAAAGAAGAATTAGTGTTGTGTAGTATTATTATTCGTGTGTTGGAGAAACAATGCTATTTTATTTGCCTAGTTCATGTATTAAATAATGCTACTTTATTTGCCTATTTCATGTATGAGACAAATGTGTGAGACTATTTATTTCTATGTTGCTATGTGAGACTATGCTATTTATTTCCAAGTTCCTGTGTGAGGCTATGCTCTTTTATTTGCCAAGTGTTGTATGAGAAAAATCTCTAATTCATGGATGTTTTTGTTGTGACAGATATTAATGAGTACCTCTAGTGTTTCTAGTGAGAACCAAGATACTGATGATGTTGACACATATGATGATGATGACTTCATGGTGGCATACATTGCTTTGGAGTGCATGGGCGCTAATGGTGGCAAGAGAAATGAAATTCCTAGGACAATACCGGTCATGACTGGAATCCAGTGGGTTGAGATCCAACTACAAAATCCAGTTGAATGCTATAATATGTTCAGAATGAGAAGGTCAGTTTTCCTACGCCTTCACAACACCTTGGTACAAAATTATGGCTTGAAATCAAGTAGAGGAGTATGTACCAAGGAAGCCTTAGGAATGTTCTTGTGGACATGTGGTGCACCTCAATCATTAAGGCAAGTAAAGAACAAGTTTGGCCACTCTTTAGAGACTGTTAGTAGGAAATTCACAGAGGTGCTAGAATCTATCATGGGCTTGGCTTTTGACATTGTTAGGCCTAAAGATCCACAATTTGGTACAATACATCCTAAGCTACAAGAAGCTAGGTTTTGGCCCCATTTCAAAGACTGCATTGGTGCAATTGATGGCACTCATATACCGGTAACTGTTCCATTAAGTGAACAACCTAAATATATTGGTCGCCATGGGTATGCTTCACAAAATGTTTTGGCAGTTTGCGACTTTGATATGCGGTTCACATTTGTTGTCTTTGGTTGGGCTGGATCTGCATGACACTCGTGTATTATTAGATACTCTGCTCACATACAAGGAACAATTCCCACACCCTCCTGAAGGTATGTATCATTATAAAGTTCCACTCGTGTATTATTGTTGTACACTTTGTACTTTGTATTATATAACTTAGTCATCTAATTAACATGTAGGAAAATATTATCTTGTCGATTCTGGATATCCTAACAGGAAAGGATATCTTGCACCATACAAGGGACAAAGGTACCATGTTTCCGAATGGCAACATGGTCGTAATCCGGTGGGATTGAAGGAAGTGTTCAATTATGCACATTCGAGTTTGAGAAATGTGATTGAACGTTCATTTGGAGTCCTCAAGATGAAATGGCGTATTCTCTTGAACATGCCTCAATTTCCGGTTAACAAGCAATCAAAAATTATAGTTGCTTGTATGGCCCTTCACAATTTCATTAGGGACAGTAACATAAATGATGTTGATTTCGAGTCAAATATCCTAGATGATAGTACGCATGGAACTGAATCTAGCACAGATGAAGGGAGTTCTTCAGGAGATGACATGGATATGGGTACTTTGCGTGATGCTATAGCCACAGCTATGGTTGGGTGATTGGCTGTATCCATCTAGATTTCAATGTATTTTAGAGAATGAGAACGCCGAACCTGTTATTCATTTCATTTTCCTATGGATTAGTTATTAATGTAATGAAATTCCATATTAAAGAAACTGAAAAATTAGTACCATCATTGCATTCAGCTCGTATTCATTCAATAAATGAGCTATCATCAGCCTCAAGGGCATACAGGTCATTTCACACTAAGGACAGACAATCTGTGGGGAAAAAATCAGGATTGCCAAACGCCTAGATTATTCAGATTGCAGATTCTTCAGACCGCGACTTATCAGAAAATCCTGATCAGATTAAAATCGATTCTCAGATAAGCGTATCCAAACAGGGCCTAAATTGTGCAAACTCCAAGATCTTGGTATAGCTAGTCCCTAGATGGATGGCATATGATCTTCATAAGGCATCTATATCTATTACATGTCCTTAGAACCAACAAGATCAAGAGGGAAGATGAGAGTGCAAAAGCTCCAACTAAAACAAGTGCAAAATCAACAAAATCAAGAACAAACCATGAGTGATGAAGATGATTGATCTACTTCAGCTTATAGATGAATGTTTTATAGCCTATCCACCATGGAGAGAGCAAAAACTTCAACCAAAACAAGTGCAAAATCAACACGATCAAGAACACACCATGGGTGATGAAGATGATTGATTTATTACAACTTATAGATGAATGTTTTACGGCCTCTCCACCATGGAGGACAAAACTCTCTCACCCAAGAGCACACACCCAAAAGCCTCTCTCATAAACCCTAGACAATAGATGAGTTGGTTGGTTAGATAGATGCCTCTAGCCCCCTCCTACTCAAGTAGATGGCGCAACTACTTAGCACAACTGGAGACACTTGTTAACCCGACATACATCGAGTTTTACACTCAACACATGACTTATGCATACTTTTCAAGCACATAAGCCCAACCCACTAAGGAGCAAGCATCCATCCACTTGGCCTCCTCAGCACCTCCTTGACCTAAACCGCTCTCCAAACACCATCCAAGCACCGCGGTTTTGGTCCCTTTGCAATTTGATTGCAATTTGAGTGCCAAGGATCTAGGCTTCACTTGATTGCAATTTGAGTGCCAAGGATCAACTAATGAATGCAATGCACTAAATTGCCCAACCACCTCAAATTTAATGCTCAATGTGTAAACTAGGGGTGGAGTGAATGCTCTATGCTCAAGAAATGTTCAATGGGTCTCTTCTTCTTGTCCTTGAGCAGTGGTACGGGTATTTATACCATCCACCAACCAAAACTAGCCGTTTGGAACAAATTCCAGAAAAATTAGGGCGAGCGGTAGTACCGCGGGTTTGAGGCCGGAACTACCGCTTCCTTATCTGACGCAACAGAACGGCTATGTCAGAGGCTCTGTAGTGACTATTGGAAAGTCGGTGCGGTACTACCGCCATTGTAACTCCGGTACTACCACTCTGCGGTAATTCCGCAAAGTTGGCGCGGTACTACCGCTTGAGCCGAACTCCCAAAAGTCCCAACTTGGTGCTCTCTGGAAAAAAGGCTCCGCTCCTCCTCCGGAGCTTTCGGGCTCCGGAAGTACCACTCCGGACAGCGGAACTACCGCACCCTGCAGTAGTTCCGGCGTTGAAATTGCCGGTACTTCCATTCCCGCAAAATCTAAAATGCATCCGAAGGTTGCTCTTTGGAAAAAGGCTCCGCTCGGGTTCCAAAGCTCCCGGTCGCCGGTAGTTCCGATTTTACCAGCGGAACTACCGGTCGCCGGACGTTGAAAACTACGGTACTACCGCTCTTCCAGACAGAGCACAATTTTGGTTTTAAAGCTGATTTTTAATGAATGCATGCTTCTAAATTGATCCAATGGCACATAATTTTTACTATCAAGCTACTTGCCATGATCCCTCTTTATGGTACGATTATCTACCCTATAATCTGGTCTTCCACTTTTTCTCCTCAAGACTGGTAAAAATAAAAAAGGGATCCTATTCCAAGTATACCTTTGCCTTGAGCCATTTTTGGTTCTTCACATTTATCCTTTGGCTTGCATCTTGTCGCCAACATATGGACTTAACCTTTACAACTCATTAAACATGTTAATCCCATATTCACATAAATTCATTAATTACCAGGACCATTTTTAGGGGCCTAGATGCTTTGAATCCCCCCTTTTTGGTAATTGATGACAACACACCTTTTATGTGGAAAATAATGTTTTTGAATATACCACTTGTTTGGCAACTAGTTGTATATTCCATTTTGACTTTAAATGAGAATAATTCTTGCAATAAACTTTTGTCTTGACATTAGGAGAATTATTTCCATTTTTAAGTTCAAGAGAGGAGATACTCCCCCTAAACATGTGCATGTATAAAAAGAGGATAAAAATTATCACATATGAGACAAAATGCACATGACAAAGAGATATCATATTATGGAAATAAATGGACATTAAGCGATAAAGACATGATAATATTCATGAGCATAAAGTTATTACATCCAAGCATCCAAAGGATAAATAAAGCATAATGTCATTACAACCAAAGCACTCAAAGGTAAATAGTTCATTACATCCCAAAATAAATAGATATGACATAAAACCATCCTAGCCCAACCCATCTACCCACTCTTCTCCCCCTTTGGCATCAAGTACCAAAAAGAGTCACTCCTGAGGTCCGGAAGGAGAAGGGTCGCGACCGCGACGTTGAGTGTAACGCTGGGGCGACGCAGAAGGCTAGGACAGGGACTACTCTATGGTTGCAACTCTACCGTCCAGTGAAGTCATCCTACTGTCCAAAGTGTTCAACCTCCCATCAAAAGTATCCATCTTGGAGTTCAGGGAGGAGAGCCCCTGAAGGATGGCCGAGTAGATCTGGGAGAGGGAAGGCTGGCCTGCCTCCTCAGGCTGAGCTGCTGCTGCTCCGGCTACTCCTGCTGCTACTGCTGATGATCCTGCTGCTGCTGGATATGCCTGCCGTGCTCTAGCAGAGGTAGGAATGGGAGGCTCAGGTCTGGGCTTGTATGGCTTATGCACTCCTCCACATCCTCCCCTAAACTCAAACTTTGTCTTGATCAATGCCATTATGTAGGGCGCATAGTTAATGCGCTTAATACTGTCATTCTTGGAAGAAGCTATCTCCCTCATGATTACATCCACAACATCAAACTTTTGTCCTTTCATGATGTAATCAATGAGGTTCCAAGCATGACCTCTAATGGCATCGAAGTTCTCACTCTTGGGGAAGATGGTATGGTTGATAATCCTATTGACCAGGCTAGGAATAGGGAGCAGACCAACAAGCTTGCCTGGTATGAACCTCTCGGCATTGTTATAGTAGATGGACATGTCAGAAATATCAAGGGCAGAACCTTCTCAAAGGCGCAACTCAGCCCTCAAAGCCAGCTCAAAATCATGCTCAAAATCATGCTTAGTTGCTTCTATCTTCTGGTAGATTGTCATCCAGGTGAGCTGCTGGAAGTCAGGTGAGATATAGACTGTGGCATAGAACTGACGAATAATCTCCTCATTATAGTCACACGGCAATGCAACTAGCTCATGTAGTCTAGCTCGCTGAAATAGCCTATATGTCCCATCATACTTGTTGATGGAATCCAAATGATCCCAGTCGACATACTTGTGGTCTGCGAAAAGTCTGCTCTTCCCATATAATTGATCAATGATCTGCTCCTGGAATTTGGTGTGAAACTTGGGGTTGACAGAGTTGCAGGGAAGCTCAAATTGGTTCCGATGTCTTAATATAGCAAACTCATCAGCAGTGATTTTCTTAAAATCAATTTCTGGGTTCTCCCTTTCTGTCAGATCCTCCTCAAATTCCTCCATTGGGGAGCTCACTGCCTATTCAGACTCTGTCTCAGAGTCCGACTCAGATGCCGGGGCCTTCCCCTTGTCTTGAGCAGCCTTCTGTGCTGCCTCAGTGGATGGGAGAGCGGGGGTACCAGCAGAATCCCTGGAGGTGGAGGAATACATCCTCCTGCCCGCGGCATTTGTTCTAGGCATCTAAGAACAAGGAGAAACTATATTAAGACCAAGGGAGAATAGATCAATTTAGACTGAAAAGATTAGAATGAAATTGTTGTTCTGTCAGGAAAATTGGAAGTACCTCCGTTCTGGGGCCGTAGTACCGCACTGCGGTAGTACCGCGCCAGTCGAGAAGTACTTCCGCTCCCCCTGACCGATTCTAGGTTTGTGACAATGTGCATACAAATTTGATGTTTTCTTGGATTGAATCCATGGAATAGGTGTGCAAACACCATTAAACACCAAATCTACTCATTTGCCCTAGAATCATTGCGCAAAATCATCTACATTCTAATCAAATCTAAATTTTTGACCTAGGGTTCAAAAGAAATAAAAAGAGGGTTTTGATCCGAGATACCTTAAGGATTGGAGGAGTTGAACCCTTTGAAGATGAGATGACTTGAAGATTCGAAGAAAAATCCGCTAGATTTATGGATCTAGGGGACGGTTTTGGTGGATTTTGTGTGGGAGAGAGAGAGGGGGAGAGAGAGAGAGAGGATGTGTACGGGCTCGGTCGGAGGTGTGGCCGGAAGGACCGGAGGAGGAGAGGGAGGCCGTACAAAAACCCTTGGGCTCGAGCGGTTTTCCCCTCTCAAGTCAGATGTGGTAATACCGCCGTGAAGGCTGGTAGTTCCGCTCAGCGGAAGTACCGCAGGAAGACAGCGGTAGTTCTGATTGTTCTGGAACATGAAGGAAATGGATTGGAATGAGAGTAGATGCAAACAATCCCTAGTTTTTGCACTCAACTAAAATCATTAAGGATCATTATGCATTAAATATACCAAAATAATATCTTTTAAATAATTTTTTTATATTTGATCAAAATCAAAACCTTTTTTTTTGCATAAAATCTTTTGCACAAAAGCTCTCAAGCTACTTCAAGTGAGCATGCATTTAAATGTGCCATAAATTTATGTAATATTAGAATAATCTATGACATTTAATTCATTCCTGTCAGGACCCAAATTTTACAATCCGGATTCATCTGTGATTCCACCACACTATTCCCTGGATCAGTAGATAGTGCTCACAGTTTACAATTATGAATATCAAATTAAATATCATGCGGAAGCGTAAATATAATAGTAGACTTACTCATGGGCCGATTAGGCCGAAATTGTTAAATTGCAGCAGCGGAAGAACGAAGCACGCAAGTGGGACCTTCAGGACATGCTCACAGGCAGCCAACTGGAGGTTCGCGACCTAGCCCTTGATATCTTTATCTTCTCTGCCATCATGTACAATCGTGTTGTTGAGGCGAAGTGTTCCGTTTCCTGATTCTGGATTTGTTGTGAAAGCGAGTGTGAGCACAAACCACCATGCTCCGCGAGCCAATACATAGAATGCAAGTAAATAATATGCATGGCTTATCAAAGGAGAGGCTCGGGTTATTTTATTTGCAAAAATCGCCTTTAGTAGCATTATTGTTATTTAATCATTGTGTTATTGTTGCTACCTAAACTCCACATAACGATTACCATAATTGACCTAATCCACCGAAAATACACTTTCTTTATTGTTTGCTGACTAAAACTTCAAACAGCGAGTGACATCATTTAGTTAATCCACCGATATCTTTTGTTTTCTAGATTCCTTTCAATCTAATCTCGTGGTTGCTAATCAGCAACTCTTTATTTCTAAATTCTAATGATTATCTAACATAATTGCTTTTAAATCCACCGAAGTATTTCGTAATAGAACTTTCTAACAATTCAATCCTTTTGTTATTGATCCAAATCCATAATTTGTTCTTCCAACAATTAATTATCTATCTCTAACTAATTCACTAGTACACCTCCACCAAGAATATCAGTGATCAAGTCTATGATTTGATAGTTTACATCCACCAAGAATATCAGTAATCAAGATTATAATCCAATAATTGTTATCATTTTCCAATATTCCAAGAAATTCAATTCATCCATCTAGTATTTGATCCAATCCTATTTGTCGTAGGGGTGGCCCCCACCTAGGCCCAGCAGGCCTGTTAGGAGGTTATAAGAACCAGAGTAACATGTGTAATGACATAAGTGCCCCTAATGGGAGGTACGAAGTAGGGGCATAACTGTAAAGCATACCCATGTGAATATATGTATCGGGATGAGGGGAGGCCGAGGCGAACACTCCCACCTCTCCACTACCATCTCTCTCTGCTTGGCCTGTAGCCACAGCAGCTTGGCGCCGTCCGTGGGGAGGACAAGGACAAGCTCAAGACCAAGAAGAAGGATGGCACCAAAAAGCTTCATCGGCGGCGAAAGGAAAGAAGACGGCTGGGTCGGAGCGGCGCGGAACACGAGGGCGGCATCGATCGCCAAGAAGGCGGCGGCAGCGTGGCGCCGTGGTCGCGGCGTCGACGCCGCGCTACAACGACCAACCCGCCAACGCCGCTATAACGACATCTAACCCGTCGCGCATCGCAACGACGCCGCCGCCGCTCGTCGGCAGCGCAGATCCGGCGGCCGGGTAGCCGCAACGGCATCCGCGGATCCGAGATCGTGTGGCGAGGGTCCCCGCACCGACCGCCCGCTGGTGTTCCGAAGGCCCGGCGACAAAGACCTACGGTGGAAGGCGCCCTACTAGCAGCCCTCAACGCGTTCGGCGGGAACTAGGGACCTTCGCGAGCCGCTCGAGATATACAAGAGGCTCGGACCAGCAAAGGCGCGCCAATAGTCGCGCCGAGCCCACGCCGAGAGGACGAGCGATCGCGGCCCGCGTCTAGCCGCGTGCGCCGAGATGCGCGATCCGAGTCCCCGCCGCGGGCTGCAGCAGCGGCGTGGCCCGAAGACTTCAAGTTCCCTAGCGCCACCGACCGCATAAAGGCGACACGGATCCTCACAAGTTCGCGCGCGTGTACGAAACCGCGATCGAGGCGCGGGCGAGACGACACCACGAAGCGAAGGACTCCCCTCGCGCTGCAAGGAGTGGCGCTCTCTTGGTTTTTTGCCATAGAGCCCGGCCCATCTACGCGTGGGAGCAGCTCGCGACCGCCTTCACAACAACTTCCAAGGACACTACGCCGAGCGAGTCGATGCGACCAACTCTTCGCCGTGAAGCAAAGACCCTGAGAAGCTCCGACTACTTCAGCGCTTTGCCAAGACCCGATGCCAAGTAAAAGACGTTAATGAAACCACCGCCGCATGCAGCCATACAGGCCTTCGTCCGCCTCGATGGCCGAGTACAACGCGCTGAGGCCAATCAAGACGACGCCAAGCTCTTCGACAAAATGGACGAGTATGCGCGGCGGAGGAAGATGCGCCAAGACGCAGCATTACCGCCTCGGCCTCGCCATGAGGAGCGCCGCGGCGAAGGGGCGGGTGCTCCTCCTCGGCAGGCCGCGGCCGAGAGCCCCGGGAGGCCCTTCCCGAGGCAGCGCTACGGGGTGCAGAAGGCTCTTCAAGGAGCGGGCATAAGCCTCGGCGCCACCAGCGCAGTCACAAGCGGCCCATTACGTCCCCGACACCGAGCACATGCCAGGACCCGACCCCGCCTCATGGAGGGGAGACCGGGATCGGAAGGCGGACTTGATTGCGGCCAACCCCACGCAGAACAAGAGCTTCTACACTATGGAAAGTGGTGCGAGGTACATGGCTACGGTGATCACTACACAGGGCATGCACCGCAGATTATGGAGCCGCGGAGGGTGATGGCGGGTCTCGGCCCGCCCCAACGGAGGGCGCGCAAGATCGCACCGCAGCGTCATCACCGGAGGCTCCTCCTCAAAAGCCCCCGGGGAGCAGCCGCAACTATGGATGCCGCCCCGCAACATCACCTTCGACTTGAATGACGCCAGGGGTGTGGAGTACCCTCACCAAGACCCTCTAGTCATCCAGGCCCACATAGCACGCTGTGACGCCAGCGCGTCCTTGTTGACGGGAAGCTCGCGAATATCTTGTTCGCAGAGGCCCTCGATCGTATGGGGTCCCCGGCCGGCTAGAGCAGCCAGAGCTCCACTTCAAGGCTTCGGGTCAACCATCGCAGCCTTGGGGCACGTGTCCTCCCGGCCACTTTCCGCCGAGGGCAACAAGGGTAACATCCGGCCGAGCATGTCATCTTCGACGTCGAGATATCCCACATCCCTACAATGCCCATCGGGCCGACCCGCCATCAACTCTTTCGAGGCAATCCCACACCACGTGTTTTGTGTGTGAAGCCCCGTGCCCAGAGGGTGTTATCACCATTTTCGCGATCGGGACTGGCGCCGGCGTGCCGAGGTCGCAGCGCCGCCCGCGATCGCCGGTGCATGCCCTCTCCCGACGCCGGCGAGGCCCTCCGCCCGGTGGACGCCAAGCCTCGGCGGCTTGTGTCCATCGGCGAGGGGCTCCACCGGGTCGAACGATCTGCCCAGTTCTTCGAACAACATTGACATTTTCGCATGGTCCCCGGAGGACATCAAGGGCGTAGACCGAGCAGTAATCGAGCATCGCTTGGCGGTCCGCCCCGACGCCAAGCCGGTCAAGCAAAGGCTTCGGCGTATGTCGATGGATCGGCAGCAGGCGGCCAAAACAGAGGTGGCGAAGCTTCTTCGCGCCGGGGTCATCCGCGAGGTCCACCATCCAGAGTGGCTCGCTAACCCGGTGCTAGTCAAAAAGGCCAGCGGGGCCTGGCGTATGTGCATCGACTTCACGGCACTCAACAAGGCGTGCCCGAAGGACAATTACCCCTTGCCGCGCATCGATCAGCTGGTCGACGCCACTGCTGGGTGCGAACTCATGAGTTTCCTGGACGCCTATTCCGGCTACCACCAGGTATACATGGCCGAAGACGACGAGGAGAAGACCAGTTTCATCACACCACTTGGGACGCTCGCCGTCGAACGCCCTTTGGCTTGAAGAACGCAGCGCTACCTTCACCCGCCTCGCCGCTATTGCCCCGCCGCCGGCTCGGGAGGAACGCCGGCTTATGTCGATGACGTGGTGGTCAAAACTCGACGCCTTGCTCGCATGGCCGAGACCTCTAGGAGACCTTCGACAACCTCCGAATGCGGGCATCAAGCTCAACCCCGACAAATGTGTCTTGAGTGCAAAGGGCAAGCTCTGGGTTTCTCGTGTCCGAACGGGCATCCAGTGAACCCGACAAAGTAGATGCCATCACGGGTATGGAGCGCCCAAGACAACGAGGAGGTCCAGAGGTCGGGCGCATGGCAGCACTAAGCCGCTTCTGCCCGTGGTGGCGAGCGGGCTTGCCATTTTTCAAGACGCCCGCGGTGCGATGGATTTCTTTGGGACGGAGATTGCGCGAAGGCCTTCAACGAGCTCAAGGAGCACGCCGCCTACCCACGCTGGTTGCCCCAGCACCGCAGGCTCCTCCTACTCTATCGGCGCATCGCCACGCGGTCGGCCGTCCTCGTCTTAGAGGAAGGCGCCATGCAGCGGCCTGTCTACTTTGTCTCCGAAGCCCTCCAAGGCGCCAAGACAAGATACACGGAGCTTGAGAAGCTCGCTTACGCACTGGTCATGGCCTCCAGGAAGCTTCAGCATTATTTTCGCCCACCCGATCACGGTGCCTTCCTCATTCCCCAGCGCAGATGCTACACAACAAAGAGTCCACAGGGCGCATCGGCAAGTGGGCTGCCGAGCTCGCCCCCTTCTCCTTGACGTATGCTTCGCGAACGGCAATTAAATCCCAAGTCTTTGAGGATTTTCTCGCCGAATGGACCCCGCCGGCCCAACCCGTCCAGATGCATGATGACCCCGTCTGGACGCTCACAATCGACGGAGCTTACGGCGTCGCCGGCGCGGGCGTAGGTGCGGTGATCGTCACTCCCGAAGGATAGCGTTTGCTATACTCGGCGCGCCTTGCCTTTCCCGCCACCAACAACACGGCTGAATACGAGGCACTGCTCTTTGGCCTGGCGAAGCTCAAGGTAGTCGACACGAGATGAGTGCTAGTCCGCACCGACTCGCGCTTGGTGGCTGGTCATGTGGACAAGTCATATCAAGCCAAGGACCCTGAGTTGGCAAGTACCCGCGCGGTGAGGGCGAGGAAAGGCACTTTGGGCGCCCTTGTCAAGGCCATCCTCGCGTGGAGAACGAGCAGGCCGACGCCCTCGCTAAGGCGCCAGCAAAGAATCGCCCGACGGGGCGTTTACGAGGTATTAGTGCAGCGCCATCGCGCAGACAACTAGGACGCGCACTCGCCCACCGCATTGACCGCCAGTGATTGGCGAGCCCATCTTCAATTTCTTGCAAGGCATCGCCGAGCCCGAGGACCCGCTAGAGCTTGGCGCTGCAGCACCGCGCAAGGTCCTTCCAGTGTTCAAGGATACTCTACAAGAGAGGGGTTTGCGCACCGCCCGCGCCTCTCGATCGAGGGGGAAAGGAGCTCCTTGCGGAGATCCACGCGGCGCGTGTGGATCCCACTGCACCGAGGTCATTAGTCGGCAAGGCGCTCGGGCAAGGCTTCATCGCCAATCGCCATCACCGACGCCAGACCTTGTCCGTCGGTGCCAAGGGTGCCGATGGATGGCGCGCATCATCCACAAGCCCCGACGAGCTCGAACCCCATTCCCGGTGTGGCCATCGGCACGCTGGGCCTCGACATAGTAGGACCACTTGCCCGAGCCCGGGGACCTCCGATTCGTGGTAGTCGCGCTGAGTATTTCTCCGATGGCCGAGCGGTCACCCCGGCCAAAGTAACTTCGCACCATCTGGCGCTTCCTCCGCAAAACATCATATGTCGCTTCGGCGTGCCCCGGGAGCTCACGGTTGACAATGGCCTGCAGTTCGACACCACCCTCTTCAAAGACTATTGTGACAGCATGGGCATCACCCTCCGATTCGCCTCGGTAGGGCATCCCTAGTCCAACGGGGCGGTCGAACGGGCGAATGGCGCCATCTCCGCTGCCATCAAAAAGCGCCTGGTCGGATTGCCGAAGGGCAAGTGGCCAAGTGAGCTTCACAGCGTTCTTTGGTCGCTTCGCACAATGGTAACGCGCCCGACGGGATTCACACCGTTCAAGCTCCTTTTCGGTGATGAAGCGGTGACGCCCGAGGAAATCAAGGCCGGCTCGCGGAGGGTCCTCGTCCAAGCACCAAGAGGAGCGCCGTGGTCTCTGGACCTCTCGACGGATACGGGCAAATGCAGCCCACCATGTCGAGAAGTATGCGCGCGCATAATGCGTACGGGACCGCTCTATATGCCCGCGGGGTTCAAGCTCGGGATCGCTCGTGAGTGGCGCTCGGCGAAGACCGTTGGCAAGATGGAATCAAGTGGGAAGGCCGTACATCGTGATGGAGGCATTGCCGGCGGGGCGTACCGCCGCCACGCCGAAGGACAAGCCCTCGGCACACATGGAACGCGGACAAGTTGCGTGATACTACGCCTAGAAGCGTGACAGCAAGCGTAGAGCCACCAGCCCTTTGTCGTACGATGCTCGCCCGCGCAAACGGGAGTTCAATAAAGATTGCTGTTCCCAGAGCATTGTCTGTCCACGCTGAGCAGAACAAAGTCTACGGACTTTACATAAGACGTAGCGTTGAGGTCCGCCTCCGCACGCGCGAGTCTCCGGACTATAAAGGAAGTCGTAGCGTTGAGGTCCGCCTCCGCACGCACCAGTCTACAGATTTTAAATAAGACGTAGCGTTGAGGTCTGCCTCCGCACGCGCGAGTCTCTGGACTATAAAGGACGCAACGGGGGGACACCCTCGCGCGCACCAGTCTCCGGACTATAAAGAAAGTCGTAGCGTCGAGGTCCGCCTCCGCACGCGCTAGTCCACGGACTCTAAATAAGACGTAGCGTCGAGGTTTGCCTCTGCACGCGCGAGTCTCCGGACTATAAAGAAAGTCGAGCGCCGAGGTCCGCCTCGCGACGCACTACGATCCACGGACTTTAAATAAGACGTAGCGTCGAGGTTTGCCTCCGCATGCACGAGTCTCCAGACTATAAAGAAAGTCGTAGCGTCGAGGTCCGCCTCCTCACGCACCAGTCCACGAACTTTAAATAAGACGTAGCGTCGAGGTTTACCTCCGCACGCGCGAGTCTCCGGACTATAAAGAAAGTCGTAGCGTCGAGGTCCGCCTCCACACGCACCAGTCCACGGACTTTAAATAAGACGTAGCGTTGAGGTTCGCCTCCGCACGCGCGAGTCCCCCGGACTATATAAAAAAAAGTCGTAGCATCGAGGTTCACCTCCGCTCGCGCCAGTCCACGGACTCCAAATAAGACGCGGATGCCCTACCTGCGCACTCTACGGAGTATAAACAAGATGCGGAGGTCTTCTTCCCTTCGCGTTCGGCGGCAGGTAACACCAAGGATAAGGTACTACTTGGTTTCATTGTAAAAGCAAAGGCGTTACATGGCTACAAGCATAAGAACCGGTACATCATCCCCCTGCCCTACCCGACCAACCGCTCAGCCTTGGCGCGGTGCGGACGAACTCGTGCCGTCGTCGCCGTGATGCGGAAGGACTCCTTCGAGCCAATGGAGGAGGTCCCCTCCCCATGCAGCGCTTGTTGCACGGCGACCTCGCCGCATCTTCCCGGCGGCCCTGCATCCGCTGATGGAAGTTCTGCAGCTAGGCCCGATGGAGCGGATGGCGCCCGACATGACCCCGGTCGGCGGGAAGATCGATTGAGGATTCGCCACCATGGTTATGTCTACACCCACGAGCGTGAAGCGTATGCGGCGAGGCACGCACCAAGATAGCGCGATGCTCACCGAACGCTCGCCCCACGAAGAGCAACGCCGCCCTCCTCGTCAGCCCGAAGCGTCTCCGATGTGGCATCCGGCAGTCGCGTAGCGTCCGGCACCCGACGCACAGATCTCGGAGGGCTGGTTCAGAGACTCCATAGCCCGCCACACCGACATGGATGCATTTTCCAAGACGAGACTATTCCTCGCAATAGACTCCGCCACCGGGCGTTCTCCCTTCTAGGGCGGCGACCGCTGCAGGAAGGCGGCGCGCCTCCTCCACCCGGCGCAGACAGCCGTGGCCTCGAGTTGTGCGGCGCCATCGCGCCTCCAAAGCGCAAAGTTCTTCATCCTTCGCCGCGAGAGCATTGTTCGCTTCACGGCGGCTTCCGAGCCCTCCGCTCCGAATGCGGGCCTCGTCAAAAGACCGCCGAGGCAAGCGCCCGCAAAAACAACAAGTCGCAGCGCCCAAAGTGCTCGACAAGCTAAAGCGCACATACTTACCCTCATCTCGAGGCTCGCAGCGCGAAGCGCTAGGAGTTCCTCGCATGACGACAACATCTCTCGGTCAAGGCCGTTGTCGGCACACTCGCGGCTGCGTGAGGACGCGGCGTCTCGAGCGAGGAGGAAGTCCGAGCGAAGCGAGCCCCGCCCCAACACGCCAGATTTACCGAGGCGCGCCACGCCAACAAGAACGGACACTGCGGGCACCCGCACAAGGCTTTTGATTTCGCGCATACCTCCGCTGCTCGATCCTTCGCCATGTCCGGAGACTTCGTCTCGCGATGTTGGCGAGAATGAGCAAGCGATCGGAGAGAGTCTCGCGAAGTCACGAGAAGAAAGGACTCACGCCTACCTCCCGCACTCTCGTGGACGGTAGGAAGTGGCGCCGTTTCGACTGCCAAGGGGGAGGCGGGCGCCTCGGTGGTCGGCGAGGAGGTCTTCTCGGCCGCGCCAGACGTCGTAATCCCGCGGCAAGGCCCCGGAACGGCGTATCAACCCCTCGCTGGCGGCGGGGACTGCGTCCGAGGGCGTTTCGCCTGCGGCGGCATGAGCTATTCTTCCGGGGCAACACCAGCTACGGTTCCAGTCGCCCCCGCGGTTTCCCCCGTAGGGGGCGCACCCTTGCCGGCCGCTGCGATTGATAGCGCACCATCAACCGTGGTTTTCTCGCCGGGAACGGTGCTCCCCCCGGGTTGGCGACTTCCAGCTCAACGATAGCCACGAGCACGGGTTCGTTGGCGTCGGTAGAGGGTGCCGGGGGACTCGCGGCGCGCTCCTCGGCAATGTGGCCAGCCCACCGCGATCGCCGACGCCCCATCTCGGTGTGCTAGTCGCGAGGCGGCGGGGTCGCATACTGGCAGACGGGAGCGGGCGGCGCCACGAAGATAACACCCCACGGGCTCTCACCCTCCCGAGTGCACGAGTCTCGGGAAGCTCCCGGCACCCGCGGCTCGGGCACGATAATGCCCACACCGCATGTGCGGTTTACCGCCTTGCTTAGCCGCCTTGGCTGCGGCCTCGCGAGCCTGGTGCTCCTTAAGCGTGCACGGCCGAGGAGCGCGCGACCACGCACTCCGCATCTTCTAGCCGAGCCGCTGCGAAGAGATCACGTCGGTCGGCGGAGACCAAGCAGATACAATAGCACGCGTCAAGCGTGGCCGGGCGACTTACAAGGAGCGGAGGCGAAGCGTGCACGACACGGATGGGCTGAACCCGTCCTCGCGGGGCCGTTCGTCAACATACTTCCGGGAGGAGTGGGGGCGCCCCATACATTGTGAACTCCTCGGCTAGGTTGCGCAGACTCATTCGACGGCGACACCGACAAGACTCAGTAGCTTTTGCGTGTCGTCAATCTCCACCTTCAAGCTCGGCGCATCGTTAAACGAGATCGCCCACCTCGGCATTGCATTACGCTCTTGTCGGTCACGGTGTAGTAGAACCACTTTGCCGAGTCCAGCGGACTCCCATTGCCTCGGCGAGGCCGGGCGCTGGGAACAACGTCGCGCACGACGCCGAAGCACGAAGTCCACACCGCCGGTTGGACTCCGCTCGTCAACTTTTCTAGGTCGGCGGCGTCGCCGTGCGGTGTGGCGAATAAGCTCATTTGGACGCCACCCTCCGTCCGCATCGCCCACGTGAAGACAGCTAGGCGGAGTATTGCGTGGCGTCAACTGGGCTAGCTCCAACTTGTAGGCCCGCGGGACTTCGCCACGAACAACGTGGAGGGCATTGGAAGGCGGCGTCAAAGAACGCGACAAAACAATCGCCTCCATGGCACGGGGCCGGCTCCATCTCGTCCCGACGGGTAGGCGAGCCCCATCGCGATCCACGATCTTCCTCTCATCCACGAAGTCGCAGCGGCGTCCCTTGGTCATGCGGCTCTTCCCAAAGACACAGGAACAAAGAGCCTCCCGAGTGCTCCATGGCGCCCCACCACTTGTTGGCGCGCGAGCTCCCCGCGGCACCAACTCGTACTTCCGGAAGGATGGGACACCTCGTCCCGGCTAGCGCAGGAACCGCTGCGGGATGGTAGGTGGCGTCGTCATGGCTAGCCATCACTCCGCGACCAGGAGGAAGAAGCGAGGAAAGGAGCAAGCGGCGTTACAATTAGCACGCGAAGCAAGCGGCGAGATCAAAAAGCAAAGTAAGAAAGGGTGCCTCGCCTCAACACTAACACCTTATAAAGGCCGCCGCCTCTCATATGGCTCAAGCACGAGGCAGATCAAACTCGCGCGATTCGGCTGCCCAAGATTCGAAAGAGGAACCGCGGGGCTGGAGGCCGTGCGTAGGTGACCAAGCAGCACACAACGCCGCAAGCCTTCAACACGCGCCCAACATCCACGGGAAGAGGCGAACGGCCGCGGCACGCAATCGCTAACATCCCACGACGCACCGATCGTGAGTCGCCACGTGTCCCACCTCCGAATAGCGCATCGCGACGACGCGCGGCTGACTTGCCGGGCGCGCGTCGGCGTGATTCCACCGCCATTAAAAGCGCACTACGGTCGCAAGGTCACCACGGCTCGGCGCAACAATATCGACGCCAAGCTCCAATCTTAGCGCGGGGCGAGCGCGCGCGCGTCTGCCGACTAGGCGCCGGCCTGCGCCACCCGTTCGAAGGGTAGGGGCGGAGCGCGCGCCTCGGGCCGACTTAGGTGCCGGCCTCGCGCCACCCGTTGGAAGGGTAGGGGCGGGGCGCGCGCCGGCTTTGACTTAGGCGCCACCTCGCGCCACCCGTTCGAAGGGTAGGGGCGGAGCGCGCGCTGCAGCCCGACTTAGGCGCCGGCCTCGCGCCACCCGTTCGAAGGGTAGGGGCGGGCGCGCGTCGCGCCGACTTAAGCGCGCGCCTCGGCCGACTTAGCGCCCGCCTCGCGCCACCCGTTCAAAGGGTAGGGGCGGAGCGCGCGCCTCGGCCGACAGGCGCCGGCCTCGCGCCACTGCTCAAGGGTAGGGGACAGAGCGCGCGCCTCGGCCGACTTAGCGCCACCGCGCGCCACCGTTTGAAGGGTAGGGGCGAGTGCGCGTCTGCCGACTAGTCGCCCGACCTACGCCGCCACCCGTTTGAAGGGTAGGGACCGAGCGCGCGTGATTCGGCCGACTTAGCGCGCCCTCCGCGCCACCGTTCGAAGGGTGGGGGCAGAGTCGCGCGTCTGCGCCGACCTGGCGCCCGGCCTCGCGCCACCCGTTGAGCGGTAGGGGCGGAGCGCGCGTGCCTCGGCCGACTTAGGCGCCGGCCTCGCGCCACCGTTCGAAGGGTAGGGGCGAGCACGCGTGCCTCGGCTCGACTTAGGCGCCGGCCTCGCGCCACCGTTCGAAGGGTAGGGGACGGAGCGCGCGTCTCGCCGACCAGCGCCCGGCCTCGCGCCACCCGTTCGAAGGGTAGGAGGCGAGCGTGCGCGCCTCTGCCGAGCTGGCGCGCGGCCTCGTTGCCACCGTTCGAAGGATAGGGGGCGGAGCGCGACGTGTCCTGCTGCGACAAGGCACCTTCCATCCCAGACCTCGGGTTCCCCAACCACAAGCTTGGGAAATTCACAGCCGCAGATGGACGGAGGGCCAAAGGACTGGTGACATGGCCGGCCTGTGAAGCCCTTCACCATGAGGCTCTGTCGTGAGGGGTGGCCCCACCTAGGCCCAGCAGCCTGTTAGGAGGTTATAAGAACCAGAGTAACATGTGTAATGACATAAGTGCCCCTAATGGGGAGGTACGGAAGTAGGGGCATAACTGTAAAAGCATACTCCATGTGAATATATGTATCAGGATAAGGGGGAGGCTGAGGCAGAACACTCCCACCTCTCCACTACCATCTCTCTCTGTTTGGCCTGTAGCCACAACACTATTAATCTCATTATTGCCATCATCTTTCAAGAATTTATATTAGTTATCAGTGTTGTAATCCAGCAATTACCTTTGCACTACCTAATTCTCCAAAAATCATTTAAATCATCTATCTAGCCTATTTATTCATTTAACCTCCACCAATTTATTTCTCCTAGAATCCACACTATCGTTTACCCTTTTTTATGATTGACAGGAATCCACTTACTTCTTTATGCGTTTTCCACAAACAACCATTTCTTTTCTTACGACTCTATTTATTCTTTCTGAGATTTTATTTTGTGAGGAGTATCATCATTATTTAAATATATAATACATAGAAATTTCCTGAGACCTAGCAATTTTGAACAAAAACATAATGTGTAAGAGAATGCAATAATAATAGCGATCCAGATTTCATCCACCGTTACATGGCATCCGCACCATATAGCATCTCTCAGCGTTATAGCTGCTTAGCTTACCACTGGGACGACACCTAGGACACTTCAAATCAGGGCTTTTCACTGCTCTCCACTTTTTCCATTCCCACCCACAAAGTTTTTGAAATAGAACTATATATGGTTAAGTTCCCATGTCCGCCCTTGACCGTGGGCATGGCTATTCGAATAGTTTTGACTCTGCAGAGTTTGTACACTTTCACCACAAGAGATAATTCACTCGTTGCCCCGCATGATTCCCTAGTCATGAGGTTGAGCAAACCATCGCAGTAACCGTTCAAAGTACCTCGCCCCTTCCATCATTTCACCCTATGGGTCGCTCCCACCTGCGGTGGGTCCCATACGTTGTGCGGGATGTTCTCCTTACGAGCGTCTAGCACCGACTACCCCATCGCTAGCCCGCCACGCACAGAACTTCACCCTCTGCGAGTGTCCCATTCAAGCCATCACACAGACAGCCGCTTGCACTACCTCACCACCTCCTCCTGTGAGGATGACTTTTAGGGTCCAGTAAATCTACTAAGCCAAGTTGTACTTTACAAACTTGTGGTTGTACTATTTTACACAGGAGGTCATAACAAGATTCAGTCCTTAATGGTATCTGGGCGGTTCTACCACTAATCACTTTGTGCTTCCACTGCAACACACACACCCCCTCGAACCATCCGCCCAGATATTTAAGCAAGTTGAGGTTTTTGGAAACATAAAATAATCATATCAACATATACCAGTCATTACCAGCATGACTTCCCAAACCAGTTTCTCATGATTAAAGATGGTAATGATGCTTGGGCGTTTTAGCGTCCCTGAGTATCTAAGCAGTACTAAGCATGGCGTATAATTACGGACTTACTTTTGAAAAGTTAGCATTATAATTTTGCTAGGGTGACAAGGTTCACATATTCAAGTATTCCAAAGGAGGTGTAATATTATTCAAAGCAACAATGGGCATATAACTAGAATCTTATATTAAACATGTATTTGCATATAAAATATCAGCATGCAATTTGATAATTTAAACAAAAATAATTTGCAGAAAATGTAGGATCAACATGATCAAAGTATTGACTCATCTGGCATGGTTTACCGCGGTCTTGAGCTCACACAATGCTTTCTCTTGAGCTTTTGGGTCTCTATCTTTGCTTTGAGCTGGGTCTCGCTTGATCCACTGAATCTTCATGACTCCCAATTTCTAATTACGCGACAATCGACTGAATCCAAATAAAAGCAAATAACTCAAAAGATCCAAATAAATCCAAATAAACTCAATTTAGTTTTATGAGGAGTTAATAGGTGATTCGGGTGATTTGAGGCAAGGTCGGTAGTAAAATCCGATGACTTGATCTTTTTATTAACAATCTCTTTTATTATTTTTGGTATTTATCAAGGAAGTTCCATGAATTGGGATACAAGTCTGCTGGGTATTACTTTGGCGAGCATTAAATTTTAGGGCATATGATGTATATATATATGTATTTATAAGTAATATTTGCAAATTTTTAGCTTACCGAGTTGATCTTATAATCTAGGTTTATTGCATTTGCGGTATGATATTTTATGTACCTCCATCTATCACTGGGCTAGTTCAATTTGAGTTAGGGTCTATTTACACGGGTTCCGGCTTGCTATAACTGTGCTCAATATTACTATGTACTAAAGCTAGTGTTAAGATTTGGTTAATGGCACTATTTTTTATTCTGCTTATACTTTAGCTACCACTAAGCTTAGTTTCATTTCAAATTTTAGTTCAAACTTAGCCATCTGAGCAAAGCTTGATATGCATCATTTTATGTGGCCCCAATTACTCGTGTTATTGGTTACAGGTTCAATTTAGAGTATTTATATGTCTGTGAGATTATTTTGAATCTTGATGACCTAGGGCTATTATGTTAAAATATGTCACCGAGGTTTGTTTATTGATGGCATGTTAACTATTAGGCATATATGCTTACATGCTAGTTAAGGGCCATCTTTATTAAATATAGACATTTATCCAAAACCAGTTCTCCTCATTAATGCCTTTAATAAATAATTAGATTTACAAATTAAACATTAAAGTCGCATGTCGTGGCTACAGACCAAACAGAGAGAGAGATGGTAGTGGAGAGTAATGAAGTTGGGTGTAATCGCCTGCCCCCTCCCCATGGCTTGTGCTCATATATATATGCACATGAGGAGTGCTTTACGATTATACCCTTACATCAGGTTATCCCCTGCAGGGCGGTTATGTCATTACACATGGCCTATTCTGGGCCTTATAACCTTCCTACCAGGCCTGCTGGGGTTAGGCGGGGGCCACCCCTACGACAGGAGCCTCTCATGGTGAAGGGCTTCACAGGGCCGAAGCCATGTCGCCGAGTCCTTTGGCCCCTCCGCCCCTGCGGCTCGTGAATGTCTCGGGCTTGTGGTGGGGAGCCGAAGCTGGGATGGTCTTGGCGAGGCCGGGCGCCAGAAGTGGATGCGCGCGCCGTCCCCTACCCTTGAGCGGGTGACAGCGGTGGCGCCTGGTCGGAGTGGGCGCGCGCTCCGTCCCTACCCTCGAGCGGGTGGCGCTGGCTGGCGCCTACTCGTAGGCGCGCGCTCCGTCCCCTACCCTTGAGCGGGTGGCGCTGGTGGCGCCTAGTCGGAGTAGACGCGCGCGCTCCGTCCGCTACCCTTCGAGCGGGTGGCATCGAAGCTGGCGCCTAGTCGGAGTAGACGCGCGCGCTCCGTCCCCTACCCTTCGAGCGGGTGGCAGCGAAGCTGGCGCCTAGTCGAAGTAGACGCGCGCGCTCCGTCCCCTACCCTTCGAGCGGGTGGCGCGGTGGCGCCTAACCGAGTAGACGCGCGCGCCCGCTCGCTACCTTCGAGCGGGTGGCGCGGGCGGCGCCTAGTCGGAGTAGACGCGCGCGCTCCGTCCGCTACCCTTCGAACGGGTGGCGGCGGCGGCGCCTGGTCGAGTGGGCGCGCGCGCTCGCCCCTACCCGCCGAGCGGGTGGCGGCGAAGGGCGCCTACTCGAGTAGACGCGCGCTCCGTCCCCTACCCTTCGAGCGGGTGGCGGCGGCGCGCCTGGTCGAAGTAGACGCGCGTGCTCGCCCGCTACCCTCGAGCGGGTGGCATCGGTGGCGCCTAGTCGGAGTAGGGCGCGCGCTCCGTCCCCTACCGCCGAATGCATGGCGGCGGTGGCGCCCTGGTCGAAAGTAGGCGCGCGCTCCGTCCCTACCCTTGAGCGGGTGGCGGCGGTGGCGCCCTGCCGGAGAGGCGCGCGCGCTCGTCGCTACCCGCCGAGCGGGTGGCAGCGGCCGGCGCCTAGTCGGAGTAGACGACGCGCGCTCGTCCCTACCCTTGGAGCGGGTGGCGGCGGCCGGGCGCCTGGTCGAGTAGACGCGCGCTCCGCCCCTACCTTCGAGCGGGTGGCGCGGCTGGCGCCGAAGTCGCGAGAGACGCGCGCGCTCCGCCCCTACCCTTCGAGCGGGTGGCGGCGGCTGGCGCCTAGTTGGAGAGACGCGCGCTCCGTCCCCTTCCTTCGAGCGGGTGGCGCGGCTGGTGCCTACTCGGAGTAGACGCGCGCTCCGCCCCTACCCGCCGAATGGGTGGCGCGGGTGGCGCCTGGTCGGCAGAGCGCGCGCTCCGTCCGCTACCCTTCGAACGGGTGGCAGCGAAGCTGGCGCCTAGTCGAAGTAGACGCGCGCGCTCCGTCCCCTACCCTTCGAGCGGGTGGCAGCGAAGCTGGCGCCTACTCGGAGTAGACGCGCGCTCCGTCCCCTACCCTTCGAGCGGGTGGCAGCGAAGCTGGCGCCTACTCGGAGTAGACGCGCGCGCTCCGTCCCTACCTTCGAGCGGGTGGCGCGGCGGGCGCCTGGTCGAGACGCGCGCGCTCCATCCGCTACCCTTCGAACGGGTGGCATCGAAGCTGGTGCCTAGTCGAGTAGACGCGCGCGCTCCGTCCCTACCCTTCGAACGGGTGGCGAAGGCTGGCGCCTGGTCGAAAGTGACGCGCGCGCCCGCCCCTACCTTCGAGCGGGTGGCGGTGGCGCGCCTAGTCGGAGTAGACGCGCGCGCTCGCCCCTCGTGCTTTGGGGCTTTTGTGACCTTGCAGTCTGGTAGTGCGCTTTTAATGGTGGCTGGAAACATGCCGACGCCTGGCCTGGCAGAAGGCAGGCTGTCGCGTCGTGCAGTCTGCCGTGTTGCAGGTGGGGCACGTGGCGACCCACGACTGGTGCATCGTGGGATGTGGGCGGTTGCGTGACCGCGGCCGTTCGCCTCGTCCCCCGAGAAGCTGGGCGCGTGTAGCAGATGTGGGGGCGTTGTGCGCTGTCTGGCCACCTACCCGGCACGGCTCTCTATGTTCCGGCGGTTCTTCTTTCCAAAGCTTGGATAGCCGAACCGCTGGGAATTCGATCCGTCTGTGCATTGAGCCACAAGGCGGGCGAGCGGTCTTTATAAGGTGCTGATGCTGGGGTGGAGGCATCCTTTCTTGCTTGGCTTTTTGATCTGCCGCTTCGCTTCCGCCCGTGCTAATTGTCACGCCGGTTGCTCCCTTGCCTGCTTCTTCTTCTCTTGTCGCCGAAAGCTCCCTTCCCCCCTTCCCAGGAGTACAAACTGGTGCCGCGGGGGGGCTCGCGCGCCAACAAGTGGTGGAACGCCATGGAGCACTCGGGAGGGTCCTGCTCCCGCGTGCTGGGAAAGAGCCGCATGACTGCAGGGACGCTGCAGCGGCTCGTGGATGAGGGGAAGATCGTGGAGCGCCATGGGGCTCGCCTACCCCACCGGGGGGAGACGGAGCCGAAGCCCGGGGCCCTGGAGGCGATTGTTTTCATCGCGTTCTTCGATGCCGGCCTTCGAATGCCCTCCACGTTGTTCGTGGGCGAAGTCTTGCGGGCCTACAAGTTGGAGCTAGCCCAGCTGACGCCCCACGCGATATTCCGCCTAGCTGTCTTCACATGGGCGATGCGGACGGAAGGGTGGCGTCCCAGCGCGAGCTTATTCGCCACCCTGAACGACGCATACTGTCGACCCAGAAATGTTGGCGGGGCGATGTCCAACTTCGGCAGTGTGGACTTCGTGCTCCGGGCATCGTGCGCGACGTTGTTCCCTATGCCCGCCTCGTCTGGGCAATGGGCGGCCGGCTGGACGCGGTGGTGGTTCTATTACACCGTGACCGACAAGAGCCGAATGCAGTGCCGAGGTGGGCCGATCTCATTCAACAAAGATGCCGGGTCGGACGGCGGAGATTGACGACGCGCGAAGCTACAGAGCCTTTGTCGGTGTCGCCGCCGAATGAGCGCGGCGCGACCTAGCCGAGGAGTTCACGATGTATGGGGCAGCGCCACCGTCCTCCGGGAAGTACGTTCAACGAACGGCCCTCGCGAGGACGGGTTCGACCCCTCCGTGTCTCGCTTTGCCGCCGCCCCGCGCCTTGTAAGTCGCCCAAGACGCTTTACGCGTCGCCATCAGATCCGCCTTTCTTTCGCCTAATGGCGCAATCTCCGCGCAGCGGCTCGTCTAGAAGATGCGAGCGTGCGGTTGCAGCGCTCCTCGCCCGACACGCTAAGGAGCACCAGGGCTCGCGAGGCCGCAGATTAAAGCGGCTAGCGGCGGGTAAACCGCACTCGCGAGGCTTTGGGCATTGCCGTGCCCGAGCGTGTGGTGCGGAAGAGCTTCCGCGGGACTCGGGACGCCAGATGGTGATGATCTGCGGGGTGCTATCTTCACGACGCGGGCCCGCTCCCGGCCGCCGTATGCGACGCGCAGCCCCTCCGCGGCGGCCCACCGAGACGGGCGTGCAACGGCGGTGGGCCTGGCCATAGTGCTTCAAAGAGCGCACCGCCGCAGGTCCCTTGGTACTGCCGCCGACGCCCACGAGCCCGTGCTCGGGTTTGCAGCCGTCGTTGAGTTGGAAGCCGTCAACCCGAGGGGTGGCATCGTTCCTGGCGAGCAAACCACAGTGGGAGGTGTGTTATCCTCCGCCGCGGCCATCGAGGGCGTGCCTCCTACAGAGGAAACCATGGGGGCGATAGTGACCGGAGCTGGTCCCGCCATGGAAGAATCGCTCGTGCCTCGCAGCGAACGCCGACGCAGCCCCGCCGCCAACGGGGAGTCGATACGTTGTTGCGGGGCCTTGCCGTGGGATCACGCCGTCGCGCACGACCGAGAAGACCTTCTCCCCACCTGTCGAGGCGCCCGCCTCCCCCGGGGTGGTCGAACCGGCGCCCCTTCCTACCACGACGAAAGGCGCAGGAGGTAGGCGTGAGTCCTTTTTTCACTTGACTTCGCGAGACTTTCCCGATCGCTCGCTCATTCTCGCCAACATCGACGAGACGGTCTCCCCAACGTGGCGAAGGATCGAGCGGCGAGGTACGCGCGGGTCGAAGCCTTGTGTGGGTGCCCGCAGTGCCCGCCGCGCCGACGTGGCTGTGGCCTCGGTAAATCTGCGCGATTGGGGCGGGGCTCGCGCGCGCGGACTTCTTCCCCCGACCGGAGATATTCTGCGACCTTGCCGCAGCCGCCGAGCGTGCCGACCACGGCCTCAACAGGGCGGCGCTGTCGTCATGCGAGGGGAACTTAGCGCCGCGCGCTGGCGTCGAAATAAGGGTAAATATGCGCGCTTCGGGCTTGCAACGTACTGCTGGGCGCCTGCGACTTCGTTGTGTTTGCCAGACGCTTGCCCTCAGCCGGTCCTTTGACGAGGCCCGCATTCGGGAGCGGAGGGCGCTGGAAGCCAGCCTTCGTGAAGCAAACGCTGCCTTCGCCGCGAAGGATGAGGAATGTCACGCTACCGGGGGTGCCACGTGGCCACACAAAGACGGTTATAGAAGCTCGGCACGCCGCGGCGAGGAGCGCGCCGCTTCCTCCAGCAGTCGCGCCCTAGAAGGGAGAACGCCAGCTAGCGAAGTTCATTGCCGAGAACCGCCTTGCCCCGAGAATGCGTCCATGCCGGCATGGCGGGCCATGGAGTCTCTGAACCAGACCCTCCGAGATCTGTGTGTCCGAGTGCCGGACACTACGCACAAGCCGGAGGCCCTGTTGGAGACGCTCGGGCTGATCGAGAGGGGGCCGGCGTTGCTCTTCATGGCACCAGAACCTTTGGCGAGCACTGCGGCTATGTTGGTGCGTGCTTCGCCCTCGCCCTGCTTCATACCCGTGGGTGTAGGCATACCCAGGAGCTAGCGAATCCGCAACTGGATCCGCCCGGCCCAGCAGGGGTTATGTCGGACGCCATCCGTTCCGTCGGGCCTAGCCTGCAAAACTTCCACCAACGGGTGTGGGGCCGGTTCGGGGAAGCTGCTGCAAGGGTCGCCGTGCAGCAGACACTGCATGGGGAGGGGGACCTCCTCCAGTGGCTTGAAGGGGTCCTTCAGGGCCGTGGCGATGACGGCACGGCTTCGTCCGCACCGCGCCAAGGCTGAGTGTTTGGTCGGACAGGGCAGGGGGATGATGTACGGGTTCTTAGGCTTGTTACCATGTAACCCTTTTGCTTTTGCAATGGAACCAAGTAGCACTCTATGCTTGGTCTTACCCGCCGTCGAACGCAGAGGGCAGGTCCGCACAATCTCGTTTATACTTCGTGGAGTGGCACGTGCGGAGGCGACCCTCCATGCTACGACTTCCCTTATAGTCCGGAGACTCGCGCGTGCGGAGCTAGGCTCGACGCTACACCTTATTTCAAGTCCGTGGACTAGTGCGTGCGGAGCTAGGCTCGACGCTACGTCTTTTTTAAAGTCCGCGGACTAGTGCGTACGGAGCTAGGCTCGACGCTACGTCTTCTTTATAGTCCGGAGACTCGCGCGTGCGGAGCTAGGCTCGACGCCACGCCTTATTTAAAGTCCGTGGACTAGTGCGTGCGGAGCCAGGCTCGACGCCACGCCTTCTTTACAGTCCGAGACTCGGCGTGCGAGCTAGGCTCGACGCCACGCCTTATTTAAAGTCCGTGGACTAGTGCGTGCGAGCCAGGCTCGACGCCACGCCTTCTTTATAGTCCGGAGACTCGCACGCGCGGAGCTAGGCTCGACGCCACGCCTTATTTAAAGTCCGTGGACTAGTGCGTGCGGAGCCAGGCTCGACGCCACGCCTTCTTTATAGTCCGAGACTCACGCGCGCGAGCTAGGCTCGACGCTACATCTTATTTAAAGTCCGTGGACTAGAGCGCGCGGAGCCAGGCTCGACGCCACGCCTTCTTTATAGTCCGAGACTCGCGGGTGCGGAGCCAGGCTCGACGCCACGCCTTATTTAAAGTCCGTGGACTAGTGCGTGCGGAGCCAGGCTCGACGCCACGCCTTCTTTATAGTCCGAGACTCGCGCGTCCGAGCTAGGCTCGACGCCACGCCTTATTTAAAGTCCGTGGACTAGTGCGTGGAGCTAGGCTCAACGCCACGCCTTCTTTATAGTCCGAGACTCGCGCGTGCGAGCCAGGCTCGACGCTATGTCTTATTTAAAGTCCGTGGACTAGTGCGTGCGGAGCCAGGCTCGACGCCACGCCTTCTTTATAGTCCGAGACTCGCGCGGCGGAGCTAGGCTCGACGCCACGCCTTATTTAAAGTCCGTGGACTAGTGCGTGCGGAGCTAGGCTCGACGCCACGCCTTCTTTATAGTCCGAGACTCACGCGTGCGAGCTAGGCTCGACGCCACGCCTTATTTAAAGTCCGTGGACTAGTGCGTGCGAGCTAGGCTCGACGCCACGCCTTCTTTATACTCCGAGAGTGCGCGCGGGCGCCCCCGCTGCGCCTTATTTATACTCCGTGAGAGTGCGTGCGAGCTAGGCTCGACGCCACGCCTTATTTAAAGTCCGTGGACTGCGCGCGTGCGAGCTAGGCTCGACGCCACGCCTTATTTATAGTCCGCGACTCGGCGTGCGAGCCAGGCTCGACGCCACGCCTTATTTAAAGTCCGTGGACTCGCGCGCGGAGCTAGGCTCGACGCCACGCCTTATTTATAGTCCGCAGACTCGCGTGCGAGCCAGGCTCGACGCCACGCCTTATTTAAAGTCGTGGACTGCGCGTGAGCTAGGCTCGACGCCGCGCCTTATTTATAGCGAGTGCGAGCTAGGCTCGACGCCACGCCTTATTTAAAGTCCGCGGACTCGCGTGCGGAGCCAGGCTCGACGCCACGCCTTATTTATAGTCCGCAGACTCGCGCGGAGCCAGGCTCGACGCCACGCCTTATTTAAAGTCCGTGGGATGGTGCGTGCGAGCTAGGCTCGACGCCACGCCTTATTTATAGTCCGCAGACTCGCGTGCGAGCTAGGCTCGACGCCACGCCTTATTTAAAGTCCGTGGTAGGTTACGCTCATTGCGGACAGGGGATGTGCTGGGAACAGCAATCTTTATTGAGGTCCCGTTTGCGCGAGCGAGCATCGCCTAATCAACAAGACGACGGCTGTACGCCTACTGTCCTGTTTCTAGGCGTAGTACCGCCGCAACCTGTCCGCGTTCCATGTGTGCCGGAAGGCTTGTCCTTCGAGCGTGGCGAGGCGATACGCCCCCTTCGGCAATGCCTCTATCACGATGTACGGGCCTTCCCACTTGGACTCCAGCTTGCCAACGGTCTCCGCCTGGAGCGCCACTCTGAGGACGAGATCCCCCGGACTGAACCCCCGCGGGCATACAGAGCGGTCCCGAGTACGCCTTGCTTGCCGCGCTGCATTTTCGACATGGTGGGCTGCGCGGCACCGTATCCCATCGAGGTGGTCCAAGGACACACGGCGCTCTTCTTCGGGTGCTTGGACGAGGACCCTCCGCGAGCCAGCCTTGATTTCCTCGGGTGTCACCGCCTCGTCACCGAAGATGAGCTTGAACGGAGTGAACCCGTCCGCGCGTTATCGCAGCGGCGACCATAAAACGCATTTGAAGCTCGCCGCCACTTGCCCTTTGGCAATCCAACGAGCACGCTTTTGATGGCGGCGGAGATGGCGCCATTCGCCTTTCGACCGCCCGTTGGATCGGGATGTCCCACCGAGGCGAATCGGAGGGTAATGCCCATCTTTGTCACAATAATCTTTGAAGAGGGTGGCATCGAATCTGCAGCCATTGTCGGCCGTGAGCTCCGGGGCACACCGGCGGCATATGATGTTTTGCCATAGGAAGCGCTGTATGGCCGCCGGTTACTTTGGCGAGCGACCGCTCGCCATCTCCGAAAATACTCTAGCGCGACTACCACGAACCTAAAGGAACGCGCGTGAGGCTACAAAGCGTAAAATAAAAATTTCTACCGCGCACACCGGGACATCATGCTAAGGAGGGATCATAGATCGTTACCACTAGACGCCGCAGCGCAATGAAGATGAGTTGGAGAAGCCGATCCAACCACGCGCGCCGAGGTAGTAGTGGAAGTAGCCGATCGTCCCGAACGGATCGTCTCCTCCACGCGATCAACCACACCACGAGTCCGCTCCAATCTGTAGTTTGTTGATGCCGATCAACGCCGCAACGAGCAGCGCCTCTACCGTATCCACACGTCCGGGTGGAACACCGATCGCGAGTGTACCAAAGACTCGCGAGCGCTAGGCTTTCGCTCCGCCTCCAAAATATAGACCTCCTCACTTGGGCCTCGTGGACCGAGGCCCAATAGGAGTCTATCCGATCTCTATCCGAATTGAGCCCACATCCGAATCACATTCAATTAGTGTTCCAACCCGTTAAGTGTGCGACACAGAGGTTCACGATACTTGGTCGCGACCGGAAACACCTTTCCGGTCACCCCGTTAATAGCGGCCTCTAGCAAGACATATTAACCCCAAAGTATACGTAAAGATCATATCGGCTGAACTCGTAATGTTCTCATGTACGAATCCCTTTGCCTCACGATATAGATTAAGCACAAGGCGAGACTCGTGTCATCCTCTTAATAGCTCAATCACTCTCTCGATTCCGTGATGGATTATAAACTTGTGATTGACTCCTCAATCACATTGGCATGGCCATGCACTTTCATAATCCATTACATCGAGGGCCCAGAGATATCTCTCCCATAAGGAGGGGCAAATTCTATCTTGATCATTCACATCCCACTACATGTTTCATAGCAAACCCGAAGACTACTTTTATGACTACCCGATTCACGGAGTAGTGGTTAGTAGTCCCAAAATAGGCTACTACGCATGTTGGGAACCATGATGATCTCAAGTCTAAGGATTCTACATAAACACTACTTGAGACCAACTAATGACACATGGAATCTCTGCAGTTGTCTCATAGCGGGTCTATCCAACATATGTTCACTAACACATGTCCATATTATTGATTTGGTATCTCCATACCATGATCCATGAGACATGATCATCAATCAATACATATGCTGATCTTTGAATCATATTTATTCCTCATATGATATATGATCGGGGATCATTTAGAAATAGCAACATTTTGGCATTAAGAGTCTCATGAATAAGTCACATACTCATTGATCAATAATGATAATGTCTATTTCAAGGAACAAGCAATGTATCATAAACATAGTATGTGATATATTCAACATCTCTATGTTGCCTCTAGGGCATATCTGTGATCTCCCACTTGCACTAGAGTCAACCATGTAGGTATCTAATACCCATTGCCCTAGTGTGAGCCTCATGCTTTGGCCGGGAAGCGGCTTTGTCAACGGATCTGCAATGTTCAAATCCGCTTGTACTTTGCATATCTTCACATCGCTCTCTCCACAATCTCGCGGATGAGATGAAATCGCCGTAGAATGTGCTTGGACTTTTAGTGCGATCTAGGCTCCTTGGCTTGCGCAATGGCCCCACTATTGTCACGAGAGGTCCATTGGGCTGGAGGCACTAGCCACCACACCAAGCTCGAAACAAATTTCTTGATCCAAACAGCCTCTTTAGCAGACTTGAAGCGCTATGTACTCGGCTTCATTGTAGAATCAGCAACCGTCTCTCGCTTGGAACTCTTCCACTCACCGCACCGCCATTCAGAGAACACAAATCCAGATTGCGATCTAAAATCATCTTTGTCGGTTTGGAAGCTAGCATCGGTGTAACCATTTACAACGAGCTCTTCCTCACCCCATAGACGAGGAACACATCTTTAGTTCTTCTCAAGTACTTCAAGATGTTCTTTACGGCAATCCGGTGACTTTCACCGATCTGATTCGTATCTACTTGTAGCACTTAAAGCATACGAGACATGCGGACGTGTATAAAGCATGGCATACATAATGGATCCCATAGCGAAGCATATGGAATCGCATTCATTTTATCCCGCTCATCGGTGTACTAGGACACGACTCTAGCTAAGATTTGTACCATGTGACATAGGTAGGAAGCCTTTCTTGAATCCTGCATGTTGAACCTTTTCAACACCTTGTCAATGTACGTATCTTGGCTTAATCCAATTAGCCTTCTTGATCTATCCCTATAGATCTTGATGCCCAGAATATATGCCGCCTCCTAAGTCTTTCATAGAGAAACTATTTTTCAATGAAGACTTAATGATTCGAGCATAGGAATGTCATTTCCGATCGATAATATGTCATCCACATATAAGACCGTAAACACGAGTGCGCTCTCACTAGCCTTTTGTAAACACAAGGCTCTTCTTCGTTCTTGATGAAACCAAACCCTTTGATTACTTCATCAAAACGAATGTTCCAACTCCGAGATGCTCGCTTTAATCCATAAATGGATCTTTGCAGCTTGCATATCTTTCAACTAATTGCGGATCGACAAAACCCGTGGGCTGTGTCATGTACACATCCTCACTCAGATTTCCATTAAGAAAAGCTGTTTTGACATCCATTTGCCATATTTCATAGTCGAAATATGCAGCAATCGCTAGAATGATCTGAATAGACTTTAGCATTGCGACGAGCGAAAAAGTTTCATCATAATCAACACCTTGAATTTGTTTGAAACCTTTGGCCACCAATCGCGCTTTATAGATGTGAACATTTCCATCTATGTCTATCTTTTCTTGAAAATCCATTTGCACTCAATGGTTTTAACACCATCGTGGATCAACCAAGTTCCAAACTTGATTACTCGCATGGATTCAATTTGGATCTCATGGCTTCAAGCCATTTCTCGTAGTCCGTCCCACCATCGCTTCTTCATAGGTCTTAGGCTCATCGTTGTCTAACAACAATATGTCCCGTTGTTGAGTAGTCAAGAACATGTACCTCTCGTGTGCACGACGTGACCTCTCGACCTACGTGGTGCCGTGTGTGCACAACAGTTCTTCAACAGCTTGTTCATCCCTGTTGTGGTTCTCAGAGGAGCTGAAACATTTTCAGTGTTTCTCGAATTTCTTCAAGTTGCACCGTGCTCCCACTAGCCCTTCTTGAGAGAAACTCTTTCTCTAAGAAGACACCATGCCAAGCGACAAACACTTTGCCTTCTCCTTGATTATAGAAGTAATATCCTTTTGTTTCCTTAGGATACCCGATAAAGAAGCATTTATCAGATTTAGGACTGAGCTTATCAGATTGTAAACGTTTTACATAAGCCTCACATCCCCAAATCTTAAGAAAAGACAAGCTAGGACGTTGTCCGTCCACATCTCATATGGTGTCTTTTCTCACGATTTTGATGGAACCCTGTTTAGTGTGAAAGCGGCTGTTTCAAGAGCGCACCTCAAAAGACAACGGAAGATCACTTTGGCTCATCATGGAGCGCACCATATCTAATAAGGTGCGATTTCTCCGCTCGATACCCCATTCCATTGAGGTGTTCTGGCGGAGTCAATTGTGGAACAATTCCACAATCCTTCGTGATGATTGCCAAACTCATGGCTCAAATACTCGCCTCCACGATCGATCGTAGAAACTTGATTGTCTTGCCTAAATGATTTTGCACTTCATTTTGGAATTCTTTGAACTTTTCAAAGGATTCAGACTTATGCTTCATCGTAGATATACCCATATCTACTAAAGTCATCGATAAAAGTTATGAAGTACGAAAACCCTCTCGGCTATTGAGCTCATTGGTCCACATACATCGAATGTACGAGTGCCAATAAGTCATTTGCCCGCTCACCTTGACCGTGAAAGGTGCCTTTGTCATCTTGCCAAGTAAACAAGATTCGCATGTCTCAAATGATTCAAAATCAAATGAGTGCAGAATACCATCTCTATGGAGCTTCTCCATGCGTTTCTCATTTATGTGACCTAAGCGATGCCAAATAAACGTGGGATTCAAATCATTCGAACGTTGCCTCTTTGCATTAATGTTATAGACCGTGACTCTTCAAGAGTAAGAACATATAACCCATTCACCAATGGAGTATGACAATAGAACATATCTTTGAAATAAAGAGAACAACCATTGTTCACAGATCTAAAGTCATAACCTTACGCTTGCAAACATGAAGCGTAAATAATGTTCTTGGAAATAGATGGAACACAATAACAATTATTCAATTCCAAAACTAATCTCGAAGGTAAAGACAATGGCATGGTGCCAACAATGACCGCAGCAACTTTTGCTCCATTGCCAACGCGAAGATCCACTTCGCTCCTCCTCAAACTTCTACTTCTTCTTAGCCCCGCAACGATTTGCAAGGTGAGCAACCGATCCGTATCAAATACCCAAGAATCAGTGGATGAAGTAGCAAGATTGATCTCTATAACATTTATACGGAGAGGAAGTCGATTTCCTTCTTCTTCTCAAGATCCTCCAAGTACTTTGGGGCGCCTTTTCCAATGACACGATTGCTTACAGAGTAACAATCGCATTAGAAGCAGCGCCCTTCTTGACTTGCTTGGCCTTAGAACCGCTCGCGATCTCATCGAGCTAACTTTCTTTGACCGCGCCTTTCTTGACATTGGGCTTGCCCTTGCCTTTCTGCATCATCATCACATGATTGCTGCTTTTCTTAATGCTTTCCTCGGCAGCTTTTAGCATCCCATGCAACTCGCCAAGGTCTTATCCATGTTGTTCATGTGATAGTTCAGTATGAATGGCTCAAAGCTCGGGGAGCGATCGAGAATCACATCGTAGCCAACTCTTGGCTAAGGGAAAACCAAGCTTTTCCGGACTCTCAATGTAGCCAATCATCTTAATCACATGAGGGTGTGGGATTCCCTTCGCAAGCTCCGCACGCAAACAAGGACTTTGAAGTGTTGAACCTCTCACGGCCCTTGCTTGGTTCTCAAACATACCACGCAACCCCACAATGATATTGTAGGCATCTGTGTTCTCATATTGCTTCAAGCTCAGAGGACATTGTGGCAAGCATGAGACACTCACATCAAGGCAATCATTCGCTTGCTTCTCATAAGCTCTCCGTGCAGCCGCAGAGCATTATCGGGCAAGTCATCGGGATAAGGAGACTCAAGGACATACTCCTTGCGCTCTTGCTTGAGAACAATTCTCAAGTTGCGATACCAATCCATAAAGTTCATTCCATTGAGTTTTTTTCTCAAGAATAGATCGCAAATTAAAAGAACTGGATGCGGCATTAGTTGACATGATCTACAACAAAGAATATGCAAAGTTTAGCACTATGTTTATGTTCATCTTTTATTAAACTATTTAACAAAAGACTCCCACTATGTGTTTTGCAACAAAACTCCTCTAAGTCACATAGTGGGTCAAGATCCTCATTTCACAAATTCCTAGTGAGCTTTAGCATCACGGCTAGAAAACTAGTGACATGGGTAAGCAACACCTTGCTAATCACATCCCTATGTGACTCTTGCTTGTTGGGTGACATCAATATGCCCTGCCCCAACCTATGCCCCAAGGTCCAAAACTGTTTTGATAACCTTGTTAAGTAAACCAAATGCTTCCGCATGTAGATGTCCGACATCTACCCCAAATAATGATGATAACCGACGGCACTCTACTTTGGTAGACCTACCATGCGGTGATCATTATCTTTGGTGCAACATATGGAAGGGCATGAACACCTAATTTTATGAGGGATTCTATCCTACCAAAGCAACATATCACAAAAACATTGCATAAGAATAAGATAGATAATATCACAGATAAACACATTTAATCGTGAAGTAGTATGGCCCAAAAATGGTGATCTCCATCTCCATGTAGGTGTAGACGATCTCCATCCTCCACATCACTCCTTTAGGCCACCATGCTTGAAAGCTTGTAACCTCAAAACTAGGCTACTACCTATAATAGCTAGAAATTGAAGATTACAAAGATAGATTCAAGCATTAAGGTTGACACGCAGGTCGTTAAATACAATATAGACAGCTAACAATAGCTGAAATAATCATGACACGCAGGCCATGAACGAATGTTACATGCATCACATACATCTCATACATTCCAATAAGATATAGGGCCATACTATTCACATCATTCTCTGCAAAAACAAGTTAGACGTAGAATCGTATTCTACCTAACGATGTGAACCCATGACGCTATACAAGGCGGGTACGCACGGTGGTCCCGCTGGCCGGTCAGCGGGCGGGGGGTCGAGGGGGGGCATTATGCCGATCCGAGACATTCTCTAGGATGCTAGTTTTTCCACTGGGCCGAGGCCATCAGATCCGTAACCTACTAGTATTCGGCATAACCACCTTATGCCGATCCGAGACAATCTCTAGGGCACTAGTATTCCCACCGCCCGAGGCTATCGATTCAGATCCTACTAGTATTCGACATAACCACCTTATGCCGATCCGAGACAATCTCTAGGGCACTAGTAGTGATACAATCTATGCCTCATCCAACCCCTATTCACCGATTGATCTCATCAACCCGTGCTATCATCGATTCATCACATGAACCGACTGATCTAGACTGTAATAGATCCAATCTACTACAACCGCATATCATCATATGCGCTGATCCAGATCGCAAACTAAGCAAGATGGCTCTGATACCACTAAAGGAACGCGCGTAGGCTACGAAAGCAGAAAATAAAAAATTTCTACCGCGCACACCAGGACATCATGCTAAGGAGGGATCATAGATCGTTACCACTAGACGCGTAGCGCAGCGGAAGATGAGTTGGAGAAGCCGATCCAACCACGCGCGTCGAGGTAGTAGTGGAAGTAGCCGATCGTCCCAACAGATCGTCTCCTCCACGCGATCAACCACACCACGAGTCCGTTCCAATCAGTAGTTTGTTGATGCCGATCAACGCCGAACGAGCAGCGCCACCGGTATCCACACGTCCGGGCTGGAACACCGATCGCGAGTGTACCAAAGACTCGCGAGCGGCTAGGCTTTCGCCGGGGCGGCGGCTAGGGTTTTGCTCGGGAGGAACAGATGCGTACATCCTCGCCCCGCCTCCAAATATATAGACCTTCTCACTTGGGCCTCGTGGACCGAGGCCCAATAGGAGTCTATCCGATCTCTATCCGAATTGAGCCCACATCCGAATCACATTCGAATTAGTGTTCCAACCCGTTAAGTGTGCGACCAGAGGTTCACGTATACTTGGTCGCGACCGAAACACCTTTCCGGTCACCCGTTAATAGCGGCCTCTAGCAAGACATATTAACCCCAAAGTATACGTAAAGATCATATCGGCTGAACTCGTAATGTTCTCATGTACGAATCCCTTTGCCTCACGATATAGATTAAGCACAAGGCGAGACTGTGTCATCCTCTTAATAGCTCAATCACTCTCTCGATTCCGTGATGGATTATAAACTTGTGATTGACTCTCAATCACATTGGCATGGCCATGCACTTTCATAATCCATTACATCGAGGGGCCTGAGATATCTCTCCCATAAGGAGGGGCAAATTCTATCTTGATCATTCACATCCCACTACATGTTTCATAGCAAACCCGAAGACTACTTTTATGACTACCCGCCACGGAGTAGTGGTTAGTAGTCCCAAAATAGGCTACTACGCATGTTGGGAACCATGATGATCTCAAGTCTAAGGATTCTACATAAACACTACTTGAGACCAACTAATGACACATGGAATCTCTGCAGTTGTCTCATGGCGGGTCTATCCAACATATGTTCACTAACACATGTCCATATTATTGATTTGGTATCTCCATACCATGATCCATGAGACATGATCATCAATCAATACATATGCTGATCTTTGAATCATATTTGTTCCTCATATGATATATGATCAGGGATCATTTAGAAATAGCAACATTTTGGCATTAAGAGTCTCATGAATAAGTCACATACTCATTGATCAATAATGATAATGTCTATTTCAAGGAACGAAGCAATGTATCATAAACATAGTATGTGATATATTCAACATCTCTATGTTGCCTCTAGGGCATATCACCAACAACCGGAGGTCTCCTGGGGCTCGGGCAAGTGGTCCCACTATATCAAGACCCCAGCGTGCCAGTGGCCACATCGGGGGGATGGGGTTGAGGCGCGTCGGGGGCCTGCGGATAATGCGCGCCATCCACTTGCACGCTTGGCACCGACGGACGAGGTCCTGAGCGTCGGTGATGGCAGTCGGCCAGTAGAAGCCTTGCCTGAACGCCTTGCCGACTAATGATCTTGGTGCCAAGTGGGATCCACATACGCCCGCATGGATCTCCGCCAAGAGCTCCCGTCCCCCCTCGGTTGAGAGGCAGCGCAGGAGCGGGGCGCAAACCCCTCTCTTGTAGAGTATTCCTTTGAACACCTGGAAGGACCGTGCACGGTGCTGCAAGCATCGCAGCTCGGCAGGGTCCTCCGGCTCGGCGATGCCCTGCAAGAAATTGAAGATGGGCTCTCGCCAATCTCCTGGCCGACCAATGCGGTGAACAAGTGCCGCGTCCCGGGTGTCCTGCGCGATGGCCGCCTTTGCTAATACTCAGAACGCCCCTCGGGGCGATTGGGTGGCTGCCTTCGCGAGGGCGTCGGCCTGCTCATTCTCCGCGCGGGGGATGGCCTTGACGGTGACACCCAAAAAGTGCCTTTCCCTCGCCCTTACCGCCGCGAGGTACTTGGCCAACTCTAGGTCCTTGGCTTGATATGACTTGTCCACATGGCCAGCCACCAAGCGCGAGTCGGTGCGGACCAGCACCCGTCTCGCGCCGATTGCCTTGAGCTTCGCCAGGCCAAAGAGTAGTGCCTCGTACTCAGCCGTGTTGTTGGTGGCGGGGAAGTCAAGGCGCGCCGAGTACAGCAAACGCTGCCCTTCAGGTGTGACGATCACCGCCCCTACGCCCGCGCCGGCGACGCTGTAAGCTCCGTCGATTGTAAGCGTCCAGACGGGATCATCGTGCGTCCGGAGGGGCGGGGCCGGCGGGGTCCATTCGGCGAGAAAATCCGCCAGGACTTGGGATTTGATTGCCGTTCGCGAAGCATACGTCAAGGAGAAGGGGGCGAGCTCGGCAGCCCACTTGCCGATGCGCCCTGTGGACTCCTTGTTGTGCAGCATCTCCGCCAGGGGGAATGAGGAAGGTACTGTGATCGGGTGGGCCAGAAAATAATGCCGAAGCTTTCTGGAAGCCATGACCAGCGCGTAGGCGAGCTTCTCAAGCTCCGTGTATCTTGTCTTGGCGCCTTGGAGGGCTTCAGAGACGAAGTAGACGGGCCTCTGCATGGCGCCTTCCTCCAAGATGAGGACGGCGGCCGACCGCGTGGCCGACGCGCGGATAGAGCAGAGGGGAGCCTCGTGCCGGGCGACAGAGTGGGAGACTTGCGAGGTGCTTGTTTGAGCTCGTTGAAGGCCTTCGCACAATCTTCGCCCCAACTAAATCCGCCGCACCGCCGGCGCCTTGAAAATGGCAGCCCCGCCCCGCCGCTCGATAGGAAGCGGCTTAGCGCGCCATGCGCCCGCCACCTCTGGACCTCCTCGTAGTCTTGGGCGGCTCCATGCCCAAGATAGCGTCTACCTTGTCGGGTTCGCTCGATGCCCCGTCCAAGACGAGGAAACCCAAGAGCTTGTTCGCCGCACTCAAGACACACTTGTCGGGTTGAGTTTGATGCCCGCCTTCCGAGGTTGTCGGTTTCTGGAGGTCCCAGCCATGCAGGCGGTGACGAGTTTTGACCACCACGTCGTCGACATAGGCTTCGACGCTCCTCCCGAGCCGGGCAGCCAGGCGATGGCGACGAGGCGAGTGAAGGTAGCGCTGCGTTCTTCAAGCCAAAGGGCATTCGGACGGCGAATGTCCCGGTGGTGTGATGAAACCGGTCTTCTCCTCGCCGTCTTCGCCATGTACACCGGTGGTAGCCGAGTAGGCGCCCAGAAACTCGCGAGTTCACACCGTAGTGGCGCCAACCAATTGATCGATGCGCAGCAAGGGGTATTGTCCCGGCACGCCTTGTTGAGTCTTTGTGAAGTCGACGACATGCGCCAGCCCGCTGGCCTTTTGACTAGCACCGGGTTAGCGAGCCACTCGATGGTGGACCTCGCGAATGACCCCGCCAAGAAGCTTTGCCACCTCTACTTTGGCGCTCGCGCCGATCCATCGACATACGCCAAGCCTTTGCTTGGCGGCTTGGCGTCGGGCGACCGCCAGCGAGGCTCGATTAGTGCTCGGTCCACGCCCTTGATGTCCTCCGGGACCATGCGAAGATGTCGACGTTGTTTCGAAGTACTCGGAGTAGATCTCGCCGTCCCCGGCGGAGCCCGCCGCCGATGGACACAAACCGCCCTTCCGCTCGAGCTGCACTTTCTTGATTCCGCCGGCCGAGGCTTGGCGCCCACCGGGCCGAGGGCCCTCCCGAGTGCGCCGAGAGGACGTGCATCGGGCGATGAGGAACGCGCTGCGCGCTTCGCACGCCCGCCGAGTCTGGTCGCCAAGGCGGTGATAATACCGGGCCCGGAGCTTCATACACAAGAAGGCGTGGTGCGGGATCGCCGAAGAGTTGAGGGCGGTCGCCGGTGATGGCGTTGTAGGGGTGTGGGAGGTCTACAACGCCGAAAATAATGTGCTCTGTCCGGATGTTACCTTTGTTGCCTTCCGACGGAAGGTGACCGGAAGAGACACGTGCCCGTGGCTCGCAGCGGTCGACCTCGAAGCCTTGAAGGGGAGCTCCGGCCGCTCTAGCCGGCCGGGATTGCCATGCGGTCGAGGGCTTCGCGAATAAAATGTTCGCGAGCTTCTCCGTCGACAGACGCGCCGACTTCACAAAGATGCTATGTGGGTCGAATGACTAGAGGGTCTGGTGGGGTACTCCACACCTGGCGTCGCTCAAGTCGAAGGTGATGTTACGGGGCGGCATCCACAGTTGCGGCTGCTCCCCGGGGGCTTTTGAGGAGGAGCCGGTGATGACGTTGATGGTACGATGCTGCGCACTTTCCATTGCGGTGGCTCGTATGGGGTTGTCCCCTGGGTGCCCTACTTGAGCTCCGGCGGGGGGCCGAGGAGGCGTAGCCCGAGATCCGGCCGTTGCCCTTCGCAGTGCCATCACCTCGGTGCATGCCCTTGTGCGATGATCGCTGTAGCCGTGTACCTCGCACCACCTGCCATAGTGCAGGAGCTCTTGCTCTGCGCGGGGTTGGTCGCCGTAAGCTAGTACACCTTGCGATCCCCGACCCCCCCTCCGTGAGGCGGGGTCGGGTCCTTGGCGGGCGCTCTTGGTGTCGAGGACGTGATGGGCCGCCTGCGACCGGCGCTGGCGGCGTCGAGGTTTAGGCCTGCTCCTTGAAGAGCCTTCCTGCACCCCAGCCTCACCGCCTCGGGGTGGGCTGCCCTGGGGCTCTCGGCTACGGCCCGGCTTCGTGGAGGGACCACCCGCCCCGACTTCGCGCGGGGGGTGCTCCTCATGGGCGAGACCGAGGGCGGTAATGGTGCGCCTTCGTGCATCCTCCTCCGCCCGCGCGTACTCGTCCATTTTGTCGAAGAGCTTGGCGACGGTCTTGATTGGTCTCCACGCGCTGTACTCGGCCATCGGACCTGGGCGAAGGCCCTGTATGGCTGCATTAATGACTGTGGTTTCATTAAGATTGTTCACCTGGCATCGAATCTTGGCGAAGCGCTTGAAGTAGCCCCGAGGATCTCCGAGGGTTGCCGCTACGCAAGAGCTGGTCCGCCTCGATTCGCCATCATAGTACCCCGAAGTTGCTATGAAGGCGGCGCGAAGCTCGCTCCCACGCGCAGATGGAGCTCGGCTCTATGGTAAAGAACCAAGAGAGCGCCACCCTTGTAGCGTGAGGGGGAGTCCTGGCCTTCGTGGTGTCGTCTCCACCGAGGCCGATCGCGTTTCGACACGCCGCACGAACTCACGGGGTCCGTGTCGCTTTATACGAGTCGATGGCGCTAGGGAACCTGAAGTCTTCGGGCCATGCCGCCGCTGCAGCCTCGCCGAGCGGGACTCGATCCACGCGCCGCAGCGCACGCGGCTGGACGTGGGGCTTCGCGATTGTCCGCTCTTTCCGCACGGGCTCGGACACGATTCTTTGGCGCAGCGGCCGACTCGAGCCTCTTGCATATTTCGACGGCCCGCGAAGGTCCCCATCTCCGCGGAATGCGTTGAGGGCCGCCGGCAGGCGCTTTCCTCCCGGTGTTGGCGGAGTTGCTTTGGTGCTTCCGACGGGCAGGTCGGGCGCGGGACGACCACGCCGCGGGTCCTGAGCTGCCGGTCGCCCGTCGCGCTACCTCGCATCGCCGGTCCACATCGCCGGCGAGGTTGCGATGGGAGCGGCGAGCTCGGTGTCGAAGCGCCGGCGGGTCGGTTGTCGCTGTGCCGGTGGCGAGGTTGGTCGCCACCGCGCGAACGCCGACGTTCCGCCGCCGCTCTGCCTCGCCGCGCCGCGTCGCCCCGCGATGCCGGCTCGTGCCCCTACGACGCTCCGCCCGCCGCCTTCTTTGCCTTCGCCGCGCACGAGGAAGCTTTTTGGTGCCATCTTTTCTTTGGTCTTGTGCTTGTCTTCGCCCCCACGGACGGCGCCAGCCGCCGTGGCTCTGCATCAAACAGAGAGAGATGGTAGTGGAGAGTAATGAAGTTGGGTGTAATCGCCTGCCCCCTCCCCATGGCTTGTGCTCATATATATATGCACATGAGGAGTGCTTTTACAGTTATACCTTTACATCTGGTTATCCCCTCTGGGGCAGTTATGTCATTACACATGGCCTATTCTGGGCCTTATAACCTTCCTACCAGGCCTGCTGGGGTTAGGCGGGGGCCACCCCTACGACATCGCACTAACTATTTTTCATGACAACTAATCCGAATTTAATTCATACATACACTCTCTAAAGCCTTGTTTAAATTCTATTAGCCTCCATTTATCATCCCTAATTTTTTTTATTAACTTTTGACTATACACTAAACCTCATTTGTTTTTGTTAATACCTTTAATTGCTAATATGCAAGGGTTTAGGTTTTATTCAATCTTTATTTACTAAGTTGTCATTTCATGTGAGCATATCTCTAATCAACATTCCTACTAAGCCTCTAGTTAATAAGGATTTAAATTAAATGCCCAAGCCATATTATATACTAACATATGATGATTAATCCATGATTAGGTAATTATGAAGCTCTTTTATATCCTAACAAATTTTTATATCTTTTGAGGGATTATTTCAGAGTTTTATTGATGATTCCTTGGCTGCATTCGGCTTACACAGCAAAACAAAAATTAAAAGGCCTAAATACCCGCAACGCTGCGCGGGGCATGATCGAACTCAGGTCAGCTCAGCGAACGCGCGCTCTGTTAACCAATCCGCCTCTTGTTGTTACCTGATTTAGTTGGGGCAGCGAAAGTAGATGAGCCGAGCGGCAGGAGCCCAGAGCAGAGGAGTAGCGGGGGCTGGTACGGCCGGTGGCGCCGCCGGCGAGGGAGAGTCGGGGAGACACCGGCGGTGGGACAAATGGGTCTTTGGCGTTGCGTGGAAGCCGCTGGGGGTGTCGGTGGGCATCGGGGAATGCCGGAGCTAGGCCGACGACGAGAGCCCATGGCGGCGCGGCCATGCGCACGGCGCCGGCGTCGCACGGGCAGTGAGAGCTCCGGCCAGCGGTCGGGATGGCTTCAGGGCGCCGGGTAGCCGCCCCCACCGCGTGGAATTAGACGGGGGCGCTCCGAGGGAGAGGCGGCGGTGGAATTAGCGGCGGCCTGCGCACGGTGGAGGAGGTGGGGGGGAACTGATTGGCGCGCGCGGAGGAAAGATGGGGGGGCCGTGGCTTCTTGTAGCTGCGGAGGGGCGGGGGAGGCGCGGAGAACTGGGCGGAGGTGGCGGAGGACCGGACCGTGGGGCAATGTCTGGCGCGGGGCTCGGGGCGACGTGACAGGGCGAGCGGCACATGGCAGGAGGGGAGACTGTCAACTGCGGCCGAGATTCAGGGGATTCAGCGCAGGGCAAAAAGGAGAGGGGTGACGCGGAAGAAGCTCGGTCGTGGAAGAGAGGAGGGAGGAGGAGAAAAGAATAGGGAGCTAGCGCACGGGAAAGAAGGAAAGAAAGAGGGGAAGGGGGCCAGCGTGGGCAGAGAGAAGCGGGCGGGGCATGGGCCCACGTGGCTAGAGGGAGGAGGCGGGATGGAGGAGGGGCCCGCTGGCCAGCAACGGCAGTGAGGGGGAGGAAACGGCTGGCGGGGTGGGAAGGGGACGTTGGGCCGGGCCGGCCCCGATTTTTTTAGTGTATATATATACATATGCAGATACAAGTATATATATACATATATGGTATGTATATTTATATTTATTTGTATTTTTGTATGTGCACATATATATTTATTATATATATATATATATATATATATATATATTTTATTTGCACCTTCATTTTATATACATGTATATATTTTCTTTATGCCTATATTTTTTTGTATAAATACATTTTATGTCTTGCTTATCTTTCTAGGCCCTTTGTATATATGTTGCATATAATTTATATTTTTGTTTTTGTTTCCCTCTTATACTATTATTTTCAAAATGAAACTTTTATATTTTATTTACTCAGGTTCCTCTGGATCATCTCCTCAGATTCACATTTAAAAATTTCGAGTTCCCATTATTTGCATATTTTTGTTTTTTCAATCTTTCTTCAATTTTTTGAATTCTCAATCAAATTTTCAGAAACATACATAAACTCCAAATTCAAATGAAATACATTGCATAAATAATTTAAAAGGTTTCCATTTTTTTCAATTTTGAATTTTTGGGATGTTACAATTCCTTAATTTGCAAAAGCGGCTTTCATCTAAGGGTTTGGTGAAGATATCCGCTAATTGGTCTTCGGTCCGGATGTGGCTAATGCAAATGTCTCCTTTGCTAACATGGTCCCTCAAGAAATGGTGGCGAATATCTATATGCTTGGTTCTTAAGTGTTGGACTGGATTATTGGAAATTTTGACCGCACTATCATTATCACTCAAAAGAGGTACTTTATCAAAATTAATTCTATAATCCATCAAAGTTTGCCTCATCCATAATAATTGAGCACAACAACTTCCGGTGGAAACATATTTGGCTTCGGCGGTTGAAAGTGCTACGAAATTTTGTTTCTTTGAGGACCAAGACACTAAAGATCTACCTAAAAATTGACAACTTTCCGAGGTGCTTTTTCTATCCACTTTACAACCCGCATAATCGGAATCCGAATATCCAATTAATTCAAATTTAGCACCTTTAGGATACCAAAGCCCTATGTTATAAGAATGTTTTAAATATCTCAAAATTCTTTTTACGGCCTTAATATGACACTCTTTTGGAGAAGCTTGAAAGCGAGCACACATGCATACACTAAACATGATACTGGGCCTAGATGCTGTAAGATAAAGCAAACTAACAATCATGGATCTATAAAGCTTTGAATCTACCGACTTACCTCCTTCGTCGAGGTCTAGATGTCCGTTTGTTGCCATTAGTGTCATGATGGGTTTTGCATTTTCCATGCCAAACTTTTTGAAAAGGCCTTTAACTTACTTCGTTTGGCTTATGAAGGTCCCATCTTTGAGTTGCTTGATTTGGAGTCCAAGAAAATAACTCAATTCTTCTATCATGGACATCTCAAATTCTCTAGACATCATTTCACCAAACTCTTCGCAAAAATCTTGGTTACTAGAACCAAATATAATGTCATCAACATAAATTTGGCATACAAAGAAATCATCACCAATGATTTTTGTGAATAATGTTGTATCTACTTTTCTAATTTTAAAAATCATTTTGAAACAAGAAAATTTCTAAGAAGCTCATACCATGCTCTAGGAGCTTGTTTTAAACCATATAGCGCCTTTGAAAGTTTATAAACATGATTAGGGTATTTTGGATCTTCGAACCTCGGAGGTTGTTCAACAAATACAAGTTCGGAGATAGTTCCATTTAAAAAGGCACTTTTAACATCCATTTGAAATAATTTAATATCAAAGCTAGATGCAAAAGCAAGCAAGATTCTAATTGACTCAAGTCTAGCAACGGGTGCAAATGTCTCATCATAATCTAAACCCTCAACTTGAGTATAATCTTGAGTGACTAACCTTGCTTTGTTTCTTACCACTATTCCGTTTTCATCTTGTTTATTCCGGAAGACCCATTTTGTACCAATTATGTTGTGCTCCTTGGGTCTTTTCACCAAAGTCCAAACTTCATTTTGTGCAAAGTTGTTCAACTCTTCATGCATGGCATTAACCCAATCCGGGTCATCTAGAGCTTCATCTACATGCTTAGGTTCAAGAGAAGACACAAAAGAATAATGTTCACAAAATAAAGCTACTCTAGAGCAAGTTTGAACACCCTTACTCTCATCACCCAATATTTGATCTATTGGATGATCCTTGGCGATTGCATTGTGGATCTTGTAGGTAGTAGGTTGTTGATCCTTTTCTTCATCTTCTATAATTTGAACATTGCTTGTTGTAGAAGAGGTCGGAGGTTCAACTTGTCTTGATGTAGTGGGTGATGTTAGATCTTCCTTTGGCTTGATGTCTCCAATTTGCATATTTTCTATAGCCTTGCGTAATTCTTCATCTCCTACATCATCCAAATATTCTTGCTTTTCTTGAAAGCCATTAGTCTCATTGAATTGAAAATCACAAGATTCTTCTACTAATCCCGAATTTTTATTAAAAAATTTATATGCTTTGCTATTTTAAGAATATCCTACAAAAAATCCTTCATCACATCGACTTTAAAATTTTGAGAGCCGAACACCCTTTCTTAAGATATAGCATTTGCAACCAAATACTCTAAAATAGGATATGTTTGGCCTTCTTCCAATGAGAAGCTCATTGGAAGTCTTTTTCAAAAGACGATGCAAATAAAGGCAATTTATGGCATGACAAGCGGTGTTAATAGCTTCTGCCCAAAATTTATCGAAAGTATTATATTCATCAAGCATTGTCCTAGCCATTTCAATTAATGTTCGATTTTTCCTTTTTACAACTCCATTTTGCTCCAGAGTGTAGGTTGTGGAAAATTCATGCTTTATTCCAAGTTCATCAAAAAAATCTTCAATCTTAGTATTTTTGAACTCGGAAGCATTGTCACTCCTAATTTTTCTTTATTTTAAAATCAAATTCATTTTGGGCCCTTTTTGAAAAACTTTTGAAAATGCCGGAGGCTTCGCTTTTGTCATTTAAGAAGAATACACATGTATATCTAGAGTAATCATCTACAATGACTAAACATTAGCTATTGCCCCCGATGCTCTTATAGGTTGTTGGCCCAAATAAATCCGTATGTAAGAGCTCCAATGGCCTAGATGTTGACATGATATTTTTGGAAGGATGAGAATTTGTGACTTGTTTCCCGGCTTGGCAAGCACTACAAAGTCTATTTTTCTCAAACTTCACATCTTTCAAGCCAACAACTAAGTCATGTTTGAAAACCTTTTTAAGTTGTACCATACCCACATGACCTAGTCTCCTATGCCATAACCAACCCAAAGATGTTTTTGCAATTAAACAAGTTTTTAGACAAGATTCATTTGAGGAGAAATCTACTAAATAAAGGTTTCCAAATCTAAAACCTTTGAAGACAAGTTCATTACCATTTTTTTTTGAAATAATTATATTTTCTTTAGAGAAGGAGCAAGTTAAGAATAAATCACACAATTGAGCAACAGATAGCAAACTAAAATTAAATGTTTCTACTATAGATACATTAGAAATGGAAAGGTCATTTGAGATAGCAATTTTACCCAAACCAAGTACCTTTCCTTTGCTATTGTCCCCAAAGGTGATTTTCTCATTGCTCCCGCTCTCAAATGTGGTGAACATTTTCCGATCTCCGGTCATATGTTGAGTGCATCCACTATCAAGCACCCAATGCCTTCCACCGGTTTTGTAGTTCATCTACAAAAGAAAATCAAGTTCTTTTAGGTACCCAAATTTGTTTGGGTCCTTTGAGGTTAGTAACCAAGGTTTTGAGCACCCAAATGGATTTCTTTTTAGCACCCAAAATCGAGGTGCCAATAAAATAAGCAATAACATTTCTATTTTAGATATCTTAAGCATGTAACATGAATCATATAAACCAATTGATTGAATTTTACTTTTAGGACAATTATTGTATATATGTCCTACATCCTGGCACTTTGTGCATTACTTACCATTTTCTTTTACAAACCTTGTGGGTTTGTATGCCGTTTCTTACCTTTCTTGGGAATATACCCAAGTCCCTCTTTGTTGAATGAGCATCTTTGATCACTCAACAATTTATCAATGGTGGCCTTTCCCTTGTATGCTCTTTCTAAACTTTTGTTTAATTTTAGCACTTGTTCCTTTAAATTCTTATTTTCATTAACAAGTACATTATCATGAGCAAGAATTAAATCATTTTTGGAATCTGTTGTGGTTATAGACCAAACAGAGAGAGGTGTGGTAGTGGAGAGTTAGGTGAGCAATGCTTAGGGTTTTCCCCCATGGCCTGGATGATATATATATACTCAGATGGGGAATGTTTTTATAATAGTACCCTTACATTTGAGTATCCCTCTCAAGGGCATTTATGCCATTATACATGTCCCATTTTGGGCTTTATGACCTTCTAACAGGCCGGCTGGGCTTAGGTGGGGCCACACCTACAACAGAATCAATATTTGAAGAACATGGCATGGCAAGAAGATCATCACAAGATGTAGACATGCTAGATTTTGATATCTCTATACTAGGCATTTCATTTAGAATGTCACATGTAATTCCAATGCTAGTACAAATTTTTGATTTTCTTGGAGAAGTAAATCATGAGCTTTCTTTAGCTACTCATAAGATTCTTGGAGAGATTTGTGTTCTCTCTTCAAGGCCTTAAATTTTGATTTTTCTTTTCCAAGAAACTCATTTAGTTCAATTAGCATATCCATGAGATCATCATAAGAGGGTCAATCATCGTCAAGGAATTTTACCTTCTCTCCTTTAGCCATAAGGCAAGTAGGAGTGGAGAATAGTGATGAAGCCTTCTTGATGGTGATGCCAACTAGCCCCTTCTTCTTGGGAGACTCGTCCTCACTTGAGTCGGAGTTGGAATACTCCTCCTCGGAGTCCCACTCGCCAATGTGGGCTTCATTCTTTCCATCTTTGTGAAACTTCTTTTTGTGAATAGGAGGTTTTTAAATTTTTCTTGTTTACTAAATTAATTCTCTACAATTTTAATAGCAAGGATGTAAAGTAATTAATCCTACACAATTCTAGTCAAGTAAGCAACAAAACTAGCTCTAAATCAAGCAAATAATCTCAATAATGCAAACAAGTAAGAGCTAGAATAAAGCAAGTGAGAGATGTACACAATCGATGTTTTTACCGTGGTGTTCGAAAACTTGCCGGTTTCCCCTAATCCACGTTGAGGTTAGCCCAAACGAATTGGACCGGCTCCACGAATTAAGCCGAAGCACCTCGATCACTGGTGGTAGCTCTTCCCCGCTCCGGGTAGGTGAGCTCCAACCTTCACACGAATGTCGGGTCATCTCACAATCTCCTTTGAGAAGATCACCGATCAATCCTCCTCCAAATCGTCCAGGTGCCAGCAAGCACTAAGAGTAAAAGATTTGGGCTTCACTTGATTGCAATTTGAGTGCCAATGATCAACTAATGAATGCAATGCACTAAATTGCCAAGCCACCTAAAATTTAATGCTCAATGTGTAAACTAGGGGTGGAATGAATGCTCTATGCTCAAGAAATGTTCAATGGGCCGCTTCTTACTGTCCCTGAGCAGTGGTACAGGTATTTATACCCTCCACCAACAAAAACTAGCCGTTTGGAACAAATTCTAGAAAAATCAGGGTGAGCTGTAGTATCGCGGGTTTAAGGCCGGAACTACCGCTTCCCTATCTAACGCAACAGAACGGCTATGTCAAAGGCTCTGCAGTGACCGTTGGAAAGTCAGCGCGGTACTACCGCCATTGTAACTTTTGGTACTACCGCTCTGCGGTAGTTCCGCAAAGTCGGCGCGGTACTACCGCTTGAGCCGAACTACCAAAAGTCCCAAACTTGGTGCTCTCTGGAAAAAAGGCTCCGCTCCCCCTCCGGAGCTTCCGGGCTCTAGAAGTACCGGTCCGGACAGCGGAACTACTGCACCCTACGGTAGTTCTGGCGTTGAAATCACTGGTACTTCGGTTCCCGCAAAATCTAAAATGCATCCGGAGGTTTCTCTCTGGGAAAAAGGCTCTGCTCGGGTTCCGGAGCTTCTAGTCATCGGTAGTTTCGATTTTACCAGCGGTCCTGCGGTAGTTCTGACGTTGAAAACTACGGTACTACTGCTCTTCTAGAAAGAGCACAATTTTGGTTTTAAAGCTGATTTTTAACGAATGCATGCTGTTGTGGTTACAGACCAAACAGAGAGAGGAATGGTAGTGGGGAGTGGGAAAAAAGTGTCCTGCCTTCCCCCCTCATCCTGATATATATATATATTCATGTGGGGTATACTTTTACAATCATGCCCTTACATCTGTATATCCCTCCTAGGGGTATTTGAGTCATTGCACATGTTCTACTCTGGTCTTTATAGTCTTCTATCAGGCCTGCTGGGTTTAGGTGGGGGCCACCCCTACAACAAGAGTCTCTCATGGTGAAGGGCTTCACTGGGCCGAAGCTGCGGTTGATGTCCAAGTGGTCGTGCGCGTTCCGTCCCCTACCCTTCACATGGGTGGCGCGAGTGGCGCCCAAGTCGGCAGCGCGCGCTCCGCCCCTATCCTTGAACGGTGGCGCGGCCGACGCCAAGCTGAAGTAGAGGCGCGCGCGCGCTCCGTCCCCTGCCCTTCGAACGGGTGGCAGTGGAGCGGACGCCCAAGTCGAAGTAGAGGCGCGCGCGCTCCGTCCCCTATCCTTCGAACGGGTGGCCGCGGAGCTGGCGTCTAAGTTGAGGTAGAGGCACGTGCGCTCCGTCCCCTACCCTTCGAATGGGTGGCAGCGGAGCTGGCGCCTAAGTCGAGGTAGAGGTGCGCGCGCTGTTGGCCCTGCCACTTGGAAGCTGACGTGACCATGTGGACAGGTAGTGCGCTTTTAATGGCGGTTGGCATGCCAGGGGGCGGGTCATCGCCTTGTGTATTGTGCCTCCTCGTGAGTGGAGCATGCGACGGTTCCCGATGCACGTGCAGTGGGGTGCGGGTGGCTGTACTTACGCACCACTGCTAGGTGAACCGCCCAACACCCCTCATTTGTGCTTCCGACGGTTGGCATGCCGCCAATTGACGTCCCTGCACGCTGGAGCATGCGACGGTTCCCGATGCACGTGCAGTGGGGTGCGGGGTATAAATATGTTGGCGTTGGGGGCCGCTCCCTGGACATTCTTTGCTGCGCGTCCCGCACCTGTTCATGGTAAACTTCTCATATGTAGGCCAAACTTTTGTTCATCTGCGTTTGATGACTGCGTCGACCGACGCTAATGTCGTGTGAAGGCGGTGAACAAAAGTATGCCCTACTTGTGGGAATACTTCACGACTTGGTGTGGAAATGGCAGGGCCTGACCTGCTCCCGTAGACAGATATGAAGTCATCCGCAAATTGACCTTTGTACCGCGCTCGCTGCCCTCGCGCCGCATCTCTGCATACGACGGCAAGGTTTGCCTTGTTCTTCCTGACAGACCATCTACAGTCGGCGCTCCTGATGGAGGCTGTCCGCACCGTTTGGGGAAAACGTTGGTGCGCTGTAGGTGGTCTGTTAAGGAAGACCGAGGCAAACTTTGCGGGACCTGAGGCTGTCCGCGCAGGTTTTGCCGTCGGCACGGCCGCTGGCCCCTTTCCCCACGGAGGCAGAGGTCATGCCGAAGCTGCCGCCGGGGTCGCCTGAGCCATGGCGGTTTGCCATCGTGGCTCGGCGTCGGGTCGAGGCAGGTGGCAAAGTATCTCAGCTAAAGTAGAGGCTCGCCCGTGGCAGGGTGCCGAAGTTGATGCAGCGAAATTGGCGCGAGTTGGTGCCTAGCCGAAATGGAGGCGCGCGCGCTCCGTCCCCTAACCTTCGAACGGGTGGCAGCGGAGCTGGCGCCTACATCGAAGTAGAGGCGCGCGCGCGCTCCGTCCCCTACCCTTCGAACGGGTGGCAGCGGAGCTGGCGCCTAAGTCGAAGTAGAGGCGCGCGCTCGTCCCCTACCCCGAACGGGTGGCGCGAGCTGGCGCCTAAGTCGGCAGAGGCGCGCGCTCGGTCCCCTACCCTCGAACGGGTGGAAGCGAGCCGCGCCACGCCGGCAGAGCGCGCGCGCTCCGCCCCTATCCTTCGAACGGGTGGCGCGAGCTGGCGCCTGTCGGTGAGAGGCGCGCGCTCCGTCCCCTACCCTTCGAACGGGTGGCAGCGGAGCTGGCGCCTAAGTTGAAGTAGAGGCGCACGCGCTCCGTCCCCTACCCTCCGAACGGGTGGCAGCGGAGCCGGCGCCTACGTCGAGGTAGGGGCGCGCGCGCCCCTACCCCCCTACGGTGGCGCCGAGCGGGTGTCGGCGCGCGCGCGTCCCCCGCGGTGGCGCGAGCCGCCGCCACGTCGGAGAAGCGCGCGCTCCGTCCCCTACCCTTCGAACCGGTGGCAGCGGAGCTGGTGCCTACGTCGAAGTAGAGGCGCGCGCGCTCCGTGCCGACGCATGTCCTGCCAAAAGGCGGGTCGCCGCGTCGTACTGTGCCGTCCCGTGGGTGGGGCACGCGGCGGCTCATAATTGGGGGCGCTGCGGTATGCCAGGGGTTGCGTGATCGCAACCGCTTGCATTGACTGTCCTTGGTTCTGCGGTCACGTGCCGCGTGTACTGCCACGACGCCTCGGCTTCGGTTTGGGGAATCGTGCGGGACGGTCCTCTGTACAACTGCGGTCGCGCCCAGTGCACAGATCATCGCGACTCTTCGGTATTTGGGCGAGGTGGCTTGAAATAGGCGTCGTAACTGTGCCCCCGCAGCTCCACACCCGCTTCTTGCTTGCATCGCCTTCCGTCTTCCCCTTCGCATTCTCGTCGCCACCTTCCTTTTGCGAAAGGCGATGGCATCTGGCGGTGAACATGGTCAGGCGGCTGGCGGTTGTGGTGTCCGCCGGCGGTCATCACCGGTCGAGGTGAAGTACTCGATCGGCGAACGCGACCCTGCGGCGGCGAACAAGGTATGGCTGGCGGCGAAGGAAGGTATGTTCTCCGGCGAGTTGGGCCCCTCGCTCGTTATCGAGAAGGTTATCCAAACGCTGGTGCACGCGGGGAAGCTGTCCGAGCGCAAGGCAGTGCGACTGCCCACCGTCGATGAGACAAACCCGCGCCCCCAGAAGTCGGAGGCGATCGTATTCGTCGCCTTTCTTGACGCTAGGCTTCGCATCCCGGCGGCGGCGATTGTGGGCGCCGTGCTGCGGACTTTCGGGTTGGAGCTAGCGCAACTAACTCCGAACGCCGTGGCCCGGCTTGCGGTGTACAGCTGGGCCTTACGCTCGGGAGCGTTCTGGCCCAGCGCTTCGTTGTTCGCCTACCTGCACGAGGCGCGGTACCAGCCCAAAGAGCGGCAGGACGAGAGGCTGTCGAGCTTCGGCAGCGTCACCTTCATTCTGCGGTCAGGTTGCAGCAAGCTCTTCCCCGCGAATTCTACGCGCGGGAAGTGGGAGTCCAACTGGATGAAGCGGTGGTTCTATCACCGCGTGGAGAGCGGGAGCGGCCTCGAATGCACGGGCCGGCCGATCACGTTCAAGACCTCGCCCGGCCGAACGCTAGATGATGAGGACCAACGAAGGGCCCGACGGCTCGTAGGAATAGCCGCCCGCCTGAACATGCGTGACCTCGCCGAAGAGTACATTATGTACGGCGTGGCCCCGCTTGCCCATGACTGGCGGCTTGCCGCCGAGAAGCGCCAGGACGACAATGTTTCACCGCGGATCTGCTCGCTACCGGCGCCACCCAGTCTTCGTAAGTCTTGACCGCATCTCCCCTTTGCGTGCTTTGAATGCATTACCTTAGTGTTGCCGCTTGTTTGGCCTCAAGGATCTGCTTGGAGGATGCGGAGCTGGCCGCGCGTGTGTTCCTGGGGCCGTACACCAAGAGGGAGCACGAGCAGCGCGCGTCTGCTACCGCCGAGGCGGGGCTGGGGCGGATAAACCGCGTGTGCGAGGCCCTAGGCCTTGCCGTGCCGGAGCGTGCTGCTCCAGATGACGGCGCAACAAAGAGGAAGGCGTCGTCTCGCAAAAGGAGCCGAGGCGGAGCGTCCGCCCCGCTTGGTGCTGCAGCTGCGGCTACTACTGCTAGCTCTCCCGAAGGTGCGGCAGATGCGGAGTCGGATTCGGCGAAGTACGCCAATTCAGAGTTGGGAGGCGCAGACGCCAGAGGCGAAGGATCTTCGGCGAGCGTCTTGGGCGCCGAGCCTACCCCGAGCAGTCGGGGGGAGGAAACCTCATCACCCGCTGCGGTCGTCGAGGCAGGAAACGCGCGGGCCAGCGGTGTGGAGGTGGACCCCTCTACCGTGTCTGCTCTGGCGCTGGAGGCCCCCCCGCGAGGGCGCATGGAGATGAGCCTTCGCCGATAGTGGCGGCGGAATGCAAGGCGCCCCTCGCAGCACCCACCCCGGCGGGGCCTTCGCCCCCGGACGCCGTGGACGCAAGAATTCCTCCAGCGGCATTTGCTGGGGTGGTACCGCCGCTTGCTCCGGCCAAGTGGCCGTGCCTGCGGCCTGAGCTCCATCGGACGACGAGGGGTTTCGTCGTGGCAACGGGCATCAGGAGCTTGTGGGATTCGGATGCCCACAGCGAAGTCCCGGTGGCATCGGCCCTCTCTGCCCTTCAGGCTACACTGCCCGCCGCACCGGAGCGGTCGGCGTTGGCTCCGAGCCCAGAGACCTCTATTCCTTGCGGGACCCTGACGTCCGCAAGGGCCCATGTCGCCGCTCCCGCGCCTGCGACTAGGGGGACGGGCCCGCGAAGCCCTCCTTCCGCTACTGAAGGTACGGTGGCTGAGCTGACCTTGGTAGGTTTTTTACTGCGCTTCACGATGCTCACGCGTAGTTTTGCCTGCAGCGTTGCTTATCCCGGGAGAGGAGGCTTTGCCGGAACGCGAGGTTCGGCCGCCGCACGAGCGCCCGTTCCAACCCTGCGGACTTCGTCCCCCCGCCGGAGGCGCTAAGGGCATGGCACAGCATTGTGGATGACGCGGCTGCCAGCGCCAGGCGGCAGGCGCTACCCACTTATGGGGTGGACCGTCTGAGGGACGGCTTCGAGGTGTCGGGAGTGCGGGTAAGTACATAGTTATATGACCACTCCAGGCCGCGCTGCGCTTGTTGAATCGCTTCTTGCCCTACAGACCCTGGTGTTGGGGCAGGCCCTGCGGACGGCGTACGCTCATGCGCAAAGGGCGCTGGAAGATAGGCTACAGGCCGCCGAGGGGCAATTGCACGAGGCCGCTGGGGCTCGGTCCACCCAGGATGTCCGACTCTGCCAGCTTGAGGCGGAGTGTGCCGAGGCAAAGGCGCACGCCGAGGGGCTGCCGCGTCGGCGCGAAAGTCAGCCATCGAGGCGGCGCGGATAGAGTTCGCAGCGGAGCGGGACGGCCTTTTGCAGCAAGTCACCTTGCTGGAGAAGGAAAAGGGCGAGCTTGCCTCGATTCTAGCAGAGCGCAACCAGACGCTTGACGAGGCTTCGGTCATTGCGTGGGATGCCCTGCAAATGCTGGAAGTCCATCTCCAAGGACTTGTGGCTGAGGTGCCAGATCACGCCTTCGGCCCGGAGGAGTTGCTGACGGCCCTTCGCTGGATCCATGATGCCGCCGACGTGGCGCGTGGAGCTGCGACGAACTTTGGTGACCACTGCGCCTACGTGGCATCATGCTTGGTGTGCGCCCTTCTTCGGCACCGTGGTTGCGCACACATCGCCGAGCTGGCGAACCCGCAGCTGGAGATACCCGGCGGAGCTGGGGTGATGTCCGGTGAAGTCTGCGCCGTTCGCCACCCCCTCAAATTCTTCTACGAGCGGATCTGGGACTACGCCGGGATAGCCACTGCGCGGGTCGAGCTCCGGAAGTCCCTTCACGGGGAGGGGAGTCTCGGCCAATTTCTCGACGAAGTCCCGCGGCGCGACGAGGGTGGCGCTGGGGCCTCCGAAGATGCCGACGGCTCACAGGTGCGGCGCCAAAGTAGCTAGGTGTGGGCGTGCATTGTAATATTTGCCCCCTCGCTGAATGAATAAAGTGTATGCTTGCTTCACGAACTGACTTCGTGCCTTCATCCCGGGCAGCTTCCTTGCTGGGGGCGGCTGCTTGCGTCTGGCCGTGCGACCCGACGGCGCCTTCGACGGTGGCGAAGGGCCGAGGAGTCCTCGAACTTTTGGGCAGGCCGACCTTCTTCAGGCGAGGCCCCAGCTCTAGCGCGTATCAAGGACGAGCCCGCGGAGTAGTGGCCTAGCGTAGCAGGGACGCCGCCAGGCCTTTCTAGCTTTGTGATTTTTTGCAATATACATAAGATTTTCGAGTATTTCGGGGTATGTGCTGCAAGTTTCCCTTTCGGGTTCACCAATACGCCACACGCTGTGCGGGGGTGAGGTCTCTATGCTCGAAGTGCGTCGTTGTCGCAGCGGTTGCGCGGGGGCTAGCGGTTGCGCGGGGGCTCCGTCCGCCCAGCCGAGGTGGACGTGTTGACGCTCCCGGGGCCTTGTTCGACGTCCACCGGGGTTGGCGTGTTGGTTGCCTGGCAGGATGGCGTGTATAGGGGCGGACCCGATGCTCGCCCTTCCATCGCCTACGATTGGCGCGCGCGAGGCGAAGGTGCGCGCGACGTTGCGCCCCGCCCCTTGCGGCGGGGCAGCCGATGTACTCGCGCGTCGCCCCTACCCTTCGAGCGAGTGGCGCGGAGCCGGCGCCGAAGTCGAAGTAGAGACGCGCACGCTTCGTCCCCTTCATGCATTTCCCATGGGAGCAGCCTCTGGTGCGCTGTATGCGCCATCCGGCTCGGTGGGGCGCGCGATTGATACCCGCGTCCTCCGCCCGCTCCGCAGAGCGCGCGGAGGGCACCCGCATTTTATCCAGACTCCGTAGAATGCGCAGGGAGAACATCTGTGCCTTTTTTATACTCCGTAGAGTGCATGGGATAAACATCCACGTCTTATTTATACTCCGGGGAGTACGCACAGGGACGAGGTCCCTGGCGTGCGTGGAGTTCGCGTCTTGTTTAGACTCCGTAGAGTGCGCAGGAAGAACATCCGCGTCTTTTTTATACTCCGTAGAGTGCGTGGGATTAACATCCACGTCTTATTTATACTCCGGGGAGTACGCAGAGGGACGAGGTCCCTGGCGTGCGCGGAGTTCGCGTCTTGTTTAGACTCCGTAGAGTGCGCAGGGAGAACATCCGTGTCTTTTTTATACTTCGTAGAGTGCGTGGGATTAACATCCACGTCTTATTTATACTCCGGGGAGTACGCAAAGGGACGAGGTCCCTGGCGTGTGCGGAGTTCGCGTCTTGTTTAGACTCCGTAGAGTGCGCAGGGAGAACATCTGCGTCTTTTTATAGTCCATGGACTAGCGCGTGCGGAGGTGAACCTCGACGTCACGTCTTTTTTAGAGTCCATAGGCTGGCACGTGCGGAGGTGAACCTCGACGTCACGTCTTTTTTAGAGTCCGCAGACTGGCGCGTGCGGAGGCGAACCTCGACGTCACGTCTTATTTATACTCCGCAGAGTGCGTGCGGCGTCCCCGCACGCCTTTGGTTTATACTCAGCCCGTCACCTTTGGCTACGGCGAGTGCACACGCGACGACGCGACTTCGATTATACTCGACCCGCACCCGAGCTACGGCGAGTGCACATGCGAGCGTGCGTCTTCGGTTTATACTCAGCCCCGTCACCTTTGGCTACGGCGAGTGCACACGCGAACGTGCGGCTTCGATTTATACTCAGTCCCATACCCCAGGCTACGGCGAGTGCACACGAATGTGCTGTTTCGATTTATACTCAGTCCCGTACCCCAGGCTACGGTGAGTGCACACGCGAATGTGCGTCTTTGATTTATACTCAGTCCCGTACCCCAGGCTACGGCGAGTGCTCACGCAAGCGTGCGTCTTTGGTTTAAGCGCCCGGAGCACATGCATAGGCCAGGCCTCCGCGCACCCTTCGTCGCGTTTTGATGTATAACAATCAATCGACAAGCGACAAACGGTGAACTTTATTGGCTTCCCGTTTGCGCGGGTGAGCAATTACAAAAGAGGGATAGACTAACCGTTTGTCCCTGGGGCGGTTGGAGCCTCTAGTGGTTAGGCTATCTGCAGGGACCGCCCAGTTGCCTTCGAACGATGCCGTGAGACTCCCGTTTTGTGTCGACTCTAAGAGCGTTGTTGAGCTTCGCGACGCGGATACCTCGTACCCGGTTCAATGCGCCGGGCCATCTCTTGGTCACCATGGATGGTGATAACAGCCCGCGGCCCTGGAATCTTCATGCATAGATAGCCGTGGTGCGGCACCGCGCCGAAGGAGTTGAGGATTGGGCGCCCCAGTATGGTATTGTAGGGGTACGGGAGGTCAACCATGTCGAAGGTAGCGTCTTCGGCCCGCACGTTGTCGTCTTGGCCAAACGAGACTTGGAGGCATATCTGGCCAAGCGCCCGTAGGGGCTGTCCCCCGAAGCCTTCAGGGGAACTCCCGAGGGCCCTAGACGGCTTCGAGGGATCCCCATCCGGTCGATGGCCGCCGCAAACAATACATTTGCGGAGCTACCTCCGTCTACGAGGGCACGCCCCACGTCGCATCCCGCGATGATGACCCGGATGATTAGGGGGTCCTGGTGAGGAAAGTCTACGCCTCGGGCATCCTCGGGTGTGAACGTGACTTCGCGCTGTGCCCAGTCTGGTGGTGCTTGCGTTGGGTATGCCGCCACGTGATGCAACCATCACGCATAGGTCTTCTGCTGCCGTGCTGAGGCGAACTCCAGCGCAGAGCCTCCGGATATGACGTTGATGACCCTGCAGTGTGCTGCCTCCGGGGCCTGCAGCTGTAGGAGGCCCTCCCGGGGATGCTGCACGTGAGCCTGGATCCGCAGGTGGCCTTCCTAGGGCTGTACCCCTTGCCCCTGAATCTGCATGGGGGCTTCATACGGGAGCTGGACGTGGGCCACCACAGGCGGACGCGCCTCCGGGTTCCTGTCCCTAGCAACGCTCTGGCGGAGCGCCGCAATGGAGATGCACGAGCGTGTGTCGTGGGTGCCTCGGCCGTGGACTTCACACCACAGCCCATGTTGCCGGTCGTCGTAATCTCACGGCCTCGCCTCTCGCGGCCGCCGCGACCACCTCGGCCCCGGCGCCCCCGATTGCCACGACCCGTGGAGGCGCTTTCCTCGGAACCGCCATCGATGTCGAAGACAAAGCGGCCTCGCCGCGACTTCTGCTGTCCGCGCTTGGACCTACTGGACGGCTCCTTATGCGGGGCTTCGCTGCGATCGGTCGCATCCTTGGACGACTCCGGCTTGCGCTTGCCCTTCGAAGAGCTATCCTTGGACGGATCTTCTTCGACCCTTGTCGATCCATCGGCCTGGTTAGTATCGGGGTCATCACCCCGCCTCCGCCGGGCGTCCTCTTCCGCCGTGGCGTACTGCTCCATCTTGTCGAAGAGCTTTGCCACCGTCTTGATTGGCTTCCGCGCATTGTACTCGGCCATCGGACCCGGGCGGAGGCCTTGTATGGCTGCGTTGACGACGGTGGTCTCGTTGATGTCCTTGACTTGGCAACGTATCTTCGCGAAGCGCTTGAAGTAGTCCCAGAGCTTCTTCGAGGGTTTCTGCTTTACGGCGAAGAGTTGATCCGCGTCGACCCGCTCGACGTAGTTTCCCTGGAAGTTGTTGTGGAGGCGGTTGCGGAGCTGCTCCCACGCGTAGATGGAGTTCGGCTCTATGGTAAAGAACCAGGAAAGTGCCACTCCCTGTAACGCGAGGGGGAGCCCCTTCGCCTTTGTGGTATCGTCTCCCCCCGCTGCCTCGATGGCGGTTTCATACACGCGTACGAACTCGCGAGGATCCGTATCGCCTTTGAACGGCTCGATGACGCTGGGGAACTTGAAGTCTTCGGGCCATTCCGCTTGCTGCAATCCTGCCGAGAGCGGGGACTCTGGATCGACGCGTCGTAGCGGGGCGCGACTAGATGTGGGGGCGTCGCGACTGTCCGCCCTCTCCGGTGTAGGCTCCGGCGCGACCACTGGTGCGGCCTGCTAGCTCCGGGCCTCCTGCATGTCTCGGACAGCTCCGCGAAGATCTCCGAGCTCCCGCTGGAACGCGTTGAGGACCGCCAGCAGAGCGCTTTCTACCGCAGCTGAGGGCGGGGCCACCGGCCCGCTCGGCGTGCGAGTCGGTATGGTGACTATCGCCTCCCAAGGTCCCAGGCTGCCGACCGCTCCGTCATGGCTGCCCCCAACCGCCTGATCCATGGTGGCGGGGTCGGTTGTGGTCGTCGCGGTGGCGGGGTCGGTTGTCATTGTCGCGGCGGCGGGGTCGGTGGTGGTCGTCGCGGTGACGGGGTCGGTGGTGGTCGTCGCGGTGGCAGGGTCGGTGGTGGTCGTCGCGGCGGCGGGGTCGGTGGTGGTCGCCGCGATGGCGGGTCGGTTGTCGTTGTCGTCGCGAACGCCGATGCTTGCGCCGCAGCACCGACGCCGAGGCCCCGTGCTCACGCGCGCCGACCCGACCGCCTTCTTTCCCTTAGCCGCCGATGAAGCTTTTTGGTGCCATCTTCTTCTTCGGTCTTCGGCTTGTCCTCGCCCTCCCCACGACGGGCGCCAATCGTTGTGGTTCTGCACCAAACAGAGAGAGGAATGGTAGTGGGGAGTGGGAAAAAGTGTCCTGCCTTCCCCCCTCATCCTGATATATATATATTCATGTGGGGTATACTTTTACAATCATGCCCTTACATCTGTATATCCCTCCTAGGGGTATTTGAGTCATTGCACATGTTCTACTCTAGTCTTTATAGTCTTCTATCAGGCCTGCTGGGTTTAGGTGGGGGCCACCCCTACAACACATGCTTTTAAATTGATCCAATGGCACATAATTTTTGCTATCAAGCTACTTGCCATGATCCCTCTTTATGGTACGATTATCTACCCTATAATCCGCTCTTCCATCTTTTCTCCTTAAGACCGGTTAAAATATAAAAGGGATCCTATTCTAAGTATATCTTTGCCTTAAGCCATTTTTGGTTCTTCACATTTATCCTTTGCCTTAAGCCATTTTCTCCTTCGTGTTGACCATGGACCTCACTTCTTCCCTAAGCCGAGTCCATGGTCGTCTCTTCCTTTTGCAAGCAATTTCTATACTTGCAATGTGTAGGTCCACCAATGGCTCATGCATTGGCATGTCTCTCTGTGTTGGTTCCCCCGACCATGCCTCACTTGCACCGACCGCATCATTCGATGAACCGTTGCTCGAACCTTCCCTTAGACATCCCTTGTCTTCTTCTGTGCTTCATTTGAGCCAAACTACCCCGCCTAGCTTTCTTGACCGCACCTTAGCTCATCCCCAAGCCTAATCCAACTTCACGCCGTCGACCATATTTGCCTCCAAGCACCTTGTACATCAAAGACTAAGAAAATATTTCTAGGTATAAATTCTTCGTAACTTGACCCATATTAGTCCAAACATGATTTATACACCATAAATGCAATGACTTAGACTCTAGAGCTCAACCCATGACCAAATCTCCTAATTTTCCAAAAGTCTAGAACCAACAGACCTCAATGGGGTGGCCGATCAGACCACTCTAGCCTATCTGAATACCACCCTAGTGGATAGTTAGACCGCCAAGCTCACCCTAGTCAGATTGCCACCCTGCCCAGTCATATTGCTCTAGCTTAGCCCGAAAAACACTCTCTTTGGAACATAGCTATCGCTAACTATTTTCTGATCACACCACAACCCTAGTATGACTACCACCATGGCTAGTCACACCGGAGGCTAACCACTGGTCAAACCGCTGACCATCAACCAGTTTGACCATCGTCGGCCAGTCAGACCATGGCTTCTATGCCAGCCTGACTATCGCCTGTACGGTCTGACCACCAGCCCTAGGCCGGTTAGACCCCCTCTGGCAAAGATGCATGAGAGGTAAAATGCAGACTTTTGCAAACTCAAATCTCAACTCAACATGATTGCCAATTGTTTAACACGCATGAAACAATGGTATTCTCAACATGCAGTTCTTCAATCTCCTTCTTGATGAACATATTGGCAATACCTCAAAAATACAAATGAGAGCACAATCAAGTTGATTCTTGGAAAGCAGGAGCAATTGTGAAAGAGAGCTTCACTTGGTCTATAAGATGCAAACAAAATTGAAAATGAGCAAGTGAGCAAGAAATGAAGTGAAGCAACTAGATAGAGCAAGTTTTCAATAAAAAACTTCAACTTCACCAAGAAGTAGGAATTCTCACTCTAGGTCCATATGAAAGAATAATTGTTATGCTTGGCATTGGTTATGGTGAGAAGAGATCAATAAGATCAAGAAAAACTCAAAATTTTCCAAAAACACTTTTAGCTCCTCCTTTTCATACAAATTTCTCCCCTTACATGCAAATGCTCAAATATACCATTTTAGCCTTAAATCACTTGAAATGAGCATTTTTGGGCATATTTTTTCCCGCTTTGACAATGAATTCATCAGGTTTCAATTTTTTTCCTTTACAATGAATTCATCAAAGTTCAAATTTTTCTCAGTTGAATCTATGCAAATGATGCAAGAAACAAATTCTCTCCTTTTTGACAAAATAGAGGGATCAAATAAAAACATAAGAGAGTGCATCATGCAAATGGAATGCCTGCAATTTTATTCAATTAAACTTAGTAAGGAACTATGAAGATTATCCATGTTGATTCAAAACAAGAATTATTGTAAGCCATATGATGAGTAGAAGCTATCTAGATCATGACAATTCAAATATAGCAAAGCATGTCCAAACTAGCACAAGATCTATGAATTAAATCATTTTGAGTATATGTTAAGATGATCAAAATTCTAGTTTAGCTAAAAGTATCCAAATATGAGCCAAGCAATATCAATATTCTAAAAGAAACCAAGAAGTTATAATTGAATCATTTAGAGTGCTACAAATTTAATATTGAATTATTTTGTTCAAATACATGGAATTGAGCACAAAGAGCACATTTTGCACTTTTAAAAACACATTTTGGTCTTATCTTAGCAAAGCAAGTTTTGTGCTAGGAGCTACCATAAAGTCCCAGAAACATGGATAAATTAGGGAAAAATCAGTGAAAACTGTCTTTAAAAAAAACACTTGAGAACCAAATGAACATGAAAATTCTAACTTTTAGGATTGGATTATATTAATAGGAATGAAGATAAGCTTGGAGGTTTATACGGTAAAATATGTGTGCATGTGCATTTTCTACACTTGGGTAACCGGGCTCCTATATCCTGATATTTCAATGCTCAAGCCAGGTTATTATAATAATACAAATTATTTATTACGAACTAAACTTAGAAGAGTTATTCATATCCGATGTGAATTCATGTTCGAATTTACCTCAAGTATTTATTAACAGAGATATGCCTTTTTTCTTTGTTCTGGTCCGTTCATGTTCGAATTTGCCTGAAGTATTTATCGACAGATATGACTTTTTTTTTTGTTCTGGTCCGTGTACGGTACGATTCGACAATCCACCCATTGATTCACCAATACCACAAGTGGTATTGGCCTTTAGCATCATAACACTAGCTCTTAGAGGCGGATTAATTAGCCGTATGCAGCTTTATCCCCCACTAATGCCAAACAATTCCCAATCTTATCTTCCCAGGAGCACTTGCTTTTCCTTTATGACTTCATATTTGCAAAAGATATGAAATGCTTTAACCTTAACCATGTCAAGGGCGCCGTTGACCAATTACGTCCTGTATGGGAGCTCAGCACAAGAGGCGGATGGGGATGGTTGCTTGCCTTTTGATCCGTGCATAAGTATAAACTTTGGGATCATCCTCGTATGTGCACCGATCAATGTGATACGTTTCGATTAGACTGTTAGATAAGGTTGTCAAGTGTTAATGCCATCGGAGAAGTGGTTTTGGATCTGTCTCATGATGTATTCACTTGCAGCGATGCAACAAGATTATACTCCGGAGTAGGAGACCCGTGGAAGGAAATGCCTATAATTAAGACATACACTGATAAGAGGTTATGGGATGAAATCCCCTCAATAACCATAGTCCATACACCTACAAAATAGGAATTAAAACTCATAATCTTGGAATATTAGTATTTGAAAGAACCAAACATGCCCATAGTCTACCATACCAACCGATTACTTCACCAGTTCGCCTGATACCGGTGGGCACTCGTAATTATTTGTAATACAAATATCTTATTTTTCATTTGAAGGGAAATTGTAGGTCTGAGCCACCTTTCCAGTGCAAACACGTGCACCTTTCTTAATTATCAGTTCAAGTTTAAATTTTGTTACTCCCCAAGTCACACAAAGAGTGTCGTTTTAGACATTTGATGTAGTCTCTACAACACCAAGTTTGATCGTTATTTGTTATTATAATATATATATAAAATTATTATATCATGAATTCTAGACAAATCTAGATATAGTACTATTTTCATATGTTCAACATCAATATTCATAGACGTATTGATGGACGAAGTCTAAAAAGTTCCATTGCACATGTCTCAAAACTGACACCTTTTGTGATGGAGTACTCTCTCCACTCACAAATGTAGATTGTTTTTGGCTTTTTACAATCTCAAATGCAAGATTTTAACAATTATTTATTATTATAGTATACTAGCAAAGATAATAAAAAATATATATTACAAAAATATTTTATAAAACAAATCTAATGATGTTGTTTTCATATAGTTAATCTATATATTTTAATATATATTAATAGTCAAAGATTGACTATACAAAACCAACAACTACCTTTATTTGTGGGCAAAGGAGTAGCAATTAGCGGACTCATGATTCATCCATCGAAAAATGACTAAAAATGTAATGATTATTGTTGTAGGGGTGGCCGCCACCTAAGCCTAGCTGGCCTGCTAGGAGGTTGTAAAACCCAAAACGGGAGATGTATAAGGGCATAAATGCCCTTGAGGGGATACTTGGGTGTAAGGACACAACTGTAAAATGCTCCCCATGTGAATATATATAAGCCATCTAGGCCATGGGGAAAAATCCCAAGCATTGCTTACCTAACTCTCCATTACCATACTACATCTCTCTGTTTGGTCTATAATCACAACAGTTGGCGCCGTCCGTGGGGAAGACAAGAGCAAGCTCCAAGATCTGAAGAAGGATGGCACAAAAGAAGGCTTCATCATCGGCGGCGGCGAAGAAGAAGAGGGGTACAAAAGAAGCACTCGGAGACGCGAAGGCTTTGGCATCGGCTGTGGGTGCAAGTGACAGCGCCGGCGCTGCGGCTGCCGACCTCGACGCTCGTGGCGCGATGGTCGTCCCAACTGCTGGCGCGGCGGTTTGCGCAGGTACGGAGCGGGTCGCCGAGAGTGCTAATGCTAATGCCCACGCAACCACATCCGCTGCCACCGCGCCCGGTGAGGGAGCAGCAGGGGGCCTTGGCGGTAACGTGATGAGGACATCCTAACCTTCAATAACCACACTGAAGATGATCATCTCCGCGACCAAGATATTCTCAAGGACCAACAATATCAAGGACCAATCACGAGAAGACGCGTTAAGCAAATACATGATCAGGTGAATGCTAACCTAAGCTACATTTTAGATTCTTGTGACTTGGTCGTGCCCCCTACCTCTTCTTCTTTGATTGAACTCAGGTGCATTGGGGAGGAAAAGGGAGGTCCAAAAAACCAATGAGTTTTGCAATCTTTATCTGCATGAATTATAATATTTCCAACCAGCATATACTAGACCAATGGATGGCTTGTCCAGTCCATTTTCCTATGTTTCAAACCGTGCATCATTTGGAGTTGCGTAAAAAAGTTATGGTCATTTTAGTAATAGCTGCACAAGCTGATAAATGCTGTGTGAAAACTGAAGACTCTTTGAAGGCTTGTGCACCATCCTGTCATGTTTTACTGTGCATATCCTATATGGATGGAAAGATAATCAAGTCTATTTTCATCTCCAACAAATGGTTCATCTTTTGGACTTCCGAGGAGAGAGTTATTGCTCTTTTACTAAAGACTACGCAGAAGTTGAGCAGACACGCAAGAATTTGAGAATACTCCTTTAATGCTTCAACCAATTGCCCTTCCACCTTCCAACGTGGTTATTGGACCGAAATGGCGACAGAGGGGGGGTGAATGTTGACCACTAAAAATTCGTCCCCCTCAAGTACCCACGATGAAACCTTCTTCAATAGCTATGAAGAAAAGCTATGAAGAAAAGTTCTCAAGAAGTGTTCACTTAAAGGTACTCTTCTTCAATAGCCACAGGGCTATGAAGAAGGATCAAAGGCCTACTGAACACTGGAACACAAAGAAAACAAACATCCAAAACCAAATAACAAAACCCAACTCGGGCGGTCTGACCGCTGGGTAAAAGCCGGTCTGACCGCTGGGTAATAGCCGGTCTAACCACCCCCAAAACGCCGGTCTGACAGCTCCCTTGGTTCCAGGCAGCCGAGAGAAAACTGAAAATCTGAACTATGGGTAAAAACTTCAGATCTTCAAAATTCAGAGAAAGTGAACGATTTCTCCCATTCTTTTTGCCCCAGAGCACCACAACTATATTCCTTGGGTGAATGTCGATCACTAAAAATTCGTCCCCCTCAAGTACCCACGATGAAACCTTCTTCAATAGCTATGAAGAAAAGCTATGAAGAAAAGTTCTCAAGAAGAGTTCACTTAAAGGTACTCTTCTTCAATAGCCACAGGGCTATGAAGAAGGATCGAAGGCCTACTGGACACTGGAACACAAAGAAAACAAACATCCAAAACCAAATCACAAAACCCAACTCGGGCGGTCTGACAGCTGGGTAATAGCCGGTCTGACCGCCCCCAAAAGACGGTCTGACCGCCCCCAAAAGCCGGTCTGACCGCCCCCAAAAGCCAGTCTGACCGCTCCCCTGGTTCCAGGCAGTCCGAGAGAAAACTGAAAATTTGAACTATGGGTAAAAACTTCAGATCTTCAAAATTCAGAGAAAGTGAAGGATTTCTCCCATTCTTTTTGCCCCAGAGCACCACAACTATATTCCAAATAGCAAGGAGGGCTTGGGAAGCAAAGAAATCACATCAAGAAACAAGAATTTTAGATTATAGTAAAAATCTGAAAAATTGCACGAGCTGAGCCAAAAATCAAATTACTCCCCAATCCTTGATCCTTTGGCCATGAAACTTTGAGGATAGGTTTTTAATAACCTCAGGACTCTAGAAGCCATGTTTCAAGCCATCACACAAAGGGAATCACATATTTGCTCCAAACCCTAGAAAATAAAAACTGAGACACTACACAGTGCTCAACCAAAATCCAAATCCCTCACAAATCGTTGATCCTCTGGCCATGAAACTTTGAGGGTGGCTAATTGATATCCCCTGGGCTCTAGAGACCAAGTTTCAGGCCATCTCAAGAAGGGAAACAAGATTCCCACCAAAACCCTAGAAAGGAAAGTAATGAACAGAGGAGGCGCAAAAAGCAAAACTGAAATTAAACACTTGCCTCTAGGATTTCAACTGACCAAAGGGTCTAGAAGTGCAATTCTATCATAGAGCAACCCATTTTGGCACTCACCGGCAAGAAACAAGCCAAAAACAAGAAATCAAGCCAAAAGAGCATCGTAGAGCAAAAACCGACAGAGAGCTAGACACTCAATCAAATTCAACCAAAGCCATCTCATATTGATAGAGAGGAAAGGAGATACATGATTGATACAAGAGGAATGATTCCAAGATCCTCAACTCATCCTCTCCCTCTCCCTAAACCTCAAGAACACTCACTACATGTTGGAGGAGGGGATGAACACCCAAAGAATGCTACAAAGGAGGACACAAGCACAGAGCCTTCTCTGCCTCTCCTACCAACTCTCAACAACTAAATCCTTAAAGTCAAAACAAACTCTACAAAGCTCATTTTGACTAAAGCAACACTCTACCAACCTCTCAAACCCTAGAATGCTTGGAGTGCATCAGTGGGCATGCAGCCACTCCCTCATATTTATAGCCCTTGGCTAACGGGTCTCCACCCTGTTACGCCCGCTAAATCCAACGGAACCCGCTCCCACTTGTGCAGCCTCGCGAAATGACCATTTCGCCCCTCCTGCACCTTCCGGGAAGCTTCCGCATTCCTTGTCGTCCACGACTCGCAATCACATCGAATCTCCACCGTCTTCGACACATCTCGACCGTTCTGACCTCGACACCGCCCGTGTCTAGTCCGGTCACCCCGTGTCTCGCCACGACTCCGCCTCGATGTCCTGCAACCATCACAGACAAGAAACATCAAATAGCACCGCTCAATACATGAAAGCATAAATGCATTAATGAAATAGCCCAAACCTGACAAGTCGACATAATATGCAATCTAAACCCTTTGGCTAGGTTTGAGAAAGTTCGATCGAGTCCATCGCACCAACGCAACGACATGGTCCGAACCAACCAAATCAAACTCGACTTCCGTAAACCAATGTCAATTACTCATCACATACATGGGATGACCTCCACATGGTCTCTCAGTGGTGACTTATGTTCATACATAGCTAGAAGGGTTGTTCCTAGTATATATACCCCTCTACTCCTATCCGTAGGGGCTCTTTTCTTTTGGAGATTGATTTTATTAAGAACAATGAGAGTGTTCTTGTTTACCGAGTTCTTGTGATTCCCCGCGAATTGCATCTAGCTTGTGCTTCTACACCATCGAGCGTAGCTGTGTGAGTTAGTATTCAGGTTTGTGGACTAATGATTGTCTCGGATAGCATGCTACTGTTGGCTTCCTCGTCGTTGAGTTACAAATTTCCCAAAAGTACCGTTCTTGATCCTACGCCGTGAGATCGGGCAAGTCAGTGCATTGGCTCTCACGGGCAAGTGCGCATCATCTGGTATCAGAGCCGGCGTTCCCATGGTAGGATTAATTTACCCCTAATTTCAGTAGTAGATTAGTTCATGTTCATTACCTAATTAGCATCATCTCTTTCGTTGAGAACTACTTAATTAGTAGCTTGTCTTTGATCCTAGCGTCCAGAACCGAGAAAAATTGAGAATTACCTAATTAGTAGCTTGTCTTTGATCCTAGCGTCCAGAACCGAGAAAAAAAACCCAGCAATTTTTTTAGTTCTGATTTTTTTAGAGTGCATTACCAAGTTCTAATCCTTAGAGACGCTGTCTAGTATTGCTAGTCATTGAGTGCATTACCATACTAGTTTGTTTCATTTAGTATAGTTTGTTTCATTAGTAACATATTAGTTCGGATCAGCAAAAAAAGAAAAAAAAAGAAGCAAAAAAAGAAAAAAAGTATGCATTGAGAGAAAAAAACGTGTTCTCTATTACCATTTCACAAGTTAAGAACGTGCGTTGGTTCTGCTATTTGAGCACCAATAGAGGAGAAAAAAAGGTTGTGCTGCAAGAATCTACACTTTGCATTTTCAGAAGGTCTTTCTGTAGGGTTGGTGCAAAGACTGGCAATCTAGGCATCGATTTCTAGTTGGATTACTATTTGATTTTGCTACTACTAAATTTCAGCATTGTACTCCTTGTGATTATCACTTACCTAGCTCCACCAAAACACCATTAGCGCTTCCTTTACAATCGTGTGTCCACATCTGAGTTGTTACCACCAGTACAAACACCATGATTCGGCGAGGAGCATAAGAGCTTGGGTAAGCAAGAGGTGAGTTGTGAGTTGTCCACATATATACATATTTGTTGTCAGTCACAGTTAACATGACAGGAACGTCGGAGAGTGTGCACCATCCTCATGGTGAGGACGCTCAAGTCTCAGTGACACGTCAAGAATTTGATCGTCAAACACAGCACTTCGAAGGGAGGCTCAATCGCAAGATCATGGCGCTTGAACAGCGGTTGGAGGGCACTTTTGCGAGGATGCTCGATGAGCATTTTCCTGCAGTGGGTAATGGGAATCATCAACAAAACCCCGCTGCCCCACTGGCCGATGATACAGAGGGCGGTGCTCTACCCGATGTTGCACGGGGTAGGGGCACCCTAGGTGAAGATTTACGGCCTTTCTGAGGCCGTGGTGCACGCGGTCGTGGCCTTGGTCCCAGTGGGCATGACATTGGAGACTACTATGAGGATGGTGATGAAGCGCGTGACGCTCTTGATCCATTGGAGCAGCCACCATTCCCTCGATGTGGTGGACACTATCGTTACCGAGATGATCCGGACACTGAATATGGTATGGATATGGATACGGTCGCGTGGTCAAGCCAAGCTTCTAGACCAAATCAAAACTCACCAAGTTGTTGCAGCTTTCTCCATCAATGATGACACGTGCGCGCCGGTTCTTGATTGCGAAGAAAGTCTGAAACAAATTATGGCATTGAAGCTTATCGGGTTGTTGTACCTGTGTGTTGAGGACTCGCTGCACAATGATGCTCCGTAGCGTCGCTGTGGACGCCCCACCAAGGACCAGGTCGTCATCACCACCGCCATTGGCGTCCGAGGCAGCAGCAACATCATCATCTTCTTCGACATCCGAAGTGCTGATGTAGCCTCCATCTTCTGTGGCAATGTATGCCCGTTGGCTAGGGCAATTCTTCTGCACATGACCAAGCCCATGGCAGCGGTGGCACCGAATGCCGGAGGAGCGCCCGTTGAAGCCACGGAAGAAGAACTCTTAGCTGGACCCGCAAAGAATTTTTGTAGAATCGCAAGGCGTGTCGTGGAAGGTGGCTTTGGTGGCGCTGCTGCAAACTTGTTCACTGTGTGGTGGAGGAGAACGGAAACTCAAGAAGACTTAGGCGGCCCCATCGATGTAGTCGTCGCGGCGTGTAGAAGGGTTGTCCGGTGCTTGCCTTCGCTGATTCCTTGCGCCCCGCAATTCTTTTTCCGCAAGCATAGCAAGCTGGAACAACTGGTTGACAGTAGTAAAATCTTTATAATCAACAATGTCCTGAATTTCATGCTGTAACCCTCCGTAAAAACGACAAATCTTATCCTCCGTTTCCTCAACTACCCCACAATGCACCATACCCTTTTGAAGCTCAGCATAATAGTCCTGAACAGAACTATCACCCTGTTCTAAGCGCTGCAATTGTTTTTCTCAAATCACGTTTATATGAGGGAGGAACAAAACGATTACACATAGCTTCTTTTAATCGCTCCCATGTATCAGGTTGTAAGCGCATGTTACCCAGTTCATTCCACCAGATAATAGCAAAGTCCTTAAACTCACTAGTAGCTTGTCTAACTCTATGTTGTTCAGGAACCAAGTGAGAATTAAACTTCTGCTCTACCGTCATCTCCCAATCAAGATATTTTTTAGCATCATAAAGACCAGAAAAAGATGGAATGGTAAACTTGCCTTTAGCAAAAGGGTCGTCGTTACCATGACGGTTCTGGTTATTACCTCCCATACCATGTCGGTTTTGCTGAAGACGCCGACATAGTCATGCATCTTGTGTCGCCCGCTGATCAATGTTGCCGTCCACATCATACACTGTGCCATCATCATGATGATGGCCATCATTGACAGGTGGTAGGCGTGCCTCCAGTGTGTCCATCCGACCAGTGAGGTCAGCCATCCGTTGCTCCACCCGCTCAATGCCTTCTGTGGTGTTCAACTGGGCAATGGCGGCGACGATGGTGTCCATTCTCGCGCCGAGTTCAGAGAATGAAGCATTTTGTTTGTCGAGCGTAGCTTGTAGCTGGCCGTGACTAACACACTCGTTGAAATCAACCGGTGTCCCGTCCTCGTCGTCTCCTGCCATGGTTAGTGGAAAAAACAGGGAAACAAAAGGATTATCCCTATCAACTACAAAGTAAGGACAGTGGGAACCCGCAAAGGAAGTGGCTTACCAAGCTCTTACAAGTGTTCTTACCAAAGCAGCAGGTGGTACAACCGGTGGCTGGTTCGTGATACCATGTCGAGCGTGGGTACGATTGCAAGAGTAAAAAATTGTGCTATCCGGAAGTAGGTATATGGAGCTTGGCGGGCCAAATATGTTAGTGGAACACAAATCAATAACAGATAGTAATGCTGAATAAATGTCCAAAGCACTGGTCCTAGTTGCTGGTCTAAATGTGTCCTATAGCAGGTATGATAAAGAACAAGACTAGAATATGAAAGCAAAGATAGCAACAAAGATGGCTAGGCAATGAGGAAGCTTAATTCAGCATAAGCACAAAACAAATGAAGCTCTTTCACCTAAAACTGTGCTCTCCTTTGTTTTTAGGGACGGATAGCACGCTCGCTATAAGCCCTAGTGCCAAAATTTTTTTCTTTTTTCTTATATTTTTTTCACAGAGCAGAGCACAGAAATAGGAACCACACAAAGTTTCACCTCAATCTGATGTAAGGTGTGGCCTACAAAAAATGATGAATATGCTGTAAATTCGGTAATGAAATTTCGGAGCTCGAGTACTGCACTTTCCAGGCCGAATTTGGGCAAAATAAATTTGCCAAACCCAACGCTGTTGGGGAGTTTCGGATGCAAAATTTAATTTCACCCAATTTCAAAAAAAAATCGCCTGATTTCGCGTTCGTATGCGAAAGTTACGGCCGTTTGAAGAAGGGACTCCGAGTTACGGTTGCTGCGGAGGCTGAAACGAAATCGGGTGGAGGAAATTGGTGGAAACTGGGGGCGGAAGCTCGGGGAAAAGTGGGATATGGGTGGGAAAACAAAAATTGATGGCGAGGGTTTGTATGAGAGGTAGCGGAAGCAAGACAACCCGAAACAAAACACGATCTAAACCAGCAACACAACTAGATTAAGGACACAAACTCAACACTACGGACTCTGAAATCAAATTGTGCAAAAGGCTAAACGAGATCTGGGACAGGAAACAACCTATGACTACAAATTTTTTTAGGGCTTTTTCTTGGACTCTAGGATGAAACCGAAAACAACAAAGGTAGGGTAAACTCGAACCTGAAGGAACACCCGAAGCTCTGATTACCACTTGATAGGAACGGGGTCCCGATCTTCCAACAGGTTCTGGATAGGTTCGATTTGGTGGAGCCACGACACAATTCGATCCGGCTTCTGAACAACACGTTCCGAACCCCGCAATCGCAGCACCACGTCTCCTCAGGTTATCAACCATGCGCAGCCTGGTTGACCTCGCCAAGAAGGCTAATCCTCGCCTGCGAATCAAAGAACACAAGCAAGAACAAGGAAGAATACAACTGAATTGCAGATGTATTGATTTAGCACTCGAAAGTTTGGGTCTCACAAACTGATGAACGGCGAAACTGTTCAAAAATAGATTAATCTAAGCAAAATCCAACCCTAATGGTGGGGGTGGCGGCTGGATATAAAGGAGAGAGGGGCATGCAAAACCCCTGGACGCGCCCTAATGGGCTCCAACACGATACAAAGCCGAACGGCCCAAAAGACGGTGACGTAGCACCCTGACAGATTCTGAATGCCCACTTGTTTCGATGATTCCTGTTGACTCAGACAGAATTTTGACATGGGACTCAAGCCATTGGAAAGGTTGTCTTCTCAGCTTTCCATCCATATGTAGAACGTCCAAAATGGAGCCCGGATGCGATCTGGGCGTCCGTTTTAGTGCGGCCTGGTCATGGACTCCGAATTGGATTCGAAGTCGGCTTGAGTTGGCCCTCCAACATGATTCGACCACCCTTGCTGGACTTGTGCGTCTCGTAGTCCTTCTCCAAGTACTTCCAGGTCCTCTCCATGGTTCCTAATCATAATTAAATCATTAGGTAGCAATCGATTCTCAAATGAACAAAAAGAATAACTTAGGAACGAGCTCACCTATAAATTCAATTGTCGGGCGCGAGCTCTAGTGATTGGTCCTTGAATGTCAAGTGGAGGAGTGTTGTGTGTATCCGAAGAAGTGATGTCCTCATCACCTTCCGTGGTGTTCAACTGGGCAATGGCGGCGACGATGGTGTCCATTCTCGCGCCGAGATCAGTGAGTGAAGCATTTTGTTTGTCGAGCGCAGCTTGTAGCTGGGCGCGACTAACACACTCGTTGAAATCGCCCGGTGTCCCATCCCCTTTGTCTCCTGCCATGGTTAGTGGAAACACAGGGAAAACAAAAGGATTATCGCTATCAACTACAAATTAAGGGTAGTGGGGCCTGCAAAGGAAGTGGCTTACCAAGCTCTTACAAGTGTTCTTACCAAAGCAAGGCAAAGGATACCTGGAGAGTGTGATCCGACGATTGCAAGGGTCAAAAACTGTGCTATCCGGAAGTAGGTATATGGAGCTTGGCAGGCCAAATATGTTAGTGGAACACAAATTAATAACAGATAGTAATGCTGAATAAATGTCCAAAGCACTGGTCCTAGTTGCTGGTTTAAATGTGTCCTATATCAGTTATGATATGATGAACAAGGAGTCAAGACCAGAATAGTAAAGCAAAGATAGCAACAAAGATGGCCAGGCAATGAGAAACTTAATTCAGCATAAGCACAAAACAAATGAAGCTCTGTCACCTAAAACTGTGCTCTGTCATGATTTTTTTTCTGGGCACGGATAGCACTCTCAGCACTATAACCCTAGGTGCCGAAATTTTTCTTTTTTTTTCTTTTTTTATTTTTTCCACAAATCAGAGCACAGAAATAGGAACCACATAAATTTTCACGTCAATCTGATGTAAGGTGTGGTCTACAGAAAATGATGAATGTGCTATAAATTCGGTGATGAAATTTCGGAGCTCGAGTACTGCACTTTCCAGGCCGAATTTGGGCAAAATAAATTTGCCAAACCCAGCAAGGCTGGGGAGTTTCAGATGCACAATTCAATTTCACCAAATTTGAAAAAAAATCGCCTGATTTCGAGTCCATATGAGAAAGTTACGGCCGTTTGAAGGAGGGCCTCCTAGTTATGGTTGCTGTGGAGGCCGAAACGAAAATCTGGTGGAGGAAATTGGTGGAAATTGGGGGCAAAATCTCGGGGAAAGGTGGGGGATGGTGCTGGGTGATCACGAGATGCGATGGATGACTCAAAAACAGAGGGTGGGATATGGGTGGAAAACAAAAGTTGACGGCTAGGGTTTGTATGAGAGGTAGCGGAAGCAAGACAACCCGAAACAAAACACGATCTAAACCAGCAACACAACTCGACTAAGGACACAAACTCAACACTACGGACTCTGAAATCAAATTGTACAAAAGGATAAACGAGATCTGGGACAGGAAACAACCTATGACTACAAATTTTTTTTTGTAGGGCTTTTTCTTGGACTCTAGGATGAAACCGAAAACAACAAAGGTAGGGTAAACTCGAACCTGAAGCAACACCTGAAGCTCTGATACCACTTGATAGGAATGGGGTCCCGATCTTCCAACAGGTTCTGGATATGTTCGATTTGGTGGAGGCGCGACACAAATCGATCCGGCTTTCGAACAACACGTTCTGAACCCCGCAATCGCAGCACCACGTCTCCTCAAGTTATCAACCGTGCGCTGCCCGATTGACCTCACCAAGAAGGCTAATCCTTGCCTGCGAATCAAAGAACACATGCAAGAATAAGGAAGAACACAACTGAATTGCAGATGTATTGATTCAGCACTCAAAAGTTGGGGTATCACAAACCGATGAACGGCGTAACTGTTCAAAGACAGAATAATCTAAGCAAAACCCAAACCCTAATGGTGGGGGTGGTGGCTGGATATAGAGGAGTGAGGGGCATGCAAAACCCCTGGACGCGCCCTAATGGGCTCCAACACGATACAAAGCCGAACGGCCCAAAATACGGTGGCGCAGCACCCTGACAGATTCTGAACGCCCACTTGTTTTGATGATTCCTGTTGACTCAGAAGGAATTTCGACATGGGACTAGAGCCATTGGAAAGGTCGCCTTCTCAGCTTTTCATCCATGTGTAGAACGTCCAAAACGGAGCCCGGATGCGATCTGGGCATCCGTTTTAGTGCGGCCTGGTCCTGGACTCCGAATTGGATTCGAAGTCAGCTTGAGTTGGGCCTCCAACATGATTCGACCACCACTGTTGGACTTGTGCACCTCATAGCCCTTCTCCAAGTACTTCCAGGTCCTCTCCATGGTTCCTAATCATAATTAATTTGAGAGACCATGTGGTCGTGACTCCATGTGAATGATGAGTAATTGGCAAAGGTTTAGGATAGTCGAGTTTGGATTGTGTGGTCGGACCATGTCGTTGCGTGGTGCAACGGGCTTGGTCGGACTTGGTCAAACTTGGTCATATGGGATTAGGTTGCATATTCCGATGATTCGACAGGTTTGGACTTCGTCAGGAGTAAGTATGATGTGCTTATGCTATTTACGCTTTCATGTATCGAGCGGTGCTATGTGACGTGTTTCTTGTCTGTGTGACTGCAGGACGTTGAGGCGGAGTCGTGGTGAGACACGAGGTGATCGGACTAGACACAGGGAGGTGTCGAGGTCAGAACGGTCGGATGTGTCGAAGACGACGGAGATTCGATGTGGTTGCGAGTCGTGGACGACAAGGAGCGCGGAAGCTTCCCGGAAGGTGCACGAGGGGTGAATCGGTAAATTTGCAAGGCTGCACAAGCGGGAGCGGGCTCCGTTGGATTTAGCAGGTGTAACGGGGTGGAGACCCGTTAGCCAAGCGCTATAAATAGGTGGAGGGGGCTGCATGCCTCCCCATGTATTCTAGGGTTTGAGTGGATTGTTAGGTGGTGCTTTAGTCAAAATGAGCTTTGGAGAGTTTGTTTTGGCTTTAGGGCTTTAGTTGTTGAGAGTTGGTAGGAGAGGCAGAGAAGGCTCTGTGCTTGTGTCCCCCTTCGTAGCTTCTCTGTGTGTTCCTCCCAAGAAACATGTGAAGCTCTTGGTGATCTTGAGGATGGAGAGGGAGAGTGAGGAGATGGATTGAGAGTCTTGTAATCATTCCTCTTGTTCTAATGTCCATGCGTATCGGGACTCCTCTGTAATCCTTTTGCTTCAATGAATGGAAATCTGAAGTTTTCTCACGTGCTCTTTGTTCTTCCTTCGTTCTCCTTTTTGGCTTGATCTTGAGTTTCATGATTTCTTATTGTTTGTTGTTGGGGAGTGCCAAAATGGGTTGCTATGACATGGGGGATGCTCAAAAGTCATTTGACTATTTAATCCCAAGAGCAAACCGAGTTTGATTCCAGATTTAGTTCTTGAGCCCTCTCTGTTCTTCATTTCCTCCTTCTAGGGTTTAATGCAAATCTTGATTCCCTTCGCGAGATGGCTTGAAATTTGGCATGGGGAGTCTAGAGGCTATTGAGTAGCTATTCTCAAAGTTTCATGGCCAAAGGATCAAAGCTTGGGGAGTAATTTGATTTTTGGCGCAGACATGCATTTTCTAGGTTTTGAGACAAAGGAATCCTTGTTCTTTTGATTTTCCAGTGGATTCTCGAAATTGGCTCTTGGATTATTCTTCTGGGAGTGTTCCCTATCTATCCTCAAAGTTTCCCAAGCCAAGAATCCAAGAATCCTTGCGAATTTCTCAGATTTCAGAAAATCATGTTTGCTGATTTCCTCGAGAGGTACTACCGCTTGCAGTCAGTCCTGTTCTGAATTTCTTTTTCTTGACTGTCTCTTTCTGGATCTGGTTTATCCCTATTGCTGTGACTTCCAGTTGTGCCTATCTTCTTTATTCATAGCTTCCATAGCTATTGGAGAAGAAGCATAAGTGTGGATTCTTGAGGGGTGAATTTAATTTTAGAAAGCGACATTCACCCCCCTCTGTCGCCATTTCGGTCCAACATAAATCATTAGGTAGCAATCGATTCTCAAATGAACAAAAACAAGTACTTAGGAACGAGCTCACCTGTAAATTCAATTGTCGGGCGCGAGCTCTAGTGATTGGTCCTTGAATGTCAAGTGGAGGAGTGTTGTGTGTATCCGAAGAAGTGATGTCCTCATCAGAAGTGGGTACCATCAAATAAGAATGAAAGAGGGCGATGAATGGAAAACTGCATTTAAGACTAAATTTGGTTTATATGAATGGTTAGTCATACCCTTTGGATTAACAAATGCACCTAGTATTTTCATGAGATTAATGAATCATGTGCTCAGATCATTCATCAGAAAGTTTGTTGTTGTATACTTTGATGATATTCTTATTTACAGCAAAACTTTCACTGAACATATTGAACATATAAGGTGCGTGCTTACTGTTTTGAGAGAAGAAAGTCTATATGCTAACCTTAAAAAGTGCACCTTTTGCACAGATAAGGTTGTGTTTCTTGGCTTTGTTGTTTCAGGTAAAGGCATGGAGGTCGATGAGGAAAAAATTACGGCTATTTATGATTGGCCGCCTCCACACAATATAAGCCAAGTGAGGAGCTTTCTAGGATTAGCGAGTTTCTACCGCCGGTTTGTGAAAGATTTTAGCACTATTGCTGCCCCAATTAATGAATTGACAAAGAAGGAGGTTCCTTTCAATTGGGGGGGCGCAGCACAAGACAAAGCATTCTAGGAGTTGAAAGATAAGCTTACATCTGCACCACTCCTAGCGCTACTGGATTTTGGTAAGATGTTTGAGGTTGAATGTGATGCTAGTGGTGTAGGGATTGGTGGGGTGCTTATGCAACAAAGTAGGACAATTGCGTATTTCAGTGAGAAGTTAAGTGGTCCAATGCTTAATTATTCAGTATATGACAAGGAATTGTATGCGTTAGTGCGTATGTTGGAAACTTGGCAGCACTATTTATGGCCTAAAGAATTTGTTATACATTCTGACCATGAATCACTGAAACAACTTAAAGTTCAATTAAAACTAAACCGTAGACATGCACGTTGGAGTGAGTTCATAGAATCCTTTCCATACATTATTAAATATAAGAAGGGGCAGGATAATGTTGTAGCGGATGCATTGTCTAGACGACATATGTTACTTTCCCAACTAGATGTTAAAATTTTGGGTCTAGAGAGTATCAAAGAATTGTATGCTATTGACATGTTCTTTGCTGAACCCTACTCCAAGTGTGGTAATGGAAAAGGTTGGGATAAGTATCATTTGCATGATGGTTTCCTATTTAGAGCTAACAAATTGTGCATTCCAGATTGCTCTGTTCGATTACTTTTATTGCAAGAAGCTCACGCAGGTGGTCTTATGGGTTACTTTGGTGCTAAAAAAACCGAGAGTGTGCTGGCTGATCATTTTTTTGGCCAAAGCTGAGGCGAGACGTGGAACGTTACGTGTTGAAATGCATTACATGCCATAAAGCTAAGTCCCGTCTTAATCTCGATGGTTTATACACGCCTTTACCTATTCCTAGTGTTCCGTGGGAGGACATCTCTATGGATTATGTGTTAGGATTGCCACGGATTAAGAGGGGGAGGGATTCGGTATTTGTGGTGGTTGATCATTTTAGTAAAATGGCTCATTTTATTCCATGTCATAAGAGCGATGATGCTTCACATGTTGCCAATTTGTTTTTCAGGGAAATCGTGCGTCTACATGGTGTTTCGAAGACAATTGTCTCAGACCGTGATACAAAGTTTTTGAGCTACTTTTGGAAGACGTTGTGGGGAAAGCTTGGTACTAAATTGCTATTCTCTACTACCTGTCATCGTCAAACTGATGGACAAACTGAGATTGTGAACTGTACACTTTCTATGATGTTGCGAACGGTTCTTAAGCATAATTTGAAGATGTGGGAAGAGTGCATTTCTCATGTGGAATTTGCTTATAACAGGGCGGTACATTCTACTACAAAATTATGTCCATTTGAGATTGTTTATGGATTTAAACCAATTGCTCCCATCGATCTTTTGCCATTGCCATTGCAGGAACGAGCTAATATGGATGCTAGTAAAGTGCTGATTTCATTAAGAAGATTCATGAGAAAGCGAAGGCGAATATAGAGGAGATGACAAGAAAGTATGTGCAACCAGCAAATAAAGGAAGAAAGAAGCTAGTGTTTGAACCGGGAGCTCGTTTGGGTGCACTTGAGAAAAGAATGTTTCCCAGAGTTACGCAAGTGCAAGTTACAGCCCCGCGGTGATGGTCCTTTCAAAGTGGTTCAAAAGATCAATGACAATGCCTACAAGATTGATCTCCCCAGTAAGTATGGTGTTAGTGAGACCTTCAATGTCTCTGACCTCTCTCCATACTATGGACCAAACGAGTCATGGACGACTCCTTTTCAAGAGAGGGAGGATGATGAGGACATCCCAACCTTCAATAACCACACTGAAGATGATCATCTCCGCGACCAAGATATTCTCAAGGACCAACAATATCAAGGACCAATCACGAGAAGACGTGCTAAGCAAATACATGATCAGGTGAATGCTAACCTAAGCTACATTTCAGATTCTTATGACTTGGTCGTGCCCCCCACCTCTTCTTCTTTGATTGAACTCAGGTGCATTGGAGAGGAACAGGGAGGTCCAGAAAACTAACGAGTGTTGTAATCATTATCTGCATGAATTATAATGTTTCCAAGTAGCATACACGAGACCAATGGATGTCTTGTCTAGTCTATTTTCCTATGTTTCAAACCGTGCATCATTTGGAGTTGTGTAAAGAAAGTTATGGTCATTTTAGTAACAGCTGCACATGCTGATAAATGCTGTGCGAAAACTGAAGATTCTTTGAAGGCTTGCGCACCAACCTGTCATGTTTTACTGTGCATATCCTATATGGATGGAAAGATAATCAAGTCTATTTTCACCTCCAACAAACGGTTCATCTCTTGGACTTCCGAGGAGAGAGTTATTGCTGTTTTACTAAAGACTGCGCAGAAGTTGAGCAGACGCGCGAGAATTTGAGAAGACAACTTGAATGCTTCAACCAGTTGGCCTTCCACCTTCGAACGTGGTGAATTATGTTCATACCCAGCTAGGAGGGTTGTTCCTAGTGTATATACCCCTCTACTCCTATCCGTAGAGAGGGCTTTTCTTTTAGAGATTGATTTTATTAAGAACAATGAGAGTGTTCTTGTTTACCGAGTTCTTGTGATTCCCGCGAATTGCATCTAGTTGTGCTTCTACGCTATCGAGTGTAGCTGTGTGAGTTAGTATTCAGGTTTGTGGACTAACGATTGTCTCGGATAGCAGGCTACGGTTGGCTTCCTCGTCATTGGGTTACAAGTTTCCCCAAGGTATCGTTCTTGATCCTACGCCATGAGATCGGGCAAATCGGTGCATTGGCTCTCCCGGGCTAGTGCACATCATAACGCCGGCCCCGTTGCCGATCCCGTCACCGACTCCGAAGCCTACCGCACCGATGTGCCGAGCGGCTCTGGAGCGCAAGCCGTGGTTGCTGCCAGCCCCACGGTGCAACCCACTGCTCCAACTACCGCAACCCTGATGGTGGTAGAGAACGTTCTGTTAATGGCCATCGGCATGCTGCAACGGGAGTTGGTGGACCTCCGCGGAGCCGTGCGGGATATACAGGAGGCTCGGAGCCAACAAGTCCCGCCGGTGGTCGCGACGGAGCCCACGCCAGAGCGGACGGACAACCGCGACACCCCAACTTCCAGTCGCGTCCCGCTGTGGCACGTGGATCTAGAATCCCCCCTCTCCGCGGGCCTGCAGCAATCGGCATGGCTGGAGGACTTCAAGTTCTCCAACGCCATCGATGACACGGACCCTCGTGAGTTCGTGCGCGTGTACGAGACAGCCATCGAAGCTGCAGGCGGAGATGACAACACCAAAGTGAAGGGCCTCCCCCTTGCGCTGTAGGGAGTGGTGCTCTCTTAGTTTTTCACCATAGAGCCGAACTCCATCTACGTGTGGGAGCAGATCCGTGACTGCCTTTACATCAACTTCCAGGGGAACTACGTCGAGCGCGTTGACACGGACCAGCTCTTCGCCGTCAAACAAAAACCCTCGGAGAAGCTCCGAGAGTATTTCAAGTGCTTCGCGAAAGTCCGCTGCCAGGTCAAGAACAACAACGAGACAACCATTATCAACGCAGCGATACAAGGCCTCCACCCGGGACCGCTAGCTGAGTACAACGCGCGTAAGGCGATCAAGATGGTCGTGAAGCTCTTCGATAAGATGGAAGAGTATGTGAGGGAGGAGGAGGACGCACGATGGTGCAAAGGCGACGACTTCGACACTAATCAAGCGGAGGCCCCGACGAAGAACGAAGACACACTGGAGGGCTCCTCGAAGGGCAAGCGCAAGCAAGAGTCTTCAAAGGATGCCCCCGAGCGCAAGGATGCCCCTGAGCGCAAGGACACCAAGCCCAAGGACTCGTCGACCGACATGTCCAAGCTCAGCAACATAAACCCCAACGGGCCCACTACGTCTTCGACATAGAGGGCGGTTCTGAAGACGGTGCCCACACCAGTCGCGGCCGAGGTCGCCGAGGCCGTGGGCGAGGGCATGGCCAGGGTCATGACGATAGACCCCCTGTGGAACAAGAAGACCAGCTCTACGGCCAGTGGTGCGAGGTGCATGGCCGGGGTGGCCACAACATGCGGGCATGCACTACCATTGCGGCACTCCGTCAGAGCATCGCCAGGGATAGAACCCTGGAAGCGGGGCCGCCCGTCGTGGCCCACGTGCAGCAACCCCAAGAGGGCCCCATGCGGATTCATGCCCATGGGCAGCAGCCCAGGAGGGCCCCTTGCGGATTCAGGCTCACGTGCAGTAACCCCAGGAAGGCCCCTTGCGAATCCAGGCCCCGGAGGGAGGCCAGCGCCGGGTTATAAACATCATCTCCGGAGGCTCTTCACTGGAGTTCTCCTCGGCGCGGCAACAGAAGGCCTACGCATGGAGGCTACACCATGTGGCAGCGTACCCAGCGCAGGCACCGCCGAAGTGGGCATAGCATGAAATCACCTTTAGCCCACTAACGCTCAGGGCGTGGAGTTCCCTCGCCAGGATCCCCTGGTCATCCAGGTCGCCATCGCAGGATGCGATGTCAAACGTGTCCTGGTCGATGGAGGCAGCTCTGCGAACATCCTGTTCACGGCGACCTTCGACCAGATGGGGATCCCCGAAGTCGCCTGGGTCCTTCAGGAATCCCGCTGCAGGGCTTCGGGGGTAAACCGCTAAAGGCAATGGGCCAGATAGCCTCCAAGTGTCCTATAGCTAGGGTGACAACGTAAGGAGCAAGGACGTCACCTTCGACATCGTCGACACCCCGTATCCATACAATGCCATACTTGGGTGCCCAACCCTCAACTCCTTCGGGGCAGTCCCGCACCATGGCTTCTTATGCATAAAGCTTCTGGGCCCGCAAGGTATCATCACCATCCTTGGTGATCAGGACCTCGCCTGGCGCATAGAGCTTGGTGCTCGAGGCCCGCGTCACAAGGACCAAGAATCCTAAGGCGGACAAGACCACATGAAGGCTTTCAACGACCTCAAGAAGCACCGCGCAGGCCTTCCTGCGTTGCTCACCCTAGCACCAAAGGCTCCCCGCTGGCTCTACCTCGCCGCCACAGTAATAGCGGCTAGCACCGTCTTTGTCCTCGAGCGGTCAACGATTAGTTTCCTTTCTTTTGTAATTGCTCGTCCGCGCAAATGGGACATTAATAAAGTCCATTCGTTTGCGAAACCTGTCTCGTTGTGTCAAGACGTGCAGAGGCACACCTCTGCATGCACTCTCTGGAGTATAAGTAAGATACGCGGCCTCCGTATGCACTCTTCGTGAGTATAAAATAAGACACGCGGTCTCTTCGCGCACTCTTCATGAGTATAAAATAAGACACGCGGTCTCCGCGCGCACTCTTTGTGAGTATAAAATAAGACACGCAGTCTCTGCGCGCACTTTTTCATGAGTATAAAATAAGACACGCGGTCTCCGTGCACACTCTTCGTGAGTATAAAATAAGACATGTGGGGGATGCCTCCGCGCGCTCTACGGAGTATAAATAACACGCGAGAAGGCCCACCTTCGTGTGCACTCTACGGAGTCTAAATAAGACATGCGGAGGCTTGCCTCCGTGTGCACTCTACGGAGTCTAAATAAGACACGCGGAGGCATGCCTCCGCGCGCACTCTACGGAGTATAAATAACACGCGAGGAGACCCACCTCTGTGCGCACACTACGGAGTCTAAATAAGACGCGTGAGGCTTGCCTCCGTGCGCACAGAGTATAAATAACACGAGCGGAGGCCCGCCTCCGCGCGCACTCTACGGAGTCTAAATAAGACACGTGAAGGCTTGCCTCCACACGCACTCTACGGAGTCTAAGTAAGACACGAGGAGGCACGTCTCTGCACGCACTCTGCGGAGTATAAATAACATGCGAGGAGACCCGCCTCCGTGCGCACTCTACGGAGTCTAAATAAGACACGCGGAGGCACGCCTCCGTGCGCACTCTACGGAGTATAAATAACACGCGAGGAGGCCTACCTCCGCGCGCACTCTACGGAGTCTAAATAAGACGCGCACACTCTACGGAGTATAAATAACACACATAGAGGCCTGCCTCTGCGCATACTCTACGGAGTCTAAATAAGACGCGCGAAGGCTTGCCTCTGCGCACTCTATAGAGTATAAACAGGACACGTGAAGGCTCATCTCCGCGCGCACTCTACGGAGTATAAATAGGACATGCAAAGGCTCGCCTCCGCGTGCACTCTACGGAGTATAAACAGGACACGCGAAGGCTCGCCTCCGCGCGCACTCTACGGAGTATAAACAGGACACGCGAAGGCTCGTCTCCGCGCGCACTCTACGGAGTATAGATAGGACGCGCAGAGCCATGCCTACGCGCGCACTCTACGGAGTACAAATACGACGCGCGACTTTCACGTGCTCTCGAGTATAGGCAAAAGGCACCACGGGATAGAGCGCTCGAGCGTCTACTTCTGCTAGACGCCAGCTCCGTTGCCACCACTTTGAAGGGTAGGCGACGGAGCGCTCAAGCGTCTACTTCGGCTAGGCGTTAGCTCCGCTCCCACCACTTCGAAGGGTAGGGGACGGAGCGCTCGAACGTCTACTTCTACTAGGCTCTAGCTCCACTGCCACCACTTTGAAGGGTAGGGGACGAAGCGCTCGAGCGTCCACGCAGAGCGCCAAGTCCTACGGGCTGATCGGAGGCAGGCACGATCATGAAGCGCAACGGGAGCACGTACTCCATCCAAAGCCGTCATTGCATTCATAAAGAAGGGTTGCAGATTCGACATTACATTTGCAAAGTGCTAATGTGTAAAGGTGCCCTTGAATGCCTAAGGACACTACTCGTCGGGCTCCACCTTAATATACTCCTGTGCCAAAGTCTTGCCCGCTGAAGCCCAGGCTGCCCAAAAGTTCAGCGAGTCCTTGGCCCACCCCCAGTGCCTAAGACGCCATCGGGTCACAAGGTCAGGGACTAGCAACCGGCCCTTATCAAGCAGCTGCTCGGGGCAAAAACAGTAAAATGATCAGAGCGCGGGGATGATTTCCACTTTATTCATAAAGAAGGGGGAGCCATAGGGCCCTAGCTTACAAAAAAAAGCACGTACACCGCAACGCACCCCTACATTATAGACCTCGGCATCACACCTGTGGGTTCGCGCCATGGCCCAGGGCGGTGGCACCACCTTCGTTGCGCCAAGGAACTTCATCAAGCCAGCCCAAGTTCCCCTCGCCGTGCAGGGTCCATTTTAGCGCTACCTTCGTAGCCGCCTCCCCGATGTAGCCCCCAAATCCAGCCGTGGAAGGCCCAGACGGTGCCGCAGACGACGCGCACGGCGCCCGACATCACCCTAGCCCTGGCTGGCATCTCCAGCTGGGGGTCAGCCAACTCACCAATGTGCTGGCAGCCTCGGTGCTGGAGTAGTGCGAAGGCTAAGCGTGAGGTCACAGAGGAGCAGTGGTTACCAAAGGCCTTGGCGGCGTTGAGAGCGAGGCCGAAAGCTTCCCCGATTCGACGAAGTGTCCGCAACAAGTCTTCGGGACCGAAGGCACAAGGCGGCACGTCAGTGGAGAGGTCTTCAAGGGCGCCTTCCTGAGCCAGTATGGCGTCCCATGCCGACACGGAGGCCTCGCCCAAAGGCCGGTCCTTCTCCCTGAGGGAGGCGGTGAGACGACCCTTCTCCTCCTCCAGCACGGCGATTTGCTGGAGCAAGCCGTTGCGCTCCTCGGTGGCCATGCACTGTGCCTCCGTTGTAAGCACCTGAGCGTCTGAGATCGCCTTCGCCCCCTCCATCTCTAGGAGTCGGATGCGATCGTCCTTGATGGAGTAGGCCTCTTCGGCTGCGCATAGGGTCTCCTCGGCAGCCCGCAGCCGGTCTTCTAACACCCCCCGCTCATGGGCGCATGTCGCCTGTAAGGCTCGAGCAAGGGGTGAGCGTCTTCATAACACAGTCGTTAGCAAAATTCCTAAATTATGGCAGCATCATTGAAGTCGAGCACTCACCCTCATCTCCGAGGCCTCTAGCGCGCCCTCTAGGAGCTCCGGCTCACACGCCAGCAGTGCCTGCCGATCCAAGTCGCCAGCCACACTTTCTATGGCCCCTTGCCAAGTCCGCAGCATCTCTGACCGAGGGACGAAGTTCGCCAATGTTGGTCGCGCCGCCTCCGTGGCGACAATTCCCAAGGCACCGGCTGTCGATGCCATCCTCGGGGCGTCTCCGTCCCTCAAGAGTTGCCCACAGCCGGTGGATCGTTCCTCCGCTAATAGTAAGGGACAGTGGTCGGAACGCTCTAGGGAAGCCTCGCACGATCGTACGGACGAATCGAACTTACCCTCGGCATCAACCGGTGGAGCCCGTTGGGGTGTCCCCTTGGCCACGCAAGGAACCACGAGACCACCTGCGCCACCTGGATAGGCTGGTTCCTCGAGCTGGACAGCCTCTGTGTCGCAGTTGTCCCCTCTGACCCCGCTGACCTCCACGGCAAATCCTTCCTTTGGCTGGGAGGGCGATTCGTCATGCCGGATCGCCTCCTCATTGGACTTAGGATCCTTTGCGACCTCGACCGCCACGGCGAACCCCCTCTTCGACTCAGAGGGCGACCGCGTCCGCGGCCGCTTCGATTTCGGAGAATGGGGCGAGGATTCCTCAGCCTCAGCAACCGCCGCAGGTGAGGACGCTTCGCCCTCCTGGTTGTCCACGCCACCCCCTTGGCCCCTTGTACCGCCTAGGGCCTCCTCACCCGCAGCTGCCCCCTCCGCCCTGGCCTCAAGGTCCGAATCGGCATACTTCACCGAGTCGGAGGTGGCGGCCGTCCCATCCTCGACTCCGGCAGAGTTGACGGGAGTGACGGCCGCGGGGGACCGGGCCCTCCATCGAGAAGGCGATCCCTTCCCCTTGTCGTCACCATCATGACGGTGAGGTCAGCTCGATGCTGGAGTGGCCCGCTCCGACACGCGAAGGCCCAAAGCTTCGCACACCCTATTTATCCGCCCCAAATTCGCCCCTCAGTTGCGGCTTCGCGTAGGCCGTGCTCCTTGGTTGCATACGGCCCGAAGAACACGACCACCGCATGCTCCGCATCCTCCAGAAGAAGGCCTACAAGCAAGGCGAGGCGAAGTCAAGCAAAAAAAGGGGGTGGAGGAACGTCCCCAGTGCAAAGCTTACGAGGATTGGAGGGCCTCGGCAACGAGGACACAGACGGTCGGACACCGTCGAGCCGAAGGCCCCAGGCTGGATGCACCACCCACCAACAAGTGGTGTCACACCGTACATGACGAACACCTCGGTGAGGTTGCGCATGTTGAACCGGAGCGCGATCCCCACAAGCCTCTGCGCTCTCCACCTATCCTCGTCGTCGATAGGCATGCTTGGCGAGGTGTTGAATGACACTGGCCAGCCCGTGCACTCGAGGCCGTTGCCGCTCGCCACGCGGTGGTAGAACCACCACCTCATCCAGTTCGGTTCCCACTTCGTTCGGGTCGAGTTGTAGGGAAAATCTTCCCACACTGTGGCCGCAGGACGAAGTTGACGCTACCGAAGTTGGAAAATGTCCCTCCTTCCAACCTCTTTGGCTGACGCCGTGTGTCATGGAGGAATGCGAACAGTGAGGCACTAGGCTAGCACGCCTCTGTCCGCAGCGCCCAGCTGTAAACAGCAAGGTGGCCTATTGCGTTCGGGGTCAATTGCGCTAGCTCCAGCCCGAAGGTCCATAGGACATCACCGACGATCATGGTCGCCGGGATGCGAAGACCAACTTCAAAATATGCGACGAAGACGATTGCCTCCAACTTTTCCGGGTGTGGCTCTGTCTCGTCACTGGCAGGCAGGCGCACCTCACGGCGGTTCAACAGCTTCCCTTCGCGCAGTAGCATTTGGATCGCTCCTCCGTCGCGAGGGTTCGGCCCAGGACGCGGGAGCATGGACCCTCCATCTTCTCCTCCGCCACCCACCACTTGTTCACCAACGATGGCTTGCGCCCTTCTAGCGTGTACTCCACCTCGATCGATGGTGACCGCCTGGATAAGGAGCCATCACCGGACTGATGAGCACGTTCTCCGTCACGGGCCATTGTTCTCTGGGAGCTAAACGGCGATGAGTACGGCGCGATAGCAAAGGAGGCGAGAGTGCAGTACGCAAGAGAGCAAGGGAGTAGGAGGTATACGAAGGAGAGTGTCGACGCGGTGCCAAAAGGGGTATATAAAGCCCCTTCACCTCCCACACCGCCGGTAAGCGCAACCAGCGGAAGCCGAACCGCTTGCCTCCCCCATGATTGGGAAACGTAACCGATGGAAGCCGAAGTGGCGCAGCCGCCCACGCGTGTCCTACCCTCTCATTAACGGACGCACGACCGTGGTCGTGACCGCCTGACGACGCATGACGTGCCAGTCCCGTGCTGCCACGCGTCCCGCCTCATCGGGACGAAGCGCGTGGTTGCGGTCGTGCGCCAGTCTAACAACGCACGACGCGCTAATCATATCTTGCCATGCATCCACTCCCTCGGGAATGAATGCACGGCCACGGTCGTGCATCGCACGACGTGGCCCACCTTCCATTGCGTGTCAACTGTCAGCGCGATTCTCGGGGCCATCAATGCAGCGTCAGCAGGCCACTAACCATTCACTCTGACTTTGACTTTGACGTAGACTCTGCCTCTGCAGAGCCACTCTGACTTCGACTTCGATCTGGAGAGGCGGTTACACCGGCAACTTCGACTCTGTGGCGGAACGCCTATCGCGCGCGGCAACGCACCCTACCCCATCGGTAGAAGGCGCGACACCGCAAGACGCGCCGACCGCACACCGCAGCGTCTTGCGAGTACCATCGCACTATGGGCGTAATAAAGCAATGTTATTGAGCCACCAGGATGTGCCTCGACGACGAATCTGTACGGTGAACCCGAACACCACCTCGACTTCGAGCCCGTGGGATGACTCCGGAGCCTACTCCGACTCCACATCCTCGGAGTCGAGCTGGCCCCCGACTTGGCCTCGCGAATATGCCCACAGAGTGAGGTCGAATGTAGACTCGGCATCGTCTTGACAAGATGGCCTCTGACAGGTGGAGTCCGAAGACACGCAACCGCCCGGCCGCCTGACAAGCGCACGCCACGCCAATTGCGTCCCACCACGCGTGAAGCTCCCTCGGGAAGGCACGCACGACCGCGGTCGCGCGACCGCTTGGCGACGCATGACGCGCCAATTGTGCATCGCCACACGTCCTGCCCCATCAGAAAGGAGTGCTCCGCCATGGTCACGCGCCTGCTGACAGCACAAGACGCACCAGTCCCATCCCGTCGCGTGCCAAGTGCCGACGTAATCCACAATGCCATTAACGCACCATCCTTAGCCGTGAGGCACCAGGTGGACCTCCAATCTCCAATCCGTGTGAAGACTCCGAAGCCCACTCCGATCGAATCTGTACAACGACGCCAGAGACCACCTCGACTTCGAAGTTTGCACGACGACCCCGCAGCCCGCGTCGACGGGGCACCTTCGGTAGAGCAACAACCGGTGTAGATCCAATCGTCTGTGCTCCCCTCCATCGGGAAGCGCCACCGGTCATCGACGATAAGCCTTGACCAAGTCCCCAAAATAGGCCTCCTTCAGTTCGTCAACATTCTCTAAATCGCACTGTTGGCGCCAAGTCCGCCACGAAACAGTGTCATCGCAGAATGTGGATGAACTGAAGTGGCTCATTTTTGGGGAACCAAATCATCCCAGCCGTACCCGGCTACAGACCACAGGCAACGACGATGTTGCAACGCTAGCAATGTATATATACCCGTTCCCCCTCAGCTGGGAAGTGCAACCGGCGGGAGTTCAACTGGCGGGAGGAGAAGTGTCACAATGGCATGTGACCACGACACCACAAACCCCACAGCGCGCCAATCATGTCTTGCCACACGTCCGCCCCCTCAGGAGCGAACGCATGACCGCTGTCGTACGGCCGCCTGATATGGTATAACTCCCGTCGCGCACTAGGGGACGGCGCAATTTTCGTGGTCATCAATGCATTGGCGGTCGCCCACTAGCCATTCACTCCGGCGGCGACGTCGGCACCGACTTGCCTCTGTGGAACGACTCGACTTTCACTTATCATCGGAGGGGCGCGACGTCGGAGCCCATCGCCACTTCGAGCCTGCACGACGGCTCCGGATCCCGCTTCGACTCCGTGTCCCCGGGTCGAAGGACCGGCTCCATTCGGGGTGTACACCTCGCAACTGGAAGACGCCTTCGGTAGCAGCTCCCGCCCCGTATCCATGCCATTAGGACGCATTGCACCAGTAAGATCCAGTCGTGTCTAATATCCTAGAAGGTCACAGGTCGCAGGGACGGAGAGGACCAAAGGACTCAGCAACATGGCTTCGGCCCGTGAAACCTTTCACCATGAGAGGCTCCTGTTGTAGGGGTGCCCCCCACTAAGCCCAGCCGGCCTGCTAGGAGGTTGTAAAGCCCAAAACGGGAGATGTATAAGGACATAAATGCCCTTGAGGGGATACTTGGGTGTAAGAACACAACTGTAAAATGCTCCCCATATGAATATATATACCCATCCAGGCCATGGGGAAAAGCCCCAAATATTGCTCACCTAACTCTCTATTACTATACTTACTATACTGTCATATTTCTGTTTGGTCTGTAACCATAACAATTATTATTGTGGTTAGCGCATGATACTCAATTGAACCTTTCAACGTGCAAGTGCGGTGCAAGCGCAATCATTAATGCTGCACAATGACTTGGAAACCATAGCGCATTTTGTTTATGTACCCCCTTTCCATGGTGCTTGCCGGATGGCTCCAAGTGGTTCCCCGTCACTTGCTCTAGCGGTAGACAAGGAGCAGAAGGCCTTAAAGAACTGGAACAGTCAAGCATTCCACTAACGCTTTGTTCCTTTTGTTCGCCTTGAGATAGCATATTAGCAGCCCACTAGCACTTGACTGTACACTCAGAAACCATGGAGACAAAGTGCTCATTATGTACCTTTTGCTTTCTGTTATTATAAGGAGAATTTGGGCGCACCAATCATGCTAAGGTTGAAGCACTGCTCGTGTGCTATATAAACCTTGATATGTACTGTTCTGATACAGTGCTTTTAGGTAGAGTGGGTGGGTGGTAGCGTTTAAGAACCGGGAGGATTGGAGGGAAAGAGAAGAAAATGAGCTCCGAGAAAGTTGATAGAGCTTCAGTTGTTGTTCTATTGCTCATGGCTGTGTCAGTGCTTTCAGTTTGTACTGCAGGTTGGTTTTTCTGTTCCATTGATTTTTGTTTTTCCTTTTCCAGAAAAGTAATTAATCTTCTGTAAAATTTCTTGAATTTAGATGAAAAGAAAGATGTGAACATTCAGCTACTTGCCATGTTAGATGTAGTTATTAACTCTGGTATGTTTTTAAACACCCGACAATATGTAGTATTGGTCTATTGAAAGCATAAGAATTTTCACATAAAATGTGTAAGATCCGTAATATTGGAAAAAGGTACTTGTCTGCGGTAGACAAAGAAGAAAAAAACTGTCAGGTAGGTTCACTAATCTTCTTCGACTGTGTTTGCAGGAGGAAGGGAGCTGGCGCAAGAAAAGATTCAGAAGGTATAGACGAAACTCTACTTGAGTAGCCATGCTAGTGTTCAGTTAAGGCCTTCATTAGAAGAAAAATTCTCAAGAACTAAAACATATTTTTTTGTTGAATTACAAATTGATAATATTAACTTTTAGAAATGGACCAAATTAAAACAACTCTGAATTATCTTTAGGAAATAGATTCTTATATGATTCTCATATCACATGATTCAGGACCATTCCACTGCTGTATCTGAAGGAGCAACAGCTTCAGGCACCCATCCAAGGAGCCTCATGGTTAAGACAAACGACTATGCGGGCTACGACCCGGCTCCAGCGTTTTCGAAGCCTCGCTTCAAACTTATACCCAACTGACCTGACTGCTGCTTTGCTTGTGTGCACAACCATGGTTAAACTAATTAACAACACACACACACACACACACACACACACACACACACACACACACATATATATATATATATATATATATATATATATATATATATATATATATATATATATATATATATATATATATATATATATATATATATATATATATATATATATATATATATATATATATATATATATATAGTTATAGTTAGATGAGGAGTAATGCCTACATGTTTGTAAAGTACATATATCGATCGTAGAAATAGGCTTGTACCAGTAGTTTTATAAGTTCGTGTAATAGATGGCTTTGGTGCCTCCGCTGAACCAATACTGCTTGTATACTAATATTTCAATACAACGTCGTCAGCTTGGAGGTCTATTTATCGTGCCTTTTTAAGAGCATTTATAATGGTACGTATGATGTCAGCTGCCTATAAGGCTTGTCACATAGAACATGATATGATAGAGGGGTCATAAAGAATTATACCGTCTCTCATGCAGTAGTTGATTGTAGCACAAAAAACAAAATACAATATACATCAAAGAGTTATCTATAGACACGTAAAAAGATAATCCATTTAGGAGTTGTCTTTAGTACTGTCTATAGATGACATAGAGGGTACTATAGACAACATTTGTCTATACCATTGTAAATATCCTAAGGCATGCATGTTTGGTGGGTAAGGGTTTTTTTAACCTTTTTTTAGAAGTTTGAGGATTTAGTTCAATTCCCACAAAATCCCCCTCATCCAAACTCACATCCTTCTGTTGTGTATGATTCTCAAAGGTAGGTAAAATTCAAAAACATATTAGCGTGTCCACAAAGTTTTTTTGAGAAAAATTATAAAATTGTGTGTGTTCAGTGTTGGTTGTTAAAGGAAACTTACCATTCTCCACTCGATCCGGTCCATAATGGTACCCAGTCGTTAATTTCCACCAGGATAAGGCATGCTAAATACTACTCTCTCATTCCAAATGTAAATGTAAGTCATTTTAGACATAATTTCTAAGGTAATACTTTGAGCATCAATTTCTATAAAAAAAATATGATGTTTCAAATAAAAATAATTATACACTATGAAATTATATTTCATGATGGATCTAGTAAAAATAATTTTCTGTTGTCAATCTTGGTGATTAATAATATATTGATGATCAAACTTAAAAATGTTTGATCGGCATATATTCTAAAACAACTTACATTAGGAATCGAAGGGAGTATGGAGATGAAAGCAAAAGTTATGAAAGTTGAACTTTTTGTAGAACACCACTAGCAACTATGATGTGGATCCACCTAGCAGGTTAGCTGAACCAAGTTGTTTTGGCCTTGATCTTTCATGATACGCCTTGCTGGATGCCCTCCTTGTTCTAAGGTTCTTGCGCACCCAAGAACAGCATACACCTCCAAGATAAACCTTCTCCCACGCACACCATAGCACGTGAACAAAAGGTGGAGAAACCGAAGTTTCAGCGAGCAGAATCCAACACCACAATTGGATTCAATACACCAAGAGCAATTCTTCGATGGAAATCTCAAGAACACGCCAACAATGGCCACCAAACTATGGTGATTTTCCGATTTCTATTTCTCAATTCATATCATATTATAGCCTTATATAGGTGCACAATGCACGGCCTTAACTAAAACTTACGCATAACCTGGCCTAAGACCGAAATAAACTCTAATACGAACTAAAAAAAGAAATATCTAAACTGCTACCATCGGATTCTCTCTCAATTTACGACGTGACCATGAGAATTCTAGGGCTAGGGCCTCATCCATTGTATGGGGCTTCGAATTAGCTTTCCAGCGAGTCCAAGAACACCCAAATCAGACTCCGTTTGTGAAAGTTATGGGCGTTTTAATGTTGGATTTCCTGTCTAACCCGAACCGAATCCGAACTGACTTCAAATCTTTGCATGTTTTCTTTTCTTTTTCAAGGGGCTTTCAAATCCGTTTGGAACCTGAAAAGGAATCCTTCTCAACCTTTGAAAAGCCATGGTGTGGTCGGATTTTACCCTTACTTGCATTGCAATACTCGGAATCTTTATGTTTGGCAAGTCTCGCACATCTCTCTGGACAGCTTGTGCAGCATCCAATGAAGTTGCCATAACTTTGTGTAGGAAGCTCCAATCAAGCGCTATTTGATTCGTTGGAAAGTAGACTTCATTAGCTTTCCAAATATGTGTTTTGTTCGCATTAGAGACCTTAGAATTGGCATTCAAAGCTTCTTGAACTTTGTGTACAGAACTGCATGCACTAAAACTTGATTGATGTTGTGTCTTCCTCTTGAGCCAAATGAACTTTCTCTTTCTCTCTTCACCATGATTAGGCCCACATAATATACGCATAACTCCATCCAACCCAAGGTTCCAACTAGGGTTTTCTCATCATGGCCAGCATGGTTCTTCTCCTTGTCTTCTTCATGTGCCATAGTGATTACATTCTTTCTGTTTTTGCCGTCCTCACTTCCCTTCCCCTTGGCTTCATCTTGTTGGATCAAAATAGCACTAACCAAAGTTGTAGTGCTACTTGGTGCTACATCAAACTAGAAGCTAGGAAGATCAGATTAGCTTATCAAGAGAGAACTCACACAAATGCGAAAGCAAAATAGAGTTCAACTCTTTGCAACTGATTAGACCACTGTGGAGAAGTGGTTGGACCAATTGGTGTTCAGACCGCCTAGGAGCGCTAGTTTGATCAGCCTACTATCTAGCCATTAGCAAGGTGCGATATGACCGCTCTCCACTGTTCCAGAATAGAAATAGCCTGAACCAAAACCTAAAAAGATAAGTCCAATGACTTAAAACTTTACACATATCTTGCCAAGAATATCAGGAACTTAATCTATCTAAGGATCATATAGATCTTGCCCAAAGTTCTAACTTTCCTTAAAACAAGCAATGTTGCCCCAAAACCGAGCAAAACTCACAAACTTGATATACAACTTGCTTGTGGGTTATGGATGGCCAAGATGGCCTTAGATAGGTTCCCACATGTCACAGTAAGCTAGAGCACCCAAAGATTCAAGACCAAAACTCTCATATTTTGATTTCATGAGAAGTGCTCCAAATTGAGCTAAATTGTGCAAACTCCAAGATCTTGGTATAGCTAGTCCCTAGATAGATGGTATATGATCTTCAAAAGGTATCTACATCTATTACACATCCTTAGAACCAACAAGATCAAGAGGAAAGACGAGAGTGCAAAAACTCCAACTAAAACAAGTGCAAAATCAACAAAATCCAGAACAAACCATGAGTGATGAAGATGATTAATCTATTTCAGCTTATAGATGAATGTTTTACAGCCTATCCACCATGGAAAGAGCAAAAACTTCAACCAAAACAAGTGCAAAATCACACGACCAAGAACACACCATGAATGATGAAGATGATTGATCTATTGCAACTTATAAATGAATGTTTTACAGCCTCTCCACCATGGAGGACAAAGCTCTCTCACCCAAGAGCATACACCCAAAAGCCTCTCTCATAAACCCTAGACAATAGATAAGTGAGTTGGTTAGCCAGATGCCTGCAGCCCCTTCCTACTCAAGTAGATGGCGCAACTACTTAGCACAACTGGAGACACCTGTTAACCCCACATACATCGGGTTTTACACTCAACATATGACTTATGCATACTTTTCAAAGCACATAAGCCCAACCCACTAAGGAGCAAGCATCCATCCACCTAGCCTCCTCAGTACCTCCTTGACCTAAATCATTCTCCAAATGCTCTCCAAGCACCACGGTTTTGGTCCCTTTGCCGCTTCCATTATTTTATCTTCCTAGCCAAAATGCCTTCGCATTGACCATGGACCTCACTTCTTCCCTAAGACAAGTCCATGGCCATCTCTTCCTTTGCAAGCAATCTCTATGCTTGCCATGTGTAGGTCCACCAATAGCTCATGCATTGGCAAGTCTCTCTGTGTTGGTTCCCCCGACAATACCTCACTTGCACCGACCGCACCATTCGACGAACCATTGCTTGAACCTTCCCTTAGACATCTCTTGTCTTCTCCTATGCTTCATTTGAGCCAAACTACTCGCCTAGCTTCCTTGACAGCACCTTAGCTCATCCCCAAGCTTAATCTCACTTCATGCCATGGACCATATTTGCCTCCAAGCACCCTGTACATCAAAGACTAAGAAACTATTAAATTCTTCACAACTTGACCCACATTAGTCCAACATGATTTATACACCATAAATGCAATGACTTAGACTCTAGAGCTCAACCCATGACCAAATCTCCTAATTTTCCAAAAATCCAGAACTAACAGACCTCAATGGGCTAGTCAATCAGACCACTCTAGCCTATCTAACTGAAACCCTAGTGGAGGGTTAGCCCACCAAGCTCACCCTAGTCAAATTGCCACCCTACCCAGTCATAGTGCTCTAGCTTAGCCTGAAAAACACTCTCTCTAGAACATAGCTATCACCCACTATTTCTTGATCGTACCACAACCCCAGTATGACTACCATGGCTAGTCAAACCGCTGACCATCAACTAGTTTGACCATCATCGGTCGGTCAGACCATGGCTTCTGTTCTAGCTTGACTATCGCCTAGACGGTTTGACCACCAGCCCTAGGCCAGTTAGATCGCCTTTGGCAAAGATACTTGAGAGGTAAAATGCAGTCTTTTGCAAACTCAAATCTCAACTCAACATAATTGCCAATTGTTTAACACACGTGAACCAATGGTATCTCAACACGGTTCTTCAATCTCCCTCTTGATGAACATATTGGCAATACCTCAAAAATACAAATGAGAGCACAATCGAGTTGATTCTTGCAAAGCAAGAGCAATTTGTGAAAGAGAGTTTCACTTGGTCTATAAGATGCAAACAAAATTGAAAATGAGCAAGTGAGTAAGAAATGAAGTGAAGCAACTAGATAGAGCTAGTTTTCAATAAAAAAAACTTCAACTTCACCAAGAAGTAGGAAATCTCACTCTAGATCTATATGAAAGAATAGTTGTTCTATTTGACATTGGTTGTGGTGAGAAGAGATCAATAAGATCAAGAAAATCTCGAACTTTTCAAAAAAAACACTTTTAGCTCCTCCTTTTCATGCAAATTTCTCCCCCACATGCACATTTATCCCCTTACATGCAAATGCTCATATTTACCATTTTAGCCTTAATCACTTGAAATGAACATTTTTGGGCATATTTCTGCTTTGACAATGAATTCGTCAAGTTTCAAATTTTTTCCTTTACAATGAATTCATCAAAGTACAAATTTTCTCAGTTGAATCTATGCAAATGATGCAAGAAAAAATTCTCTCCTTTTCGACAAAATAGAGGGATCAAATAAAAACATAAGAGAGAGCTTGATGCAAATGGAATGGTTGCAATTTTATTCAATTAAACTTAGTAAGGAGCTATGAAGATTATCCATGCTGATTCAAAATAATAATTATCGTAAGCCATATGATGAGTAGAAGCTATCTAGATCATGACAATTCAAATATAGCAAAGCATGGCCAAACTAGCACAAGATTTATGAATTAAGTCCATTTGAGTATATGTTAAGATGATCAAAATTCTAGTTTAGCTAAAAGTATCCAAATATGAGCCAAGCAATATCAATATACTAAAAGAAACCAAGAAGTTATAATTGAATCATTTAGAGTGCTACAAGTTCAATATTGAATTATTTTGTTCAAACACTTAGAGTTGAGCACAAATAGCACATTTAGCACTTTTGGAAATACATTTTGGCCTTATCTTAGCAAAGCAAGTTCTGGACTAGGAGCTACCACAATTGCCTCCTAAGCTCCAACCATTTAACAATTTTTGTTTTCTTCATATTTATTTGCCATGTGCTAGATCTCAAGCATTTGTTGACCATCCCAAGAGAGAAGCTTAAGAGAGTGGTCATGGTCATCCAAAACTCTCCATAAGTTCATGCCTTGTGCAATGGTAAGCAGTCTTATGAGAATGAAATAGTGAAATTGGTTTTTTCGCACATAAAAGAGATCATTTTCATTTAAGTTTCTAGTTCAAGAATAATAACCTACTCCTTAGTCTGCAAGCTATATCTAACCCGAGCTACAAAAGTCTAGGAGAAGTAAACTCATGTTTTAATAAAGAACTAGCACAACTTAATCTAAAGCTTAATTTAGGTTCTAGATACAATAAAGCATATTTAATATGGCATGAATCATACAAGGAGCACGAACGCACAAGTAGTCATGAGATCAATCATTGACCTACTTTAATTCATGTTTTGCAATTCCACTTGTAATTTCAATTTGCTAGCATGGTAAAACCTAAGCTATACATGGAAGGTCATGATAAATCAAGCGAACATATCATAAACCATGTCAATAAGCAATTTCATGATAGCACATTATACATGAGTAATAATTAGAGCTCCAAGGATATTTAGCTGGATTTAGTTACAGAAATTTAGATATACAATATCAGAGCTCCAAGGATATTTAGCTGGATTTAGTTGTAGACATTTAGATATGCAATATCTTACAATAAATGCAACAAAGATTCAATCTCCTCATCAAACCAAGCAAGAAAGACAAATAACCTCAAAATCATCTCAGGAAGTAAAATGAGAGACACAAGGTCAAAAGAGTGCAAATAAGATAAATCTCAAATTCAACATAAGAGCACTACTCTACCTTTCTCAACAAGGGTTCTAAGGGAAGAGAACATAAACAATCTAGAAATATATCAGTTATGCAATTGATACCACTTTGTTAGACCCAGATTTTACAATCTAGAATCCTCTGTGATTCTATCATACTATTCCATTGATCAGTAGATAGTGCTCATATATACATTATTGAATTATTTCATACATTGCTTAGACCATACCAATCCATATTGCACAAAAAGTTTACATATACCACATTGGGCAATTTTTACATAAAGGGTCACTTAGGACAAATACTTAGAATGCAAAAGCAGAAACAAGATTAATTAATAAAAGTAAGGCCAAAACCTCCCACACGCAAGCTAACAATTCCCTTAGTTTCCTCTGTGTTCTTCACCGTCCGGACCTAGTGCATCATTATGGGTGAAGGGGTCTTGCTCCACCACTTCTGAATTAATTGAGTAAGCGAGTGTACACACAATCAACTATGCTCTGCAAGCCAACACACAAAATACATTATTATAGATGCAGGGCTGAACAAGATTGGCCATGGTTCTTTTGCTAAATGCCTTAGTTGACAATTACCAATAATAGAAATTCTTATGACTTAGTAATTTGAACTAAAATTGATTTTTTAGAATGTAGGAAAGATTGCAATATTAATAATAATGCAGGATCCATCAATCAATACAAGGCTTCCTGCATCCAATGCTAGTTCCTCAGTGTTATATCCACCTATTATCATCACTAGGACCAACCGCCTAGGGCAACACAAGCTGGTTCTCATCCCATCCACAAAGATTGTTTTGTAAATAGAACTAACACCAGTGGGTCCCGATGCCCGCCCATGACCGTGGTCACAACTGTTCGATCAGTTTTCACTTAGTCGCACACTTTATCGACAAAAGTCAACCAACTCGTTATATTCCACATGTTTCCATAGACATGTAGATCAAGTAGGTCGCCACAAAGCCTTTACTTTGCATATTCCTAGCAAGGTCACACCAGCTAAGGTTTCCACTACTGTGGGATGTGAACATCCTTCTAGAAGCTTTCTCTTGTGCCATCATGCCAAAGGTCCTTCCTTTTACATGTGTTCACATCAATGGCACAACCCACACTGGTTCGATGCAAATTAGTTAGCCTGGTTGTACCCATTATAGACTTGTATTTGTATTATTTTACACTAGAAGGTGCTACAATATTTAGTCCTTAAATTCTATCTGGGCGGCATTACCACAATCGAACACTCACGCATCCTCTGCACTAGCTCCTATACCATTCGCCCAGACAATTAAGCAAGTTGAGGGTTTTGAGGGTGTAAAAGTAGCCAAGTTACAATATACCAATCACTTTCCCACAAGTGATTGCCCCAAACTAAGTTTTTATGTTTGAAATGATATCAGAGCAAATTAATGCCCCTGGGTATCTAAGCAAAGCTAAGCATGACGCTTTAAATACAACTTATAGCTAATGTTACCATGATAGTTTCTAGGGTGATAAGGATTAAGTGTTCAATTATTTTATGGAATGGGATATAATGAAATCACAATGTATAATAGGCATGTATCTAAAATCTTAACGTAAACATAATTTGCATAGTACAAACATCATGCACTTTGATAATTTAAACAGAAGTAAGTTGCACAAAATGTAGGTTCAATATGATCAAAGTATTGACTCGTCTTATTCACAAATTGATTAGACTTGTAGATCTGGGCTTGCCTCGGTCTCTTGTTCCTCTTGAGCTTCGTAAGTTACCAAACAACCACGCGTAAATTCAAATAAATTGTAAATTCAAATGAACTGTAAAATTCAATATTTCAATTTTATTGGAAAGGTCTTGATTTTAGATAAATTTAGAAACGAATTTCACTAAATTGGACTTCAGATGAATGAGAATGAGCCTTTCAAAATTTGAGATTTGAATTAATTCTAGAAAATGATAAAGGAAAGAGAGTATCTGCCACTGACAGGTGGGGCCCACTAGGGTTTTAATTTTAATTTTATTTATCTTTCCATTGAAAACCTACTGTACATGATAGGTGGAGTCCACTTATTTTTAAATCTTTTAGGACTTATTTTCTATTACATATGCTATAGAGAATGATAGGTGGGGCTGATTACTATGCAAATAATGCACGGGGACCCACATGTCAGTGACTCCCAACTCATTTAATGGGTTTTTAGAGTTTTTAATGGCTGAAGCCCCTATGTAATAGAGTATGGACTTTTAATTAACATTGAGGGCCCACTGGTCAGTAATAATTAATAGCTGGTCATTATCTTACGCTGATTACCACTTAAATTTAATCTTGTCTACAGTGTCATCTCCTTCCTGTGAGAGAGAACAGGCTCATCACCGGTGGTAGGGAAGGCGGTGGTCAGAGACATGGTTCAAAATGGAATCCCCAACTCGAGATGAACCTCTATGCTATGTTTTTTGGGCTACTCAGCACGTGCGGTGGTCAGAGACAAGCCTAAGAAGCCTGGTGATGTGGACCTGCAACGGTGTGAGGTGGAGCATGGCTTCAGCTAGCTATGGCAGCCACCGATCTAATTGGTGAGTAGGGAAGGCATTAGTGGTGGTAAGGAGGCTCTCTACCAACGGGATTGGAATATGCTTTACCAGAGCAGTTAGGGCAGTAGTGACCGGAGCTGGGGACGAAGAGCAATTCTGGTGAGCTTTGATTGATATGGGGGCAATACCTAGGGAGGAAAGGAGGTGTGCGGTGATGGTTTATGGAGCATGGTGGGGGTTCTTATGGCGGCAAAATTGACTGGGTGACATGGGCAGCTATGACAGTGGTAGGGATGTGGCACGGAGGCCAAAGACAGCGGTGTCATTGCGCGATGTCGCACAGGGGTGCAAAGTGATGGAAAAGGCACACAACATGGCGTGGGGTAGTGGCGCTCAGAGTACGACGATGTTCAATGAAGTAGTAGGGCATGCATGGTGTGTGCAACGGCACAGCGCATGGCATGGCGTGGGCACGGAGCAAGGAGAAGAGGAAAGGAGGGGGCCAAGGGGGAGGGATGGCTATGCGCACATGCCAAGGTGGGGGGGGGGTAGGCACAGATAGGGGCAAGCCGGCATGGCATGCCTCACAATGCGGCTGTGCGTGCACGACGTGGAAACAACGCGTAGGGTGTTCTCTAGAGTGGCCATGTCAGTTTTGGCCAAGCCAGGCTAGGCCATTGGCTCAACGTGCTTGGGAAAATGGGCCAGGGCCCAGTGGGCTAAGCCCAAACTATTTCTAACCATTTTTGAATTTTTCATAAATTTCTAGTTTGAATTTTCAATTTAAATTGCCAAATGAAGACGAGGCCGAATTGCGTTTGAATTTAAACTTGAATTGGATTTGCATTGAACTCAAATTTCGTATAGGACAACAACTTCTCAATGCTAGATTGATTTCTTATTTTAAATTTATTTGTGCTAGTTTTGTAATTGGCTAATATTTAAGGCTTCATCTATTTGAACTAGATTATATCTTCACATTTTAGCTCATGCATATATCCAATAAAGTTTTCCTTTGATTTATAAATAAATTTTAACCATGTTAATCCCATTTTTCCTTTACTATTTTGCATTCATATAATATATCTAGTTGGCACTTAATTCAAAAGGCCAAGATAAACCAAATGGCAAGGCAATGCAAGCAAAAATTTTAAAATTCCCAAAATTTCGAGTCACAAGCTGATGAGGATATCCTTTCCATGCATACAACCATGCCGACTCCATATCAAACTGAAACTATAATACAAGGACCAATGACTAGAGCGCGAGCACGTCAACTTAACCATCAGGTGAATGCGTTCCTAAGTTTGCATACAAATGTTTCAAAGAATGGAATACTACTTAATTCTTGTGATGATTTAATTGTCCTTAGGAACCATGGGGAAGAACCACATGACCTCAAGTATAGAAGTGGTACCGTCAAGCGCAAACCAAGTCCTGTTCACGAGTTTGACTCGGATTCGGCCTTGTTGACAGCGCCTACTTCAAATGGCCGTAACTTTTGATCCAGAAGGTTTCTCGGGGCCCGTGAGTACTCGCTGGAAAGCTCCTGAAGTCTACTTTCAGATGGATCCAGCCTCACCTCCAAATTCCATCTGAGTCTACCAGAAACTGCAAAACAATTCACATCACTTTTCCAATCCGAGTCAAAGTGGGCCTTGGGCCTTGTAATTCGAGTCCTATTCGGCTTCCTTGTGTTTTGGCCGACCATCCACCTTCCGTGACCCTTAAATAGGCAGCCGCACTCTCTTCTAGGGTTTGGGTTTTGTTTAGACTAAGTTAGCTTTTGCTGCTTTGCCTTGTACTCGCGCGTGTCGGCTAGACTTCCCGAATACTTGTCTTCGGAACCCCCACCGTTCTGTTTTCGATTGAATCTTACATCGTTATTTGCAATTGAGTTGCTGTTCATCTTGTTCTTGCTTGTTCTTCGATTGCTTGCAGGAACAAGAACCCTCGTGGTTAGGTTGATCGTGTGCCGTCAAGGTCACGAACAATCTCTGGAGTTGGTGTATCGGTCGCTAAGGCACAACGTCCTTGGATGGTTGTAGTCGGGTCGTCAACATCATCTCCTTCCCCAATCGAATCTACCACTCTCATCGAAAGATTGGGACCCCTAGTCTTATCAGTTGGTATCAGAGCTCAAGGTTGATCGGTGAGAGATCTTATCTAGTCTTTGCAATTTTTACCTACAGTCCGGAAACCCAAAAAAAATAGCAGATCAGATCTATTCCCCAAAATCCGAAACAATTTGAGCCTTACGCTTTTGCTGCATAGTCTTTGTTTGTTGAGTCTTCGGTTGCATCGTCGTGTCCTTTGCTGGTCTTAGTATCTAGTTCCTTTAGAGTTTCGAGTTCTGTTCATGTTTTGGACTCACCGTTGTAGTTAGATCCGAACTGTCATAGGAGGGTAGAAAAGGAGGAGGACTCGGTTGCTACGGAGGCTTTGCCCTAATTGGTCTTGGAGTAGGGCACGAATTCGGATTCAACTACATCGTGTGTGAAAAAAAAGAGAGAGAAAAAAAAGAGACAAGAAGGAACAGGCAGCCACATCTAGAAGAGCCGCAGCATAAAAAAAAAGAAAAAAAAACAGAAGAGAGAGAAAAACCTAACTTTTGCATACGACCTCCGATTGAGGCGATTCTTGATCCGTTGGAAAGGAAATCGGAAGATAGAGTGAAAAACTGGAGATTTCAGATCTGCGTAAGCCTTCAGGCACATACGCGGCAGCTTCGACCCCAAAAAACGTCGTTTAGGCCCTCAAAACGGGCCCGCAAACCGAGGAAAAATCAAGTTTCTCAGAATTCGCTCAAAATTGGCAGAGCCCTTCTACAAGTGATTCTAAGGTTCCCCGTGCAAACGGCATCCTTTTTTGAGCTCCAGAACTCCGTGTGCAGTGTCATCTAGTTGTCTTTCTGCGTGGTGTACTCGTTTATGTTCTAGGCTCACGTCTCTAGTACGGTATAGCCTAGGGCCAACACGGTGCCGTCGTTGAGCGATTATTCAACTTGCTTTGACTAATGTGGTTCTAGTTATCCTTTGTTCCCTCTCAGCCCACCTATAGCTCTGTAGATTTGGCTACCACATCACAGGGACTAGCGACCGAGGCATCGATACACCCAATTTCCAGGAGATATTGTCTTGACTTGTCGGCTGCCATCACCTCCTGCTCGCTGTGGTAAGAACTTGTAAGAGCTTGACAGAACAGGTTGAGAGTGTGCGACTTGATTTAACCACATCCCAGTAGTTGTGAGGGCATAACCTGCAGTTTTATTATTCTCTTCTTGGTTTGTTTCTTGTGTTCTTCTAACAATGTCGGAGAACCGGTGAGACTGCGGGCAGCGCCACATTCCCCTCGGACTAGGGGCATCATACAACACTTTGAGCGCCAAGTGAAGCTGCACATGAAGGACTTGATGAGGATGTACGGGTCACCAACGAACGCCTTGGCCAATTGGAGGCCGTGCGGATCGACACCAACACTACGCTTGCAACATTGGAGGCTTCCGTTGGCACCGTCAACACCGCACTTGCTGAGATTTTGAGACGCGTCTTGATGAGAGGGCCGTGCATCTCCGCTGCACCGACTCAGCGTACTCGTGCCAACATTGGTGTCTTGGGCAGCAGGGTGGACGAAAATGGTGGAGACGAATATGCGCTAACACCGAGATTGATGATGATGAGGACGCTCACCGTCAACGCCAACCACGCCGGATCGAGGTGCGTGAGAATGATGAATCGCTTGGTAAGATTAAGTTCACTATGCCACATTTTGATGGAAAATATAACCCGATGCTTATATCACTTGGGAATTGGTGTTGATCGAAATTTGCTTGTCATGCATTCCCGAAAACAAAAGGGTTAGGGCTGCTACTAGTGAGTTTATCGATTTTGCGTCTGTTTGGTGGAGTGAATATTGTAAGAAAAATCCTTTCACCATACCACAAACTTGGGATGCATTAAAAAGAATCATGCGAGCTAGATTTGTTCCCTCATATTATGCACGTGATTTGTTACATAAGTTGCAACAATTGAGGCAAGGTAGTAAAAGCGTAGAGGAATATTTTCAAGAATTGCAAACAGGCATGCTGCGTTGTGACTTAGAGGAAACTGAGGAAGCCGCTATGGCTAGGTTTATGTCGGACCTCGGGTTAGCAAAACCCAGATCCTCTGTGATTCCACCGCACTATTCCCTGGATCAGTAGATAGTGCTCACAGATACATTACTGTATATCAAAAGCATATCATGCAGAAGCTTAAATAATACAGAAGATTACTTACCCATGGGCAGTTAGGCGAAATCAATAAAATGCAGCAGCGGAAACTCCACACAGGTGGGACCCTCAGGACTTGCCCACAGGCAGCCAACTGGGGTTCGCGACCTAGTCTATAGCCTCTTCGTCTTCCAGCTCTGTCGACCCCTTTTTAGCGTCGCAGGGCTTGATATTCCTGTTCTTTCTGACTGAATGGTAGCAATTAAGCAAGAATGAGTACGATGATACTCAGCAAGCCACCACAAAGGATGCAGTAATAATAGATGCAAAGTTGTCAAGGGAGGCTTGAGGCTCTTTTATTTGCTAGAATCAGTGTTTTGAAATTACAATAAATAGAAAAACTCCTGAGACTTAGCAATTTTAACTGAAACAGATTTTATGAAATTGATTGTGAGAATGTGATAATAATAGAAGTGTAGGTTACATCCACCTTTTACAGTGCATGGTTACCCCCACCTATGCTAGTTTTCACCACTGGAGTACTTCCCTCCAGGAAAAATTCAAAACTCAGAGTACGTCCCTCTGACTGGTTTTATCCCATCCACAAATGTTTTTGGAAATAGAACTAACTCGAGTAAGTTCCCATGTCCGCCCTTGACCGTGGGCACGGCTATTCGAATAGTTTACACTCTGCAGAGGTTGCACACTTTCACCACAAGAGATAAGTCATCTTAATAGTCAACATGCTTCCTTAGGCGTGAGACACAGATGAATTATCACAAAGCCTTTACCTTACTCCGATCTAGCTAGATACCACCCGCTGAGGTTTCACCGCTGAAGGGTTCTATCCGCCACAGTCAGAGGCCCCCTCTTGCGCCGTATGGGTACAATCGGTCCCTGTATCCCACTGTGAGTAAACCAGTATGTCCTGGCACCCACTTACCACTGGTGATATCTGAACTAAATCTTTGTAAGTTAATCAACTAGGTCGTACCCATATAGACTTGTGGTTGTACTGTTTTACACAAGGAGGTCGTCACAAGATTCAGTCCTTAATTTGTCCAGGCAGTTCTTACCACAAACCACGGGTTCTCGTGCGACATCGGCACCATCCACTCTCACCAACCGCCCAAACAGGTAAAGCAGATTTTGAGGGTTTTGAGAAGCATAAAACAGTCGTAACAAACTATTCAGCCACGTACATCCTATGACTGTCCCAAAATAAATTCTTTTGTTGTAAAGATTGATGATCAGGACGTCTAGCGCCCTGGACTTGACCGGACTAGCATAGCATTTTAATATAATCTATAGCTAGAGAAGATTAACATTAATATCTATGGCGACAAGGATTAAGTGATTCAAGTGTCAAGGAAAGGCATACTAAATTTAATCCAACAACAAATGGGCATGTAGCTACCTTAAGTTTTGACATACATTTGCATATTAAATTAGGCATGCAGGTTGATAATTTAAAGGAACATAAATTTGCATAAAATGTGGGAGCAATATGATCAAAGTGATGACTTGCCTTTCTTATGTTACCATGGCCTTGATTGCTTTAAATCAAAGCCTTCTCAGCCAGTGACTTTAAATTACTGGTCCTCGCTTTTACCCAATCTTACTGTTTGAATTCGTCGTCTCGCCGAGTCTACAGATTCTAATACGCAGCAAAGAAAAGAAAGACCAAATAAATCCAGATACTTTAAAATGCCCAATTTAATTTAAATCACACGCTTACTATGATTTGAGAATAGGAGGATGATTCGGATTAGTACGCCGTAAACACAGCGGTAGCTGGATTTGAGTAGAAGAACGAGTGGTCTGAATAGCTTTACCGTGAGGGAAAATTTTAGGATAAAGAGGATCAAAAGTGAAGACACATCTTCAGGAATTATCTGCGTAGCCGATTGGGAAAAGGTGAGACTCGACCCTTTATTTGATGGCTTGATCTTAATTGATCTACATTTATTAAGGAAGTTTCATGAGTCGAGCAGGACTTAGGAACAGATAAAAGACGGTATCGATGGTAGTAAAGAGAAATATGATTTTATAATTTTAGAATGTGGAAGCTTTACATAAGGTGAGTATAATTAAATACGCGGTGTAACTTTGTTATTTCATGTGGCAACACTTATCTGGGATAGCGATGGCCAATTCAATGAATCATTGTTTTTAACAACTTATTTAGGATATGAAATCTAATTGACTAACCAATTATTGTTATGCACAAGATTGATTATTTTATTATCTAACCAATCTTTTTATTAGCAATATGCCTTTTATTGAGTGAGTCACGAATTAACAAGGACCTTCTTGACAAGTCTATTTCTTTTATTATTATTTATTTTTGATCATTAAATTTAAATCCCGAGATAATGATTGGGGATTTGGATGCGAGGTAAAGATTAAGGATTGCTCTGCCTGATTCAAGCACTCTTAATCGTACTCAATCGTCATTCTAAATCTTAGTATTTTAGAATAATGTTAAAGTCTTCACTACAAATATTTTAAGCACCTTTTGAAAAGATAGGTTTCGTGATAATGGCGATAAGTAAACCACCCTCGATACTTTATGTGGCAAACTGATGATTTCTGAGAGATAACTTTACAAGCGGGATAGTTTCAGATTCTTACTATTGAAATGCTATATTTGATAATACGCTACTTATATTAGTTATCTTTGTTGCCAACATCTTATTTGCCATGGATTTAGACAAGATGAAAAGGTATAATTCCTAAATTTCATGATTAAATCATTTAGTCATGATATCATTACTGTATTAGGTTCATGTTAATTTCTTGACAATAGAAAAAAAGGGTTCATGGCATAGACTTTCTTTAATCACTTTTTGTTCATAAGGATTAACATATAAATCTTGATTGACCTATCATGTGCAAGTGCTAAGTTGTTCATCTAATTGTATAACTCTTTTCTTTAGGAGCTCATGAGAAATTTTCTTATTCTTATTGTTAGCCACACTTTATTTTAATAGAATACATGCATGAACATCTCTTACACAGGATTTTAGCATCCGGTTATAGGGGTCACAGATCACTAGCCACTTCTTGCACATGAACTCAGTCATTTGGTTGGGCCCACCGGTCATACAGAGACACAGAGGGAGGGGGCTGCTCGGTCGGCTGAAACAGAGCCGCCGGCAGGAACAGCGAAACAGGGGAGGCGAGGTGGCTGTGGAGCCGTGCGGCATCGCCGGCGATGAGCGGCCGGGGAGGCAACGGCGACCATGAAAAAGGGGTTGCCCAGGCGGCGAGATGCTCAGAGGCGTCGGCCCGGTGGGTGACGCAAGGCGTGCCAGCGGCAGTGGGGAGCGGACAGCGGAGGAGAGCCGGTTGGGCGCCGGTGGCCAGAGAGGAAGGGGGAGGAAAGGAGGCGTGCGTGAGCATGAGCAAGAGGACAGAAGCTCAACTGAGCTGCCGGGGCGGCCGGAAGGAGGCGGAGGTGAGTCGGCGACGTGCTTGGGCGGTGGCGCGGGAGGGCTTCCGTGGCCGGGGAGTTCGGGCGGTGGAGGGCTTCGGCCGACGGCGGGGAAGGCCTCGGGGCATCGGGGAGGTGCTCCCACCGCGTGAAATCGCCCCGGGGCCGACCGAGGTGGAGGCGGCAATGGAGGTGGCGGTGGCCAGCCGGAATGGGGGAAAACGCGTGGGCGACTAGCTCGGGCGGCGGATTCCCAATTACTCGCGAATGGAGGCAGCAGGCGGCAGGTGGCGCGCCGTGACGCGGGCGATTTGCGGAGTGCTCGCCGGAGATGGTCGGGATGGGGAGGGGCGGCGGCAGCACAACCTCACTGTGGCTTGGATGGGCGCAAAGGAGAGGGGCAACTGAGGCTTGGCCAGCATCTTATAGGCAGCGAGCACGGGTGGCAACTGGGCGAGGGTGAACCTGGGGCGAGGCCAAGCGAACCTGGGGGCGGCGCTAGCTGGACCGTGGCGGAAAGAAGGGAGGAGGCGACGCGTGGCCGAGCTAGGGAAGACAGGGGCGATGCTAGGCCAGTGGTAGGGGAGTGAAGGCGCGTACGGAGGCGAAGCCGTGGTGGTGATCGTGCAAAACTGCACACCCGCAAGTGAACGGGCTGCCGCCAATATAGCAGCGAATGTCGTGTTCTCCACAGGGACTAGATTACTGGAGACACAACCCTTAACCAAAGCTAAGCCGCTCGAACAGGGAATTGAAGAAGACTAACTGCAGAAACTAAGACAAACTAAAGCTAGAAATCAGATCTTAAAGGAGAAGAAGAATGAGAAAGAAAGAGCTAAAGGGGTTGTGAACTAAAAAGGGAGGCCAGGAGAAGAGAATAAGAACAGAGAAACTAACTCTACCAAGAGGTAGACAGAAGGGAGACTAACCAGAAATAAAAGAGGAAGAACGAGGGGGAAGCAAGAACAGAGAAGAGAAGGGAAAAAAAATAACAGAAGAAGGAGCTAGGAGAGAGAGAGAGAGAGAGAGCACAGAGACAGAGGTGAGAATGAAGCACAGGGAACTAACGAGAGGAAGAGAACGGGCGACAATGCTGCAACCCCACCCCTAGATAGCAAACACACAGCCAAACAGATTCCAAGATCACAGTAAAGACAAGCAAACAACAATCAAACTTTACTAATCCTGTAACCAAGACATTGAATCTAAGAAAGAACTACAAGAAACTACAGAGTTAAGGAAAATCTAAGTGAATAAGACAGCAAGAGAAGGAGAGGAAGAGAGCAGAGGGGAGAATAAGGCTGATAGTTGGTTAGGCTAGCAGATGAGGAGAAGAAAGAAGGTATAGATAAGAAGAGAGTGCAGAAGACTAGAATACCAGAGAAGTGAAGGACCAGAGGTGAGGATGAACTAGAGAAGAGAAGAGAATTTAGAAGGATCTACAGAAGGTAATAAGAAAGATAATTAGACTGGCGGGTAAGGAAATTCAGAAAGAGAACTAAGAACTCATTCTACTGAGAGAAGAACCGAAACCCCTAAGAAGAGATGCTAGCAAGACAAAGGAACGGGATAACGTGAGAGACAGGAAGAGAAATCAGATTTAAGAAGGTGCTCAAGGGGACTAACGAGAGGAGTAAGTGCTAATACTACCATTTCAGCCCTTCCAATCAAGCAAACATACAGACAACTTCTAGTAAAATGATCAAGACAAGTAACCACTATGCAAGCTATACTACTGCAGGAATAAGGAAATAAGCCTAACATAAGAATGACATTAAAAAGCATGAAATCTAATTCTAACAGAAATTAGCAGAACTGCATGCACAATAAAGACTCTAAATAAAAAGATCTACTCTAACATTAAAGATGATATCGGTGACATAACAAGAAAAATTCCTACAGTTAAGCATTAGACTTAATAGCTACTAGTGACTATCCAAAGAAGAGATATAAAACTAACATGAAGAAATGCTAAACATAATCAGCTCACATGCGCAAGAACAATGAAGATGCATTTTATATCAAGATCTGAAATATGGAGCAACTACAAATAACAGATCCAACACATGAGCATCTCAGGCAAAGCAGGAACAAGACAAGCACATCCAGATCCACACAGACATTACATGCACATCACAGATTCAACATGTAAAAATCCCAAGCAACCATCAAAGTGCAGAATCCTAAATAGGGAATAGAACAACCCAAAATGAAAATCTGCCGTTGAAGACCGTTTGTAGAGGATGCAGGCAGATAGGAAGCCGATCTTGGCGAAGAAGCCGAAGGGGTAGCCGTGTAGAAGTAGCAGACCACTCGAAGTAGTAGGAGAAGTAGCAGATCCAGGCGCAGGAGTTGAAGTTGCGGTGCAGAGGAAGGAGATCCACCGTGTAGAGGTAGCAGATCCGCACCAGCCACCGTAGGAGAAGCAGATTCGACCGTGGGAGAGCAGATCCGGCGGAGTAGTTGAAGAGGTTGCGATCCGGGACCGAAGATGTTGAAGACGTAGCAGATCCAGCTAGGACCTAGAAGATCCCACGCAAGGAGGAGCGGATCTCGCGCCTAGCTTCTTTCTCCTCCGTTTCGTGTTCGGCATGGGTTCAGCAGAAGAATGATTCGGCCATGAGGGGGGGATGTTGAAAAAAAGGGGAGATGAGCAGCTGGCTGTGCTTTTCGGGGGTGCGGCTGTGGGATCTGGGAGGTGAACCGATGGGTTGGGATGGCTCGGTGTGGAAGATGAAGAGGATGGTTGGTGGCTGGCTAGGGTTGAGGCGATGGAGTGGGAGCGGCCGGTTGTGGAGATGGTGTAGAGGAAGGGTTTCTGGTGGCGGCGCAAATGGAGCTGGTTGCGGTGGTGGATCTGAAGGGGCGGTCGGCTGTGGAGGTGATGGATGAGGATGAGTGGCGATGGAGAGGAAGGTGTGGAGTGACTCCGTCATTCTGGTGAGGGAGATGGAATGGCAGGGTGATGGGTTTCTGGTGGCGGCGTGAGGAGATGGGAGGCGAATCGCTCCTCCCCCGGTGGTGAATCTGCTTATATACTTGCGGCGGCTGGCTAGGGTATGAGTTCACGGGCGCCCGGAGGGGTTAGGGTTTGCTGGCATTTTTGCACTCTAGTCCTCCTCCTTCTGCTGATTTGCAACCATTGCTCATCCCATGCTGATATCTGTGAAGTTTGCGCCTATTTCGCGCCGACCTGCAAGGATGTTACAAACCACTGTAAATTGTACAAAAGGAGAGCAAAATGTGTATAATTGATGAAATTATGGCCAAATTGAGCTACTATCACAAAATAATTATATGAAAATGTACTACAAATATGATGCATATCATATACCCCCAAGCTTAAACATTTGATTGTCCTCAAGCAAATGATATTATGAATTCGAACCCAGGGCTTAAGGAAAACTGAAATGATATGAGTGAATTGCTTGCCACTAGTCAACTGACAATCAGGAATTTGAATGAGACTGAATGACCTGATTTTTACAAGCTGCTCAAGATCAGAATTGAAATTCCAGCAAAGATATCAAAGTGATACTAGAATTTTTGACCAAATCAAGTTACTCAAAAGTGCCAAATTGCACTAATTGTTTGCATGGATCCCACCAGAATTGAAAAGTAATCAAGGCTAGATATCACAGTCAAGAATAAGCATATCCTAGAGTCATTCTTAGGCATTTACCATTCTAGATAAAGAGACTAATGTTTGCATGAAGTTTATGAAAAAGCCTACACTTGAGCCATGATACTTTGCTTTTGCTGATTTTTTTTTTAACAGGATTCAAACACACCATGGGCACAAGTGCCACTTATTCCACTCTTGGGCATGCTTGCCACTTATTCTGACTTTTTTTTAAACAATGTGACAGAGTCACTTATTCAACTCACACTTTGCAGCACAAAACAGAGATAAAGATATTTTCTTTTCTTTTTAAGCATCATTAACCGGTTTTCATTATCTCTAAGCACCATGTGACATGGACTTAGGTAAATTAACCAAATTATTGGCTCAAGATAAGACTACCACTTTCACAACCCTTTCATTCAAGCAAGAGTATCAATGTCTAAAATGAAATATTATGCCCAAGCATGAATCCTAGGATATTGTTATTCTAGAAGTGATAACTAGAATCAATACATTTCGCAAAAGGTAAAGATACATGTGTAACTTGCAATGAATCAAAAACCAAAGGATCACAAGATTTCTAAGCCATTAAGATTTCAATGTATTTCTAGAGTAAGCCAATTGGATATCCAAAGAATTGATACCAATACCAGATCACTTAAACAAATTTCAGTTTGATAATTCTGGATTACACAAGACAGTCACATATTACAGTCAAGTATTCAAGCAGAAGGGTATATAGCTCATAATAATGATCAGGGCAGTCACATGTAATCAGCAATAACCCAACATGAGAATGATACTAGTCAAAATTCATCAATTACACATCATCAACTTCAGTGCCCAAGAGTATGACAAAAGAATCATGCTAAAGCAATCCTCATCAATAGACAGATCCCTCCCCCAAGCTTGAATTAGACATTAACTCCAGAATAAACGTTTTAATGATTGGAAACAGCTCACCGAGTGCAAAAGAGGAATCTGAGCAGCATCTTATCATCCCTCTGCCTGCCATGCTTGGATGAGTGCATGTACCTGAAAATGGCAAAATAAAAGGAAAGGATAAACCGACAAAAAGGTAAAATAAAGAAGGGAAAACTGAAATAAAACAGTAAAAAGCTCAGGTTGCCTCCTGAGAAGCGCTTGTTTTAGGTCTTTAGCTTGACCAACAGATGATAATCAAGTAGGCTCAAAAGAAATTGGAGGATCAAGGTCAGATCTGACTTGATCTCCAGCAATGTCCTCATTAAGTTCAGGAAAGGGGTCCCCAACAAAATAATGTTTCAATCTTTGCCCATTAACCTTGAAAATGCCCCCAGATTGACTCTCAACCTCAAAAGCTCCACTACCTAGCACTTTCTTAACAACACAAGGACCAAACCATCTAGACTTAAACTTTCCAGGGAACAAATGAAATCTTGAGTCAAAGACTAAAACAAGCTGTCCAGGTTGGAAGTCACGCCTCAAAATGTGACGGTCATGAATCTTTTTAGCTCTCTCTTTATAAATTCTTGAACTTTCATAAGCATCAAGCCTCAACTCATCAAGTTCACACAGCTGCAACTTCCTATGTTTCCCAGCTAGACCCATGTCCATGTTGAGCTTTCTAATTGCCCAATGTGCCCTATGTTCAAGCTCAACAGGAAGATGACATGCCTTTCCATAAACCAACCTAAATGGGGACATTCCAATAGGAGTTTTGAATGCTGTCCTATAAGCCCATAATGCATCATAAAGCTTAAGAGACCAATCTGTCCTGGATTTGGACACAACCTTTTCAAGAATTTGCTTTATCTCTCTATTGGAAACTTCAACTTGCCCATTAGCTTGAGGATGATAAGGAGTGGTTACCCTATGATTATGGACCCCATACTTGGCTAGAAGAGCTTCAAACTGCTTGTGATTAAAGTGAGACCCTCCATCACTTATCACAACTCTAGGAATTCCAAACCTAGGAAAAATGATTTGCCTAAACAACCTACACACAGATTTTGAATCAGCATGGACAGTGGGAATAGCCTCAACCCATTTGGACACATAATCCACTGCAACCAGAATGTGTTTGTACCCTTGAGAAGAAGGCAAAGGTCCTATGTAATCTATTCCCCAAACATCAAAGAGTTCTACCTCAAGAATACCATGCTGTGGCATCTCATGACGTCTTGACATGTTCCCTGCATGCTGACAGGGATCACAAGACTGAATGTATGCATGAATATCCTTGAACATGGTAGGCCAATAGAATCCAGCTTGGAGCACCTTAGCTTGAGTCTTAGCAGTTCCAGCATGGCCACCAAAAGGTGCAGAATGACAATGAAAAATCACATTTTGAACCTCCTCAAGAGGTAGGCAACGTCTAATAACCCCATCTGCACAATGTCTATACAGATATGGGTCATCCCAAAAGAATTTTCGTGCCTCATGAGTAAACTTCCTACGCTGCTGGTAGGAGAGATCAGGAGGTATAGCATTGCAGACCAAATAGTTCACAATGTCTGCATACCAAGGAGTTTTAGATTGAACAAGAGAAACTTCTGAAAGCTGGTCTCCTGGAAGAGAATCTTCAATTGGAAGAGTAGAGACTGGACCAGAATGGGGTAATCTAGAAAGATGGTCAGCTACCAAGTTCTCAGCCCCCTTTTTATCTCTAATTTCTACATCAAACTCTTGCAGCAAAAGAATCCAACGAATGAGGCGAGGTTTAGCATCCTTTTTACTCAAAAGATACCTAATGGCTGCATGATCTGTGTACACTATGCATTTTGAGCCAACTAGGTAAGATCTGAATTTGTCAAAGGCAAATACTACAGCTAGCAGTTCTTTTTCAGTGGTTGTGTAATTAATTTGAGTGTCATCTAAAGTCCTGCTAGCATAGTAAATGACATGCAGAGCCTTTTCAAGCCGCTGCCCCAAAACAGCCCCCACAGCAAAGTCACTAGCATCACACATTAACTCAAAAGGAAGATCCCAATCAGGAGATTGCACAATGGGTGCAGAAATAAGAGCAGCCTTGATCTTGCTAAAAGCATCCATGCAAGACTCATCAAACACAAAAGGGACATCGCAGCTTAAAAGATGAGTGAGAGGGCGAGCAATCTTAGAAAAATCCTTAATGAATCTGCGGTAAAAACCTGCATGCCCCAGAAAACTGCGAACGCCCTTCACATTTAAAGGAGGTGGCAGGCGCTCAATCACCTCAACCTTTGCTCTATCCACCTCAATCCCTCTAGAAGACACTAAATGACCAAGGACTATCCCCTCTCTAACTAGAAAATGACATTTCTCCCAATTGAGGACCAAGTTGGCCTCAAGACAGCGCTGTAAGACAGTTTCAAGGTTGGCCAAACAGCTCTCAAAGGTCTGTCCATAAACAGTGAAATCATCCATGAAAACTTCCATGATTTTCTCAATAAGATCAGTGAAAATGGACATGACACAGCGCTGGAAGGTCCCTGGGGCATTACAAAGTCCAAATGGCAGCCTACGGTAAGCAAATGTACCATAGGGGCAAGTGAAAGTGGTCTTTTCCTGATCTGATGGATGTATAGGAATCTGCAGAAAACCTGAATATCCATCAAGATAACAGAAATAAGAATGACGGGCCAGTCTCTCTAGCATTTGGTCAATGAAAGGCAATGGAAAATGGTCCTTGCGTGTGGCTTTGTTGAGTTTCCTATAGTCAGTACACATGCGCCAGCCCGTGGTTGTTCTTGTGGGAATCAAATCACCTTTTTCATTGGCAACCACTGTTATGCCCCCTTTCTTAGGCACAACATGAATGGGACTGACCCACTGACTATCTGAAATAGGATAGATGATGTTAGCACCTAGAAGCTTGAGGATTTCTTTCTTGACAACCTCCTGCATGTGAGGATTAAGCCTACGCTGGTGCTCACGCGTTGGCTTAGCATCATCCTCAAGGTGAATACGATGCATGCAGGTGGCTGGATCAATGCCCTTCATATCATCTATAGAGTATCCAATGACAACTCTATATTTACGAAGGATCTCAAGAAGTTGGTCAGTCTCTAAAGGTGTCAAATGGGCACTCACAATAACAGGACAGGTCTGATCTGGTCCTAAGAATTCATATCTCAGATGATTTGGAAGTGGTTTCAGCTCTACCTTTGGGGCTGTGGGCTGCCTAAGGTTTGGGATTTGAGAAGGCTCTACAGGAGCATCAATGACTGCCACATGATGAGTATCTACAGCAGTGCACTCATCCTCAATTGATGTCACTTTCTCAACATTTTCATATGTCTCAACAACACATTTGTCAACCAAATCAAGTGAAAAACACTGATCTGGACAGTGAGGAAGATGAGTGGGGTGCCTCATATCAAATGCTAGCTTCTCTTGACCAAATTGGAGAGTAAGCTTAGCATCTTTGACATCAATTACAGCACCTGCAGTAGCCAGAAATGGTCTCCCAAGAATTACCGGTTCACTTCTATCCTCCATCTCTAGGACAACAAAATCCACAGGGAATGCAAAGGTGCCAACTACCACAGGAACGTCCACTAAAATACCGGTGGTGACGATATGCGATCAGCCAACTGCAATTTCATGGCTGTTGGCTGCAGATCGCCCAAAGGGAGCGCGTCACAAACTGATAATGGGAGGACACTAACACTTGAGCCTAAGTCACAAAGAGCTCTAAAGTTCTTGGAGCCTAAATTGCAAGGTATGCAAAAGCTACCAGGGTCATCTAACTTAGGAGGTAGCTTATTCTGAATGATTGCACTACACTCCTTAGTTAGAGTGACCACTTCAAGCTCATCCATACTCCGCTTCTTGGTAAGCAACTCCTTGAAGAATTTGGCATACATAGGCACATGTAGGACAGCCTCTAGAATGGGAATGGTGATCTGAACATCCTTCATCCTCTCTAGGAATTTAGCAAACTGCTTGTCCTCATTTGACTTTTCTAACCGCTCAGGGAATGGCAATTTTGGTTTTGTGGAAGGGACAGCTGCTGTAGTGGATGATGAGGGAATATCAGGTGTTGGTTCTGGTGCAGTGGAGCTAGGTTGGTGCAGATTCTGCTGCTGTGAGTCAGGTTTTGCTGGCTGGACAGACCTAAAGACAGGGGGCACATACACGGGTGGTGTTGGAAGAAGAGGTTCAGATGTGGTTTTTCCACTCCTAGTAGTGATTGCTCCACAATGGCCACGAGGGTTTGCCTCAGGCTGTGCAGGAAGTCTCCCAGATTGGCTGGATGAAGCCTGTGATGCTTGCAAACTCTCCACACGACTAGCCAAATCAGTCAATTGAGTCTTTGCATCATTATATTGAGATTCCATCTTTGCTACATGTGATGCAAGGAGCTGTTCTATTCTGGTTAACTGATCTGACTGAGTTGTGGGAGGATTTTGGTTGGGAACATGCATCATTGGCTGCTGGAATGAAGCATGAGAAGGGGCTTGTTGCTGCCTAAAACCTTGAGCTGATGTTCCCACAGGGAAAGATGACACACTAGGGTTGGTATTCTTGTAAGACAGATTTGGATGACGCCACCCTGGGTTGTAGGTTTGAGAATACTGCCCATGTGATTGAGCATAGTTCACTTCAGATGATTCAGCTGTGGAAGTTAAGGGGCACTCAGCTGGAGTATGCCCTTGAGATCCACAAATCTGACATCCAGTGGCTATATGGGCTGAAGATGAGGGCATGATCTGTGCCATTTGGCGTGTGAGAACCTGAATCTGAGTGATAAGGCATCATTAGAGCTCACCTCATAGATACCAGACGTGGAGGAGCTGAAGCTCTCTCACCGACCATTGAAAGTGGTGGGAGGACATACTCTCAATCAAGCTGAAAGCTTCATCAAGAGTTTTGTTCATTATGCCTCCTCCTGCCGCAGAATCTACAAAGGCTCTTGTGTGGTGTGTAAGTTCTTTGTAAAAAATCTGCAACACCAGCCATCTTTCAAGGCCATGGTGAGGACACATCCTAAGCAGGGTTTGATACCTCTGCCAAGCATCATACAAACTCTCACCCTCAGATTGTGAAAATCTAGTAATCTGGTCACGCACTTCTGCTGCCTTGGAGGGAGGAAAATACCTCTCAAAAAAGGCCTGCAGTAGGTGTTCCCATGTGTCCTTAAGGTGCAGGGGCAGAGAATGCAACCAAGTCTTAGCACCATCTCTAAGAGAGAAAGGGAACAATGAGAGTCTAATGGCATCAGTTGTGACTCCATTGTACTTCAAAGTGTTGCAATATTCTAAGAAGGTGCGAATGTGTTCATTGGGATCCTCAGTGGGAGAACCTCCAAATCTGGTCTGCTGGACCATGGTAATGAGTGCAGGTTTGAGCTCAAAGTTGTTGGCCTGAATGGCAGGTTGGACAATCCCAGGAGCTATACCTTGGTCTCTAGGAATCCAAAGGTCACGAAGAAGAGGTTGGGGATTCTGATCACCCATTTCTTCTTGATGGGGGAGTTGATTCTCTCTTTTCAGCCTATGAAATGTTCGCTCAATCTCAGGATCAAGAGGAGTCAATGAATGATCTCCACTCCTGAGCATAAGCTGAGAGTTCAGGTCTAAAAGGAAGGGAAGAAAACTAAAGAAATGACTTAGTCTATGGTCTAGCGCGATCACCAATATCTAGTCCCCGGCAACGGCGCCAATTTCTTGATCGTGCAAAACTGCACACCCGCAAGTGAACGGGCTGCCGCCAATATAGCAGCGAATGTCGTGTTCTCCACAGGGACTAGATTACTGGAGACACAACCCTTAACCAAAGCTAAGCCGCTCGAACAGGGAATTGAAGAAGACTAACTGCAGAAACTAAGACAAACTAAAGCTAGAAATCAGATCTTAAAGGAGAAGAAGAATGAGAAAGAAAGAGCTAAAGGGGCAGTGAACTAAAAAGGGAGGCCAGGAGAAGAGAATAAGAACAGAGAAACTAACTCTACCAAGAGGTAGACAGAAGGGAGACTAACCAGAAATAAAAGAGGAAGAACGAGGGGGAAGCAAGAACAGAGAAGAGAAGGGAAAAAAAATAACAGAAGAAGGAGCTAGGAGAGAGAGAGAGAGAGAGCACAGAGACAGAGGTGAGAATGAAGCACAGGGAACTAACGAGAGGAAGAAAACAGGCGACAATGCTGCAACCCCACCCCTAGATAGCAAACACACAGCCAAACAGATTCCAAGATCACAGTAAAGACAAGCAAACAACAATCAAACTTTACTAATCCTGTAACCAAGAGATTGAATCTAAGAAAGAACTACAAGAAACTACAGAGTTAAGGAAAATCTAAGTGAATAAGACAGCAAGAGAAGGAGAGGAAGAGAGCAGAGGGGAGAATAAGGCTGATAGTTGGTTAGGCTAGCAGATGAGGAGAAGAAAGAAGGTATAGATAAGAAGAGAGTGCAGAAGACTAGAATACCAGAGAAGTGAAGGACCAGAGGTGAGGATGAACTAGAGAAGAGAAGAGAATTTAGAAGGATCTACAGAAGGTAATAAGAAAGATAATTAGACTGGCGGGTAAGGAAATTCAGAAAGAGAACTAAGAACTCATTCTACTGAGAGAAGAACCGAAACCCCTAAGAAGAGATGCTAGCAAGACAAAGGAACGGGATAACGTGAGAGACAGGAAGAGAAATCAGATTTAAGAAGCAGGCTCAAGGGGACTAACGAGAGGGAGTAAGTGCTAATACTACCATTTCAGCCCTTCCAATCAAGCAAACATACAGACAACTTCTAGTAAAATGATCAAGACAAGTAACCACTATGCAAGCTATACTACTGCAGGAATAAGGAAATAAGCCTAACATAAGAATGACATTAAAAAGCATGAAATCTAATTCTAACAGAAATTAGCAGAACTGCATGCACAATAAAGACTCTAAATAAAAAGATCTACTCTAACATTAAAGATGATATCAGTGACATAACAAGAAAAATTCCTACCAGATTAAGCATTAGACTTAATAGCTACTAGTGACTATCCAGCAAGAGATATAAAACTAACATGAAGAAATGCTAAACATAATCAGCTCACATGCGCAAGAACAATGAAGATGCATTTTATATCAAGATCTGAAATATGGAGCAACTGCAAATAACAGATCCAACACATGAGCATCTCAGGCAAAGCAGGAACAAGACAAGCACATCCAGATCCACACAGACATTACATGCACATCACAGATTCAACATGTAAAAATCCCAAGCAACCATCACAGTGCAGAATCCTAAATAGGGAATAGAACAACCCAAAATGAAAATCTGCCGTTGAAGACCGTTTGTAGAGGATGCAGGCAGATAGGAAGCCGATCTTGGCGAAGAAGCCGAAGGGGTAGCCGTGTAGAAGTAGCAGACCACTCGAAGTAGTAGGAGAAGTAGCAGATCCAGGCGCAGGAGTTGAAGTTGCGGTGCAGAGGAAGGAGATCCACCGTGTAGAGGTAGCAGATCCGCACCAGCCACCGTAGGAGAAGCAGATTCGACCGTGGGAGAGCAGATCCGGCCGGAGTAGTTGAAGAGGTTGCAGATCTGGGACCGAAGATGTTGAAGACGTAGCAGATCCAGCTAGGACCTAGAAGATCCCACGCAAGGAGGAGCGGATCTGGCGCCTAGCTTCTTTCTCCTCCCGTTTCCAGGTTCGGCATGGGTTCAGCAGAAGAATGATTCGGCCATGAGGGGGGGATGTTGAAAAAAAGGGGAGATGAGCAGCTGGCTGTGCTTTTCGGGGGTGCGGCTGTGGGATCTGGGAGGTGAACCGATGGGTTGGGATGGCTCGGTGTGGAAGATGAAGAGGATGGTTGGTGGCTGGCTAGGGTTGAGGCGATGGAGTGGGAGCGGCCGGTTGTGGAGATGGTGTAGAGGAAGGGTTTCTGGTGGCGGCGCAAATGGAGCTGGTTGCGGTGGTGGATCTGAAGGGGCGGTCGGCTGTGGAGGTGATGGATGAGGATGAGTGGCGATGGAGAGGAAGGTGTGGAGTGACTCCGTCGTTCTGGTGAGGGAGATGGAACGGCAGGGTGATGGGTTTCTGGTGGCGGCGTGAGGAGATGGGAGGCGAATCGCTCCTCCCCCGGTGGTGAATCTGCTTATATACTTGCGGCGGCTGGCTAGGGTATGAGTTCACGGGCGCCCGGAGGGGTTAGGGTTTGCTGGCATTTTTGCACTCTAGTCCTCCTCCTTCTGCTGATTTGCAACCATTGCTCATCCCATGCTGATATCTGTGAAGTTTGCGCCTATTTCGCGCCGACCTGCAAGGATGTTACAAACCACTGTAAATTGTACAAAAGGAGAGCAAAATGTGTATAATTGATGAAATTATGGCCAAATTGAGCTACTATCACAAAATAATTATATGAAAATGTACTACAAATATGATGCATATCAGGTGGAGCTGACGCGGGCCGGGCCGGGGCGAAGCTGCGCGGGGAGGCAGGCCGGCTCGGTGCGACGGGAAACCAGGGAGGAGGAGGGAGGAAGAAGAACCAGGGAGGAGGAGGACGGGGGCCAGGAGAAAAAGAGACCGGGCAGACCGGGGAAAGAAAAGGAGTGGGCCGGCCCAAGAGGAGATTTAGGGGATTTTATGACTTCCTGAATTTTGTGATTTTAGGTTTGGGTTTTCATGAGTATATTTTAAATTTGGAAGCTTGGCTCAATTTCTGCGGTTCACATTTTAAATTTTTGGGGTTCAAGTTTTGATAAATACTTCTAAATTTTCTGGATTGAATTTCCGGATACAAAAATTGGATGGAAGGGCTTTATAATGATTGACGATTTCTATTGTTGGCCTTGAATGACCAAGATTAAATTTTAATTTTTGAGATTAATGCTTCCAAGGGGATTTGGATTCTCTCGGTATGATTTTCAAATTTTGGTTCCTGATCCCAAGGTTTCAAGTTTTATTAACCGGGCTTTCGGCAAGAAAACAACTCGAGCGATTCAAATACACGAAAAACTTTTGGGAAACTCGGGAGAAACGATTAAAATGTTTTAAGATTTTCGAAATTACAATAGTTCCCTTTTTGGGATGTTACAGATCCTACCCCCCTTAAACTGAATCTCATCCCCGAGATTCGAGTGGAGTAGAAAGAAGTAGGTGTGAACAAGCTGGCTAGCAAAAGGGTTCTAGGGTACTGCTTGATACTACGCGTACTGCTCGTGGTGCTGCCGAAAAAGAGGGAAACTGCACAAAAGTGGGTTAACACTTGGAAAGAAGCGTCGTAGAAGGGAACCTTGCTCTTCTAGATTGGTTGCAACTGGCTTCACTCCATTGCTTGACATTTCTGGGGCTTTTGGTTTCTTCAATGCTGATTGCTAACTTATTTTTACACTGGGGTGGTAGTAGGGCCTAACATCAAGGTGTGCTGATACTTCTTGGGTACTCAGGCTACCCCCCTTAACATGCCGGGTGGCCAGTACTAATTCCTCTTATCAGCTTTCGGCATGATGAGTCCGATGGAAGCTTGAAAGCTCATTCTCTGTATCTCAGCAGTCTTGGTCAGCAACAGGCTCATGGGGCAATCCTTGGGGCAGTGGTCTTGTCCTTCACAGAGAAAACAGGTGATCTCGCTCGTTGGACACTCTCCTGGCGGGTGGTCTTCTTCGCAGTTGGGGCAGTTTGCAGTGCATTGATCTTTTTGGTGTCCTTTTTCCCCACATCGCGTACATGCCACTAGGTTCGGGAGACAACCTTCTGGTAGATGGTGTCTCTTGTAGTAAGGACAGTCACGGGCAGCTTTTTTTTTAGGGATGATATACTTGGAGTTAACATGCTTTCCTTTTCCAGAACTGGAGTTGATGGCAACGACATTCTTTTCTTGATTGGTTGATGTCCGTCGTGGGCAGTCTCTCACATGGTGTCCTAGGTCACCGTACTTGAAGCAATTGGCTTCTTTGTCTTGCTGCTTCTGGGGGCACCGGTTAGCATAGTGCCCCATGTCTTGGCAACAGAAACAAACAATATCCTTTCGACGATTGCTTGGTGTCATACTACTGTTATTCCCATCGTGGTGATTGCTTCTTAGTATCCTTTGCGGGGTGGGTCTGGGTGAATATTTGGTTGAGTGGTAGGGACCAAAGCGAGTAGGGGTTACTGGTTCTTCCTTCTTGTTTCCAGCCTTCTTTTTGGCCATTGCTGGCTTGATGACAATTGGATCAGTGAGTCTGCTGTGGAAGAGAGATTTGAATATGGATCCTTGTGCAGGCTAAGGCCTCTTAGTTGTCGTCTTTTCCGAAGGTGTTGCCTCTTTAATTTTCCAATTTTTGAGAACCTTGTCTTGGCTATCTGCTACTTCTTGCCTGCAGGCTTGACGAGGTTTACAGCAATAAGGTGAGAGGGAATTAGCATGAGATGCGCAAAGGACTACGGGGGATGAGATATTCTAACTCATTCTAAGGAGTGCACACCCAGAAACTGGGGCAGTACACAAGCCACACAGAAAACCAAGCTTTTGAAAGCATGCTTTTCCTGCGACTACAAAATACAACGCCCGAGGGCAAGAAGGTAGTGCACAGGGCCAACAAAAATCTTTTTGATCAAGCAACGGCTATGCGCGGGGACACACACAAGATGGCACAGGGTTCTGAATACTAAGTTTGCTGAAGCGAGGCCACCAAATCTTCACGAACAATCGTTGATATCTTCGGGCTTAAATTTTTGAGAGGGTGAAGGAAAAAGCCAAATTTCCTTTTTGTAGACTGAAGTAAAGGAAGGAAAGCGTCGAGAAGGGCTTTGGTAGCGAAGCTCATGCTTCTTATTATTATTTTGGAAACAGAGCTTTTTAGAAATCAGTTTTCAAAATGCTGAAGTTGAAAATATTTTCTTTTTCAAGATAACCCCATCAAAAGTTTTTTTTTGAGCGAGTAGGTTCCCAAGTCTTGGTTTTAAAGCAAGTTCTTGGGAGTTAAGCTTTTGGATTTTTAAAGACTGGGGCCAAGTTTTCAAGATACTGGAAATCAAACCTTTTTGCAACGAAGATACACTATATACTTTTGATATAAAGTTCTACAACAAGATTGATTTTTTTAAGGAATCCTAGCATCCTCCAATATCATAATATCAACAGATCAATTTACTCCCATAATCTTTCTATTCGTAGGCTCATTAATCCAAGGCCTTGTGAATCTTGCGTGTACTTGATTGATTCTAGGGTATCCTCCTCTATTGATTAGTCACTGCACAACAGGTGTCTAGTACTTCAAACAGTGAGTGTTATCACTTATCTGATGCACAAATTATATAACTTCCAAGATATTATTTCTGATTTTATTCCCCAAATCAGAGTCATCAATTCTTCATACGAATCCTAGATTCCTCCATAATTCCATGAATCCGATCTCGGGTTCATTATCCGATAATCCCATTCAAATATATACCTGAGTATTTCACCAAATTCTTTACCTTCAAATCCACTCGTACCTATTTATGTCAGGGTGCCAGTACTTCCATATGTTAACTATACCAGCACCATTCATATTTTTTTTAAATCCACCGGTATTGCTTGTATTACGGTTCTGATATCTCAATCTACCAGTCACTTGGTATTATTCTCAACTTTTTCCTATATTGGTGTATACTCATAATCTGTGTACCAGGTGATAAGTCTTAGTATCCACAATTCCTTTCCAAACGACTTCATTGTCATAAACGTCCACCGGAGATAAGATTATTACTCAAATCTGTAAATCAAGGGTTATTACTACTTCACCTAGTCTCCTCTGAATTTTCAATAATCCAACCAGTAGTCAGCTATGGCTCATTATCCTACCAATGCAAACATCCACCTTGGGTCATATTGTTTATTAAATATGCAATCCAACAATTGTAATTATACTCCCCACTGTTCTAAAATTCCATCGATCCCCTTATTTTAGCCAATCCAATCTTTTTGAGTTGGTCCACTCATTTAGTCAATTCAATCATTGATATTGCTCCCTTTATTTAACCAATCCGATCATTTTAGCCAATCCGGTCCTTTTTCATTGGGTCGACACATTTAGCCAATCTAATCATTTAAATTGGTCAACCCATTTTAACCACTCCAATCATCTAAACTGGTCTGTACATTCTATCAATCCGATCAATAAGTTGGTTCCCCCATGTTAACCAATCATGTTAACTGATCTATCCATTTGGTCAGTTCCATAATTCAAATTGGTTCACCCGGGTAGCCAAGTCAACCGCCCAAATTGATTCGCTTATTTTTCATCTTAAAATTCACAATATTGATCTTCTTTGATGATTGACATGAATCCACCAAGATTTACACCTATATCTGAGATATTAAAGCAACTCCATAGACTAAATTGGCAGAGGGTTAAATTTTGGGAAAACTTTTCCTTGGAAGCTTAGCTCTGTCGAAAAGAGCTTGGAAATAAGCTTTACAAATACATTTTTAATCCTCCAAGGATGAAAAACTTTTGCAAATAAAACTCAATATAAGTTTTATGATTTTGGCCCAAGGTAGTTTTTCGTATGTTTTTGAAGGAAAACTCGTGCTCGCGTTAATTTGAATTAGGGATAAGAGAGCCTTGGAGCTAAAAATGGCCAGGGCAGCAAATAGATGAGAGGGATTCATCTAAGAGGGATGAGAGTAGTAATACTACTTACATTTTGCAATTAGGCTTTAAAGAAATAGAACTCACGGCCATGCTAACTAAGGTTACGACCTACAGTCTATATGCTCTGATACCAGCTCTGTCGGACCTCGGGTTAGCAAAACCCAAATCCTCTGTGATTCCATCGCACTATTCCTCGGATCAGAGATAGTGCTCACAGATACATTATCAGATATCAAAAGCATATCATGCGGAAGCTTAAATAATACAGATATTTACCCATGGGCAGTTAGGCGAAATCAATAAAATGCAGCAATGAAACTCCACACGGTGGGACCTCAGGACTTGCCCACGGTAGCCAAGCGGGGTTCGCGACCTAGTCCATGGCCTCTTCGTCTTCCAGCTCTGTCGACCCCTTTTTAGCGTCGCAGGGCTTGACATTCCTGTTCTTTCTGACTGAATGGTAGCAATTAAGCAAGAATGAGTACGATGATACTCAGCAAGCCACCACACAGTATGCAGTAATAATAGATGCAAAGTTGTCAAGGGAGGCTTGAGGCTCTTTTATTTGCTAGAATCAGTGTTTTGAAATTACAATAAATAGAAAAACTCCTGAGACTTAGCAATTTTAATCAAACAGATTTTATGAAATTGATTGTGAGAATGTGATAATAATAGAAGTGTAGGTTACATCCACCTTTACGGTGCATGGTTACCCCACCTATGCTAGTTTTCACCACTGGAGTACTTCCCTCCAGGAAAAATTCAAAACTCAGAGTACGTCCCTCTGACTGGTTTTATCCCATCCACAAATGTTTTTGGAAATAGAACTAACTCGAGTAAGTTCCCATGTCCGCCCTTGACCGTGGGCACGGCTATTCGAATAGTTTACACTCTGCAGAGGTTGCACACTTTCACCACAAGAGATAAGTCATCTTAATAGTCAACATGCTTCCTTAGGCGTGAGACACAGATGAATTATCACAAAGCCTTTACCTTACTCCGATCTAGCTAGATACCACCCGCTGAGGTTTCACCGCTGAAGGGTCCTATCCGCCACAGTCAGAGGCCCCCTCTTGCGCCGTATGGGTACAGTCGGTCCCTGTATCCCACTGTGAGTAAACCAGTATGTCCTGGCACCCACTTACCACTGGTGATATCTGAACTAAATCTTTGTAAGTTAATCAACTAGGTCGTACCCATATAGACTTGTGGTTGTACTGTTTTACACAAGGAGGTCGTCACAAGATTCAGTCCTTAATTTGTCCAGGCAGTTCTTACCACAAACCACGGGTTCTCGTGCGACATCGGCACCATCCACTCTCACCAACCGCCCAGACAGGTAAAGCAGATTTTGAGGGTTTTGAGAAGCATAAAACAGTCGTAACAAACTATTCAGCCACGTACATCCTATGACTGTCCCAAAATAAATTCTTTTGTTGTAAAGATTGATGATTAGGACGTCTAGCGCCCTGGACTTGACCGGACTAGCATAGCATTTTAATATAATCTATAGCTAGAGAAGATTAACATTAATATCTATGGCGACAAGGATTAAGTGATTCAAGTGTCAAGGAAAGGCATACTAAATTTAATCCAACAACAAATGGGCATGTAGCTACCTTAAGTTTTGACATACATTTGCATATTAAATTAGGAATGCAGGTTGATAATTTAAAGGAACATAAATTTGCATAAAATGTGGGAGCAATATGATCAAAGTGATGACTTGCCTTGCTTATGTTACCATGGCCTTGATTGCTTTAAATCAAAGCCTTCTCAGCCAGTGACTTTAAATTACTGGTCCTCGCTTTTACCCAATCTTACTGTTTGAATTCGTCGTCTCGCCGAGTCTACAGATTCTAATACGCAGCAAAGAAAAGAAAGACCAAATAAATCCAGATACTTTAAAATGCCCAATTTAATTTAAATCACACACTTACTATGATTTGAGAATAGGAGGATGATTCGGATTAGTACGCCGTAAACACAGCGGTAGCTGGATTTGAGTAGAAGAACGAGTGGTCTGAATAGCTTTACCGTGAGGGAAAATTTTAGGATAAAGAGGATCAAAAGTGAAGATACATCTTCAGGAATTATCTGCGTAGCCGATTTGGAAAAGGTGAGACTCGACCCTTTATTTGATGGCTTGATCTTAATTGATCTACATTTATTAAGGAAGTTTCATGAGTCGAGCAGGACTTAGGAACAGATAAAAGACGGTATCGATGGTAGTAAAGAGAAATATGATTTTATAATTTTAGAATGTGGAAGCTTTACATAAGGTGAGTATAATTAAATATGCGGTGTAACTTTGTTATTTCATGTGGCAACACTTATCTGGGATAGCGATGGCCAATTCAATGAATCATTGTTTTTAACAACTTATTTAGGATATGAAATCTAATTGACTAACCAATTATTGTTATGCACAAGATTAATTATTTTATTATCTAACCAATCTTTTTATTAGCAATATGCCTTTTATTGAGTGAGTCACGAATTAACAAGGACCTTCTTGACAAGTCTATTTCTTTTATTATTATTTATTTTTGATCATTAAATTTAAATCCCGAGATAATGATTGGGGATTTGGATGCGAGGTAAAGATTAAGGATTGCTCTGCCTGATTCAAGCACTCTTAATCGTACTCAATCGTCATTCTAAATCTTAGTATTTTAGAATAATGTTAAAGTCTTCACTACAAATATTTTAAGCACCTTTTGAAAAGATAGGTTTCGTGATAATGGCGATAAGTAAACCACCCTCGATACTTTATGTGGCAAACTGATGATTTCTGAGAGATAACTTTACAAGCGGGATAGTTTCAGATTCTTACTATTGAAATGCTATATTTGATAATACGCTACTTATATTAGTTATCTTTGTTGCCAACATCTTATTTGCCATGGATTTAGACAAGATGAAAAGGTATAATTCCTAAATTTCATGATTAAATCATTTAGTCATGATATCATTATCGTATTAGGTTCATGTTAATTTCTTGACAATAGAAAAAAAGGGTTCATGGCATAGACTTTCTTTAATCACTTTTTGTTCATAAGGATTAACATATAAATCTTGATTGACCTATCATGTGCAAGTGCTAAGTTGTTCATCTAATTGTATAACTCTTTTCTTTAGGAGCTCATGAGAAATTTTCTTATTCTTATTGTTAGCCACACTTTATTTTAATAGAATACATGCATGAACATCTCTTACACAGGATTTTAGCATCCGGTTATAGGGGTCACAGATCACTAGCCACTTCTTGCACATGAACTCAGTCATTTGGTTGGGCCCACCGGTCATACAGAGACACAGAGGGAGGGGGCTGCTCGGTCGGCTGAAACAGAGCCGCCGGCAGGAACAGCGAAACAGGGGAGGCGAGGTGGCTGTGGAGCCGTGCGGCATCGCCGGCGATGAGCGGCCGGGGAGGCGACGGCGACCATGAAAAAGGGGTTGCCCAGGCGGCGAGGATGCTCCAGGAGGCGTCGGCTCCGGCCGGGGTGACGCAAGGCGTGCCAGCGGCAGTGGGGAGCGGACAGCGGAGGAGAGCCGGTTGGGCGCCGGTGGCCAGAGAGGAAGGGGGAGGAAAGGAGGCGTGCATGAGCATGAGCAAGAGGACAGAAGCTCACCTGAGCTGCCGGGGCGGCCGGAAGGAGGCGGAGGTGAGTCGGCGACGTGCTTGGGCGGTGGCGCGGGAGGGCTTCCGTGGCCGGGGAGTTCGGGTGGTGGAGGGCTTCGGCCGACGGCGGGGAAGGCCTCGGGGCATCGGGGAGGTGCTCCCACCGCGTGAAATCGCCCTGGGGCCGACCGAGGTGGAGGCGGCAATGGAGGTGGCGGTGGCCAGCCGGAATGGGGGAAAACGCGTGGGCGACTAGCTCGGGCGGCGGATTCCCAATTACTCGTGAATGGAGGCAGCAGGCGGCAGGTGGCGCGCCGTGACGCGGCGATTTGCGGAGTGCTCGCCGGAGATGGTCGGGATGGGGAGGGGCGGCGGCAGCACGACCTCACTGCGGCTTGGATGGGCGCAAAGGAGAGGGGCAACTGAGGCTTGGCCAGCATCTTATAGGCAGCGAGCACGGGTGGCAACTGGGCGAGGGTGAACCTGGGGCGAGGCCAAGCGAACCTGGGGGCGGCGCTAGCTGGACCGTGGCGGAAAGAAGGGAGGAGGCGACGCGTGGCCGAGCTAGGGAAGACAGGGGCGATGCTAGGCCAGTGGTAGGGGAGTGAAGGCGCGTACGGAGGCGAAGCCGTGGTGGAGCTGACGCGGGCCGGGCCGGGGCGAAGCTGCGCGGGGAGGTAGGCCGGCTCGGTGCGACGGGAAACCAGGGAGGAGGAGGGAGGAAGAAGAACCAGGGAGGAGGAGGACGGGGGCCAGGAGAAAAAGAGACCGGGCAGACCGGGGAAAGAAAAGGAGTGGGCCGGCCCAAGAGGAGATTTAGGGGATTTTATGACTTCCTGAATTTTGTGATTTTAGGTTTGGGTTTTCATGAGTATATTTTAAATTTGGAAGCTTGGCTCAATTTCTGCGGTTCACATTTTAAATTTTTGGGGTTCAAGTTTTGATAAATACTTCTAAATTTTCTGGATTGAATTTTCGGATACAAAAATTGGATGGAAGGGCTTTATAATGATTGACGATTTCTATTGTTGGCCTTGAATGACCAAGATTAAATTTTAATTTTTGAGATTAATTCTTCCAAGGGGATTTGGATTCTCTCGGTATGATTTTCAAATTTTGGTTCCCGATCCCAAGGTTTCAAGTTTTATTAACCGGGCTTTCGGCAAGAAAACAACTCGAGCGATTCAAATACACGAAAAACTTTTGGGAAACTCGGGAGAAACAATTAAAATGTTTTAAGATTTTTGAAATTACAATAGTTCCCTTTTTGGGATGTTACAGTTAATGGGTGGTTTGAATCGGGAAATTCAGGATATCTTAGCTTACAAGGAATATAATTCTATCACTCGTTTATTTCATCTTGCTTGTAAAGCTGAAAGAGAAGTACAGGGACGACGCGCGAGCACGAGGACTAACGTTTCTGTAGGTCGTGGAAACATTTGGTCTCAACGTGCATCCGCCGTACCATCAAGCCAACCCCCGCACCTTCCTCCTCCAACAGCAAGCCACGGTTCTCATCATCAAATTCGGCATCTCGGGCATCCGAAGCAACAAAGGGACAGCCCAAGCACATGCAAAGAGCTCTTCGTCCGCTGCATCTACGGACGAACGAGGATATCTAATGTCATCAATGCAAGGGTTATGGCCATGTGAGGAGTGGGTGCCCAACCAAGCGTGTTCTGATTGTGAGAGATGATGGTGAGTATTCTTCTGCTAGTGATTTGGATGAGGATACATATGCTATGCTTGCAGCTGACCATGCAGGTAGTGGGAAGGAGCAAGAAGAAGAGCACATTGGTGCTGAAGAGGCAGAGCGCTATGAGAGCCTCATTGTGCAGCGTGTGTTGAGTGCACAAATGGAGAGGACGGAGCAAAATCAGCGGCACATCCTTTTCCAAACAAAGTGCGTCGAGAAGGAACGCTCATGCCGAGTGATAATTGATGGAGGGAGCTGCAACAACTTGGTGAGCTCCGATATGGTGGAGAAGCTTGCGTTGAACACCAAATCTCACCCACAACCTTACTACATTCAATGGTTCAATAACAGCGGCAAGGTGAAGGTAACACAAATGGTGAGAGTAAATTTTGCTATTGGTTCTTATCACGATGTTGTAGAATGCGATGTAGTACCTATGCAAGCATGCTCTATGCTGTTAGGTAGACCGTAGCAATATGATAAAGATTCACTGCATCATGGTAAGACAAACCAATATTCTTTTGTGCATCATGACAAGAAAATTGTGTTACATCCTATGTCTCCTGAAGCTATTTTCAAAGATGAGATTGCTAGAGCTAGTAGAGAGAAACATCAGGAGCATAATAGGAGTGAAAATCAGATTGTTGCAAGTGAACTTGAGCAACATAAAAAGAAACACTCTAAATCTGTTCATGAGATGAAAAATGAGATTAAATTGAAAGGTGCATGTTTTCTTGCTACTAAGTCTGATGTGAATGAGCTGGATGCTAGTACTTCTATTTGCTATGCCTTACTTTGCAAACAAGCTTTATTTTCATTCGAGGAGGTACCTTCTTACGTGCCTCCTCTTGTCACTAATCTTTGCAGGAGTACATGGATGGGACGTGCCACCAGGGCTACCACCAGTGCGAGGGATTGAGCACTAGATTGATTTGATTCCCGGGGCATCTTTGCCCAATCGTGCGCCATACAGGACCAATCCGGAAGAAACTAAGGAGATTCAGCGTCAAGTTCAAGAATTGCTTGATAAAGGTTATGTGCGTGAGTCTCTTAGCCCTTGTGCTGTTCCGGTCATTTTAGTGCCTAAGAAAGATGGATCATGGTGTATGTGTGTGGACTGTAGAATGATCAATAACATTACCATTAGATATCGTCACCCTATTCCTAGGTTAGATGATATGCTTGATGAATTAAGTGGCTCTATTGTTTTCTCTAAAGTTGATTTGCGTAGTGGGTACCACCAAATTCACATGAAATTGGGAGATGAATGGAAAACAGCATTTAAAACTAAGTTCGATTTGTATGAGTGGTTAGTGATGCCATTTGGTTTAACTAATGCACCTAGCACATTCATGAGATTAATGAACGAGGTTTTGCGTGCTTTCATTGGAAAATTTGTAGTGGTCTATTTTGATGATATATTGATATATAGCAGATCACTAGAGGAACATCTTTGCCATTTACGTGTTGTTTTTGATGCTTTACGTAATGCACGCTTATTTGGTAACGTTGAGAAGTGCACATTTTGCACGGATCGAGTCTCTTTCTTGGCTATGTTGTTACTCCACAGGGCATTGAAGTTGATCAAGCCAAGGTTGAGGCACTACTGAGTTGGCCGACTCTAAAACGGTCACGCAGTGCGAAGTTTTCTAGGACTTGCTGGATTCTATCATCGTTTTGTGAAGGATTTCAGCACCATCGCTGCACCATTGAATGAACTCACTAAAAGGGGTGCCGTTTACTTGGGAATGCACAGAAGACGCCTTCAACACATTGCAAGATAAGTTAACACATGCACCATTACTCCAACTTCCAGATTTTAGTAAGACTTTTGAGCTAGAATGTGATGCTAGTGGAATTGGATTGGGTGGTGTGCTGTTGCAAGAAGGTAAACCTGTGGCATACTTTAGTGAAAAATTGAGTGGGCCTAGTTTGAACTATTCTACTTATGATAATGAATTATATGCTCTAGTTCGAACTTTAGAGACATGGCAACATTATTTATGGCCCAAAGAATTTGTCATTTATTCTGATCATGAGTCATTAAAGCATATTAGAAGTCAAGCAAAATTGAACCGTATGTATGCAAAGTGGGTTGAATTCATAGAGTCTTTTCCTTATGTCATAAAACACAAAAAGGGAAAGGATAATGTTATTGTTGATGCATTGTCTAGGAGATATACCATGCTCTCACAACTTGACTTCAAAATTTTTGGATTGGAAACAATTAAGGAGCATTATGTTCATGATGATGATTTTAAAGACGTGTTGCTGAATTGCAAAGAGGAAAAAATGTGAAATAAATTTGTTCTAAATGATGGATTTGTGTTTAGAGCTAACAAACTATGCATTCCAGCTAGCTTCGTTCGTTTGTTGTTGTTACAGGAAGCACATGGAGGTGGGCTGATGGGGCATTTTGGAGCGAAGAAGACGGAAGACATACTTGCTAGTCATTTCTTTTGGCCAAAGATGAGACGTGATGTGGAACGTTTTGTTGCTCGCTGCACTACGTGTCAAAAGGCTAAGTCACGACTTAATCCTCACGGTTTGTATATGCCTCTACCTGTTCCTAGTGTGCCTTGGGAAGATATTTCTATGGACTTTGTTTTAGGACTGCCTAGGACAAAGAAGGGGAGGGATAGCATATTTGTTGTTGTGGATAGATTTTCTAAGATGGCACACTTTATACCATGTCATAAAAGTGATGATGCTACCAATATTGCTGATTTGTTCTTTCGTGAAGTTGTACGTTTGCATGGTGTGCCAAATACAATAGTTTCCAATCGTGACACTAAATTCCTTAGCCATTTTTGGAGAACGTTATGGGCTAAATTGGGGACTAAGCTGTTATTTTCGACTACGTGTCATCCCCAAACTGATGGGCAAACTGAAGTTGTGAATAGAACTTTATCTACCATGCTTAGGGCTGTTTTGAAAAAGAACATTAAAATGTGGGAAGAATGCTTGCCTCATATTGAATTTGCTTATAATCGTTCCCAGCATTCTACTACAAAGTTGTGCCCTTTTGAGATTGTCTATGGCTTTGTGCCTCGTGCTCCTATTGATTTGCTGCCACTTCCATCTTCGGAGAAGTTAAATTTTGATGCTAAACAGCGTGCTGACTTGATGTTGAAATTGCATGAGACAACCAAAGAAAATATTGAATGCATGAATGCTAAATATAAACTTGCTGGTAGTAAAGGAAGGAGGCATTTAACTTTTCAACCGGGTGATTTAGTTTGGTTGCATTTGAGAAAAGAAAGATTTTCTGAATTGATGAGGTCTAAGTTGATGCCTAGAGCTGATGGTCCTTTCAAAGTGTTGGAAAAGATTAATGACAATGCATATAAACTTGAGTTGCCTGCAGATTTTGGGGTTAGTCCCACCTTTAACATTGCAGATTTGAAGCCATACTTGGGAGAAGAAGATGAGCTTGAGTCGCGGACGACTCAAATGCAAGAAGGGGAGGATGATGAGGACATCCTTTCCATGCATACAACCATGCCGACTCCATATCAAACTGAAACTATGATACAAGGATGTCGGGACCCGGAGCAACAACTCCAGAACCCTCTGTGTTATTCGCACTATCCCAGGAAAAGCTAGTGCACACAGACCGAACAGTGATACATATCATGCATGATAACCAAACTTTATTAAAAAGCGAGAGTACGGGCCTTAAGGCCAAGTTTACAATAAGGTGGCTTCATGGCCAAACATGAAAGTAAATAGCAAAAAGATAACAGCGGAAACATAAAGATAATGGCAGCCCATCCAGCCTTCCCACAAGGCGAATTGACTGTAAGACGTGGCCTATTCGTCGCAATCCTCAACATAGTTGACGTCGTCGTCCTCTGGCAACATTGTTTATAGCAAGGTGAGCACATAAAGTACTCCACAAGTTACACCAGGAGATATAACAGATTTGATGCATGCATAAGGGTTTACAAAGAAAGGCATAATGTGGTTCATTTGCATAAACAACATTATTGAATTAAATACAATAACGTAAGTGCAAAAGCTGAATTTAATACGATATATAAAATCCAGATTTAACAAAATAATAACGTTAGTGTAGGCAACAACCTAACACTAACCTATCCACGGGTATCCCACCCGGACCATCTTTCCAAAAGATTCACAATTTTCCATAAACCAAATTTTATTAAAAACCAAAGTCTAGTCCGTGAAAAACCATACTAAGCATGTCCTTGACCGTGGACACGGCTATCCAGGATAGTTTATTACTCTGCAGAGGTGTACAACTTTACCCACAAGACATGTTCTCCTGTTTTGTCACCGGATTACACACTTCCTTAGGTGTGCGGCCGAGGAGATCATGATAAGGCCGTTCCAATGTTCCATTACCAAATTAGCTACGCCGCCACTAAGGTTTCACCACAACATGAATCCACATGTTGGAGCCCCCTCTTGTGCCATGTGAGACTTCTCATGGCCTACGCCACGCTCACATTCAGCCTATAGCGAAACTAAATGGAACTTCACAAATTACTTAGCCGATCTGTCCCATACGGACTTGTGGTAGTACGGTGTGACTTTGTAATAGTAGTTCACAGTCCGGTCCTTAGTTTGACTTAGGCCTACCCGCATACCCCTTGTGCCTGGCAATCAACATCGAGTCAACAAACTACGACGCATGCCAGCAAGCACCCACCACCATACCAATGCCTAAGTCTAAAACAGGTTTTATCCACTTTATTTTATCAAAATTTTATAGACCTTCTTGACTCACCAAAGTCAAGAATAGATTTTATAAACCAACATTTTGTGTGAAACCATTCTTCCCACCTAAATTAATCTAAGCATGGCTAAGCAATTCTATAAAATGTTCTAGTCAATACTAATGTACCAACTAGGTTTTCATCTATGGTGACAAGGTATGTTCGTTCAATTTCAAGATTGGCCATACACAAAGGAATTGGGTATAACTAGAGTTTAAACTGAATTTAAACTAGATTGAATAAAAGTACGCATGCATATTAATTTAAAAACAACATAATAATTTAAATTACTGGGATCAACATGGTCAAAGGTGTAACTTGCCTTGCTCGAAGTCTTGCTGCGATTCGTCGAAGAAATACTCTTCGGATTCGTCGTAATCTATACGCAAAGAACCAAAAGAAATTCAAACAAAATTCAAATAAAATCCAAAAAATTATAAAATATACTGGCAGATAGATTACGATTTTACAAGAATTTAGAAATTTGAATCACTGGATTCGGAGTTCGGACGACGGAAAACGAGCGATTGGAAGTTTGATCGGTTTGGAAATTCCCGAAAATGCAAAACGAAGGAATATTCTCTGGAATCTTATTTTGGCTGATTTTTGGGATATTTTGGAGTGTATGACACGTGGGCCCGGTTGTCATTGGGTGCAGAATTTTATTTTATTATTTTATGACATGTGGGTCCCGCTTGTCATGGACTAGAGGTGAACAAAATGTGGCCAAAAGTCCAACCGAAAAATGCATGCCCAAGATTTGAACTTACAACCTCATGCATGCACTAACATGCATGCACCCACTAGCCAAGTGGCCTCTTGCTCTTTCATGACAAAAGAACAACAACCATACCAAATAAACAGAGAAGAGCAATATTAGAGAAGGGAACACAGGGAGGTACGCGGGGGCGCGTACGGGAGGCGACCTCGCCGGCGACCGGCGGCCGGAGGCGGGGCGGCGAGCGGCGGCGGAGGTAGAGGAGGTGGCGGCGCACCTTCCGACGGCGCGGCGGGGCCCGGGTGGCGGCGGCTGCGCAAGGAGGAGGCGGCGGCGGTTGGAATGGGGGCGGCGACGGGAGGCGGCCGGGCGGCGGCGGCGGCCGGTGGGAGGTGACGCACGGCGGCGGGAGAAGCAGGGAGTGAGGGCTGGCCGAATAGGAGGGAGGAAGGGGGAGGAATGGTGAGGGGAGGCCAATTTATAGAAAGAGAAGGGAGGGGAGAGGATTTCAGTTTTGAGAAGATTAATGGACGGGGAACGGCCGGGAGATTGATGAGGGTGATTAGGGCGTCCGTTTCCATGTTTTAATCGGGAGTTAAGAGGAAGAAACGGCGGAGTTTCAAGAGCTCTAATTGTCATCCATGGTGGAGGAGAGAGAGGGTGGGAGGAGGAAGAAGGAGAGGTTGAAGAAACATATGACATGTGGGGTCCATATGTCATGGAGAGGAGAGGAAGTGAAGGGGTACGGGCCGTCGGATTTGCGACACGTGGCAAGTGGATGTTTCATGGCTCTTGGATTTTATGAAGGGGTAAGTGATCTTGTGTGGCTAGGATTAAAACATGGAAAGAGAGTGATTCAATCTGAGAGCGACACGTGGCGGGCTCGGATGAATTTGATTTTTATTTTTGGAATAAATTTCAGAAAATACTAGAAATTCACAAACACTTGGAAAAAAATATTTAATGTCTAAAAATTCCAGAAAAATTATAGAATAATTCTGGAGCTCTTTTAGACTTAGGAACAATATTTTTAATTTCAGATTTGCATTTAATAATTTTATAAAATACTTTTTAACCTTTAAAATTGATTTTTAACTCCAGAAAATTCTGAAAAATTTAGGAAGGTTAGGAAAATTAAACTAAACTCTTTTTAGCTTTAATAAAATATTTTAGATACATTTTCTTGCTTTAGATTTTGAAATAAAATCCAAATAAACTCTAGAAAAACAATAAAAGGCAAATAAAATTTTGGGATGTTACAAAGGACCAATGACTAGAGCGCGAGCACGTCAACTTAACCATCAGGTGAATGTGTTCCTAAGTTTGCATACAAATGTTTCAAAGAATTGAATACTACTTAATTCTTGTGATGATTTAATTGTCCCTAGGAACCATGGGGAAGAACCACATGAGCTCAAGTATAGAAGTGGAACCGTCAAGCGCAAACCAAGTCCTGTTCACAAGTTTGACTCGGATTCGGCCTTGTTGATAGTGCCTACTTCAAATGGCCGTAACTTTTGAACCAGAAGGTTTCTTGGGGCCCGTGAGTACTCGTTGGAAAGCTCTTGAAGTCTAATTTCAGATGGATCTGGCCTCACCTCCAAATTCCATCCGAGTCGACCAGAAACTACAAAACAATTCATGTCACTTTTCCAATCCGAGTCAAAGTGGGCCTTGGGCCTTGTAATTCGAGTCCTATTCGGCTTCCTTGTGTTTTGGCCGACCCTCCACCTTCTGTGACCCTTAAATAGGCAGCCGCACCCTCTTCTAGGGTTTGGGTTTTGTTTAGACTAAGTTAGCTTTTGCTGCTTTGCCTTGTACTCGCCGCCCGAATACTTGTCTTCGGAACCCCACCGTTCTGTTTTTGATTGAATCTTACATCGTTATTTGCAATTGAGTTGTTGTTCATCTTGTTCTTGCTTGTTCTTCGATTGCTTGCAGGAACAAGAACCCTCGGGTTAGGTTGATCGTGCGCCGACAAGGTCACGAACAATCTCTGGAGTTGGTGTATCGGTCGCTAAGGCGCAACGTCCTTGGATGGTTGTAGTCGGGTCGTCAACGTTATCTCCTTCCCCAATCGAATCTACCACTCTCATCGAAAGATCCGGACCCCTAGTCCTATCAGTTGGTATCAGAGCTCAAGGTTGATCGGTGAGAGATCTTATCTAGTCTTTGCAATTTTTACCTACAGTCCAGAAACCCAAAAAAATAGCAGATTAGATCTATTCCCCAAAATCCGAAACAATTTGAGCCTTACGCTTTTGCTGCATAGTCTTTGTTTGTTGAGTCTTCGGTTGCATCGTCGTGTCCTTTGCTGGTCTTAGTGTCTAGTTCCTTTAGAGTTTCGAGTTCTGTTCACAAGCTTTTTGGGCTATTACACACTTGCGGGAAAGAAATAAACCAATTAGAGAAATACAATATGAGATAAGAAACTACAACTAATTGGAAGAGAAACTAGGGCCACTAATGTTCAAACGATAGGTGCAAGACACCAAGTCCAATAAACAACTCCCTACATGACAAAGGTCTTTAGGCCAAAAGAAACACAAGCTAAGGAGCAAATCAACACCACTAAGTACCCCCACTACTAGATACTAGTGACTAAAGAAGCTAGTTCAACCTAGACAAGATAAAAGACTCTAGAGGATCTTTAGAATAACCTATCCAAACCTAGGCGCTCAACTAAATCCTAAATGATATGCAATACTGACAATGGGAATTGGGAATCTAAAAATAGCTCAAGAAAAGATACCACTTGTCAAAGTGACCACTTGATACCACTTGTAAATCCAATGTTGATATCACTTGTAGATGACAATGAAGCAAGAACTCAGTGCAGTCTCAAAGGTGATAGACATCACCAGGAGTTAAAGTGAGAAAGATCCAAAAATAGCATCTATGATATCTATGATCTCCTCACTACTTGACAAGTCTATCTCAAAGAGACTAGAATCATCAACATCTTAGTACTGGAGTTAGTGATAAAAGACTTAGGAATCTAGTACTGAGACACATGATGTGCAAGCACATTAGTACAAGAATGATATGAGGGGTTAGCATAAAAAGCACACTTATAGCATAGAACTAAACATAAGAAACTGTGGCGAGCCAGAATGGCACTCCACACAATGTGGCTGTGCGCGCACGACATGGAAACAATGCGTAGGGCGTGCTCTGGAGCGGCCATGCCGGTTTGGGCCAAACCAGGCCAGGCCAGAGGCTCAACGTGCTTGGGAAAATGGGCCAGGGCCCAGTGGGCTAAGCCCAAACTATTCCTTCCCATTTTTGAATTTTTATAAATTTCTAGTTTGAATTTTCAATTTAAATTGCCAAATGAAGACAAGGCCGAATTGCATTTGAATTTAAACTTGAATTGGATTTGCATTAAACTCAAATTTCGTATAGGACAACAACTTCTCAATGCTAGATTGATTTCCTATTTTAAATTTATTTGTGTTAGTTTTGTAATTGGCTAATATTGAAGGCTTCATCTATTTGAACTAGATTGTATCTTCTCATTTTAGCTCATGCATATTTCCAATAAAATTTTCCTTTGATTTATAAATTAATTATAACCATGTTAATCCCATTTTTCCTTTACTATTTTGCATTCATATATTATATCTAGTTGGCACTTAATTCAAAAGGCCAAGATAAACCAAATGGCAACGCAATGCAAGCAAAAATTTTAAAATTCCCAAAATTTCAAGCCACATGTGAATGGCATGTGAATACACACGGGCACTACCTAGACCTCTTTTGGGCATACTCTTAGGTCCACTAGCAAAAGACCTATGCCCTCCTATCTAGTCACCACTCATGGTACCCTCATACTAAACTAAGCTTCTACACTACCTAGCACTAGCCAAAGAGTCATAAAAAACCATCTACAACCTAGGTTTGTACTTGACATTAGGAACCATGGAAGCTCTAGGTCTATCTCTTGGTGCACTCTAGACTAATGGCACTCACATGCCCTTCAACGCTCTCACATGCTCGTTCCACTCAAGCTTGGCTTCCTAAAATAGAACTCAGCTATATGGTCATCCTTCTTGCAAAAGGTATATTGGTATTTGACCTTTTGAGGGGTGCTTACTTGGAGATGTAGAAATACCAACAATGTAGAATGGTTTGGGTAAATCCAGCCGACTTGAAAATTGTCTTGATTGGCTCAAGTGGTTTTACCTCTATCTTGTCACTATCCAAGGCTCTAACAATTGAGGAGGGCAATACTTAGAATGCTCAACATGGTTAAACCCTATGCCTCTATGTTTCACTTTCACATTGGATTGGTCAAAGATCATGTTTAGGTTTTTCTTGCCACTAGAAAACCTCTTTAAGGTTTTTTTGAGATAGTCATTCTCTTTGTCTAGGTTGGTACCTGAAGCACACTCAAGGTTCTTGGTTACCCTAACATATCTCTCTTTATAGGTGGCTATTTCTAGTTTCAAAGCCTTACAAGAAACACAAGAAGAATCTTTAATCCTACCCATCTGCCTCTCAAACTTGACTCTAAAAGCCTCATGCATCTCATCTAAATCATTTTCAATCTCAGCACAAAAACCATAAGCAATAGAATCAATAAAATTCTTAGATGTAGTCATGGATAAGAGTTACTCATTTTTACATTTATCCTCAAGTGTCTTGTTAAGAGCATCAATTTTAGTTGTGGGCTTAGAGCGATTTCCATAAGATTTAGTTCTAGAATAAAGAAGTATTTCAGTCAATTCTTTTAATTTTTCCTCCCTAAACTCACAATGAGAACATGAATATTTATTACTAAATTGAAGCAAAATTTTAGTAGAATAGGATGAAGTAGTAGCTTTCAAAGCACCAGCACTTATGCCAACATGATAAGTGCTATACTTCAAGTGTGCTATTTCATCCTTAGTATCAATGCGTTGGCTCACAACAGAATAATGTATATAGATAATCTCATCCAAATAAGACTTCATGACAAGGCAAGAATCACAATATTCACCCTTAGAAATTAAAGCTCTAAGCCTAGCAAATTCTTTCATAGCATAACTAAGAAGGAACCTTCTCTCTTCGTATTCCTCATATTGTGATAGGCTTTTGTGTATTTGGTGGATAGGAGGGCCAAGTTTTCCTTGTATAGCTTCTCAAGTTGCTTGCTACTCATCTCATGCAAAGCGGACAAGAAAAATCCAAAAAAGCCACAATCCAAAGATTGAGAAGAGCCATTTTTGACGGGGTCGATCACAAGAGCCATTAGCTTTGTCTTAGAGAGATATGAGATGAAATCAATCTCATGCATCTTGATGAGGACATCACTTCTTTAGATACACACAACACTCCTCCACTTGACATTCAAGGACCAATCACTAGAGCTCGCGCCCGACAATTGAATTTACAGGTGAGCTCGTTCCTAAGTACTTCTTTTTGTTCATTTGAGAATCGATTGCTACCTAATAATTTAATTATGATTAGGAACCATGGAGAGGACCTAAAAGTACTTGGAAAAGGGCTACGAGGTGCACAAGTCAGCAAAGGCGGTCAAATCATGTTGGAGGCCCAACTCAAACCGACTTCGAATCCAATTCGGAGTCCAAGACTAGGCCGCACTAAAACGGACGCCCAAATCGCATCCAGACTCCGTTTTGAACGTTCTACATATGGATGGAAAGCTGAGAAGACGAACTTTCCAATGGCTCTGGTCCCGTGTCAAAATTCCTTCTGAGTCAATAGGAATCGTCAAAACAAGTAGGCATTCAGAATCTGTCAGGGTGCTGCGCCACCGTCTTTTGGGCCGTTCGGCTTTGTATCGTGTTGGAGCCCATTAGGGCACGTCCAGGGGTTTTGCATGCCCCTCACTCCTCTATATCCAGCCACCACCCCCACCATTAGGGTTTGGGTTTTGTTTAGATTATTCTGTCTTTGAACAGTTTCGCCGTTCATCGGTTTGTGAGACCCCAACTTTCGAGTGCTAAATCAATACATCTGTAATTCAGTTGTGTTCTTCCTTATTCTTGCTTGTGTTCTTCGATTTGCAGGTGAGGATTAGCCTTCTTGGCGAGGTCAACTGGGCTGCGCTCGGTTGATAACCTGAGGAGACGTGGTGCTGTGATTGCGGGGTTCGGAACGTGTTGTTTGGAAGCCGGATCGAATTGTGTCGCGCCTCCACCAAATCGAATATATCCAGAACCTGTTGGAAGATCGGGACCCCGTTCCTATCACATCTTCAACCTCGAGTAGGGCTTATCTAAGGTAAACTCACTCGTGGTAGTTTTGTCATTGATGGATGTAATCTTCATTCCCAAACCTTCACATATAGGGCAGCAGGCACTTGTCTAGTCTTAACTCAGAATAGGTCAAGTCAACCGCATGAAGGTTGCTAAGAATCTTGGTAAACCTAGCAAATAACTCATCCAAGTATTCACTAAGCTGTTGCACAAACTTGGAGTACTATTTCTTGATTTAGTTCTGTCTCACTTCCTTGATCATTGTGGAGCCCTCATGATAATTAGCTAAGTTCCTCCAGATCTTGTGAGCAGAAGTGAAGTGAGTTACTCAATCAAACTCAAATCTACCAGGCCCCTGAATCAGAAGTTGCATGCCTTATTGTTTGCCTCCACATCCATAGTATTTGCCGGAGTGATCAAGTCATCGACATGTACAATATAAGGCCTCTTGACTTTCTCCCAAATGGGCTGCCCTTGGGGTTGAATGTAGGCTGTCATATGAGCCTTCCAATAAGGAAAATCCACGCCCTCGAAGATCGATGGCTTGTTGGTATAACGATCTGATGCCATTGCTAGACCGGTTAAGATATAATAAGAAGAGCTATCTGATCTGAGATGGCAATCAGAGAGGGTGTGAATGATGCCTTCAAATTTGACTTTCCCAGATCTATTCCAAAACCTTCACTCCACTAACTACTAGAAGCTTGGAAGATCAGATTCGCTCACCAAGAGAGAACTCACAACAGTGCGGACACAAAATAGAGTTCAACTCCTGGTAACCAGTCAGATGGCTATGGACCAGTGGTTGGACCAACTGGCGGTCAAACCGCTTAGGAGCACTAGTCTAACCACTAGGAGGGTACGGTCTAACAATTCTCCCCATCCCAGAACATAAAACAGTCCGAGCCAATACCCAAAAAGGTGCAATCTCTAAAATATAAGTCTAAATGGCTTGAAACTTTACACACCTTGCTAAGGATATCAGGAAACTAATCTATCCAAGCCACATATGGATCTTGGTCAAAGTTCTCATATTTCCTTGAAACAAGCAATGTTGCACTAAAACTAGACAAAACTCACAAACTGGATATTTGACTTGCTCGTGGGTTAGAGATGGTCAAGATGGCTCTAGATAGATTCTCACATGTCATAATAAGCTAGAGCACACAAAGATTCAAGACCAAAACCCTCAGATCACGATTGCACAAGAAGTGCTCAAATGAAGCGAAACTAAGCAAACTCTAAGATCTTGGTATAGCTAGCCCCTAGATGGATGGCATATGATCCTCATGAGGTATCTCTATCACTTACATATCCTTGGAACTAGCAGGATTAGAAGAGAGCAAAAACTCCAACCAAAGCATGTGCAAAACTAACAAAATCAAGTACACACCATGGATAATGAAGTTGATTGATCTACTATAACTTGTAGATAAATGTTTTATAACCTCTCCACCATGTAGGATAGAGCTCTCTCACCCAAGAGCATACACCCAAAAGTCTCCTCTCCCTTGGGAGCCTCTCTCACAAACCCTAGAGAATGGATGAGTGGGATGGTTAGCCACATGAATCCAACCCCCTCTCACTGAAGTAGATGAGACAACTAGCCCACATCTAACCCTAATGGATTCTATTAATTAGCACAACTAGAAAAACTCGTTAATCCCCGCACACCGAGTTTTACACTCAACACATGATTTATGCATCCTTTTCATAACGCATAAGCCCAAACTCGCTTAGTAGCGTGCTTCCATCTAATTGGCCTCCTCAACACCTCCTTGACCTAAGCCGCTTTCCAAAGTCCCTCCAAGCACCACACCTAAGTCGCCTTGACTGTGGACCTCACCTCTTCCCTATGCCAAGTCCATGGTCATCTCTTCCTTTGCATGCAATCCTATGCTTGCAATATGTAGGTCCACCAATGGCTCACGCATCGGCAAGTCTCTCCATGTTGGTCCCCTCGACCACACCTCACTTGCACCGACCATACCATTCAATGAACTATTGCTCGAATCATCCATTCGATATCTCTTGTCTTTTTGTGTGCTCTGCTTGAACCTAACTATCCCTCCCGGCTTTCTTGACCACACCTCAGCTCATCCCCGAGCCTAGTCCCACTTCACGCCATCAACCATGGCTACCTCCAAACAACTGGCACATCAAAGACCAATAAACTAGTTTCAGACATAAATTCTTCACAACTTGATCCACATTCATCCAAATATGATTATTACACCATGAATGTAATGGCTTAGACTTGAGAACTCAATCCATGACCAAATCTCTTAATTTCCCAAAAATCCAGAACCAACAGACTTCAGGCAGTCAGACCGGCCACTCCATGGCTGGTCATAGCACCTGGCCGATGTGACAACCATCCTAGTGGCCAGTCAGGCCGCCAAGCTCACCCTGGTCAGACTGCCAACCTGGTCGATTGTATCACTCTGGCTTGGCCCGAGAAACACCCACTCTAAAAAAATAGTTATCGCGAACTATTTTTTAGTCACACTACAACCCCAGTATGATTGCCACCATGGATGGTCACATTGGTGGGTAACCATCAGTCAGACCGCTAACTCTTGGTCGTCCGACATCGTCGATCGATCAAATCGCGCTTCGTGCCCGATCGACTGTTCGCCGCGGTTTAACCGCTAGCTCTAGGCTTGTCAGACTGCCTCCTGCAAAGATGCCTAAGAAGTAAAATACAGACTTTTGCAAACTCAAATCTCAACTCAACATGATTGCCAATTTTTCAACAAACATGAACTAATGATATTCTCAACATGATTCTTCACTTTTCCACCAGCAAAATTCGCAGCTCCTTGAAAGCTTCAAAATCTAACCCACGTAACCTTCAATCTTACTCGCTTAAACTATCAACAACTAATGGGCCTGAGTTACATGGCTGGTGCCCTTTATTTCCATCCATGTAACTCAGTATCCACTTCACATAACCTATAACGAAGAGTCGAAGAGTTTTTTTAGACTAAGGAGATATTTCATTTAATCCCTTACTAGTCCAAAATTTCATGTACCAAAGTTCTGAAGGATATGTTTTGGAAATTATTCTCTCAAGCATTAGCCAAAATAATGCGTTTGTTGTATGCAATATTATACAACTTAGGGTGGGTTTGACTCAAAAAGATTTATCATCCGTCCTCCCGGAACCTGATCTGTTCTCCATCCCCAGCTATTCTTCGATTGGAGAGGAACAAATCTTTGACTTTCATTAAGCCAGCCCAAAATTGGGAATCTCCTGCTTTAAACTGAACAGCGGGGTGTGTTTGAGAGCGAAGGTACTTGTTTCTCAAGACTTGTTGCCACATGCCATCATCATTTGCTAACCTAAACAGCCATTTGCAAAGCAAGCTTTGGTTCATTTTTTTTCTAAGTCAGCAATCCCCAAACCACCTCAGTCTTTAGGGGAACAGACCACACTCCACTTAGCTAGGCGGTACTTCTTGTCTTGGCCCCCATGCCATAGGAACCTTGGAGTCTAAAAATGTAGCATTTTAATAACCTCCTTAGGATCCAAAAAGGACAACATGTATGAAGGCATGTTAATTACTCAAACATTAATTAATCAAGACAACGCCCCTTCTCCTCTATCAAGGACTCCTTGCCAATCACTATTTCTCTGGCTCTTAACACGAATTGGTATGCCCAAATATTTAAACGACATTTTACCTACTTGGCAAGAAAACAAATTAGTGTAAGCTTCACTACACAAACTTGCTTCTCCAAAAAGGAAAAGCTCACTCTTGTGAAACTTGATTTTGAGCCCACAAAGCAGTTCAAAAGCTCACTCTTGATCTTAAGATTCCTGACTTTTTCCAAGCTGTGATCCATAAAAAGGATGGTATTATCAGCATATTGGAGGATAGAAAGTCCTCCATTCACCAAAAAACCGCATCAAATTTCCCCTGAAGTTTACCACTCTGAACCAAAATACATAGAACATCAGCCGCAATGTTAAATAACAAAGACGAAAGAGGATCTCCTTGTCTAATTAAGGTCTTTAAAGCATAAGAATTTTCACATAAAATATGTAAGATCCGTAGTATTGGAAAAAAGGTACCTGTCTGCAGTAGACAAAGAAGAAAAAAACTGTCAGTTAGGTTCACTAATCTTCTATGACTGTTTGCAGGATGAAGGGAGCTGGCGCAAGAAAAAGATTCAAAAGGTATAGACGAACTTTTACTTGAGTAGCCATGCTGGTGTTCAGTTAAGGCCTTCATTAGATGAAAATTCTCGAGAATTAAAACAGATTTTTTTGTTGAATTACAAATTGATATTATTAACTTTTAGAAAGGGACTAAAACAACACAAAATTATCTTTACGAAATAAATTGTTATATGATTCTCATATCACATGATTCTGTACCATTCCACTGGTAGGATTCGGTAGACTACACTAACGTAGATTAAAATTTTCTACCGCGTAAACTAGGAAGCCATGCGAGTAAACGATCATAGATGTCACCAGTAGACACGCAATGTAGCGGAAGTAGAGTTGAAGCGGCCGGTTCAATAAAACATGCATTGGTGTAGTGCAAGTAGTTAATCGTCCTCTAACCAACCATCTCCTTCTCATGATTGTCCCGATTAGTACCATAGTCACAGCAGCACCTCTATCGAGGTTCACACATCTAGCGATGGAACGCCATGCGTCAGTGTGCTAGCACCAACATGCATTGCAGGGGTTATGAGAGGTGGCGGCTAGGGTTTCGATGGATGTGTCTCAGGATACCCCCTTAGCCATCGCATCTTCCTTTCTATAGCCTCTAATCAGATTCTTATCTGATATGATCAAATATCGCATCCATCTCGGGAAGTATTAGGCTAGATCTTTATCCAATATGAGGAGAGATTGTATCCCACTCGGAAAACCTCTAGCCAGATCCAATATAAGTAAAGAGTGTATTCCACTTGAAGTCTATCATCTAGACCCTTATTGTTCTGACCCGTTAAGTGTGTGACCTTGTATGTTCATTTATATTTAGCCATGGACCAAAAACTCCTTTCTGATGCGTAAGTTGGTTGTGTCCCTAACAAAATATAACGACTCCCAAATATAGTTAAAGATCATATTGGATGAACCTATATAGTGCTTATGTACCGATCCCTTTGCCTCATGATAACAGGTCACACTCAAGGCGAGAAGTGGGCTATTTTATGATAGCTCAATCCTTCACTTGAACCTATAGTAGATTACACAGTTATGATTGACTCCTTAACCACATTTGGTATGGCCATGCACTTCCTTAATCTAACCACATCGAGGGCTAGAGATATCTCTCCCGTTATATAGGAGGGGCAAATTCCACCTTGATCGCTCATATGCCTCGCGTGTTTGATCGTAAACCCGAAAGCTATCTTTATGATCATCCAGTTACGGAGTAGTGTTTGACAACCTTTAAGTAAACTATTACACATATAGCAAACCGTGATGATTTTAGGTCTAAGGATCCTACATACACTGTATATGAGACCAACTTATGACACTTACAAATATAACAATTCCCGCACTATCTAAGGGTAGGTCAATCTAACACTATGTTCTCTAACATGTATCCGTATTATTGATTTGATATCCCTATATCGATGATCTGTGAAACATAACCATCAATCGATACATGTGCTAATCCGTAAAACATAATTGTCCCATATAATGACACAAGATTAGGGATAATTTAGAATAACATCAAAACATATATAAATAGTTCCACAAACAAATCACATATTTGTTGATGAATATGAAAGATATTTATTGAAGAGATAAAATAAAATATTATTTGAAAGATCATAAATATAGAAGTGATTCATCATCTCCATGATTGCCTTTAGGGCATATCACTATAATCTCCCACTTGCACTAGAGTCAATCATGCAACTATCTAATATCTATAGCTCTTGTATGCACATCATGCTTTGGCTATGGAAGAGGCTTTGTCAACGGATCAACAATATTTAAATCTGTATGCACTTTAAATATCTTGACATCACCTCTATCAATAATCTCATAAATGAGGTGAAAACGCCGAAGTATGTATTTGGATTTTTTATGCGATCTAGGTTCCTTGGCTTGTGCAACGGCTCTACTATTGTCACAGTAGAGACCTATGAGACTAGATGTACTAAAGATCACACCCAACTCAGAGATGAACTTCGTTATCCAAACAATCTCCTTTGTAGCTTCAGAAGCAAAAAATATACTTAGCCCATTGTAGAATCAGCAACTGTCTCTTGCTTTGAACGTTTTAGCTCACTACACCTCTATTAAGACAAAACACAAACCTAGACTGCGATCGAAAATCATCTTTATTGGTTTTGAAGGTAGCATCAGTGTAACCATTTATGACTAGCTCTTCCTCACCTCCATAAACAAGGAACACATCTCTGATCCTCAAGTATTTTAGGATGTTTTTTACAGCTATCTAGTGACCTTCATCTAGTTATGACTGACATCAAAATGAATGTTGCAACTTCGAAAAGCTTGCTTTAGTCCATATCTTTGTAGTTAACATATCTTGCTACCATTTTGGGGATTGATAGAACCCTTAGGTTATGTCATGTACACATCCTCAATTAGATTTTCATTTAGGAAAACTATTTTGACATCCATCTACCATATCACATAATCAAAATATAGACCAATAGTTAGAATGATCTAGACAGACTTAAGCATAGAGATGAGCGAGAAAGTTTCATCATAGTCAACACCTTGAATTTGTTTGAATCCCTTGCCACCAATTGTGCCTTATGAATATGAATATTTCTATCCATGCCTATCTTTTTCTTAAAAATCCACTTTGCACTCAATGGTTTTTACACCATTTGCGTGGATCAATCAAGTTCCAAACTTGATTATCATACATGGATTGTATTTCGGATCTCATGGCTCCAAGCCATTTTTTAGAGTCTAGGTCTATCATCGCTTCCTCATAAGTCTTAAGCTCATCATTATCAAACAATAAAATGTTATGTCGATACATTATCGGCAATTGATGTGGCCTTTTAGATCTACATGGGGATGGTGTCTCTTCCATAGGTTCTAGAATACCTTGTACATTATGTATAGGTTCAGCAGGAGTTGAAATATTTTCTAGTGACTCTCAACTTTCTTAGAGTCTCACCGTGCTCTCACTAACTCCTTTTGAGACAAACTCTTTCTCATACAAGACACTATTTTGGGCAACAAACACTTTGCTCTTATCCCTTTTATAAAAGTAATATCCTTTAGTTTTCTTAGGATACCCCATGAAGAAACATTTAACAGATTTAGGTGTGAGCTTGCTAGATGCCAAATGTTTTACATATACTTAACATCCCATATTTTAAGAAAAGACAACCTAGGATGCTTCCTAGTCCATATCTCACATGGTGTCTTCTCTACGGATTTTGATGGAATCCTATTTAATGTGAATGCAGCTATTTCTACAACATACCCCAAAAAGATAATGGCAAATCAGATTCGCTCATCATATACTGAACCATGTCTAACAAGGTTTGATTCTACCATTCAGACACCCTATTCCATTGAGGCATTCCCGGTGGAGTTAGCCGTGGAATAATTCCACATTGCTTTAGATAATCACCAAACTCATGTCTCAAATATTCACCTCCACGATCTGAACATAGGATATTAATTATCTTGCCAGATTGATTTCGTACATCCTAAAATTTTCTTGAACTTTTCAAAGGATTTATACTTATGCCTCGTTAGGTAAATGTGGCCATATCTACTAAAGCATCCTTAAAAGTTATGAATTACTGAAAACCACCTCTCACCATTGAGCTCATTGGTTCACAGAGACAGACATCCGAATGTACTAAAGCTAACAAGTCAGTTGCCCTCTCAACAAGTCATTTTGCCAAGTAAATACAACTCATATGTTTCAAATGATTAAAATCAAATAAGTTTAGAAGACCATATTTATAGAGTTTCACCATGTGTTTCTCATTTACGTGACCCAAATAACAATGCCAAATATATGTGGGATTCAAATCATTAGGCCAAAACCTCTTAGCATTAATATTATAGATAGACACATCCTCAACATTTAAAATATATAATCCATTCATCAATGGAGCATGACCATAAAGCATATCATTCAAATAAATTGAATAATAATTGCTCTTTATTTTGAACTTATAACCTTCTTCTCCTGAACATGAAATAGAAATATCATTTTGGCTTAAGGCTAGAACATAATAACAATTATTCAATTCAAAAATTAATCCTAAGGTGAAGATAATGGTAAAATGCCAATAGTCAATGTAGCAACTCTTGTTCTACTGCCCACGCGAAGATCAACCTCGCCTTTTGATGAGGACATCCTTTCCATGCATACAACCATGCCGACTCCATATCAAACTGAAACTATGATACAAGGACCAATGACTAGAGCGCGAGCACGTCAACTTAACCATCAGGTGAATGCGTTCCTAAGTTTGCATACAAATGTTTCAAAGAATGGAATACTACTTAATTCTTGTGGTGATTTAATTGTCCTTAGGAACCATGGGGAAGAACCACATGAGCTCAAGTATAGAAGTGGAACCGTCAAGCGCAAACCAAGTCCTGTTCACGAGTTTGACTCGGATTCGGCCTTGTTGACAGCGCCTACTTCAAACGGCCGTAACTTTTGATCCAGAAGGTTTCTCGGGGCCCGTGAGTACTCGTTGGAAAGATCTTGAAGTCTAATTTCAGATGGATCCGGCCTCACCTCCAAATTCCATCCGAGTCGACCAGAAACTGCAAAACAATTTATGTCGCTTTTCCAGTCCGAGTCAAAGTGGGCCTTGGGCCTTGTAATTCGAGTCCTATTTGGCTTCCTTGTGTTTTGGCCGACTCTCCACCTTCCGTGACCCTTAAATAGGCAGCCGCACCCTCTTCTAGGGTTTGGGTTTTGTTTAGACTAAGTTAGCTTTTGCTGCTTTGCCTTGTACACGCGCGTGTCGGCTAGACCGCCCGAATACTTGTCTTCGGAACCCCACCGTTTTCTGTTTTCGATTGAAACTTACATCGTTATTTGCAAATTGAATTGTTGTTCATCTTGTTCTTGCTTGTTCTTCGATTGCTTGCAGGAACAAGAACCCTCGTGGTTAGGTTGATCGTGCGCCGACAAGGTCACGAACAATCTCTGGAGTTGGTGTATCGATCGCTAAGGCGCAACATCCTTGGATGGTTGTAGTCGGGTCGTCAACGTCATCTCCTTCCCCAATCGAATCTAACACTCTCATCGAAAGATCGGGACCCCTAGTCTTATCAGTTGGTATCAGAGCTCAAGGTTGATCGGTGAGAGATCTTATCTAGTCTTTGCATTTTTTTACCTACTGATCCGAAAACCAAAAAAATAGTAGATCTATTCCCAAAATCCGAAACAATTTGAGCCTTTATCTATTGCTGCATAGTCTTTGTTTGTTGAGTCTTGGTTGCATCGTCGTGTCCTTTGCTGGTCTTAGTGTCTAGTTCCTTTAGAGTTTGAGTTCATTCACGTCTTGGTATCACCGTGCGTTAGATCCGAACTCGGTTTCGAGGAGGCTTTGCCTAGTTGGTCTCGAGTAGGACACAAAGTCGGATTCAACCGCGTCGTGTGTAAAAAAAAAGAAAAAAAAGAGAGAGAAAAGAAGGAGCAGCAGTAGCGTTTAGAAAGAGCGCGGCATAAAAAAAAGAAAAAAAAAGACAGAGGAGAGAGAAACAGCTAACTTTTGCATACGACCTCCGATTGAGGCGATTCTTGATCCGTTGGAAAGGAAATCACCAGGCGCATACGCGGCAGCTTCGACCCCAAAAAACGTCGTTTAGGCCCTCAAAACGGGCCCGCAAACCGAGGAAAAATCAAGTTTCTCAGAATTCGCTCAAAATTGGCAGAGCCCTTCTACAAGTGATTCTAAGGTTCCCCGCACAGATGGCATCCTTTTTCGAGCTCCGGAACTCCGTGTGCAGTGTCATCTAGTTGTCTTTCTGCGTGGTGTACTCGTTTGTGTTCTAGGCTCGCGTCTCTAGTACGGTCTAGCCTAGGGCCAGCACGGTGCCGTCGTTGAGCGATTATTCAACTTGCTTTGACTAATGTGGTTCTAGTTATCCTTTGTTCCCTCTCAGCCCACCTATAGCTCCACAGATTTGGCTACCACATCACGGGGACTAGCGGCCGAGGCAGCGATACACCCAATTTCCAAGAGATATTGTCTTGACTTGCCGGCTGCCATCACCTCCCGCTTGCTGTGGTAAGAACTTGTAAGAGCTTGTGAACAGGTTGAGAGTGTGCGACTTGATTTAACCACATCCCAAGAGTTGTGAGGGCATAACCTGCTGTTTTATTATTCTCTTCTTGGTTTGTTTCTTGTGTTCTTCTAACAATGTCGGAGAACCAGAGGATCTGCGGCAGCGCCACATTCCCCTCGGACTAGGGCATCATACAACACTTTGAGCGCCAAATGAAGCTGCACATGAAGGACTTGATGAGGATGTACGGGTCACCAACGAACGCCTTGGCCAATTGGAGGCCGCATGATCGACACCAACACTACGCTTGCAACATTGGAGGCTTCCGTTGGCATCGTCAACGCTTCACTTGCTGAGATTTTGAGACGTCTTGATGAGAGGGCGTGCATCTCCGCTGCACCAACTCAGCGTACTCGTGCCAATCTGGTGTCTTGGGCAGCGGGGTGGACGAAAATGGTGGAGACGAATATGCGGTGACATCGAGATTGATGATGATGAGGACGCCACCGTCATCGTCAACCACGCCGAATGAGGTGCGTGAGAATGATGAATCGCTTGGTAAGATTAAGTTCACTATGCCACCTTTTGATGGAAAATATAACCCGGATGCTTATATCACTTGGGAATTGGTGTTGATCGAAATTTGCTTGTCATGCATTCCCTGAAAACAAAAGGGTTAGGGTTGCTACTAGTGAGTTTATCGACTTTGCGTCTGTTTGGTGGAGTGAATATTGTAAGAAAAATCCTTTCACCATACCACAAACTTGGGATGCATTAAAAGAATCATGCGAGCTAGATTTGTTCCCTCATATTATGCACGTGATTTGTTACATAAGTTACAACAATTGAGGCAAGGTAGTAAAAGCGTAGAGGAATATTTTCAAGAATTGCAAACAGGCATGCTGCGTTTTGACTTAGAGGAAATCGAGGAAGCCGCTATGGCTAGGTTTATGGGTGGTTTGAATCGGAAATTCAGGACATCTTAGCTTACAAGGAATATAATTCTATCACTCGTTTATTTCATCTTGCTTGTAAAGCTGAAAGAGAAGTCTGAGGACGACGTGCAAGCACTAGGACTAACGTTTCGCAGGTCGTGGAAACATTTGGTCTCCACGTGCATCCGCCGCACCATCAAGCCAACCCCTGCACCTTCCTCCTCCAACAGCAAGCCATGGTTCTCATCATCAAATTCCGCATCTCGGGCATCCGAAGCAACAAAGGGACAGCCCAAGCACATGCAAAGAGCTCTTCGTCCGTTGCATCTACGGACGAACGAGGATGTCCAATGTCATCAATGCAAGGGGTATGGCCATGTGAGGAGTGAGTGCCCAACCAAGCGTGTTCTGATTGTGAGAGATGATGGTGAGTATTCTTCTGGTAGTGATTTGGATGAGGATACATATGCTATGCTTGCAGCTGACCATGCAGGTAGTGGGAAGGAGCAAGAAGAAGAGCACATTGGTGCTGAAGATGCGGAGCGTTATGAGAGCCTCATTGTGCAGCGTGTGTTGAGTGCACAAATGGAGAGGGCAGAGCAAAATCAGCGGCACATCCTTTTCCAAACAAAGTGCGTCGTGAAGGAACGCTCATGCCGAGTGATAATTGATGGAGGGAGCTGCAACAACTTGGTGAGCTCCGATATGGTGGAGAAGCTTGTGTTGAACACCAAACCTCACCCACAACCTTACTACATTCAATGGTTCAATAACAGCGGCAAGGTGAAGGTAACACAAATGGTGAGAGTAAATTTTGCTATTGGTTCTTATCATGATGTTGTAGAATGTGATGTTGTTCCTATGCAAGCATGCTCTATGCTGTTAGGTAGACCGTGGCAATATGATAAAGATTCACTACATCATGGTAAGACAAACCAATATTCTTTTGTGCATCATGACAAGAAAATTGTGTTACATCCTATGTCTCCTGAAGCTATTTTCAACGATGAGATTGCTAGAGCTAATAGAGAGAAAAATCAGGAGCATAATAGGAGTGAAAATCAGATTGTTGCAAGCGAACTTGAGCAACATAAGAAGAAAAACTCTAAATCTGTTCATGAGACGAAAAATGAGATTAAATTGAAGGGTACATGTTTTCTTGCTACTAAGTCTGATATGAATGAGCTGGATGATACTACTTACATTTGCTATGCCTTACTTTGCAAACAAACCTTATTTTCATTCGAGGAGGTACCTTCTTCATGCCTCCTGCTGTCACTAATCTTTGCAGGAGTACATGGATGTCCTTCCAAAGGACGTGCCACCGGGGCTACCACCGGTCACGAGGATTGAGCACCGATTGATTTGATTCCCGGGCATCTTTGCCTAATCGTGCGCCATACAGACCAATCCGAAGAAAGTAAGGAGATTCAGCGTCAAGTTCAAGAATTGCTTGATAAAGGTTATGTGCGTGAGTCTCTTAGTCCTTGTGCTGTTCCGGTAATTTTAGTGCCTAAGAAAGATGGATCATGGCGTATGTGTGTGGACTATAGAGTGATCAATAAATTACCATTAGATATCGTCACCCTATTCCTAGGTTAGATGATATGCTTGATGAATTAAGTGGCTCTATTGTTTTCTCTAAAGTTGATTTGCGTAGTGGGTACCACCAAATTCGCATGAAATTGGGAGATGAATGGAAAACAGCATTTAAAACTAAGTTCGGTTTGTATGAGTGGTTAGTGATGCCATTTGGTTTAACTAATGCACCTAGCACATTCATGAGATTAATGAACGAGGTTTTGCGTGCTTTCATTGGAAAATTTGTAGTGGTCTATTTTGATGATATATTGATATATAGCAGATCACTAGAGGAACACCTTTGCCATTTACGTGCTGTTTTTGATGCTTTACATAATGCACGTTTATTTGGTAACGTTGAGAAGTGCACATTTTGCACAGATCGAGTCTCTTTTCTTGGCTATGTTGTTACTCCACAAGGCATTGAAGTTGATCAAGCCAAGGTTGAGGCAATCCAGAGTTGGCCGACTCCTAAAACGGTCACGCAGGTGCGAAGTTTTCTAGGACTTGCTGGATTCTATCGTCGTTTTGTGAAGGATTTCAGCACCATCGCTGCACCATTGAATGAACTCACTAAAAGGGGGTGCCGTTTACTTGGGAATGCACAGAAGACGCCTTCAACACATTGAAAGATAAGTTAACACATGCACCATTACTCCAACTTCCAGATTTTAGTAAGACTTTTGAGCTAGAATGTGATGCTAGTGGAATTGGATTGGGTGGTGTGCTGTTGCAAGAAGGTAAACCTGTGGCATACTTTAGTGAAAAATTGAGTGGGCCTAGTTTGAACTATTCTACTTATGATAAGGAATTATATGCTCTAGTTCGAACTTTAGAGACATGGCAACATTATTTATGGCCCAAAGAATTTGTCATTCATTCGATCATGAGTCATTAAAGCATATTAGAAGTCAAGCAAAATTGAACCGTAAGCATGCAAAGTGGGTTGAATTCATAGTCTTTTCCTTATGTCATAAAACACAAAAAGGAAAGGAGAATGTTATTGCTGATGCATTGTCTAGGAGATATACCATGCTCTCACAACTTGACTTCAAAATTTTTGGATTGGAAACAATTAAGGAGCATTATGTTCATGATGATGATTTTAAAGACGTGTTGCTGAATTGCAAAGAGGGAAAACGTGGAATAAATTTGTTCTAAATGATGGATTTGTGTTTAGAGCTAGCAAACTATGCATTCCAGCTAGCTCCGTTCATTTGTTGTTGTTACAGAAGCGCATGGAGCTGGGTGATGGGGCATTTTGGAGCGAAGAAGACGGAAGACATACTTGCTAGTCATTTCTTTTGGCCAAAGATGAGGCGTGATGTGGAACGCTTTGTTGCTCGCTGCACAACGTGTCAAAAGGCTAAGTCACGACTTAATCCTCACGGTTTGTATATGCCTCTACCTGTTCCTAGTGTGCCTTGGGAAGATATTTCTATGGACTTTGTTTTAGGACTGCCTAGGACAAAGAAGGGGAGGGATAGCATATTTGTTGTTGTGGATAGATTTTCTAAGATGGCACACTTCATACCATGTCATAAAAGTGATGATGCTACCAATATTGCTGATTTGTTCTTTCGTGAAGTTGTTCGTTTGCATGGTGTGCCAAATACAATAGTTTCCGATCGTGACACTAAATTTCTTAGCCATTTTTGGAGAACTTTATGGGCTAAATTGGGGACTAAGCTGTTATTTTCGACTACGTGTCATCCCCAAACTGATGGGCAAACTGAAGTTGTGAATAGAACTTTATCTACCATGCTTAGTGCTGTTTTGAAAACGAACATTAAAATGTGGGAAGAATGCTTGCCTCATATTGAATTTGCTTATAATCATTCGCTGCATTCTACTACAAAGTTGTGCCCTTTTGAGATTGTCTTTGGCTTTGTGCCTCGTGCTCCTATTGATTTGCTACCACTTCCATCTTCGGAGAAGTTAAATTTTGATGCTAAACAGCGTGCTGACTTGATGTTGAAATTGCATGAGACAACTAAAGAAAATATTGAACGCATGAATGCTAAATATAAACTTGCTGGTAGTAAAGGAAGGAGGCATTTAACTTTTCAACCGGGTGATTTAGTTTGGTTGCATTTGAGAAAAGAAAGATTTCCTGAATTGAGGAGGTCTAAGTTGATGCCTAGAGCTGATGGTCCTTTCAAAGTGTTGGAAAAGATTAATGACAATGCATATAAACTTGAGTTGCCTGCAGATTTTGGGGTTAGTCCCACCTTTAACATTGCAGATTTGAAGTCATACTTGGGAGAAGAAGATGAGCTTGAGTCGCGGACGACTCAAATGCAAGAAGGGGAGGATGATGAGGACATCCTTTCCATGCATACAACCATGCCGACTCCATATCAAACTGAAACTATGATACAAGGACCAATGACTAGAGCGCGAGCACGTCAACTTAACCATCAGGTGAATGCGTTCCTAAGTTTGCATACAAATGTTTCAAATAATGGAATACTACTTAATTCTTGTGATGATTTAATTGTCCTTAGGAACCATGGGGAAGAACCACATGAGCTCAAGTATAGAAGTGGAACCGTCAAGCGCAAACCAAGTCCTGTTCACAAGTTTGACTCGGATTCGGCCTTGTTGACAGCGCCTAATTCAAACGGCCGTAACTTTTGATTCAGAATGTTTCTTGGGCCCGTGAGTACTCGTTGGAAAGATCTTAAAGTATACTTTCAGATGGATCCAGCCTCACCTCCAAATTCCATCCGAGTCGACCAGAAACTGCAAAACAATTCACGTCACTTTTCCAGTCCGAGTCAAAGTGGGCCTTGGGCCTTGTAATTCGAGTCCTATTTGGCTTCCTTGTGTTTTGGCCGACCCTCCACCTTCCGTGACCCTTAAATAGGCAGCCGCACCCTCTTCTATGGTTTGGGTTTTGTTTAGACTAAGTTAGCTTTTGCTGCTTTGCCTTGTACTCGCGCGTGTCGGCTAGACCGCCCGAATACTTGTCTTCGGAACCCCACCGTTTTCTGTTTTCGATTGAAACTTACATCGTTATTTGCAAATTGAGTTGCTGTTCATCTTGTTCTTGCTTGTTCTTCAATTGCTTGCAGGAACAAAAACCCTCGTGGTTAGGTTGATCGTGCGCCGACAAGGTCACGAACAATCTCTGGAGTTGGTGTATCGATCGCTAAGGCGCAACATCCTTGGATGGTTGTAGTCGGGTCGTCAACGTCATCTCCTTCCCCAATCGAATCTACCACTCTCATCGAAAGATCGGGACTCCTAGTCTTATCACCTTTAGCTAAACTCCTACTCCTTATTAGCCCCTGCATCAAATTACAATATGGGCAACCGATCTGGTATCAAATACCCAAGAAGCAATATGAGAAGTAGCAAGATTTATTTCTATAATATTTATGCCTAAATTAGGAGTCTTACTTCCCTTCTTCCTTTCTAGTTCTACTAAGTACTTCTTATATTTTCTTTTCCAATGTCCAGTCCCTTCACAATAGTAGTAAATAGTATTAAGTGTAGCACCAACCTTGAGCTTCTGAGGCTTAGATTTGATACTCAAGATCTCATCTCGAGTTTTGCCCATGCCCTTTCTTTTACACAAAGCCTTAGGCTTCTTTTTTTAGAAGTTGGTAGTTTTCTGAACCACCATAACATGATTAGAGTTTTTCGTAATACTTTCCTCTGCTGACTTGAGTATTCCATGCAACTCAGTCATTGACTTCTTCATGTCATTCATATGAAAGTTCAAAATGACTGCCTCAAAGCTCAGAGGGAGCGAATGGAGAATCACATTAGTAGCCAACTCTTGGCTAAGTGGAAAATCAAACTTTTCCAAACTCTCAATGTAACCAACCATCTTGATTACATGAGGGCTAACTGGACTTCCTTCAGCTAAGTTGCACACAAGGAATGACAAAGAGATATTGTACCTTTCAGCCGTTGCCTAGTTCTTAAACATGCCTTTAAGACCCACAATTATATCATAGGCATCCATGTTCTCATATTACTTATGAAGCTTAAAGTTCATGGTGGCGAGCATGAGACAGCTAACTTGAAGTGAGTCAATGCAATGTTTCTCATACTCATTCTTTTGAGCATGACTAGTATTTTTAGCTAGTTCATTTGGATATGGAAATTCTAGAACATATTCATTCTTTGCTTGCTTGAGAACAATTCTCAGGTTGTGATACCAGTCAATAAAGTTTGCTCCATTTAGTTTTGAACTCGATACCAGTCAACTTGCATTAGAGTCAATTATGCATGTATCTAGGACCCATAGCTCTTATGTACGTCTCATGCTTTAGCTGTGGAAGAGGCTTTGTCAATGGATCAATAATATCTAAATCAATATGCACTTTGCATATTTTTCACACCACCTCTATCAACAATCTCACAAATAAGGTGAAAACACTAAAGTACATGCTTAGATTTTTATTGCAATCTAGGCTCCTTGGCTTACAAAATGGCTCTATTACTAGAATAGAGATCCATTAGATTAGAAGCACCAGAGACCACACCCAGGTTAGAGGTGAATTGCTTTATCCAAACAGCCTCCTTTGCAGCTTCAGAAGCCGCAATATACTTAGCCTTTATTGTAGAATCAGTAATTGTCTCTTGCTTAGAACTTGCTAACTCACTATTCCATTAAGACAAAACATAAACCCAAACTATGATAAAAAAATTATCTTTATTGGTTTGGAAGCTAACATCAGTGTAACCATTTACAACTAGCTCTTCCTTACCTCCAAAAACAAGGAATCATTCCCTAGTCCTTCTCAAGTATTTTAGGATATTCTTTATAGCAATCCCATGACCTTCACCTGGATCTAACTGATATCTGCTCATAACACTTAGAGCATATGATATATCTGGGTGTGTACAAAGCATGGCATACATGATAGACCCAATGATAAAAGTATTAAAATCTTACTCATTCGGTCTTGCTCATCAGGTGTCAAAGGATACTGAGTCTTGATAAGCCTAATACCATGTGGCATAGTAAGAAACCCTTCTTGGAATCCTGCATGTTGAACAGTTTCAACTCCTTGTCAATGTACATATCTTGGCTTAATCTAATTAGCCTTTTAGTTCTATATGCCCAAAATATATGTTGCCTCTACTAAGTTATTCATAGAGAAATTATTTCTTAATGAAGACTTGACAGATTCGAACATAGGAATATCATTTTTGATCAATAATGTCACCCACATATAGGACCAGAAAAATAAGTGTGCTTCCACAAGCCTTTTTGTAAACACGAGGCTCTTCTTCATTCTTCATGAAGGCTCTTCTTCATTCTTCTTCATTCTCTGAAGCTTGCATATCTTTCTAGCATTTTGGGGATTGACAAAACCCTCTACTTGTGTCATGCACACATTCTCACAAAGGTTTTCATTTAGAAAAAGCTATTTTGACATCCATCTACCATATTTCATAATCGAAATATGCAGCAATAGCTAGAATGATATGGACAACTTAAGCATAGTGATGGGCGACGAAGTTTCATCATAGTTAACACTTTGAATTTATTTGAAACCCTTTACCACCAATCGTGCCTTATGGATATGAACATTTCTATCATGTTTATCTTTTTCTTACAAACCCATTTGCTGTCAATAGTTTTTACACTATTGGGTGGATCAACGAAGTTCCATACTTGATTGTCATACATGGATTATATTTCGGATCTCATGACTCCAAGCTATTTCTGAAAGTTCGGGTCCATCATCGCTTCCTTATAAAATGTCATGTCAATATCTTATTGGTAATTGACATGGCCTTTTAGACCTACATAGAGTTGGTGCCTCTTTCATAGGTTCTACAACATCTTGTACATACTATAGAGGTTCAGTACGAGTTAAAACATTTTTTTGATGGTTTTCAAATTTCTTCAAGTCACACCATGCTTCCACCAACTCCTTTTGAGAGAAACTCTTTCTCTACAAAGACACCATTTCAGGCAACAAACACTTTGTTCTCACTCCTTTTTTAAAAATAATATCTTTTAGTTTCCTTATGATACCTAAGAAGAAGTATTTTTTATATTTAGGTGTGAGCTTGTTAGAAATCAAATGTTTTACATATACTTCACATCCCCGTATTTTGAGAAAAAACAATGCAGGATACTTCCCAATCCATATCTCATATGGTGTCTTCTCTATAGCTTTTGATGGAACCTTATTTAATCTGAACGTAGCTATTTCTAGAGCATACCCCTACAAAGACAATAGCAAATTAGATTGGCTCATCATAGACCAAACCATATCTGACAAAGTCTGGTTCCATCGTTCAGACACCCCATTCCATTAAGGTGCCAGCGTTCTTAACGGAGTAAGCTATGGAACAATTCCACATTGCTTTAGATGATCACCAAACTCATGGCTAAAATATTAATCTCCATAATCTAATCGTAAGGCTTTAATTGTCTTGTCAAGTTGATTTTGTATCTCAATATAAAATTCCTTGAACTTTTCAAAGGATTTAGACCGATGCTGTCAGACCCAGATTTTACAATCCGGAATCCTCTGTGATTCCACCGCACTATTTACTGGATCAGTAGGTAGTGCTCACAGATTCAGAAATGAACATCAGAATACATATCATACGGAAGCATAAATATAATAGTAAACTTACTCATGGGCCGATCAGACCGAAATCATTGAATTGCAGCAGCGGAAGAACGAAGCACACAGGTGGGACCTAGCCCTCAGGACATGCCCACAGGTAGCCGACTGGAGGGTGCGTGACCTAGCCCTTGATGTCCTCATCTTCATTGCCATCATGACCATTAGTGTTGCTGAGACGTAGTGATCTGATGAATTTTTTATACGGATAATCCCTTTTTTATTCGAAAATACATAAATATACCCGCGAGAAAATTTTTTACAAAAATAGTCTCCAGTCGCCGCCCCATTGGGCGACTTCTGCCTTTCGCCCAACCGGGAGGCGACATTTAGGGAATGTGTGAACCGTTGGGCGACTTATGCAGTTGCTCTACGGTTGAGCGACTGTAATTGCAGTCGCTGTACGGTTGAGCGACTGAAATTGCAGTCGCCCAACGATAGGGCGATAGGGGTGGATATCCACTTATCCCACCGACTGCCGCCCACTAGCAACCACGTTTCCCTCATTTCCCCCATTCTGCGCAGAGAGCCAGAGAGAAGAAGAGAGGAGGAAGAGAAAGAAAAGAAGGGGAGAAAAGAGGGAGGAGGGGAAGAAAAGGAGGAGAGGGGAGAAGAGAAGGAGAGGAGGACAGGGTTGAAGGAGGAGGTGAGGGAGGAAGAAGGAGTCCAAGCTATTCCATCGATTTGGATCCAGGTATTTTTGTTAATTAGGTTGTATTTACACTATTATTTAGATGAAATATTGGTGTTAGTAAAAATTGTAGATGTAGTATACATTTTGTAGTATGGAAATTTGACTACCCTTTTTAGTATGGAAAGTTTAGTTTAGTGTTGAACGATGTTATTTGACATGTCGTAAATTTCAATCATACATGTAGGTCTACATCATTAATGGCCAGTACTACATTGAGAGTGTATTATGGTGCTGGAATGATTCGTGAAGGTCCGAATGGTGTGGATTTAAGCGATTTTCCGCAAGTCACTCTCGTACTTCCGGATGACGAGAATGCTTGAATGACAGATGTGCAGCATTGGCTGACCGAGAGTTTTTCATTGGACCCGAGGTGTGCAGCGTCGTTGTGCAAGGGCTTTGGAGCCGGTCTCCCACTGACATCAGATGGGAGTTGAAGACATTGGTGCGCTCTGCTTCGTGGAAGGGATTTGTGCAAGGGTGTCGGCGCCGTGGATACGAGTGTGTTCTGCTTGTGCAACCGTGCTCACTACAAGCAGCTGCGCAAGCTCGTGCGTCCGCCTATGCTTCGGGAGGTGCTAGCAGCTCGGGCGGGCCGCACGTTGGTGGAGCTGATGAAGTTGCTCGTGATGAAGGCAATGCGGTACATGGAGGAGAGTTACGGCCGTCAAGCTATAGAGAGGGAACTGGGCAAGCCGATGCGATACATGGAGGAGAGTTACAGCTGTCAAGCTATAGAGACAGGCTGGGCAAGCAGATGAAGGAGAGCATAATGAGTATATCGTGCGGCAGATGGAATCGATGACCGAGGGCATGGGATGAAGAGCAAGCTGTAGAGGACGACGAGGAGGATAGTTCGGATGATGAAGAAGTTCCTATCCCCCAGGAATGGAACCGGTTTAATGCGGAGGGTGTTTCCGCCCATGATGAGCATGAATCACCATGGGAGTATCATGAGACAGAGGTTCGGGTGCATGCTACGTTTGCTGACAAGGAAGCGTGCGCAGATGCCATAAAGCTTTGGGCCCTCTCAATGCAACGGACATTTCGCGTCGTCAAATCAAGCCAGGAGCAGTACACTGTGAAGTGCGAGCAGTGGTTGTCCTTGGAGGGTGCACGACGTGACCGCAGTATGACACTCACTGGATTGTGTCCAAGGTGGAGCCGCACTCTGCATTCTGAACACTGTCTTGGCGAGGCATCGTAACCTGACGTCCGGATTTATAGCCAATTTGATGTATGGGGAGATAGTGGAGAAGAGAGATATTGCGGCAACGCATATTGTGGTAGCTATCGAGAATAAATTCAAGTATAAGATTAGCTACGTGAAGGCGTGGCGTGCCAAGCAAAAGGCGTTGGAAAAATGTTTTGGCACTTTCGAGGTGGTGTACAACAACCTTCCTCGTATGCTTAAGGTGTTGCAACAAAGGAACCCGGGCACGTACATCGCCGTGCACGAGAAGCCGTCCATAAGTCCACCGGGATTTGCAGTGTTGCAGAGAGCATTGTTTGCATTTGGTGCTAGCATTGAAGCATTCAAGCACATGCTGCCAGTGATCTCTGTAGATGGGACCTTCTTGATAGGCAAATACAAAGGGCAGCTCCTGACGGCCATAGGCGTTGACGGTAACAATCAAATATTGCCGCTGGCTATTTCATTTGTGGAGAGCGAGAATTATGAGAGCTGGCTGTGGTTTCTCAGACATGTGAAGGCTGGAGTTGTAGGCACCCGTCCTGGTGTGTGCGTAATCCATGATCGCCAAGATGACTCAAGCTCGCGAGGTGGAACGACAGATGCGGCTTGAGCAAGAGCGCCGCGTGAGGGTGGACCAAATCCGTCTGAAGGGCAAGGAGGATGAGATGCAAAGGAGGCGGGAGCAGCTAAGTCTGCGTGAAGCAGCCATCAAGCGTCAGGAGGAAGAGCTTGAAGCTCGTGAGGCAGCTCTCAAGTCCAAGAATGACAGAAAAAGGATGCAGCAGAGCCATCTTCAAGCGCGATAAAAGGGGAAACAACCACGCTACACCCGGTGAGACAAAATGTTACAAGCGGTTGGGTGGGTTAGTCGCATATCATGCTATATGTTATGCATGTAATAAAATTATGCACGCGGCATGTTATGAAGTTTATTTCTATTCACATAAGGTTATTATCTCGTGTGTTCGCATTCAATGATTCAGATAGCAAGTCATTTAACAATATTAACATACTCTTGGTACACTAATTCTTAGTAACATAAAAATATCACTTACCAATGTATATATCAAACGTTCTACTGATCAATTGTTCTTAAAAAAAATTTCTCAAAATTTTTAATGCACCTACAACATACAATAAACATAACCTTTTATTACAACTATACCATATTTTTTCCAGTTTAAAACTACAAAATTGACAAAACTCTAAAAATAACGAGGATTGACTAAAGTCGCCCATCCTCTAAGTCGCCCAAAAATAACAGAAAGCGACTATTGATGATATTGTGTCGCTTCGGTTAACAATCGCCCAATGGGGGTGGATCGAGACTAAAAAATTTCTCACGGTATATTTATGTATTTTTGAATAAAAAGGATTATCCGTACAAAAATTCGTGATCGATTCGATTTTATGTGAGCAGTGTGAGCACAAACCATCGTGATTGAGCCAATACGGATGCTATGCATGGCTTATCAAAGGAGAGGCTCAGTTTATTTTATTCACGAAATTACTTTTAGCGACTACTTGCGTTATCATTTATGTAATCCATTGATCATCACTCATCGAAGACTCCAAATAGCGAGTGTCATCATTTATTCAATCCACCGATCATACCATTCCCATTGCATTGATATTGTTACCAATTCCCTATGATTCCAAGCTTCAAATTTATAGATCCAATCTTAGGTTCATTATTTACTACTTTGATCAGTCCCTCAGTCTAATGAACACTTAGTCTCCTTTATTTTAGTTACACCAATATCTTTTGTACTCTAATCTCCTAATAATCCAATCTTGTGGTTGCTATTCAGCAACTCTTCACTTCTAATTTATAATGATTATCCAATAATAATACTTTTGAATCCACCGGTATCATTTGTATCAGGACTCCCTAACAATTCAATCCTCTCTGTTATTGATTCAAAACCATATATTGCTATTCCAATAATCAATCTTATTTTCCATTATCTATCTCTAACTAATTTACTAGTATACCTCCACCAAGAATATCAGTGATCAAGTCTACGTTTCACTAGTATACCTCCACCAAGAATATCATTGATCAAGATTATACTCCAATAATTGTTATCATTCCTCCAATATATCCAAAAATTCAATTCATCCATCTAGTATTTGATCAAATCCTATTAATTCCATTATAGCCAACATCTTCCAAGAATAAATATCAGTTATCAGTGTTGTAATCCAGCAATTACCTTTGCACTCCCTAATTCTCCAAAAATCATTTAAATCATCTATCTAGCCTATATATTCATTTAGGCTCCACCAATTTATTTCTCCCAAAATCCATACTATCGTTTTCCTTTTTTTTTGACCGACATGAATCCACCAACATCTTTATGCGTTTACCACAAACAACCATCTTATTTTCTTACGACTCTATTTATTCTTCTTGACATTTTACTTTGTGAGATGTATTATCTGATGTGACCACGCCACCAACACATACGACCATAGCGGCCAATATCAAGATTGAACTAAAGGTGAATTCGTTTTTTTTTCAACTTCAACACATTTTAAATGAGAATATGATGCTACCTAATGATGAAAATATATATATTTGTAGCACCACATCACTTTGGAATCAATTGAAGCAAGAGTTCAAGTTAGACATGTTTTGGAATCCAATTCGACCTCCAGATCAATTCGGATTCAGCCTTATAGGCCAACTTCAAACAACCATAACTTTTGATCCAAAAGGCTTCTCGAGGCCCGTGAGTACTCATTGGAAAGCTCTTGGAGTCTACCTTCAGATGGATCTGGTCTCACCACCAAACTCCATCCGAGCAGATCGGAAATTGTGAAATAAGTTACGTCACTTTTCCAGTTTGAGTCAAAGTGGGCCGAGGGCCTTGTAACTTAGGCTATTTGGGCCAGTACTATTCACATGAATAGTACCATGGCCACATGAACAGTAACCAGAAATAGTACCATATCCCTTTTCATTAGATAAGTGTGGCTTCCCCCTCCCCTATTTAAGGAGGCCGCACCCCTTTAGTTTTCCTTGGGTTTTTCTTAAGAGATTATTCTGCTTAGTAGTTTCCACCACATGTTCGGTTGAGGAACCCCAACTTGTGAACTTAAACATTATTCGCAATACAATTTCAGATTGCATCTTAAACTCTCTTACTTGTGTTCTCGATTCGCTTGCAGGAGATAGCCTTCTTGGCGAGGTCAATCGTGTTCGGCATGGTTGATAACCAACGGAGAAGTGGTGTAGTGATTGCGAGGGGTTCGATCTGTTTTGGTCGGAGCCTTTGGATCATCAACGTCGAGATCTCCACAATCGACTTATTAGTACCTTTCGAAAGATCGGGCCATCGTCACATTAGTTGGTATCAGAGCAACGGTTGCCCGTGAGGTAATTCTTGTATCCCTAGTTAGTAGATTGGTTTTTATTTTCTATAGTCCAGAAAAAAATTGCCCCACAAAAAGAATTAATTCCGCTGTCCAAACCCTGTTGTGCCTTTCAATCTGTTAGTTTTGGTTTGCTAAATTGAATTTGTGTCCATCATAGCATTGTCTAGTTGCTGGTCATATCTTTGTTCCATTAAAAATCCAAACAAAAGAAAAATTCCCCACCCCAAACCCTAATTTCCAAATTCGGCCGATTTTTCCATTCTCTGCAGCCGCCACCAAAAACACCATAACTTTTGATTCCGAGATTATTTTTGAGTGAGACCCCCGCCACTAGATTCATAAATTCATTATCCATCTATATGTAAAATTTCACGTCATTCCACCAAGGAAGTTAAGAGATATATGCGGTGAAAGTTGACCCAATTATCTGTTTTGAATCTGCAACAGTCAGCAGTTGTGATTTTTGTGCGAATGTCTGTGTTGGGATTCGGAAGTTGGCCCCAAAAGAAAATATGTAGAAAAAGCCATCAGAAAACAGATAAAAAAAGAATCAGTGAAAAATAGGCATCTGACAAAAAGGTACGGCTAAAATACCGACATGCTGTCCAGTGGACAGAAATCTTCAGTTTCAGTTTTGGGTCAATCCTTGTGTTCTTCAATTCCAGATTGAATTGGATTGAATTATCTGGTATTTACCACTCCTACACATTGCCATACACTTGTTTTTAGCCTTCTTCCATTCTTGGTTGATCAGCAACATAGGCTAAACGCTAGATACGAACTATAATTCAATTCTATGCAATTTCTGGAATTAACTAATTGTTCTCCATTGCTACATATTGTGCCTTCCAAGCTCCACATACTCTTGATCAAAACATGTTCCCTTTTGCAATCATACCCACGCTCGACATGGTATCACGAACCAGCCACCGGTTGTACCACCTGCTGCATTGGTAAGAACACTTGTAAGAGTGTGCTAAGACGCTTGAGAATGTGTGATTCCACCTTTCATCACCTAGTAGTTGATAAGGATAATACCTTTGTGCTGTCTTTTATTTTCTAATAATCATGACAGGTGGGTCGTCTGATGATCAAGAGTGTGTTTTAAAGGGAGAGCTCATGACGCTCTTGGATGAACAACGCACTACCATTACTGAGGACATCGACAGGAAGCTTCAAGCTACGATAGATACATTGCAGCGTGCCATCAATGAGAGTATTGCACGTCTTGAAAGAATGCTGAATTGGCCGCCAAACAATGGACGCGAGTATGATCACAATGCATGCCAAGATCTTGAGGAGGGAGATGATAATGAGAGACAAAACCGCGACGCCGGTGCTGCATTTGCTGCCAAGATGCAAGCCCACGACATCGACCACACCAAAACCGTCACGGTACGGGAGGTAATAATTTTCAACACCACAATAATCGTGCTAATCATGACCCATTTGCTAAAGTTAAATTTACCATACCATCTTTTGCGGGTGTTTATGATGCTGAAACTTATCTAGACTGGGAGATGACAGTTGAACAAAAATTTAATGCCAATCTAGTTCCTGAAGTGCATAGAGTTAGACAAGCTACTAGTGAATTTAAAGATGTTGCTATCATTTGGTGGACTCAAGTAGTTAATTCTGGTTTAACACCTGATACATGGGATAGATTGGGAGATTTGTTCCTCCTGCTTTTAAATATGAAATGCATAAGAAATTGCAGCGCTTAGACCAAGGTAATAAATCTGTCAAGGAATATTATCAAGAACTGCAAATAGGCATGTTGCATTGTAATGTTGTAGAAGATGAGGAGGATAAGATGGCTCATTTTTATGGGGGCTTAAGGCGTGAAATTCAGGACTTAATTGATTACAAAGAGTATAACGATATCAATAGATTGTTCCAGCTTGCTTGTTTGGCAGAAAAAGAATTGCAGGGTAGGCAACAAAGGACAAGAAGCAACTTTAGAGGTACATCTACATCGAGATCAACGCCTGGGCAAGCCAAGACAGCCCCACCTCCTATTTGTCGAGCTGCTGCCCCCTCTGTGAGTAGGGCGCGTTCAGTAGCACCGCTGCCACCATCACGTGCACCCGAGATGAGCAAATCTACTAGTGTGCAAGCACCAGCACAGAGTTCTTCATCGGTTGCTTCCACGGGCCGTACGACAGGCATTGTGTGCCACTGTTGTAAATGGATGGGCCACTTCATGAGAGATTGCCCAAGTCAGCGGGCGTACATTGCGACAGAAGATGGTGGTTATGTAAGTGCTAGTGATGTTGACGATGAATATGCTATTGTAGCTAACCTTGCAGGCAATGGTGATGATCATGAGAACAAACCTGTGTTTGTGCCCTTTTTTGTGACTAACACTACACCACAACACCAATATAGCGTCACATGTGTGTCGCTATAAGTTCATTATTACCGTTGAACTGTCGGTCGGTATAACTGCCCCACAGACGAAGAGTCGGTAATTGTAGTTTTTCCGAGGAAAAATCAGTCGGTACAAATATTTACCTATACCGTTGCACCATCAGTCGGCACAAATAGTGAAAGAGGCCGACCTTCCGTCGGTATAGGGCCATGCCGCTCGCGCGCGCACCGAAAACCTGTTTGCGGGAAAATTTCAAGGCCCATAAGACCGTCCTCTCCAAACCCTAGTTCTTATACCAATTTTTAGGGGCTCAGCCGCCGCCCACTCCAAACTCCCCCGCGCTCGCGAATCCCCTTGTACGCCGACTCCCGACCTCGCGCTCGTCGATTTCCCTGTGCGCCAACTCCGACCTCGCGCCCGTCGAACTCCACTGCTCCCCAGCCCACCTCCTGCTACTCCTTCCCTGTCCCTTCTCCCCTCTCTGAATTGAGCCCATCCCCTTCCTCGTTCCCACCCCGTGCGGCGCTGGTCGGCAGCTCTAGCTCTGTGGTGCGACGTTGGTGGGTTGGAGGCCGTTAGAGAGGGGATGGCGGCGAGGGTTGGGGGCCGTAAGAGAGGGGATGACGGTGAGGGGTTGGAAGTAGCCTATGCAGCAAGGGAGGCGAGGTGGCAGGGGGTCCTATCCTGTGTCAAACGGAGCTGCAAAGGTAAACCAAATCCATCCCCATTAAGTTTCAAAAAAAAATCCATCCCCATTTGATTTTGGGCTTGCACTCATCCGATCTGTTCGACAGAACACATTAATTTGGTATTCCTAGTTCTAATTGCTGGAGGATTTGGTCAGGTGCCGCTGGATTAGAAGGCAAGCGCAGCTGCCGGAGCCAAGAAGCACTCACTATGCAAGATCCCGTAGTCTCTTCTCGGATTGCCAGGGAATCAGCCGGTGGTTTCTTCTCTAATTGCTAGATAAGGTAGTCAGCTGTGTTACTGCTGCCCTGCAAACTATGATTACTCGGGATGTCATTCATAAATGGTTTAACTTAAAAAATTCTAAAGTTGTCCTGCAAGACCTGCAAATGATATCTGTAATCATGACTAATATGTTGGATAGACAAGTGCTATCCTTTTGCTTAGCCTCATTGGAAAATCTCATTAGTGGTGATAACCTTGCTGCTATATTTTTCTGATAAATTTATTACTACTTCAGTGAGTGAATTTCATGAGCTACAAATTTAGCAGTAAGGTTGGTCAAAAATTTTGAACGTGCCATTAATCATTGCTAAATAAACTGTACAACAATGCATAACTGAGCTGTTCTTTGTGATTGATATGGCAGACACTATCATGTATCTCCAGTATAACACTTCAGCTTGTTATGCTAGGATAGTTGTCAGATGTTGGTGGATATGCTCATCGAATTGTGGTTTCTTTTTAAGTACCACGGCATTCTTTCCATATGTACAATGCATTTTATGCTCTGTTGTAAAATTTAGACAGAGTTTAGATAGAATTTAGGCAGAGCTGAGCTATATTTTGTTATCTGGACATCATTCTAATTATTTTCCAATGCTTAGATTCTAGTTTAATTGACGTGCTAAGATTCTAGTGTTGCCTACTGTTGAGCTATATGTGGCCATCGTCATTCTTGTTCTCATTTGTATTTTTTCCCTCTGTCAGATGTGCTTCAACCTTTCAATATTGTGATATTGCGTGTATGTACTGCCCTTTTACTTTCATCCTATAAGTTGCTATACAAAGCAATAGGAAATAAATATACAGACTTACTTTTGGGCCTAATCTATTTACTGTGCTACTTTGTTTTGCAAAATTCCAGGTCTGAAAAATCAGTCATAGGCAGGGTGTTATTAGACTTTGATTTTCTTATTAGCCATATATGTCTGACTTTTCTTGTTAGCCATATATGTTACTCTGCCTTTTCATATTATTTAACAAGGCTGAACCTGGTAGTTTGTCCATGATGTTAGCTGTTTTCAGTGCAATTTAAACTAACATGTTAGCTTATTATGATATATTTTGCTCGAATAATTTAAGCACATGTCTGATCTGATCTCATGCATATTTCATACTGCCTAGAGCTGACGTGCACAACTTGCAAGCATTTGGAGATTATTTGAGCATCCACAACATTGGCGATGACTCGCCTATAGGTATGTGATGCGATCCTCTATCCAGTGTATTTTTCATATTGTGTGGACATGAACAAGAGAATCGTGTTTAAATTATAACTATTTTGTGGATGCATGGATATGAAGCATGATTGCCAAAGTATGCACTCTTTTGATGCTTATGGTCTGTTTTTTTATTCTTAGTTTACTTTTAAAGCTGCTTGATCTTCCTCATAAAGGTGCATGCATGGATAAATCCTGGATCGATATTGATGCTAGGTACGAAGAATTATTTCACTAAGACTAAAAGTGCTATCTATAGTGAACATGGGATTTAACATAAAAATTGCATGTAGGTACACCAAGATATATCAACAAGGGGTGAACAATTTCTTAGCTTTTGCATTTATGAATTCAGGCTTCAGCAGTAGGAAGCAAGATATTATGCCCTTGCAGAAAGTGTGTTAACTCATTTTGGAGAGAGGCAAGTGAAGTACGTGTGCACCTCATATGTGATGGGTTTCTAAAAGGGTATAGAACATGGACCTTACATGGAGAAGTTAGCTCCTCTGTGAATCATGGACATTATGATCATGTTGAAGTCATGGAGGAGGAGTCTGACGAAGATGACAACATCTCTGATTTGCTTAGAAACTTAGCTGCTGGTTTAGATGATAGAGGAGATTTTGATGACAACAATTCAGTTTTGGAGCCCTGTGAGGAGCTAGTTGCCATTCAAAAGTTGGTAGCAGAGAATAGCAAAGAGTTGTACCCTAATTGCAAGAAATATACACAGCTTCGCTTCCTCATTAAATTATCTCACAGAACCGTTCTAATTCACGAAACCATGTGGTAAATAACTTGAACACATTTGATTTACTTAAGTTATGATTGAATGATCTCTTTCCTATAGGCTAGATAATAAGGTGATATGTGAATAATACATACTACCCCTCTCATATGTTTTCTGTAGAGCCCAAGGTCCGAAGGACATGTTGATGAGGCACATCATGCAGAACCATTTGAAGATGATGCTTTTGTAGATAACGAAAACTCTCACCACTATGATGAGGATGAGTACTTGGTTGCTCCTGGGCGTGATGTTGACCCTGTTGGTGCCCCATCTGTGCAGCGTGCTGGTGCCCCATCCGTGCAGCGTGCTGCTGCCCCATCTGTGCGTGCTGCTGCCCTGTCTGTACATGGTGCTGCACGAGCATCAATTGAGCCTCATCGAGAGTGCAGCATCACCAGCCCCGTTGGGAGTACAGCCCCTTCATGCCCACCCAGGAAGAATAATGCCCCTCCTATCCCACATGATGAACATGTAATTTTCCCATCATTTCTCTACAAATCTTCATCTTATATATTTATCAGTGGTTCTATACATTTGTTCAATTTTAGCAGTTCTATACATTTGTTTACTTTTAGTTGACAAGTGCATAAACCATTTCAGATTGGAAAAGAGGTGATCTTATATGCCATGTTGCGCTCTGAGGCTGTAGCCAAGGGAATAATTATTTCAACTAATCCAAGCAATGTACTAGGAGGTCAGCCTCTTGGAAGGCAATTTTGTGAAGTTGTTGTGAAGCTTGTGCTTAAAAGGGATACAATGCTACCTCGCCCTTATGGTGAAATTGAGACTTTGGCTGATGCTCATTTAATGCCAGTTCAGTGGCCATACAAAAGAGTAATAAACTAAGCTTATCTTCGTTTCTTTTTATATATATATGTGATGAGTTACCAAAGTTCCTAATTAATGATGTTTCTAATAGTTGAAGGTTAGCAAGGCATCACAATCATCTCTGTGTACTGCAGGTATTCTTTTCTAAGTTTTACTTTCATCAAACAACTCTTCTCCTACATTGCTGTTTTAGAATAGGTATTAGGATTTTTTTCTTTTCTTGGGCTTCACAAAAGTTCTTTGTTTTCCAACAAATCACCCTTGTCTATGTTGTCCTTACAGCAAGGGAGGAGAGGAGCAAACACTGAACTCACTGAAGGGGCTGGAACTTGGGTTAGTATACACTCCTGATCTTGGAGCTATTAAGTTGTTTGTTCAATTGCATAAATATAGTTGAAAAAAAGATTAAGTATACATGAGCTCAATAGGTTTAGTATGCTGCGGCTTTGTGTTACAATAGAACCTTCATGGTTTTACATAAAAAAGTTTTGCATATATGATATGATATCAACAAAAACTGCAAACAAGTTTCACTTTAGATAAAATATAAACTGAAAATAGGGCAATTACACTAGTAGTTGTAGCTGAAAATATGGTTTGATTTTTCAGGTTGAAGGTGCTAGATGTAGCATGATTCTTTGATCCTTTCGAAAGCAAGCCGATCAAACATTTTGTGAGATGGAGATGAAACATCAATGGATGCTAGTTCCTTTTGGCTTCTAGAGATGTAACATTTTGTAAAAAAAACTTGCTGGGCAAGCTATATGTTAGTTGTGAGGTGTGCAAGCTAAACCTTTGTGTTATGCAAGCAGAACTTAATGGCTGTGTAAACATTGTACCTAGCACAGCTGCTACAAGTACCAATTGGCTTGAATGAAATTTAAGTCGTTATCCAAGTCAATTTTGTGTCTGATGTTGAATGTGAGCTTGTATGTTTAATGCCAGGATAATGTGAAATTAATTGTGTTTTTAGATCATGTGTTCTATGCGTTGGATTGTTGGTTGGTAAAAGTCCATATAGCCTCGTACCATCAGACAGCAAAACTTGTAATATGCTGTCTGTGTATCAATCGGCATTTCTCTAAAAGCGCGTCAGACCGTCAGTCGGTAAAAGTACGTCGGTCGGCATAACCTTATCCCGACGTCACTTTCACCGACTTATGGGAGGGGTCGGCATAAGTTTATTCCGACTAACAGTACGTCGGTACAGCGACTTTTAACGACTCCAATGTAGTCGCTGATCTAGGACTGTGGTGTAGTGTAACAACTTGCAGGTAGTTGAGAACCGTGCCGAAGAGGAGCATGAGCTGATTGTATCACTGACCTCATTGGTTGAGAATGAAGATAAGGAGATGGATGCACTTACATCATCTGAGGAGAGCCAAAAAGGTAAAGAACATGGTGCTATCATCGCTCACGGTACTGATTTGGTGCTACAACAAGACATAGAGCAACCTTGTGAGTATATACCTGCTGTAGTGCAATCTTTTGATATTCCTTGTGTTGACTTAAATGAACCATGTGCTGATCTAAATTCTCATAATTTTGCACATGTCGAATTAATAACACATAAAGAAGCTTTGACTAGAATTTCTCCTGCTAATTCATTGTGTTACATCATGTTGCATCTACCTATGAAATTGTCACATGCTATGGAGAAAGTTTCTGAACTTGCATGTTCAAAATTCTTATTTAGTACCTACACTTCTGGATATAAGTTTAATTTGATTTGAGATTATGGTGTGAAAAATCAATTTCTTGTATATCGAATATGCATAACTTGCGATCACATGGATGAATTGAAACTTGCTGTTTGGGACAACAATTCTTGTATGCTGAATCATGTTCAATGTGAGAGGAAAGTGAAATTTAGTACTCATCCAATGCCTATGTTGTCAGGACCCCGGATTCTCAAACCCGATCCCTCTGTGTATTACCGCACTAGCCCAGATCAAAGCTAGTGCACACAGTTAACCAGAAATGAATACATCACCATTCATGATTTATTACAATAATAGAGAGTACTGACCGAAAGGTCTCATTATTACAATTGAGGTTTCAAGACCTCGCACACATAAAATAAAGTGGAAGCAACAGATAAATTCGATGAAGACCCATCAATAAGCTACAGACAAATTGACTGGGGAAGCGCGACCTAGTTCTCCGGGAAAAATCCATCACAGCCGCAGGCGAAGCAGTAGTCGTAGTCACCTTCTTGAGCTTCGCAATCTTCTGAGGTTTATTTTTAAGTGTAGCATGTGAGTACATAAAGTACTCCGCAAGTCTTGAGAAAAATGCATAGATGCAAGGCTTGACAAAGGAAGGCTATATGGTTCTTTTGCACAAAGCAATATTTTAAAACTTCAATTACTACTAATTATTTTCGAAGGCATCCATTTAATAAAGTAAATGTTTTAACAGAAACTATCAATAATTCTATAGTGAAGGTTCCATCTACCCACACTAGCTTAAACAACTTGAACAAGTTTAATACTGCGGGTTACATCCACCCTCTCTGGCTCCAACTGCCAGGATTCCCTTCCGAGAGTTCCCTCCACCCTCGGAATACAAAACTTTAATTTTGAAACCAAAACCAAAAATCTACCATGTGCATGCATTCCTTGCCTGCCCTTGACCGTGGGCACGGCTATTCGAATAGTTTTACACTCTGCAGAGGTTGTACAACTTTACCCACAAGAGATATATTATCCTAAAAGTCAACACGCTTCCTTTGGCACGAGACCCGGATAAAATATCACAAAGCCTTTACCTTACTCTAATCTAGCTAGATACCACCCGCTGAGGTTTCACCGCAGGTAGGCTAACTGCCCGAACCGAAGCCCCCTCTTGCGCCATATGAGTACAGTAAATCCCTGTCCCTCACTATGGATAACCAGTCCATCCCTGGCACCCACTTTCCATTGGTGGCACCTAAACTAGACTATCATAAGTTAGTTAGCTAGGTCGTACCCATATAGACTTGTGGTTGTACGGTTAATGCTCAGTCTGGACAAACACAAGCGTCGGTCCTTACTTGACTAGGGTGGAACATACACTTAACAAGTTCTCGTGCTTGCTGCACCAATCCAAACCAACCATCCACCCTAATCTAAACCAATTTCCACATTTCATTTTATTTTAAAAGAACAGTGGCAACTCCAATTACCACCAAACTTTAGAAACACAAGTTATTACGATAAATCATAATTTCCCATTTTCAAGATTTCAAGGGCATTACATAGCATGACTTAGCATTATACTACCATTCTATTATTCACAATTGATTATAATACTCTCACTAAACAGCCAAAGGATTTTCTAGGGTTTCAAAGGTACATGGCAATCAATTTTCAAGTGAGGGCATAACAAGGTGGATATAACTAATGCCTTAAGATTTGAATTATCATTTTATGTAAATAGCAATGCACATAATTTAAAATAATTAAAATGTTTCAAAATTGTAGGTTCAAGATGATCAAAGGAGACTTGCCTTCTTGCAGGGTCTCTGGGTCTTCCTGTTGAGGAGTGGAGAGGTCTTCGTTAACGTTGGATTCTACGGACGTAAAGATAGAGCAACAAAGTAAACAAATACAAATAAAAATTCAAATAAACTCAAAAATTCAAATAGAGGCCATAGTTGGATAGATCATGATTTTAGATGAATTTAGAAATTTGAATGGTTGAATTTGGAGTTAAAATGAGAAAGTTATGCTTGTTTGAAGTTTTCAGTTTGAATAAACCCAGAAATTAAGAAATTTCTGACAGGTGGGGCCCACTGGAATATTTAAATTTCAATCTTTTATTTTAATTCCGAGAGCCTAACAGGTGGGACCCGCTGGACAGTAGACCCTCTAGCGGTCGCTGACATGTGGGACCCCTCTGTCAGTGACCACATCCGCTTTGGTCACTGACAGGTGGGACCCGCTGGGATCTGGACCCACTTGTCAGAGGTTGACGCAGACGAGTGGGACCCAGGCGATAGTGGCCCACGCGGATGGCTGTCGCTGACGTGTGGGGCCCACTTGTAAGTGCGATTAAATAAGAGAAAACTCAACCTCAGTGTGCGGAGCCGAGGGCTCGAACGCGCGCCGAGGGAGTCAAGGGGGAGAAGAGAGAGCGCTGGTAACCAGTCGGGCGGGCAGGCGTTGCCTACCCAATAAGGGTAGGTAACCCTCTTGAGGTACCTGCTGGAGCGGGAGCCGGGCAGCAGCGACGGAGGCGATGGTGCCGGCGGCGAGACGTGGCCGGAGAGGTCCGGTGGAGTGCCAAAATGCGGTCCTTGAGTGGAGGCGAGTCCAACGGAGGGGTCGGCGAGGCTCGGGGACGAGCGGAGGTGGCCGGCGGCGAGGGAGTGGTGGAGCGGGCTCTGGTCCTCTGGTGCGACGGCGCTTCGGCGGCGGGGAGGGGTGGCCGAGGGGTCAAGGAGGATCGCGTGGACGCGAGGAGGCTTGGGGTGGCGTCGACGGGCTCCGGGGGTGACCGAGGCGGCGGCGATTGCTCGCCAGAGTTCTTACCGTGCGCACGGGAAGCTCGGGGTGCAGCGGCGCTCGGGGCTCAGGGCGAGGAATGAAGAGTGCGGGGAGGTGGTGCGGGAGGAGGCGGAGGCCAAGGAGCTATTTATAGAGCTCGAGGAAGGACGGCGGCGGGGATTTCGTGCTGATGTCGATAGCCGACGATCCGTTTAAATTGGGGATAAGCCGACGGAGGCGACGCGGAGTCTGGATTTGCAGGGGAGAAGGAGCTTATCCCCCTGGGAATTCAAATCCCCGCTCGAATCGGAGAAGGAGATAGAGTTCGGGTCGGATTCGGTCGCCGGATTCTTCAGGAGGGAGAGAGGAGCCAGCGTCCGCACGGAGACGAAGGTCCTGACAGGTGGGACCCGCGGTCAGTGAGAGGAGAGGAGCGGGGCGCGAGCGGCGCGGATTGCAGCCACGCGGTCCGCAGGCGGATCGGGCGGCGGGCGCGCTTAAGTGGGAAGGGACGACCGGATGGACTGCGAGGGTGGCGTGGCGCGCATCGGGCCGGCCAGGTGTTGGACGAGGAGAAGGGGAAGGCGGGGCTGACGGGCCGGGCCCGCTCGGCAGAGGGAGAGAGAGAAAAGCGGCCAGGATGGACCAGGCGGCGACGTGGGCAGATCTGGGCCGTCCATGCATTGGACGGAGGGAGAGAATTAATTTTTAATTTTAGAATTTGATTTTTAATTTCCAGAAAGTCTAGAAAATTATTTAGGCCTCAGAAAAATATGAAAATACCTCCAAAACTTCCAGAAAAATTCACAGAAGCTTCTGGAGATGTTTTGGACTTAATAAAATTATTTCCAACTATAGCTGGTATTTAATTTTCATACTTTAAACTCTTTTTAAATTTTAAAAATAGATTTTAAACTCTAGAAAATCAGAAAATCAACTAAAAGCCAAATAAAATTCAAGTACTTTAAAATAACTTATTTGAAATTAAATTTTTTCTAGAAAGCAAATTTTTGGGATGTGACATATGTGTTCAACTCTTTTTGCACCATCTAGTATGGACAATCTGAACAAAGATGATGAATTATGGCAGAACATATAAATCTCTTCACCCTGGCTAGATGAATTTGCTATTGTTCGATTGAGATATGATTATATGGATGAACTTTGCTTGATTCCAAAAGTTGTAGTTTTGCCCATATGTGCCACCACTACAAGTTTACAAATTCAAAGATTTGAATTGTATAAATGCTTCACTTACATTTGCAAAACAAGTTGCAATAATTGTTGTGTGAGAAATTTTGAATTGCTCATTAACATATATGATTACTCTTGGGTTAATAATACAATGAACTTTTATGATCATTGTTGTTTTATAACATTAATTGTGTAACAACGAAAAACTGTTAAAATGGATGACATATGATGTGACGATGGCCCGATCTTCCGAGAGGTACTGATAAGTCGATTGTGGAGATCTCGACGTTGATGATCCAAAGGCTCCGACCAAAACAGATTGAACCCCTCGCAATCACTACACCACTGCTCCGTTGGTTATCAACCGTGCCGAACACGGTTGACCTCGCCAAGAAGGCTATCTCCTGCAAGCGAATCGAGAACACAAGCAAGAGAGTACAAGATGCAATCTGAAATTACAAATAAATATTAAGTTCACAAGTTGGGGTCTCACAAACCGATGAACGGTGAAACTGTTCAAAGACAGATTAATCTAAGCAAAACCCCAGGAAAACTAAAGGGGTGTGGCCTCCTTAAATAGGGGAGGGGGAAGCCACACTTATCTAATGAAAAGGGATGTGGTACTATTCCTCGTTACTGTTCACGCGCGTGGTACTGTTCACGTGAACAGTACCTGTAACACCCTGGTTATTGGTAAGCCAAGATGTCAACTAAATAACAACTTATAACCAGGATATGATGAAACAACCATTTTTCATTCTTTAAAACTTAAAAATTACAGTTCATCAATGATAATGTAAACATATTATGGAGAAGGTAATCTTCCTTCAACGCGCAATCAAAACGTTTATTACATAACATCAATGTCTAGGTAAGAAATATAACTGAAGCATAAACTTAATCTTGATCAGGGAGTTATGAATGTGTAGTGGGTGACTACTCCCTCCCAATGAGGCCAACATCAAGGATTACCTATAAAATAAACAACACAAGAATGAGTCCAAGACTTAGCAAGTACGTAGAACAAATAACAACAAACCAACATGATTATTAACATGAAGCGAACACAGAACGAATACAATTAAATGAATGAATATGATTGTAGTGAATGGAATGGAGGGACTACACAATGCATATACCGGTATAGCTAGTGACACACCCGTCAGTGTTCACTTACACCCACATTTAACAAAATGTGGGGATTCAGTCCCGTATGAAGAACGTTTCATACGGGTGTCCCGAACTACCCACTTTGGAATGGTGGGGCCCACTTTGGAATGGTGGGTCTTACTTGCCCATGTTGGAATTAATGGGTCTTTTGATCCACTCCCGTGGATGAAACAGTAAGATGTATGCATGAGATGAAATATGCATAATAAAACGATACATTCTTTACACATCTAAACAACTCACATTGGGGATACATCATGAACATAGGTGTTATCAAGGGTCTTAGCTAAACATAGGTAACAAAAAACAGTAAGCATACAATGTTTTCTATGAATCAAATCAACATGGTACTTGCCTTCCGAAGGACGACGTGTTAGGACGAAATGGCGGGGCCTCTAAGCCTGAATCCTTTCCGCCTACAATATATATAATCTAAATAAGAACAACATAACAGGACGCTTCCCAAAACATTCTACAACGCCATCCCGAACAACCGCCAAACTAGAAAAGTCTACACCGAAAACAGATTGCACTAATCAGAAAGATAAATCTGGACAGCAGGATCAAAACTTGCATAACTTTTGACTCACATAACGGAATTACGTGTTCTTGGCGGCCAGAGAAAGATAAGACAATAAACTACAATTTTCATAATATGAAGGTTTCCTGATTCAGACTTTAACCATTTTTAATCTGCTACGCAAAGTTACTGCTAGGTATCAAAACAGTGTTCTGGACAGCAGGATTAAAACTAGCATAACTTTTGACTCACAACTCGGATTTGGGTGAACTCAAAGGCTACAGAATCATGACGAGATAATCTACAAATCTCTGGGAGGCCAGAAATCCTGATTCTGCCTTTACCTATACGAAAACTAAGGTCCAACAGACGACAGCAAATCTGACTCTAAAAACAGCACTAACCACAAAGCGATAAACAACAAAAACTAAATACCCAAACAAACGAACAGCGGAGATTACCCTTGAAGAATCGATGAAGAACACGAAGAACGCCCTACGAACTCCTCCTCTTCTCCCCTTTCTCCCTTCCTTCTTCTTCCTTCCCTTTTCCTCCAAGTTTTCTCGTCTCGTCGGGGAGGAAGGGAGGGAAGGGCTGCGCAAGGGAGAGGAGGGGGAGGAGGGGTGGCGGCCAAGGGGAGGAAGAGGGAGGGGTGGCGGCCAAAGAAAGGAGGGAGGGGAGGGGTGCGGCCAAAGGGGGGAGGAGGGCTGCCAAGGTAGGGTTGGGAGGGGGGGCGCATGGTCCTAAGGCCCATGGCGTCTCTCCCCTCTTGAGCCAAGGCTGGGCCCCCAAATAAGCTATCCTGGCCCGAAAGCCCAAATAATTCCAGAATCCTTTTTGCCGAACAGCTTCCTTCTAAACCAAAATAAATAAATAAAATAAAATAGATACGGGGCGTTACAGTACCGGCCCAAATAGCCCAAGTTACAAGGCCCTCGACCCACTTTGAGTCGGACTGGAAAAGTGATGTGACTTGTTTCGCAGTTTCTGATCTGCTCGAGTGGAGTTTGGAGGTGAGACTAGATCCATCTGAAAGTAGACTCCAAGATCTTTCCAACAAGTACTCACGGGCCCCGAGAAGCCTTTTGGATCAAAATTTATGGCCGTTTGAAGTTGGCTTATCAGGCTGAATCCGAATTGATCTGGAGGCCGAATTGGATTCCAAAACCTGTCCAACTTGAATCCTTGCTTCAATTGGTTCCAAAGTGATGTGGTGCTACAAATATATATATTTTCATCATTAGGTAGCATCATATTCTCATTTAAAATATGTTGAAGTTGAAGAAACGAATTCACCTTTAGTTCATTCTTGATATTGGCCGCAATGGTCGTACGTGTTGGTGGCATGGTCACATCATCCTCCCCTTCTTGATGGAAAACCGTCCTCGGTTTTAACATATGTGTAGTGTCACGTATTGCATGATCTTGATCATAAATCTTGGTGTATGATAACAAACGCAACAAACTCTCATTATGTAATATCATAAGTTCTTTATCAAATAAAGTAAAATCTCTTTGAAACGAGCTCACCTCATAATTTAAAGTGATGCGTAGGAGCTCTTGTAATTGTAACAACAAGTAGAGCAAATATGGTTGTATCCGTAGGGTTCATGTTCATATCATCCTCCCCTTCTTGCAAACAAAGCCTTCATCGGCTTTTGATAAGCTGAAAATATGGTAACAAGGAAGCCAAGGTGTATGCATGGTATATGTATATGTCATCCGTTTTAACAGTTCTTCGTTGTTGCACAGTTAATGTTATAAAACAGCAATGATCATAAAAACTCATTGTTTTATTAACGCAAGAGTAATCATATATGTTAATGAGCAATTCAAAATTTCTCACATAGTAATTATTGCAACTTGTTTTGCAAATGTAAGTGAAGCATTTATGCAATTCAAATCTTTGATTTTGTAAACTTGTAGTGGTGGCATATATGGACAAAACTACAACCTTTGGAATCAAGCAAACTTCATCCATATAATCGTATCTCAATCGAACAATAGTAAATTCATCTAGCCAGGGTGAAGAGATTTGTATGTTCTGCCATAATTCATCATCTTTATTCAGATTGTCCATACTAGATGGTGCAAAAAGAGATGAACACATAGGCATTGGATGAGTACTAAATTTTACTTCCCTCTCACATTGAACATGATTCAGCATACAAGAATTGTTGTTCCAAATAGCAAGTTTCAATTCATCCATGTGATCGCAAGTTATGCATATTCGATATACAAGAAATTGAGTTTCCACATCATAATCTCCAATCAAATTAAACTTATATCCAGGGGTGTAGGCACTTAACAAGAATTTTGAACATGCAAGTTCAGAAACTTTCTCCATAGCATGTGACAATTTCATAGGAAGATCCAACATGATGTAATATAATGAATTAGCAGGAGAAATTCTAGTCAAAACTTCTTTATGTGTTATTAATTCGACATGTGCAAAATTATGAGAATTTAGATCAGCACATGGTTCATTTAAGTCAACACAAGGAACATCAAAAGATTGCACTACAGCAGGTATATACTCACAAGGTTGCTCTATGTCTTGTTGTAGCACCAAATCAATACCGTGAGCGATGATAGTATCATGTTCTTTACCTTTTTGGCTCTCCTCAAATGATGTAAGTGCATCCATCGCCTTATCTTCATTCTCAACCAATGGGGTCAGTGATTCAATCAGCTCATGCTCTTCTTTGGCATGGTTCTCAACTACCTGCAAGTTGTTAGTCACAGAAAATGGCACAAACACAGGTTTGTTCTCATGTTCATCACCATTACCTGCAAGGTTAGCTACAAGAGCATATTCATCCTCAACATCACTAGCACTTACATAACCACCATCTTCTGTCGCAATGTACGCCCGCTGACTTGCGCAATCTCTCATGACGTGGCCCATCCCTTTACAACGGTGGCACATAATGCCCGTCGTACGGCCCGTGGAAGCAACCAATGAAGAGCTCTGTGCTAGTGTTTGCACACTAGTAGATTTGCTCGTCTCGGGTGCGCGTGATGGTGGCGGCGATGCTGCTGAATGCGCCCTACTCACAGAGGGGCAGCAGCTCGACAAATAGGAGGTGAGGCTATCTCGGCTTGCCCAGGCGTTGATCTCGATGTAGACGTACCTCCAAAGTTGCTCCTTGTCCTTTGTTGCCTACCCTGCAATTCTTTTTCTGCAAGCATAGCAAGCTGGAACAACTGGTTGACAGTAGTAAAATCTTTATAATAAACAATGTCCTGAATTTCACGCCGTAAACTCCCGTAAAAACGACAAATCTTATCCTCCTCATCTTCTACAACATTACAACGCAACATGTCTATTTGTAGTTCTTGATAATATTCCTCAACAGATTTATTACCTTGGTCTAAGCACTGCAATTTCTTATGCATTTCATGTTTAAAAGCAGGAGGAACAAATCTAGCACGCATAGCTTCTTTTAACCGCTCCCATGTATCAGGTTGTAAGCGCATGGTACCCAGGTCATTCCACCAGATAATAGCAAAGTCCTTAAACTCACTAGTAGCTTGTCTAACTCTATGTTGCTCAGGAACCAAGTGAGAATTAAACTTCTGCTCTACCGTCATCTCCCAATCAAGATATATTTCAGCATCATAAAGACCAGAAAAAGATGGAATGGTAAACTTGACTTTAGCAAATGGGTCATGATTAGAACGATCATTGTGGTGCTGAAAATTATTACCTTCCATACAATGACAATTTTGATGTAGGCGGTGTCGTGGGCGTGCATCTTGGGCAGCAAATGAAGCACTGGCATCGCGGTTTTGTCTCTCATTATCATCTCCCTCGTCACGATCGTGGTCCGCATCGTGATCATACTCGCGTCCAATGTTTGGTGGCCGATTCAGCATTCTTTCAAGGCATGCAATACTCTCATTGATGGCGCGCTGCAATGTATCTGTCGTAGCTTGAAACTTCCTGTCGAAGTCCTCAATAATGGTAGTGCGTTGTTCATCGAAGAGCGTCATGAGCTCTCCCTTTGAAACACACTCTTAATCATCAAACGACTCACCTGTCATGGTTAGTAGAAAACAAAAGACAACACAAAGGTATTATCCCTATCAACTACTAGGTGGTGGAAGGTCGAATCACACATTCTCAAGTATCTTACTACACTCTTACAAGTGTTCTTACCAATGCAGCAGGTGGTACAACCGGTGGCTGGTTCGTGATACCGTGTCGAGCGTGGGTACGATTGCAAGAGGGAACCTGTTCTGATCAAGAGTAGGTGTAGCTTGGAAGGCACAATATGGTAGCAATGGAGAACAATCAGTTAATTTCAGAATTGCATAGAATTGAATTATAGTCCGTATCTAGCACTTAGCCTATGTTGCTGATCAACCAAGAATGGAAGAAGGCTAAAAACAAGTGTATGGCAATGTGTAGGAGTGGTAAATAGAAGATAATTCAATCCAATGCAATCTGGAATTGAAGAACACAAGGATTAACCCAAAACTGAAAGCTGAAGATTTCTGTCCACTAGACAGAACGTCGGTATTTTGGCCGTAACTTTTTGTCAGTTGACTTTTTTTCAATGATACTTTTTTTCTCCGTTTCCTGACGGCTTTTTCTACAACTTTTGTTTTGGGGCCAAGTTCTGGAAACCGACCGAAAAAGTCGCACAAAATTCAAAAGTGCCGACTGTTGCAGATTCAATCTGGAATTTTAGGTCAACTTACTCCGACCAAAACAGATCGAACCCCTCGCAATCACTACACCACTGCTCCGTTGGTTATCAACCGTGCCGAACACGGTTGACCTCGCCAAGTAGGCTATCTCCTGCAAGCGAATCGAGAACACAAGCAAGAGAGTACAAGATGCAATCTGAAATTACGAATAAATATTAAGTTCACAAGTTGGGGTCTCACAAACCGATGAACGGCGAAACTGCTCAAAGACAGATTAATCTAAGCAAAACCCAAGGAAAACTAAAGGGGTGTGGCCTCCTTAAATAGGGGAGGGGGAAGCCACACTTATCTAATGAAAAGGGATGTGGTACTATTCCTAGTTACTATTCACGTGCGTGGTACTGTTCACGTGAACAGTACCGGCCCAAATAGCCCAAGTTACAAGGCCCTCGGCCCACTTTGAGTCGGACTGGAAAAGTGATGTGACTTGTTTCGCAGTTTCTGATCTGCTCGAGTGGAGTTTGGAGGTGAGACCAGATCCTTCTGAAAGTAGACTCCAAGATCTTTCCAACGAGTACTCACGGGCCCCGAGAAGCCTTTTGGATCAAAAGTTATGTCCATTTGAAGTTGGCTTATCAGGCTGAATCCGAATTGATCTGGAGGCCGAATTGGATTCCAAAACCTGTCCAACTTGAATCCTTACTTCAATTGGTTCCAAAGTGATGTGGTGCTACAAATATATATATTTTCATCATTAGGTAGCATCATATTCTCATTTAAAATATGTTGAAGTTGAAGAAACGAATTCACCTTTAGTTCATTCTTGATATTGGCCGCAATGGTCGTACGTGTTGGTGGCGTGGTCACATCATCCTCCCCTTCTTGATGGAAAACCGTCCTCGGTTTTAACATATGTGTAGTGTTACGTATTGCATGATCTTGATCATAAATCTTGGTGTATGATAACAAACGCAACAAACTCTCATTATGTAATATCATAAGTTCTTTATCAAATAAAGTAAAATCTCTTTGAAACGAGCTCACCTCATAATTTAAGTGATGCGTAGGAGCTCTTGTAATTGTAACAACAAGTAGAGCAAATATGGTTGTATCCGTAGGGTTCATGTTCATGTCAACATATACATATACCAAGCATACACCTCGGCTTCTTTGTTACCATATTTTCAGATTATCTAAAGCCGAGGGCGGTTTTGTTTGCAAGAAGGGGAGGATGATAAGAACATATACCCTATGGATACAACCATATTTGCTATACTTGTTGTTCCAATTACAAGAGCTCCTACGCATCACTTAAATTATGAGGTGAGCTCGCTTCAAAGAGATTTTACTTCATTTGATAAAGAACTTATGATATTACGTAATGAGAGTTTGTTGCGTTTGTTATCATGTACCAAGATTTATGATCAAGATCATGCAATACGTGAAATTACACCTATGTTAAAACCGAGGACGGTTTTCTGTCAAGAAGGGGAGGATGATGTGACCACGTCACCAACACATACGACCATAGCGGCCAATATCAAGATTGAACTAAAGGTGAATTCGTTTCTTCAACTTCAACACATTTTAAATGAGAATATGATGCTACCTAATGATCAATATATATATATATATATATATATATATATATATATATATATATATATATATATATATATATATATATATATATATATATATATATATATATATATATATATATATATATAGCATCACATCACTTTGGAACCAATTGAAGCAAGGGTTCAAGTTGGACAGGTTTTGGAATCCAATTCGGCCTCCAAATCAATTCGGATTCAGCCTTACAGGCCAACTTCAAACAGCCATAACATTTGATCCAGAAGGCTTCTCGGGGCCCATGAGTACTCGTTGGAAAGCTCTTGGAGTCTACTTTCATATGGATCTGGTCTCACCTCCAGACTCTATCCGAGCAGATCAGAAACTGCGAAACAAGTTACATCACTTTTCCAGTCCAAGTCAAAGTGGGCCGAGGGCCTTGTAACTTAGGCTATTTGGGCCGGTACTGTTCACATAAGCAGTACCATGACCACATGAACAGTAACTAGGAATAGTACCATATCCCTTTTCATTAGATAAGTGTGGCTTCCCCCTCTCCTATTTAAGGAGGCCGCACCCGTTTAGTTTTCCTTGGGTTTTTCTTAAGAGATTATTCTGGTTAGCAGTTTCCACCGCATGTTCGGTTGAGGAACCCCAACTTGTGAACTTAAACATTGTTCGTAATACAATTTCAGATTGCATCTTAAACTCTCTTGCTTGTGTTCTCGATTCGCTTGCAGGAGATAGCATTCTTGGCGAGGTCAATCGTGTTCGGCACGGTTGATAACCAACGGAGCAGTAGTGTAGTGATTGCGAGGGGTTCGATCTGTTTTGGTCGGAGCCTTTGGATCATCAACGTTGAGATCTTCACAATCGACTAATCAGTACCTTTCGGAAGATCGGGCCATCACAGTGACTTTTCCTTAGTCATGTGGTTGAGTAGACCATCGCAGTGACTTTTCAAAGTATCTAGTCCCTTTTGTCATCTCACCCTATGGCCCGCTCCCACTTGCGGTGGGTCCCATATGTTGCACGGGATGTTCACCACGGTTACTAGCGCTATTCGGGCTCCACTCCCCACAACGCTAGTACGACTAAGAAACTTCACCCTCCACTCGGTGTCCCTTTAGGCCTCCCCTTGCCCTTGCATATCCACTCCTATCCACTACCGGTGAGATGAGTACGGGGGTTTCGATAAATTTACTTAGCCAAGTTGTATTTTACAGACCTGTGATTGTACTGTTTTACACAGGAGGTCATGACAAGATTCAGTCCTTAGTGGTATCTGGGCGGTTCTACCACACTCCATAATTTGTGCTTCCTTTGCACCACATACCAGCCCCATAACATCCGCCCAGATATTTAAGCAAGTTGGGTATTTTGGGAGCATAAATTAATCATATCAAAACGTACCAGTCATTATCACCATGACTTCTCAAACCAGTTTCTCATGATTAAAAATGATAATGATGCTTGGGGCATTTCAGCGCCCCCGAGTATCTAAGCAGTACTAAGTATGGCGTATAATTATGGACTTATTTTCAAAAGTTACCATTATAATTTTACTAGGGTGACAAGGTTCACATAATCAAATATTCCAAAGGAGCTGTAATCTTAATCAAGTTAAACAATGGGCATATAACTAGAATCTTAAATTAAATGTATATTTGCATATAAAATAACAGCATGCAATTTGCTAATTTTAAACCAAAGTAATTTGCAAAAAATGTAGGCTCAACATGATCAAAGTATTGACTCGCCTTGTTCATAGTGGGTTTGGTCTTGGTTATCTTGAGCTTCTAGAGCTGCTGCCTCGGCTTCTTCCTGAGCCCCGTACACTATTTTAACGTGCGCGAGAATTTGGATAAAAGAGAATCAGCAAGCCAAATAAATATTTGCAAGAAGATCCAAATAACTCCAAATTTCATATTTTAGTTTCCTTGGATAGGCTTTGGTTTCTAGTTAAATTTAGAAATGTGTTTCATTAAATTTTGGGTGAGAATGAATTAATCATAATTATTTGAAGTTTTATCCGTAAGTCGATTACATGAAATATAGCCTCTAATTAAATTGGAATATCATATCCTAAGGATTAGTGGTTTTAGGGCTTTAAATTTGCAATGGTTAACTCTATATCATTTACTAACATGCCTTGATCCATAGTTTATTGTTTACAAAATTTTTATTTATTACAATCATGAGAGCTTGAGCCTACATATTAATCTTAATTAATATCTCACTATACCTTCACTAGCAATTATGTTTTAAAGTAAAAGGTTAAAAGCACATTAGTTATTCGAATATAATGTTTATTCTATACTTAAATATTTATTAAGATCATTTATGCCCTAAATAAATTTTTTGCATCTTTCCTAGACCTTTTTCCTGACTTTTCCAAATTTTTCTTTACTACCAATGCATAGCAAAAAATTAAAATGAAAAACCCACCTCGGCGCTGCGGAGCGGAGGCTCGAACGTGCGCAGCCGAGGCAAGTTTTGATAGCGAGCGCAGCTAGCCAGTATTCCTCTTGGTGTTACCTGACCATAGAGGGAGAAATATAGCAGTTGAGCTGAGTCTGCAGGGGGGCTGAACAGGGGAGCTCTGGGCGGCGGGTTTGCCAGCGAGGGGTGGCCGAAGGTGGGCAGGTGCTGGCCAAAACGTGTTGCGGGGGTTGCAGGGAAGCCGACGGTGGTGTTCGTGTGGTCTGAGGAGCGCCAGTGACAGGTCGGTGGCGTGCGAGGGCGGCGGGCTCGGGAGACGCTCGACGGCGGCGTCGGAGAGACGGCGGGGGGCTCGGCCGAAGGCGCGGTTGGATTCACGGTGTCCCAGGGAGGGTGTGGGAGTGGGGAATCAGGCTGGCGTGGTGAGGGGCGGCCGGCCGTGGGGAAGAAGGTGTGCCAGCGAGCCTGTCGGGGCACAGGAGTTCAGTTGTTTGCTAGTAGAGGGAGAGTGGAGTGTGGGAAAGGCTATGGTGGCCTCGGCTGCTTTTATAAGCGACGCGGCGAGGCTGGCAATGGGTGGCCGCCCGTGTTGTCGCGTCGGTGGCAGGCGGTGATGGCAGCGCAGTGGTGGCGGGGGCAGCGGCTTTACTCCGCTCACGCGGGCGCGACGATGCGGCAGAAACCGAGGATGGCGCTGGCGACCAACGGCCCGAAGGAGAAGCCACGGGGGAAGAAGGCAGGCCGGGCTGTGGCGACAAGACGAGACAAGGCGAGGGAGCTCGGCCCTGGTGCAAGTGAGAGCAGGGGAGGAAGATGGGGAAACAGTGCGTGGTAGCTGGGCCGGCTCGGCAGAGAAAGGAACGGGGAGAGGGGGTTGGGCCGGTTTGGCTAGCCGCTCGGCTTTCTTTTTTTTAAATATATCTATATACACGTCAATTTGTGTATATATATATATTGTCCACCTTGCTAGCTTACCTTCTTTTCATGCTTTTATTTCCTCATTGTTGAGCTCATGCATGTATTTTTTCATACTTGTATATATATATATATACTTGTATTTTATTTAATTACCTTACAATTATTTATACTTCTAGGCCCAAAATGGGATCCTATATTTTTTGTTCAAGTTTTTCCCTCCTTTTTATGGATCATCTTTTCATATTTGAATTCATAACTATATATTTCTTTTTCTTCCATATTTTCTTTCTGGCTTTTTCATGTTGTTTTGGAACCTCAACCAAAATTTAGAGAGACACCCAAAGAAAATTCAAATTTTCAAGAGAATATATTGCAAAATAATTCGAAAGCTTCACATTTTCAAATTTCAAATTTTTGGGATGTTACAGATGCCTCATTAAGTAGATGTAACTATATCTACTAAAGTCATCGGTAAAAGTTATGAAGTATTGAAACCACCTCTAGTCATTGAGCTCATTGGTCCAGATACATCCGAATGTACTAAGGTCAACAAGTCATTTGCCGTCTCACCTAGACCAGTGAAACGTGCCTTAGTCATTTTGCCAAGTAAACAAGACTCACAAGTTTGAAATGATTCAAAATCAAAATAGTTTAGAAGACCATCTTTATGGAGCTTCACCATGCACATCTCATTTATGCAACCCAAATGACAATGCCAAATATAAGAGGACTCAAATCATTAGGCCGAAGACTCTTAGCATTAATGTTATAGACATGCACATCCTCAAATTTAAAATATATAATCCATTCATCAATGGAGCATGACCATAAAGCATACTATTCAAATAAATTAAACAACAGTTGTTTCTTATTCTGAACTCATAACCTTCTGCTCCCAAACATAAAGCAAAAATAAAGTTTTTGTTTAAGGCAGGAACATAATAACAATTATTCAATTTCAAAACTAATCCTGAGGGTAAACACATTGGTAAAGTGCCAATAGCCAACACAACGACTTTTGCTCCATTGCCCATGCGAAGATCTATCTCACCTCTTGCTAAACTCCTACTCCTTATCAGCCCTGCATCGAATTGCATATAGGAGCAAATGATCCGCTATCAAATGCCCAAGAACTAATATGAGAAGTGGCAACATTTATTTTTGTAATATTTGTACCTAAAGTAGAAGTCTTACTTCCCTTCTTTTCTAGTCCTCTTCCAATGTTGGACCGAAATGGCAACAGAGGGGGGGTGAATGTCGACTTTTAAAAACAACCCCTCAAAAGTAATCACACGAATGACCCTCTCCAATAGCTACAACAGCTATGAAAACGGATTTCATCCTATTTGGATCCTCAAACTTGTAGGAGAAAAGACAAGACACACAAATAACAGAGATAAGCCAAAAGATCGGAAGATTACGCCTGCAAAAAGCAATGGCCGGTCAGACGACCCTAGTCTGGCCGGTCTGACCGCCGGCTAGAGGCCGGTCTGACCACCCTAGCCCAGCCGGTCTGACTGCCCGGCTAGTGGCCGGTCTGACCGCCCTAGCCCGGCCGGTCTGACTGCTCCCCTGATTCTAGGCAGTCCAAGAGTAGACTGAAAAATTGAACTACGGGTAAAAAAACTTCAGATCTTTCAAAACTGAGGAATTGAGGGATTTGCTCTCAAGCTTTTCAGCCCAGAGCAACACAGCAACAAACTAAATAGCAAGGGGGCTCTTGGAAACAAAGAAATCAACCTTAAGAACAAGAATTTCAGATTATGGTAAATATCTGAAATCTTGTAAGAATCGAGCCAAAATCCAAATTACTCCCCAATCTTTGATCCTTTGCTCATGAAACTTTGAAGATAGCTAATTAATAGCCTCAAGACACCAGATACCAAGTTTCATGCCATCTCAAGAAGGGAAACACGAAGTGCACCAAAACCCTAGAAATGAAGAACATGAACAGAGAAACTGAGAAATGAAAATACTCGATTCATTCACTTTGCTCTAGGGAGAAACCAATCAAATGATCTTGATACCTATTCCCATCACAGAGCAACCCATTTTGGGCTTCCTCCACAAGATAGAACACAAAAATGAAAATCTCAAGAATCACACAGAAAAGGCATCGAGAGAAAAACAGGGAGCATGGGAGACAAACTGAGAAATTTCATTCCTAATCAAACGAGGATTACAGATGAGTCCCCATACGCATGGACATTGAAACAAGGGATGATTACATGAAGGATCAACTCTCCCTCTCCCTCTCCATCTCAAGAACTCACACACACTACATGCTTCCTGGGAGGAGACACACACACAGAGAGAGGATCAACGAAGAGGACACACTTCTGCCCTCAACTACTCTCCAACCACTAAAGACTAAAGCAAAACAACCTCTCCAAAGGTTCTTCTGACTCAAGCAAACCCTAACTCTCTCCCAAAGCCATGCATACAATCAGGAATTCACTCCTATTTATAGCCTTTTTCTAACGGGTCTCCAACCTGTTACGCCCGCTAAAACCCGAACGGAATTGCTTCCATCTGTGCAGCTTTGCGTTTTTACCGAAACGCCCCTCCTGCACCTTCCGGGAAGCTTCCGCGTTCCTTGTCATCCAAGCCTCGCAACCACCTCGAGTCTCCGCCGTCTTCGACACCTTCGACCATTCTAACCTCGACACCGCCTGTGTCTAGTCCGGTCACCTTATGTCTCGCCACGACTCCGCCTCGACGTCCTGCAGCCATCACAGACAAGAAACACATCACATAGCACCGCTCGATACATGAAAACATAAATAGCATTAATGAAGCATGAAATCGCCCAAACGACCAATCGGGAAAACGAATATGCAATAAGACCGTCCAACCATACCCGACTGCACCAAATGCCGACCTGGCACAAATCACTCAAACCAAACTCAATCTTTGCAACATACTTGTCAATTACTCATCATACACATGTGGTCATCTCCACATGGTCTCTCAATCTCCCCCTTGATGAGTATATTGACAAACCCAGAAAAAGCACAAAGTTGAGTTTGAAAAGAAGGTCAAACATGGTCCAAAGGAGGAAAATGATGCTAATGACCATGTTGACACACGGAGCAAAAGAAAGAGCAAGTTTTCCTCAAAGCTCCCAAAATGGCTTTTTCTCCCACTATTCTCCCCCTTTTAGCAATAAACACATCAAGGATGGAAAAGAGAGAATATGACATGGTATTGGATGAAATGGCTGAAGGTTGTTTATTTTAAGCATTTAGAGCCATGAAGATTATCCAAAATAACCATATGAGAATTACATCTAGCCATAACACATAAACATACTATCTAGATCATGACAAGATATATATAAGCCAGCTAAACCAATGAAGTCACAATCTGAAATTTAAGTGCAATTTCTTAGCATGTCAAGTCATCCATGATCATAGTCTAGCTAGAGGTATCCAAGGATGATGCAAACCATGTCAATAAGCTAAGCGAAACCAAGAAGTTAGTATTGAGTCAATTTAGAGTGCTACACGCTCAAGAATGAAACAATTGTTCAAGTACTTGGTTCTTTTTGTAGGATAAGCAAATTGAGCACAAGTGACATATGTTCTTTTAAAGCTCATGGTTGTTTCCAACCAACAATTTTAGTTATGTGGTAGAGCTCAAGCCTTATGCGACCACTCCAAGCTAGAAGCTTAAGAAGATAGTCTTGGTCATCCAAAACTCCCTCTAAGTTCATGCTAAGTGCAATGGCAAGCAATCTCATGAGAAAAAATTGGTGAGATCAGTTTTTTTCGCACAAAAGAGATCTTTTTGCATTCATAAATGGTTGTACTAACTCATGTGTCATCAAGAAACTAGAATCGCTCAATCTAAATCTCAACAAAGATTCAAGACTCAACTCAGCCTATGTTGGACCGAAATGGCGACAGAGGGGGGTGAATGTCGACTTTAAAGCTTACCCCCAACTCGATTTCCTATCCAATAGCTATGAGAAGCTATGACAAGGAAATCAATTGCCAACCCAAGAGACTACTGAAAAGACATGAAAAACAACAAAAGAGGAACAAAGCAAAATCAAGCAAAGAACCTAGAAGAATGCTGCACAGAAATCAAGGCACTGCAGAGGGAGGCCGGTCAGACCGCAGTGTTGGGGCCGGTTTGACCGCCACCTTGCCGTCGGTTAGACCGCCCCAACCAAGCCGGTCTGACCGCCATTTCACAACCGGTCTGACCGGTTACCTAGGGGCGGTCTGACCGCCTCTTGGGGGCGGACAACAGCAGGGTCAGTTTTTCAGAATTCAAAGATGGAACTTCAAACTGCAGCAAAAATAGATAATTGCTTCTAGATTTCTCTGCCCAGATAAGTGAAACTACCTCCCAAATAATCTATAGAGCCTAGAAAACAGAAAGAAAACAACTCATGAGCCCAAATTTCAGAAATGGACGAAAACCTGAAAACTAACAGGGACTCCACCAAAAACCAAATTACTCCTCAACCTTTGATCCTTTGGCCATGAAACTTTGAGGGTAGCTAATGGATAGCCCCTGGACTCTAGGCACCAAATTTCAGCCATCTCAAGAGAGGAAACAAAGATTTGCACCAAACCCTAGAAATGTCCAAAAGTCTAAAAAACTACCGAGGGGAGCACAAGAAACCCAAATTGCTCAAGATTCACAAGTCCTTTGCACATGAGATTTTGCAAACAAGTTAGCAATAATCTAAGGACATGCCAGCAAGAACCTCAGGCCATTTCCTCAAGGGAAACAAGAAATTCATCAAAACCCTAGAAGAGGAAATGAAGAACAGAGGGAGGTCAAAACTCAAAACTGAAATTAAACTTGATTTGCTCTTGGAACCAGCTGACCAAAGGGTCTAGAAATGCAATTCCATCACTGAGCAACCCATTTTTGCACTCCCCAGCAAGAACCGAGCAAAAACTCAAAAACTCAAAAATCACACATAGGAAGCATCGAAGGCAAAAAAACCAATAGAGAGCCAGAGACTTGAGCAAATTCAGCCAAAACCATCTCATATTGATATTGAGGAAAGGAGATACATGATTGATACAAGAGGAATGATTACAAGCTCATCAATCCATCCTCTCCCTCTCACAATCCCAAGAACACACTCCCTACATGTTTCTTGGAGAGACACAACACAGAGAGGAGACACGAAGAAGACACACCCTGTGCTCCACACCCACTCTCACCAACTAAAGCCTAAAGCCAAAACAACCCTCTAAAGCTCATTTTGACTAAAGCAAACCCTAGAAACCTTTGGAGTGCATGCCAACCAAAAGGAGACACCCCCTCCTTATATAGGCCTTGGCTAACGGGTCTCCAACCCGTTACGCCTGCTATACCCGAACAAAACTGGCTCCCGCCTGTGCAGCTTTGCGTTTTTACCGAAACGCCCCTCCTGCACCTTCCGGGAAGCTTCCGCGTTCCTTGTCGTCCAAGACTCGCAACCACATCGAATCTCCGCCGTCTTCAACACATCCGACTGTTCTGACCTCAACGCCACCTGCGTCTAGTCCGGTCACCTTGTGTCTCGCCACGACTCCGCCTCGACGTCCTGCAGCCAACACAGACAAGAAACACATCAAATAGCACCGCTCGAAACATGAAAGCATAAAGAGCATTAATGAAGCACATTAAGTATAAGATAGCCCAAACCTGACAAGTCGACATAATATGCATCCTAACCATTTCGACAAGGTTTGACCAAGTCCGACCGAGCCCGATTGCACCACGCAATGTCAAGGACCGAACCAACCAAATCAAAGTCAACTTTCCTAAACCGATGTCAATTACTCATCATACACATGGGATGACCTCCACATGGTCTCTCAATCTCCCCCTTGATGAGTATATTGACAAACCCAGAAAAAGCGCAAAGTTGAGTTTGAGAACGAAGTCAAACATGGTCCAAAGGAAGGAGCAAAAGGGGCTCATGACCATGTCGACAAAGGAGCACTGGAGCTACACAAGAAAGAGCAAATTTTTCTCCAAAGCTCTAGAAAGCTTCGCAAATGGCTTTTTCTACCACTATTCTCCCCCTTTTGGCAATAAACACATCAAGGATGTAATAGAGAGAATATGACACAGATTTGGATGAAATGGCTGAAGTTTGTTTATTTTAAGCATTTAGAGCCATGAGAATTATCCAAAATGACCATAATGTATTACACCAAGCCCTAACTCAATAAAAAGGCTATCTAGATCATGACAAGATATGTATAACTCAGCTAGAACACATAGATGACGATCTGAAATGTAGTGCATTTTGTGAGCATGTCAAGTCATCAATAAGCTAAGTCTAGCTGGAGATATTCAAGGATGATGCAGGCCATGTCAATAAGCTAAGCGGAACCAAGAAGCTAATATTGAGTCCAAATAGAGTGCTATATGCTCCAGATTGAAATATTGGTTCAAGTGCTTGGTTCTTTCTGTAGCTTAAGCAAATTGAGCACAAAAGACATATTTTGTTTTGAAACTTATGGTTGTTTCCAACCAATATTTTTATCATGTGCTAGATCTCAAGGCTTATGCGACTACTCCAAGCAAGAAGCTTATGAAGATAGTCTAGGTCATCCAAAACTCCCCCTGAGTTCATGCCTAGTGCAATGGCAAGCCATCTCATGAGAAAGAATTGGTGAAATCAGTTTTTTCACACAAAAGAGATCTTTTTGCTTTTTAAACAAGTTGTACTAACACATGCTGCATCAAGAGACTAACATGGCTCAATCTAAGGCTCAATAGAGATTCAACGCTCAACTCAGCCTATTTGACATGGCGTGAATCATAAAAGGATAACTCAAGAAAGACTAGACTCAAATGCTAGCATGACAAGTTTTAATTCAAGTTGAGCAATTTTAATTAACTTATCATGGCAAGAGCTAGTCTACACATATGAAGTCATGATAAATCTAGCAAATAAGCACAAGTCATGGCAAGGTGTAAAGCATTGTAAACATGTCATAACAGGATAATAATCAGGGCTCAATGTAGTTATATTACAACACGAAATGCTAAAATGCAAGAAAATCCAGCTCCCCCTCAACATGTGATGCAACTTTTAGTTCAAGTTGAGTTATGTCAAGATTAAGCTCCAGAAGCTCCCAAATGAACTCCCCCTGAACCAAAGCAATAAAATCGAGAAGCTGGCAGGAAAAACAGAACAGGTAGTCCTTAAAGCATAGACAAGATATAGAGACAACTATGGCTCAGACTGACTCTCATCTACCCCATATGACTCTAAGACTATCAACTGCCCACCTAACACACCAAGGAGCAAACACGTACCCTGTCTACCTGAGGGTGGCCCGACCCTCGCTAGAACCTATAAGCAGTGAGTGAGCTCAACCTAGTGAGAAGAGAAACAGCTAATAAGCAGCATCCTAGAATTACAAGATAAGAGCAAGAAGTCTAAACAGTTAGACAAGAAGACCACTCTAACCTATGCTAGAAGGACTAACCCCAATGCACCCTAAATGCAATGCAACAGAAAGGAGTAAGAGCATAATAAATATGATAAAGCATTAAGGCACAAAGCTCCCCCTTACAACAGTCTGTAAGGACAAACCACGCCAAGCTCTCCCCGCAAGGCTGAAAACCTAGAGCTATCCAAAGGCTTGGTAAAGATATCAGCCAACTGGTGGTCACTCTCCACAAACTGGAGCATGGTGTCACCCTTCTCTACATGGTCTCTAAGGAAGTGATAGCGAATATCGATATGCTTGGTCCGAGAATGCTGCACTGGGTTCTTAGCAATGTTAATCGCAGAAGTGTTATCACAAAAGAGTGGAACACTATCGATAACTACCCAAGGTCCCGCAGGGTTGAGACCATCCAGAGCACCTGGCTGCGGCAACGTACTCGGCCTCTACGGTGGACTGTGCAACACCGGACTGCTTCCTAGAAGACCAAGAAACGAGAGAAGTGCCAATGAATTGGCAGGTACCAGAAGTGCTCTTCCTATCTATCCTATAGCCGGCAAAGTCTGCATCCGAATAGGCTCTCAAGGAAAGACAGGAAGAGGAAGACTACTAGATACCATAGTCAATGGTAGCTCAAAGATACCGAAGAATGCGCTTCACCGCCTGGCGGTGAGATACACGAGGAGAAGCCTGAAAGCGAGAACACAAACACACTACAAAATGTATGTCTGGTCTCGAGGCAGTGAGGTACAAGAGGGAGCCTATCATGCTACGATACTCCTTCTGATGAACTGGCCCGCCGTCCTCATCTGGGTCAAGTGTGGCGGAAGATGCCATGGGCGTTGACACAGGCTTACCATCACTCATATCAAAGCGTCTCAGGAGGTCACGAGTGTACTTGCCTTGATGCAAGAAGGTACCCTATCGAGTCTGCTTGATCTGGAAGCCAAGGAAGAAGGTCAACTCACCCATCATGCTCATCTCAAACTCGGTGCCCATGACATTCGAGAACTGTGAAACGAGAGCATAAGAAGAGCCGCCAAAGGTGATGTCGTCCACATAAATCTGGACGAGCAGGAGATCAGTGCCATGCCAGTGAATGAACAAGGTCTTGTCTACTTTACCCATCTCAAACCCATGACTCAACAAGTAGGACTTAAGCCTCTCATACCAAGCTCTAGGGGCCTGCATAAGTCCATACAGCGCTTTGGAAAGCTTGAAGACATGGTTTGGGTATTTGGGGTTCTCGAAACCTGGAGGCTGTCTCACATAGACTTCTTCCTCAATAAAGCCATTGAGGAAGGCACTCTTGACATCCATCTGGTAAAGCTTGAAACCCTTAAAAGCTGCAAAGGCAAGCAGGATTCTAATGGCCTCAAGTCTAGCTACAGGGGCAAAGGTCTCCTCGAAATCTAGACCCTCAACTTGGGAGAACCACTGATCTACCAGTCTAGCCTTGTTTCGAACAACCACCTCATCCTCACTCTGCTTATTCTTGAACACCCACTTAGTCCCAATGACACTGTGACCTCGAGGGGGCTCAACAAGCGACCAGACCTTGTTTCTTTCGAAATTCTCTTACTCCTCATGCATGGCATTGACCTAAGATTCGTCAAACAGAGCATGACTAACATCCTTGGGCTCGAAAGTAGCAACAAAGGCAGAATGGAGACAGAAAATTGATGTGCCAGACTTTGAGCGTGTGACACGCTCAAAGAGGTCTCCAATAATCTGCTCGGAAGGATGGTCTTTTTGGATATGTCTAGAAGGTCCAGGGTGAGATGAAGAAGCGGCCTCTACCTCGTGAGCTGACGGGGTAGGAACAGAGCCACTTGCTCCAGAGGAAGCAGAAGGCATGGGCTGATCGCCTCGAGGTGCAGTGGAAGAGGGCACCTCAAGGGGTGGATGAGGGACTGGATCGGGTAGACAACCCTCATGTCCATCGTCCTCATCATCCACAAAGATGGGCTCGGACTATTCTAAAGAACCTGAGACATCGGGCCTAGTCCCCAGATTGGCCTCGTCGAAGGTCACCTCACAGGTCTCTACCATTTTGCTAGACTCGCAGTTCCAAACCCGATAAGTCCGCTAAGAAGTCGAGTAACCTAGAAAGATCCCATCACAAGAACGTGACTCGAACTTGTCTAGGTTCCCAGACTTCAGAATAAAGCACTTGCAACCAAACACACGAAAATGAGATACACTAAGCTTTCGCCCATATCTCAACTCATAACAAGTGCGGTGCAAGTGAGCCCGAAGAAAAACTCGATTTGAGACATGGCATGCGGTAGCTATAGCCTCAGCCCAAAACTTCCGCTGTGTAGAGTACTCATCGAGCATCGTCCTGGCCATCTCGACCAAGGTACGGTTCTTCCTCTCCACGACGCCATTCTGCTGTGGGACGTGCGGAGAAAAGAACTGGTGCTCTACACCTGTCTCATCACAGAACCTCTCAAAGTAGGAATTCTTGAACTCCGTGCATTATCACTGCGGATCGCTCGTAAGGCACCAGGGAGCTCAACAGAAAGCCTACTGAAAAGACCTCAGAAATGTGTAAACGTCTCATCCTTCGAGGCTAAGAAAAACACCCAAGAGTACCTCGAGAAGTCATCGACCACGACAAGGACATACCACTTCCCTCCTGCTGACTGCACTCGAGCTGGTCCAACTGTATCCATATGGAGCAGCTGTCTTGGTGCATCGGTCATAGTGACTGTGACCGGAGGATGGGAAGCGGCGACCATCTTGCCGTGCCGGCATGGAGCGCAAACAAGATCTTTGACCATCTTGAGCTTCGGCAGACCACGAAAGAGGTCGTGGCCGCTAACTCGGGTCAAATGGTCAAATCCAATATGACCAAGTCTCCTATGCCAGAAAGAAAGGTTGCGGGACTCAGAAGCAACTAAACACCTGAGAGGATCACCAGAAGACTCAGAAAAATCAGCACGAAAGATCCTCCCGAAACAAGAAATCCCGCAAACCAGACTACTCGAAGAGTCAAGAATTTTGCAAGCATTTTTCTTAAAGCTCACCTCGAAACCGTCATCGGTAAGCTGAGAAACGGAAAGAAAATTATACTACAGCTTACTAACCAAGGTAACATCTTTCAAAATGAAAGAATCATTAACGCGCACTGTACCTTTGGCGATGACGCGCCCAGATGAAGCGTCTCCGAAGGTGATTGTCTCATCACCTAGAGCACGGGCAAGGGAAGAAAACCAATGGGAGTCTCCGGTCATGTGTCGTGAACACCCGGAGTCTACGAGCCAAACCTTTCCCTTCCCTGCCCGGCGAACCTGAGTCAACAAGAGAGTAAAGTCTCAGTACTGGGTAAATCAAGAGTGATTTTGGCACCCAATACCGAGTAACATGTCAAGCAGATGAAGTAGTCAAACACGACTGACCTCTATCTACCCTACGCTCTCTGTCACTAAAAGAAGCAGAAGGTCTACATGTAGACCGAAAGCTGTTGCTGGGTCCGACTGCTATGGGAGAGCGAGTCAGAGCACCGGCAACATGCTGATCACGCCGTGGGTAGCCATCTCGACGGGGAAAACGAGATCTATCCTCAGAACGGCAGAAGTCACGACCAAAGGGAGCATGAGGATGAAACCAGAAAACTAAAAAAAACCAAGTCCTCGATGCTGCCCAAACCCATCAACAGAAGCCAGCCTAGACCTCGTGTTGGTCTTAGGTGCACTCAAGGTCTGGGGCTGACCCTGAATACGCCTAAGATCACGAACACGGTCTGTACGCGCGATCTTGGTGCGCCTGAAGTATCGATCGATCAAATGCCCATCCTTCTAACAGAAGGTGCAGTGGTACTTCACCTTCTGAGAGGTAGAAGTAACACGGTGAGGCTTCGCCTTCTGAGAGACCGAAGCTGCAGGGGGAATCACCTTGCTGTCAGAAATCCCTTGGACAAAACCCGCTGACTTAAATTGGACTTTCTCGGTCCTGGGCTCAGTCTCGATCACACCTGGTGCTATGGGTCTAAGCACAGCAGGTGGATGCTTCCTCATGTCCTCATAGAAATCATATCCTAGACCCTGATTAAATCTGCAAATCTTGGATTGGTCTAGAATAAGATTAAGCTTCTTCTTGCCACCTACAAATCTCTCGAGAGTGTTCATAAGATACTGACACTCCCGAAAGAGAGAGGTGCAAGAAGAGCAGGGGGAAGAAGAGACAGCAGAAGGTAAGGGAGCAGAAGAAGAGCCAACAGTAGAGGAAAGAATGGCTTGTGCAGCGACTCTGAGGGGACAGTCCTACTACTAGCCAGTTGGTTCACGTCGCTAAGCGTCTCCACCTTATCCTTGGGCTCCTCCCCCTTCTTAGCAATCACATTACAAGCAGAAAGTGGCTTCTCTAGAAGGTCCTTAGTTAGCTTCACACATTTTTCATCCAATGCAATCAAGTCAGATTTTAGTTTGTTACAATTAATGCATGGTGAGCTAACAGGGTCCTTAGAAGCATTTGAGCCAATCTATTGTTGTCATCCACTAACTCTTGAAACTGTTTGGAGACAGCTTCAAGCTCAGAAGTAAGCTTGGGACAATTCACACATGAAGCAGTAGGCTCAAGAAGAAAAGCTTGTAATTTAGCAATTTTATGATCTGCCCGTTTTAGGTTCATCTTCAAATTATTGCAGTTTTCACAAGTCTCGGGCATATCGAGCAACATGGTATAAAGACCTCTAAATGTGTTGTCCTTATCCTCACATGAGATGCACGCACTAGTCTCAACAGTAGCAGATGAAACAGGAACTACCCTACTCATCTCAAGCTCAGCAAGAAGACTAATGTTCTCCATCTTAATCATGTCAAGCTCGAAGGACACTGATAAGAACATGTACCCTATGGATACAACCATATTTGCTATACTTGTTGTTCCAATTATAAAAGCTCCAACACATCACTTAAATTATGACGTGAGCTTGTTTTAAAGAGATTTTACTTTATTTGATAAAGAACTTATGATATTACATAATGAGAGTTTGTTGCGTTTGTTATCATGTACCAAGATTTATGATCAAGATCATGCAATACGTGATGCTACACCTATGTTAAAACCAAGGACAGTTTTCTGTCAAGAAGAGGAGGATGATGTGACCACGCCACCAACACATACGACCATAGCGGTCATTATCAAGATTGAACTAAAGGTGAATTCGTTTCTTCAACTTCAACACATTTTAAATGAGAATATGATGCTACCTAATGATGAAAATATATATATTTGTAGCACCATATCACTTTGGAACCAATTGAAGCAAGGGTTCAAGTTGGACAGGTTTTGGAATCCAATTCGGCCTCCAAATCAATTCGGATTCAGCTTGACAAGCCAACTTCAAATGACCATACTTTTGATCCAGAAGGCTTCTCGGGGCCTGTGAGTACTCGTTGGAAAGCTCTTGGAGTCTACTTTCAGATGAATTTGGTCTCACCTCCAAACTCTACCTGAGCAAATCAGAAACTGCGAAACAAGTCACGTCACTTTTCCAGTCCGAGTCAAAGTGGGCCGAGGGCCTTGTAACTTGGGCTATTTGGGCCGGTACTGTTCACATGAACAGTACCACATGCATGAACAGTACCTAGGAATAGTACCACATCCCTTTTCATTAGATAAGTGTGGCTTCCCCCTCCCCTATTTAAGGAGGCCGCACCCCTTTAGTTTTCTTTGGAGTTTTTCTTAAGAGATTATTCTGCTTAGCAGTTTCGCCGCATGTTCGGTTGAGGAACCCCAACTTGTGAACTTAAACATTATTCGCAATTTTAGATTGCATCTTAAACTCTCTTGCTTGTGTTCTCGATTCGCTTGAAGGAGATAGCCTTCTTGGCGAGGTCAACCGTGTTCAGTACGGTTGATAACCAACGGAGCAGTGGTGTAGTGATTGCGAGGGGTTCGATCTGTTTTGGTCGGAGCCTTTGGATCATCAACGTCGAGATCTCCACAATCGACTCATCTGTACCTCTCGGAAGATCGGGCCATCGTCACATCAGTTGGTATCAGAGCAACGGTTGCCCGTGAGGTAATTTTTGTATCCCTAGTTAGTAGATTGGTTTTTTATTTCCTATAGTTCAGGAAAAAAAATTGCCCCACAAAAAGAATTAATTCCGATGTTCAAACCCCGTTGTGCCTTTCAATCTGTTAGTTTTGGTTTGCTAAATTGAATTTGTGTCCATATTAGCATTGTCTAGTTGTTGGTCATATCCTTGTTCCACTAAAAATCCAAACAAAAGAAAAATTCCCCACCCAAACCCTAATTTCCAATTTCGGCTGATTCTTCCTTTCTCTGCAGCCACCACCAAAAACATCATAACTTTTGATTCCGAGTTTATTTTTGAGTGAGATCACCACCATTAGATTCAAAAATGCCTTATCCATCTATCTGTAAAATTTCACGTCATTCCAGCAAGGCAGTTAAGAGATATGTGCAGTGAAAGTTGACCCAATTATCTGTTTTGAATCTGCAACTGTCAGCACTTGTGATTTTTGTGCGAATTTCTGTGTTGGGTTTCGGAAGTTGGCCCCAAAATAAAATCTGTATAAAAATCCGTCAGAAAACATACAAAAAAAGAATCAGTGAAAAAGAGGCATCTGACAAAAAGTTACGGCTAAAATACCGACGTGCTGTCCAGTGGACAGAAATCTTCAGTTTTTAGTGTTGGGTCAATCCTTGTGTTCTTCAATTCCAAATTGCTTTGGATTGAATTATCTTGTATTTACCACTCATACACATTGTCATACACTTGTTTTTTAGCCTTCTTCCATTCTTGGTTGATCAGCAACATAGGCTAAGTGCTAGATACGGACTATAATTCAATTCTATGCAATTATGAAATTAACTGATTGTTCTCCATTGCTACCATATTGTGCCTTCCAAGCTACACCTACTCTTGATCAGAACAGGTTCCCTCTTGCAATCGTACCCACGCTCGACACAGTGTCATGAACCAGCCACCGGTTGTACCACCTGCTGCATTGGTAAGAACACTTGTAAGAGTGTGGTAAGACGCTTGAGAATGTGTGATTCCACCTTCCACCACCTAGTAGTGGATAGGGATAATACCTTTGTGTTGTCTTTTGTTTTCTACTAACCATGACAGGTGGGTCGTCTGATGATCAAGTGTGTGTTTTAAAGGGAGAGCTCATGACACTCTGGGATGGACAACGCATTAATAGGAAGCTTCAAGCTTCGACGGACACATGGCAACGCTCCATCAGTTCCATCAATGAGAGTATTACAACACTCACTGCACGCCTTGAAAGAATGGTGAATTGGCCACCAAACAATGAACGCGAGTATGATCACGATGCGGGCCAAGATCGTGAGGAGGGAGATGATAATGAGAGACAAAACCGCGACGCCAGTGCTTCATTTGCTGCCCAAGATGCACGCCCACGACACCGCCTATATCAAAACCGTCACGGTATAGGAGGTAATAATTTTCAGCACCACAATGATCGTTCTAATCATGACCCTTTTGCTAAAGTCAAATTTACCATTCCATCTTTTTCTGGTCTTTATTATGCTGAAATATATCTTGATTGGGAGATGACGGTAGAGCAGAAGTTTAATTCTCATTTGGTTCCTGAACAACATAGAGTTAGACAAGCTACTAGTGAGTTTAAGGACTTTGCTATTATCTGGTGGAATGAACTGGGTACCATGCGTTTACAACCTGATACATGGGAGCGGTTAAAAGGAGCTATGCGTGCTAGATTTGTTCCTCCTGCTTTTAAACATGAAATGCATAAGAAATTGCAGTGCTTAGACCAAGGTAATAAATCTGTCGAGGAATATTATCAAGAACTACAAATAGGCATGTTGCATTGTGGGGTTGTTGAGGAAACGGAGGATAAGATTTGTCGTTTTTACGGGGGGTTACGGCGTGAAATTCAGGACATTGTTGATTATAAAGATTTTACTACTGTCAACCAGTTGTTCCAGCTTGCTTGTTTGGCAGAAAAAGAAATGCAGGGTAGGCAACAAAGGACAAGGAGCAACTTTGGAGGTACGTCTACATCGAGATCAATGCCTGGGCAAGCCAAGATAGCCCCACCTCCTATTTGTCAAGCTGCTGCCCCCTCTGTGAGTAGGGCACGTTCAGCAGCACCGCCGCCACCATCACGCGCACCCGAGACGAGCAAATCTACTAGTGTGCAAGCACCAGCACAGAGCTCTTCATCGGTTGCTTCCATGGGCTGTACGACGGGCATTGTGTGCCACCGTTGTAAAGGGATGGGCCACGTCATGAGAGATTGCTCAAGTCAACGGGCGTACATTGCGACAGAAGATGGTGGTTATGTAAGTGCTAGTGATGTTGAGGATGAATATGCTCTTGCAGCTAACCTTGCAGGTAATGGTGATGATCATGAGAACAAATCTGAGTTTGTGCCCTTTTCTATGACTAACAACTTGCAGGTAGTTGAGAACCATGCCGAAGAGGAGCATAAGCTGATTGAATCACTGACCCCATTGGCTGAGAATGAAGACAAGGAGATGGATGCACTTACATCATCTGAGGAGAGCCAAAAAGGTAAAGACCATGGTGCTATCATCGCTCACGGTATTGATTTGGTGCTACAACAAGACATAGAGCAACCTTGTGAGTATATACCTGCTGTAATACAATCTTTTGATATTCCTTGTGTTGACTTAAATAAACCTTGCGCTGATCTAAATTCTCATAATTTTGCACATGTTAAATTAATAACACATAAAGAAGTTTTGACTAGAATTTCTCCTGCTAATTCATTGTGTTACATCATGTTAGATCTACCTATGAAATTGTCACATGCTATGGAGAAAGTTTCTGAACTTGCATGTTCAAAATTCTTATTTAGTACCTACACCCCTGGATATAAGTGTAACACCCTGATCGTCGATACGGCGTAAGATTTTAAAGCAATCGCGGAATCGCCGGTTTTTCGGTAAATCGCAGGAAGGGAAAAATAAAAATTGTGAAATAATATAAAATGAATAAAATAAATTAAAAATTAAATTAAAACCTCTGAGTGGGCTGCCTGGGGAGTGGGCCGACCGCCTTGGGGGTGGCCGCACCTCCCCTCCCCTCCCCCTCCCCAAAAACCCTAGCCCTTTTTCTCCCCCCTCTCCCATCCCTTTGCAGCCGCCACCCCCCTTCCTCCACCCCCTGGGCGCAGCACTCTTCCCCCTCCATCACCCCCCACAAGTGCTGCTGCCACTGGAGCCAAGGAGAGGAAGGAGAAGGAGAAGAAGGAAGGAGAAGGAAGGAGAAGAAGAAGAGGAGGAAAAAAAGGGGTGATTCTTCATCTAGGTAATTTTTCCTCATCCCAAACCCTCTGTTTTTCAGATTAATTAGGGTTCTTGGCACAGATTTTGAAAGTAGTTAATAGATTAATTGCCCGATTAGAGATTAGTTGCTGTCTGCCTGTAGATTGATTCGCGCAGCGCGTCTGTTCGCGAGGTTTTGATCTAGTAAACGAATTTTCCTGCGGACTCTCCCAAAAGGAAAGTTGTAGAGGACTTCCAGACGCATCTCCTATATTTGTTTCGGAATTTTCTACCGTGGGATCTGGGAGTTACAGGGTCGGGAATACTGCTGTTCGTCAGGCGAGCAGATTGGTACAGACCGACGGTAATCTGTGAATTTGAGGTAGTAAAAGATTTTTATGGTCATGGCTGTAATTGAGAAAGTTGTAGATAATTTAGATATCTAGCTTCTGTATACAATTCAGAATTCTTAGACCCCTGTACTGTTTCTGGGATGCAATTGTATACCGCTGTCCAATCTGCCAGAACAGAGTTCTTCCTCTGTTTTGGGCATTAAATTACACCTAGCTGTGATCAAAATAAAATATGTATTCTACATGAAAAATGTAGGTTTTTAAGTGATGAATCCAGAGAGGTATCGTTTGCTGTATTTGGATCAATATTTTTAAAGTTACAAAAATGTTAAGCAGCGCTGCTGCAGAGGGTAATTTACTGAAGTGTTGAGCGGAGAGGAGTTAGTGTGGGTTCGGGGTTCTAGCGACGTCTTTAATTAATTATGTCGTGTTTGTATGCTGTGGCTTTGTGCTGAGAGATGCCTTTTGGACAGGTGGTCTTGTCCCTGAGCACTCTTGATTTTACTTCGCTTCGCCGGATTGAGGTAAGTAAACGTAGCGGTGGTTGCTACCATTTAACTTGTTATTCCTTCTACTTTCAGTTTACATTATTATTATAATTTGATACATTATGCCATGATTGCATGAAATCTTAATTGTGGAGATGGTAGCAAGTATAATGATGGTTTAAATTTTGTAGCATGGATTGTCGATGTTTGTTGGTGTTTGATCCATGTTATGAAAATGTGTGGTCTTGATGATGTTAATGATATGTTGATATTGTTTATGGTCGATTGCAAGTGAAAGAGTTCATGAGAATTTCTGATGCATAGATGTTGTGAATGCACGTTTTATTTGTTAAGACATTCACATTTGTGCATCATGCTGATTGATTGAAGTCTTGGTCACGAGATGACCAAGCGTCGAGGTCCCCGTCATGTTGATAACGTGACGGGCTAAAGGTCCCCATACTTGAGGAGTATGGGCACTGGTCCCTGTACCAGAGGGTACAGGCATGGGTGTGCATCGACGGATGCACACTTTGCATTACCGTAAAATGCAGAAGAGAAAGAGATAAAGAGATTTTTGACCATCTTGCATAGCATGAAAGCATTCATATGCATTGCATTGTGGAAAGATTCATTTGCATGCATATGCAATATGTTGTGGTGAAGTTATTTTGTGGAATATTCAACTTCATAGATGCCATGTGGAATTGGCTCATGTGAGCTAATTGTGGTATGAGGATTGTGGTTGTGGTCGTGGAATGCGATTCCTTCCTTGTGTTTAGTAAGGGTTGTGATGGTGGCATGAGATTCTTTCCTCTTGTGGTAATTGATGATATCAATTGTGGATGTGGGAAATAGTAAAGTATTGAAGTAAGACATACATATGTTTTATTGCTATTGGTAGTGGTAGTGGTCGAGGATTTAAAGTGGTCAAACAAGATTTATTTGCTAAATGCTTTACCGTCATTGATGGTGATTTGAGGTTGATGATTAATCTATTGTGGATTGTAGAAGATTAAATGTTTTCTCTTGCATCTAATCGTGGATAAAATGATTGCATGGTATGCCAATTAAATCTGAAATTGAAGAGGTATGAATACGGAAGTTGTGGTGGTTTAATAATTGTAGACATGAATTGTGGTTGTAGTTGTATGGAATTATAAATGATGATGTATAATTGTTTGTAGTTTGAATAGCCTGTTAAACAGTTTGCTTGCTGAGATTTTATCTCACCCTTGTTTCCCCCTCCCTACAGGTGGACTTTGAGCATACATGGGAAGGGGTAGAACGGCACCACACTGATGCACGTGAATCATATTTTTATGTTGTAATAAAGTTGAAAGGATTCTAGACCTTGCATAGCCTTGTTGACACTATCTTAATAATGTTAAATTTGTGAACTATGTTTTAGATTAAAATGTTGGAGGATGTTTTAAATAGTGAATTGCTATCACTATCCTTTTATTCCTTAGTTGTTTATGCTTCCGCTTATACTATCTTGTTTAGTAATTGTTGCCAGTTTATTTTATCTTGTAAATTGGCTAGTTGTGGAGTAGAGTAGCATTCAGGGTAATGTGGAACCTGGGTGTTACAGCTTGGTATCGAGAGCGGCGTTAGGTCCGTGGTAATTAAGTTATTAAATTGACACTTTGGTGCACAGAGGATGGGATGGGTCAAGCATTGCACTTATGCTTTTGACATGTTGTATTGATGATTTACATTATAAGATAATCTTGTATGATTATGATTTGCTCCTATGACTGTTATGAGTGAGAATTGTCAATGATATAATGTAGAGATTGTATTTGCTGCCTTGGCATTTGCCGATTATTACCACTGTTCATAGTATGTGGTTAGCGATGTAGTTACCTCTGTAACTTAGTTGCGGATGTTGTGAGTGAGTTTATTTAGAAAAGTTGATATCTTCTTTGAGTTGATTTTGGCCAATTCTTTGACTATTGCGTTAATGATTTTCTCTTGAGTTTGTGGTTCATTGCAGTTGAGGGTTTGCAATTGGTCTCTATCTGTCCGTTGAAGCAATTATTGTTTCTTTTCGGACTATTGAGATACTTTTGCTGCTTGTGAACATTGTTGATTTGTAAGGATAGTCCCTTCGTGGGAGTTTTGGTCTTGTTGTGAATCTTGACTCATTGGTTCGCTTGGTATTTTTATTAATGAAAGTTTTGTGTTGCAACTCATTAATATGTTAAAACCTTGGATCTACATATTTCACTTAGATTATTTCGAGTGTTGAAGTTTAATTCCTCTCCTTTCTGAAAGAGAGTGTTAAAACCATTTGTGGTGTTTTGCTATGCTTAAGTAGAAGGTGGTAATCATATAAACTAATTAATAAGGTATGAATTATCGAGTTGAGATGTTAGCGTGGTGCATAATTAATTTCAACTAGCATCCTTGGAAGTGTAGTTGATTAATGTGATATTGCCTTGAATAGTTTCTAGAAAACTATGATTAAGAATATGTCTATTCATGATTGGAACTTATGGGGTTATTGAGGAGTGTGCAAAAGAATTGGAATGATTATTATAGTTGTTTAAATTTCCATCATGTTGGATAAATGGAATTATTTTTGTCTTTAGCAATTAATCGGACCGCTTGGAATGATTATGTAAGGAGGTGTTGGGAATATTGTCTTGGTAATATTAACCTTTAACCTGTCCTTTATTTAGATACTTTATGAGCATGTATAATTGCTAGATTCATCTATCTTTCACCATGTTAAATTGTTGAAACATGTATAAAGAAATAGATGAAAGTTGATGTATTGACTTGTAGAATCTTGCCTTACAAAGCTGGTATTATTGAAGTTTAAAGTTATTTCGTTCTAATTTCTGAATGAAAGGTGAGATACTGAATCTATGCTCATGATTGTTTTATGATTGTAAAACGGAGTTAGGATCATGAATGTTGTTATGGTAAAATAATAATCAATTATTGCTAGTAATGACTAGAGTACAATCAATTTGTGCTAAATTAGAGTTGAGCATCAATAAGAATTGAATATATGGAATCTGATAAGAGATTCATACTAGCATGTTTGTGAGATTGTCATGTTCTAGTATCATCTTGTTTAAAAGCCTTGATTTAATATGGTGGCTTATGCACTAGGATTTCCTAAATTAAGTAGTCGCAATCTTATTCAGATAATAGAAACATGATGAAGTGATTTCTTATGTTTTTTGGAAAAGTTTATGAAGGGATTTGTGGATATGATGATGCTTGTTAAGAATGTATTATTCTGATGTTAGCATGATGGTCAGTATGTGGTTGTGATGATAATGTTGAACGTTTCTTAAATAAAAGAATTTGATAACTTCCATGATACTACTTAAATCAAAAGTTTTGAGATTTGTGTATGCAATCTTTTTGATCTCATGACTTATGTGGCAGCTGAAATTGTTTGAGCAAAGTGATGCGTTGAGAGTTTTATTAGTTCTTAAGGGATTAATGTGTTGTGGTCTTTAAATCACTTTTGTTGGAATTGTCAAGGTAATACCGTAATCAAAGAAAGTTGTTCTCTTTGTTAAAAGAAAAAGTGCGGTAAAAGTATTAGAGGTTGAAGTCACGTTATGCAATTTTTTTTAGGTGTGTTTGACTTCTTAAGTTCGCCGCATAAGAACTTCTTGAACACAAATGGCAATATTTTTCCGCCGCCTAAGAGTTTCTTGAGCTCAAATGGCAATACTGTATTCTTATTGGTTGAGATTTGGTATTTTCTTCTTGAGGGGCATGTGCCTTCAACTGTGATATTATCTTTTGCTATCCAAGATTGTTGCTATTTCTTTTGGTCTTGCGTTTATTGCGGATGGTAACATCATCCTCTGTGCCGAAATTTACTTCTTTTTTGCCTCTCCAAGAAAGGGGTAATCAATTTGAGTTGCAAAGTCCTTTAAGAGGTGTATGGCATCTAGTTGGTGTGTTGGGCGATGATTTGGAAATCCTTGGTTCAAGGAAGTTAATTTTTTTTTCAAAGGGAATGGATTGGGAGATTAATTCTATCTCGAGCAGTAATATGCTCTCTTGATTCTTGTTTAGCTGTGTGTTTATGGCAGAGGTCATCTGCAAATTGAGTTGTTATATGTTGTGCTGTATTCTTTTCCAGTTAGGAAAAGAAAATGATTGTTTTGGTCTGTCGAGTGATTTTCACTCTTGGCTTATATCGTGTGGATTCTCCAAATGTTTACTTGGAGAGTGTAAACGGCTTTGTTGTGAATCCTTTGATTTGGGCCGTGGTCCTTTGAAGGAAAGCTGGTTGCTAGCGTGTTGCTTGAGAATCCTTTATTCTTCTTGTGGTTGAGCTCCATTTGTAAAAGCTATTGTTTGTGCTTCGAGTAAAATGTTATGAGTGGAATCTGTGGTCGATTCCTTAAAGGGGTACAATGTATTATCCCGATTATAATATATATAGGAAAATGTTTTAATAAGAATGATGGTATTAGATAGTGGCTTGATAATTTTGCGAGAACGACAGGATCTGTTGGCCGCTCAGGGCCGACAAAAGAGTTGTGGGTGCTCGGCGTTGACCGGCGCGTGTCGTGGACTCGTTGGAGTTGGACATGAGGAAGAGAGTCACCGGTATGGAGGCCCTCTTGACGAATCCGTCCGAGCGGGAGGTGACGTGGGAGCTTGAAGTTCAAATGTAGAAGGAGGACCCGAGATCTTCGAGGCGGGTGAGAACCTGTAGTTGTTGTTCTCGTGGGATGTTCTATCCTTAGGATGCTCTATTCTTTGGTTGTTCTTTCCTTGATTGTTCTTTTTGTCTCGTGGGTTGAGGAGCGAGATTCGAGGACGAATCCTTTTTAGGTGGGGAGAATGTAACACCCTGATCGTCGATACGGCGTAAGATTTTAAAGCAATCGCAGAATCGCCAGTTTTTCGGTAAATCGCGGGAAGGGAAAAATAAAAATTGTGGAATAATGTAAAATGAATAAAATAAATTAAAAATTGAATTAAAACCTCTGAGTGGGCTGCCTGGGGAGTGGGCCGACCGCCTTGGGGGGTGGCCGCACCTCCCCTCCCCCTCCCGCTCCCCAAAAACCCTAGCCCTTTTTCTCCCCCCTCTCCCATCCCTTTGCAGCCGCCACCCCCCTTCCTCCACCCCTGGGCGCAGCCTCTTCCCCTCCATCACCCCCACAAGTGCTGCTGCCATTGGAGCCAAGGAGAGGAAGGAGAAGGAGAAGAAGGAAGGAGAAGGAAGGAGAAGGAGAAGAGGAGGAAAAAAAGGGTGATTCTTCATCTAGGTAATTTTTCCTCATCCCAAACCCTCTGTTTTTCAGATTAATTAGGTTCTTGGCACGGATTTTGAAAGTAGTTAATAGATTAATTGCCCGATTAGAGATTAGTTGCTGTCTGCCTGTAGATTGATTCGCGCAGCGCATCTGTTCATGAGGTTTTGACTTAGTAAACGAATTTTCCTGCGGACTCTCCCAAAAGGAAAGTTGTAGAGGACTTCCAGACGCATCTCCTATATTTGTTTCGGAATTTTCTACCGTGGGATCTGGGAGTTACAGGGTCGGGAATACTGCTGTTCGTCAGGCGAGCAGATTGGTACAGACCGACGGTAATCTGTGAATTTGAGGTAGTAAAAGATTTTTATGGTCATGGCTGTAATTGAGAAAGTTGTAGATAATTTAGATATCTAGCTGCTGTATAAAATTCAGAATTCTTAGACCCCTGTACTGTTTCTGGGACGCAATTGTATACCGCAGTCCAATCTGCCAGAACAGAGTTCTTCCTCTGTTTTGGGCATTAAATTACACCTAGCTGTGATCAAAATAAAATATGTGTTCTACATGAAAAATGTAGATTTTTAAGTGATGAATCCAGAGAGGTATCGTTTGCTGTATTTGGATCAATATTTTTAAAGTTACAAAAATGTTAAGCAGCGCTGCTGCAGAGGGTAATTTGCCGAAGTGTTGAGCGGAGAGGAGTTAGTGTGGGTTCGGGGTTCTAGCGACGTCTTTAGTTAATTATGTCGTGTTTGTATGCTGTTGCTTTGTGCTGAGAGATGCCTTTTGGACAGGTGGTCTTGTCCCTGAGCGCTCTTGATTTTACTTCGCTTCGCCGAATTGAGGCAAGTAAACGTAGCGGTGGTTGCTACCATTTAACTTATTATTCCTTCTACTTTTAGTTTACATTATTATTATAATTTGATACATTATGCCATGATTGCATGAAATCTTAATTGTGGAGATGGTAGCAAGTATAATGATGGTTTAAATTTTGTAGCATGGATTGTCGATGTTTGTTGGTGTTTGATCCATGTTATGAAAATGTGTGGTCTTGATGATGTTAATGATATGTTGATATTGTTTATGGTCGATTGCAAGTGAAAGAGTTCATTAGAATTTCTGATGCATAGATGTTGTGAATGCATGTTTTATTTGTTAAGACATTCACATTTGTGCATCATGCTGATTGATTGAAGTCTTGGTCACGAGATGACCAAGCGTCGAGGTCCCCGTCATGTTGATAACGTGACGGGCTAAAGGTCCCCATACTTGAGGAGTATGGGCACTGGTCCCTGTACTGCAGGGTACAGGCATGGGTGTGCATCGACGGATGCACACTTTGCATTACCGGTA